>CM037917.1:17759779-18462279 GCA_021346845.1 Apeltes quadracus | reverse complement strand
ATACTGTTTCCTTATGAGAAGATGGTCATGTGACACATTGGATGTCTTGCAGCTAGATCTTGTTGCTACCGATTTCTTTGAATTTGGCCAACTGACGGAGAGTACAGAGAGCTGTGCAGTTGTAATGCTGGAGTAGTTTATCAGTGGATTCCTTTACGTCTCAATGACCAAACTGTTCACTAAAACGGTGCAGAGGAATTTATCTGAAGTTGTCTGACAGTGTTGGGGCCCATTTTTGTTTCACCTCAGCCACAAAGGGCACAAGGTCTTTTTATGATACAGGCCATTATTTTTAATTTCTTATTAATGTTGGTTATGGCCACGGTGCACATCTTTCTTTCATAGATGCGTATGGGAAACGGCCATCACCTGTTCTGTAAAGTAATTTGTAGATTGTGAGAACACTGGCTATCATTAGAAAATGTTCACTTAAATATTTACTTCATAGAAACGCGTATATAGAAATGTACAAATGTGTTGAAGTGTAACATGTTTGCAAATGTTATCCAAACAAAGTAAAAGCAATTAACCCAATGCTCACTAGAGTGACTGTGCTTCTCCACACTTCTACACAATGGGGGTAGTGCATGACCCTAAATTACACTTATACATTCATGCTATCCCACACTGGTTGTCTTATTGTCACACACACTGCTCTCTTCCTGCATTGTTTCCTTTTGACCTGAGAAATGTTGCGTATTGCCAGCGGCTGTGCACGTTTGAAGGGATTTCATTTGTTAACAGAACCGAGCAGAACCCTGAGAAGTAAGAGACCATGTAAATGCAAGGGGCTTACGTCTCCAGCCTCAATGTCTGCCAGTTTTCTCAGAGAGGGGATTAAGTGCTGATCACAGTCCTGCATTCTTCATCAGGAGATTGTGCACAGGGGCAATTTGTTTTGGGGCTTTTTTAACCACGGCATCAAAAGAGGCCTGGTGTTAAAGTTGTCTCTAAGCTGCTGTGAGAACATGCTTCTTCCACACTGGACATAGGGAAGAAAACAAAGGAGGGACTGGGAAACACTGGTATTTTGGATTAGTGGCAGTAAATTAGGCATGTGTCTCTGGTGGAGGACCTCTTGCAGATGAGGTTGGAGTGGCGGCTTTCTTTAATGCATCCTGTTCGTACCGCGTTGCACCCGCTGGACGGCAGATAGAAAATCTCTCTTTCAAACAAACGCAGCAGGAAGTGTGCGAATATGTAAATGCGCCATAAAGCCAACTTAACTTTTGTGTTTTCCACTTGGGGTGATGATGAAAGAACAAGCCTGGAGCTCTGCCTTTGGAGCCGTCACGCTTCGGGAACTTGACCGCCTCGGTGCCGGCCCCATGCGTGGTGGCTGACCTTTAAGGTCCGCCCTTTTTTGCGCTGTTTCAAAGAGATGGTGTTCCAGCATAGTAATATTAAACTCATGGCAGCTTCTCAGCTAGGTTAGACCCAAACACACGCACACACACCTCTTCTCATATCTATTAATATCTAAGTACAGGTGGTCCGTCCATGAAGCGCGTAAAAAAAAAAGCCAACTCTGGGTTTCAGCCCGCTGTACATCAAATGAAGCATAAGCACCTTTTACCCTCTTCTCCTGTGCTGTTTTCTCTGCCTTCACACTCTCTCCATCCCTCCCTTACCCTGTGGGGGCTTCCTTTCCTGGCCGTGTACTTTTCATCCTGTGTTGAAGGAAGACTGGATGAGTTTTAAGGGATTTGCAAGATTTCTTTTTGAGAATACTGTCAAACCAAGTACGATGGCAGCATGCCATATTTACCCTTTGCTGTGAAGTTACTTTTTACCATTGACTAATGCCTACTTCAGTTTAAAAATGAGCTGTAACAGCGAGTCACAATATTAAACAAAACTCACAATGGAACTTTACCCAGCAGGCATAGCCAAAGCTCTGATGTGTGAGATATTGATTCATTTCTCAACTGTTTAGCTGTGTGTAGGCTTATAGATTTGATTATTTTGCGCTTCCTAATCTATGTGTAGTTAAATTTGTTCTCCCTCACGTGTTGTGTATCTGATCTAAGTAGGAAAGAGAGGAACCAGGATAGGTTTTAGATGACATAATTCCTTCGCTTGTCGGCACGGACAAGTAATGAGTTGATCAGGCACTTGTTGGTCTGGAAAGTCTCTGACACGAGATATGAACTAAGTAACACTAAAACCTTTAGTGTTACCTAACCTAACCAGAAAGATAATGACACACACAAACTTGACTGGAGTTAAAAGTGAAGCCGATGGTTCCTGAAGCGAATGATGTGTAATTAGTCCAACTGCAGTCTGCTGTCTTCAATCAAAAGGGGTTGGCACTGAATCTCCCTAATCCCTACCCTGCTGCCCGGTGGGAATACAACTGCTCATATATTAGCGTTGTGCGGTGGTGGTGAGAGGATTAGCAGGGCGCTGTCCACCGTCCTTCAATTAGCACTGGAGCCAGCAGCCACATTTGCATTGGCTACGACGAGAACACATGGCCATTCATCACTTATGTAACCATCCGATTGTCGGGTCTAAAGGCCGAGCGCTGGGGTATCCGGTGAGGAAAGACCTAAAGACTTGACTAACTTCAACCTGTTTGTGGAAAATCATACTAGTAATCTGTTTGAGAGGGTAGTTGAGGGCTGATGTTGGCTGGATGGATGGGAGGAATGTGGTTGAATACATGATTGCAAATGGCATGGCAACTCTCGCATTTCAGTTTAGCTCACAGTTTACTTGTGTACACAGAATGCAGAGTGGCTTTGTGATGTATACGTGGAGCATATGTGTGAGTACACTGGCTTGGAGTCCCGTCTGTCCCCCCCGAAGAGGCAGCAATAGAGACAAAGCCTCGTCTTTCATTGGTGCGCCGGGTTAATTTGCTCTGAAGTTTATGCACCCTTGTAACAGTAAGTCCCCCAAGTACTCCATCTTGTAAGCTTTATGCTCTCCACATGGTTATAATTTGAGATTTTTGTGATTTTCAAAGCTTTTTTCAAGCCTAGTGTTGTTAATTAAAAAGTGGACTAGTTTTGTTGTGGCCTCTTGTGTTGCCAAGTAGGGAAATGACCGCCCTCTTTGTTGCTCTCTCTGTTTCTTTGTTTCATTGCTTCTCTCTCCCTCTCCCTTTCTCTCCTACTCCATTTCTCTCTCCCATTTGCCTTTGTCAAGAATAAAGCTAGCCCAACCACTTTGTAAATAGTGAGAGGATGTAAAACATCCTCTCACTATTAATGCGATTGAGCAGATGTTTTCTGTTGGCTGGTCAGAGATGGGACACTAAAGCCTGCAGCAAAACAAAAAAAAAGAGAAAAAGAAGGCAAAACCAGATATTTATGGAAATGATTATATCACTTCCCTCATGTCCCATACGGACTCGTGTCTCGCACACATGGCAAATTAGAGGTCATCCCTTCCAGTTTAGCGCATGTGTAAGTGCGTGTGCCAGCTTTTTTTGTACTAAAACATCGTAAATAACAGTGTAACCCCTGGGACGAGGTGTTATAAATAGGACGTGTCAAACCCTGCTCCGGCCAGCCTCTGGTTTCCCTGAAGCCTTCTCTTTTCACCCGCGGGCGGCTCAGCTGCTTTTTAATTTGGCCGTCCTGCGGGCTAACCGACCGACGCCTCTCGGCGAGGGCCTCTGTATTTCAACAAGGCCACCAAAGCCCTAGACCTCGGGCACCCGCGCTCACAAAGCTCTCCAACTTTTTCTGAGCTGCTACTTTTTTGGAGCCCAGACTCGACCATCAGCAGAAGAGAAGCGCCGGCCCCCGACGGAACACGGCGGCCAAGTCCCATCCGTCAAGAGACCCGGGGGCCAGACGCTCCAGCCACTGAGTGGGCGGGGCCTGGCCAGACCAGAGAGAGAGCAGGAGGAAAGGAAGAAAGAGTGGAGTGTGGGGGAGTGAAGGTTCAAGAGCGAGAGGAAGCTCCCAGATAAACAGACCGCAGCGCCTCAACTCCTAATCACCCTGCGCTTCCGTTTCCAGACTCTATAATTAGAAGGGCCCCGTCCCTTTTTTCTCTGTATTCCCAGTTGACGCAAATGCTTCTTGTGGCTTGGCACTTCGTTTGGGGCGTGGGTTTTCAAGATTTTACAGGCCTCGGGGCGCTCTGGGCGCTGCGATACAGCATGAATAGCTAACCACTGTCTTAATGCACACTTCACTTGGCCTCCACCTATGATAATCTGCGTGACCCCCTCCTTCAACCACTGTGTACCTCCCTAATTCTACCTCTCAATCGTCTTTAAATAGAACTTTTTCTTCGGTCAAACACCCGTCCAAAAAAAAGAAAGCCTTTCAACTGTGAATAAACGTGCAAAATGTTGTCTCGCACTTTTCCACTTCTTTCCATCTTCTTTGCACGTGTTGCTGAACACTTTTAATCTCATGCCATTGCAGCCTCCTCATTTCACATTTGACATGCCACCCAATAAAGCCTGGCCACTAATTAAAACCTACTGCAGCCTACGCAGAAAAGATTCCGCGGGAAAGAATGCAGAGGAAAATGACTAATTTCTTTAATATCATCCATGTCTGGGAGTCGTCAAACAGACAGAGGTTTGGACATTTTGTCTTACACTGATGGGTTTCCAAGATTTTGAGTTACTACCCAATCTACGGGTTTGTTTGTAACATCTAAAAGATCTTCTGGGATCGGTTTTGGGTTGCACTTGAAAAGGAGTACCGCGTTTTTCCAAAACCGAACCAGTTTAGATCTGGGTTTGTTCTGGTGTGGTTTGTTAAGCATGTTGTTTATGGTGAGGACCTATAATTTCTGGAGTTTGATGAGCTTCAAATAAAACCTGACCAAATGAATGGGCCTGTCACTGAGGGTTACACTGTGGGGGTGAATCTCGGCATACACACACATCAATTACCATAGGCAGACGTATGAATACATGCGTTTTCGCTTTTACAGACGCATATCATCTTGTCTGTTTTTGAGGAATCACACGACTCGATCCGTGCTTTAAACCCGACTGGGCTCTCGTGCCGTGTTTGTTCAGAATGCAGAGCTACCCTCCATGCCGTCTGGCATGTGTTCTGCACAGTTGGCGGTGTCGGCTCCCTTTTGTGTGAGCCGCCGGGGAGCACTGCGGTCTAGATATTGTGGTTTGAATCAGATTTCCAGTAGAGCGACTCCAAATACAATGGCACAATAAAAAGATGACTTTATTCTCTGTGAAGAAATGTCAATATATTCCTACTAAAGGAGTAAGTGCAGAAAACTAATTTGTAAAAGATCATTTGCGGATTCACTTGTAAAATGATTTGAAACTGCTATTGTACATTTATATTTCCTTACAATTTTGAGAAACTTTAATGGAATCTAAAACTGTCTTTATTCAGCATTATTTTACTTCAGCAATTTAGCAAAAGCCGAATTCTAAGATCGCCTCGTCCCAAATTTCCCATAATGCCACTCGAGAGCATTTTTTCTCACAACCTCCATGGCTGATAAATGGCCACGTCGTTCAAACTCTACTGACCCAGGTTATAACAAACCCTCTGTTTTAGTTTTTCATTCCAGTTGGTGATGACCTTGGGGATATTTGCAATAGCTTTGTAAAGAAGCCTTGTAAGCAATTGGCGGGGTGCCCCCCCCCCCCCGGTCTTTATTGACACAATGTCAGTGTTGTACATAATATGTTGAGCTTATATGAAAAAAGTACTAAATTATGAACTAAGCAACAATATATTGAAAACATCCAGTTTTAATGTGTTACAATTTAAAAAAAGACTGCTATTTTTACTTCACAACCGCCAAGTCAAATTCCCTGTATGTCTGACGTACTTTGGCAATAAATATTTTCTGATTCTGATTCTAATTCTGACTTGGAGTCCTTTTAATTTAAAGCAACTGGACTTTTTGGGTCTTGCCTAACTGACTAATCATCTTCCCAACGCTGTTGTCGTCGGTGATAAGGATAGGAATAGGGAAAAGGCTAATGGTAATGTATTTGGAGAACAGTTGGTGTGTGTTTAGCTCTAGGGTGGATGGATCATTACAGTTCGGGCCCTATCATGGATCTCTTTACGGATCAGATCAGCATAAAAGAAAAAATGGAACAAAATTTACTTTAATCATGCAATAGACACACAGACAATAATCTGATTCTAAGCAAAGTAGAAACAAATTAGACAACATGCACAGTAACAGTTCTGATGGTAACCTGTGTAGTTAATTCCTAATGTGGATGATGGTATGCTTTTTGTAGGAATGCTGCTTGTGACTGCTGACTCTCTGGGCCACGACTTTCACGTCTTCCAGATTCTCACCCACCCATGGGTGTCCTCACAGAGCGCCGTTCACCATCTCTACACTCTCCATCGGGGGGAGACTGAGGCCAAGGTCAGAATCACATGCATGAATATCAGTCTCGTTGAGTTGAAGTCACTCGTAGAAACCATTTGAAACATTTTAAACTTTCATTTTTTCCTGCAAACAAGTTGCGGTAGACAATATGTTGCCAGATAAGATGCTTCATCCAATTTAGATTAAGGCTTTTAAATACAATAAGATAAAATGGAAAAAATGATGTCGCGCCGAACATGGAATCCATCTTAAATGTTTGTCCTTGCACATTAAACAAAATGCCCTTTGATGCTAAACTGTCAGAGCTAACATGGAGCCCACACTGTCACTAACTGCACTCCTGTGCTACATTTTTAGAAAAAAGGGAATTTCAGAGATGTGGATAGAAGGGATATATTTTGGATGACAAACCGATTAATCATTAACTACAGGTTCAAAAGATGAAGCAGATGGTAGCCCCAGTCTACAGTGTAAAAGTAAAAGTGAACCGCTACAGTCTTCAGTCTTACACGTAAGGATCACCTTTGCTCCTGTAAAGCTAGAAGATCTATTATTTATTATTATTAAAAAAACATAAGCTGCATGCATGTACTACCTTTATACTTTCCGTAGCTAGCCGTAGTATGACATAGCATGCTAATGCTAGCTAATGATGTGTTAACAGAACGCCACAGGTTTTTAGGTGTAAATGTAATCTTTCAGAAACTAATGTCTGCTTCTAGATGACAACATTTTAACCATGACAACCTCCCAATATACCAAATCAGCATGAACATGAAGAGAATCTTTTGCCCTTGAGTTGCGTAGCTATCTAATCCCGGTCGGATCTCAGATGCTAAACTATAAATATTGTGTTGCAGGGGCGGTACTTGGTTCAATTATGGCATTGAGCAAAAAGTAAATGAGTAATTTAGGCCATCAACAGAGCAGCGCTGTGATGTTGAGTAAACACCCGGGAATACCCCAATTCCAACAGGTAGCAATCTGAATATTAGCAGGCACTAAGGTTTACAACACAACTTTAATTCACTATGGACTGCTATCTGAACACTCAATGAGTATGACCTAGTCCCTCTGGTCTGGCTGGTTAAATAGCACCGTTTTCCTCCCCCACACCCACTGCTAGATGCTCTTTTTCCTGATAGCTAATGCAATCAGGTGCGTGCAAGTTGACACAAAGCAAGCATATTTATCTAACAAGCGATTTATCCCCAAAGGGTGCCTTATTTCCTGTCAGAAGTAGAAGAACCAACGATCACTCGAACAACCGTCTCATTGCAGTGTTTTTCTACGATTCGTTTCCTTCCAAACCACACACACGCATTTAAAACACAGACAATTTGTAGGGGAGAAATCAGCCATGCTGAGTGAAAAAAAAAAAAAAACACCCAACCAGAATATATTTGCCAGAATATATAAAAACAAATCATTACACGCTTCAGAGCTTCTTCTTGGTTAATTGCCACTTTTGAATTGTAGTGTTTCAGAGGAATTACCTTCCAAGTAAAGAAATGTTGCACTCATGTTGGATTTCTGAGCTGTGAGTCCCTAAGACTTTGCGGTGCAAGTTTGAGGCGCTTCAGACCCACTTCAGGCCTTGTTCGGTTCATGTTTATTGACTGGGAAAAACGCACACACACACACACATATATTCTTACAGCCCGCCTATCGTTAATGTATGACCAAACGGCAGGTCCGCTGACCGACTGCACACTGAGCCTGCTTTGATCCGACCTGCCGTAAACACTGAGAGCTGGCCTTAGCCGGGTGCTTGGGCCAGGGGTTATCAGCACACACCCACACAGCGAGGAGCGATAAAGTCTTCAGTTAGGCGGTTGGAGAGACGCCTTATCTGTCTCCGGCGGCCAAACATGCGGCTGGCTGTCAGTGACCTGAAGCTAGGTAAACAGACCTGCAGCTGATAACAGATGTAAGGGACTGAAGGGACCCGTGGCAACGGGGCAAACTGGAGAGCGCTGGTCCCCGAGGTCACAGGGGTGGCACTTCATTACTGCTCAACGTTGCTTCCCTGCATGATCAGCTGTGATCAGGGTCATAGGGCTTTTGTGGGCTGATGTTGTCAGTGTGTTGACCTTCGCTCAGGCAGCTGGGATGCTGTTGGTATTTTTCAGACACTTCAATGCTTCAACAGTTGAGGCAACGAGGTGTCCAAAAAATACTCTGGCTTATCTGTAGATATCTATCTAGAGAACGCTGACTGCTTGGCCGGCGTTGTTTTCCACACATGAACTTTCCAAATTCCAGAAGCAGCATCAGTGATAACGTTAAAATAAGTCAGATAGGGAGACCCCTGATTACGGACCTGCAAGTGCATTGAGGTTTTACAGTAACCAGGTAACTAATTGAAAACCCCTTTTTAATCAATGTAAACAGGAAAATAAAAGTCCAAAGCGCTTCATAAGCTGGGTTTTACCACTGATCCTGAATTTGAGCGTGTCGGTCAGGGAAATATGCAACATCACAAACGGCTTCTCCAAACTCCACCGGAAGTGTACACACTGAAGGTAAAGGAGCAGGTATTAAAAGTCCATAAAAGTAGGACCTGTGTGCAGCCTGCCGCTATGAGTAGCGGCCGGGTACTTTCACATTTCTGTTTAGCTGAGGGATTAGCTGTCAAAGGAAGGAGATTCCTGATGATTCTGTCAGCATCATCCATTATTTTACCAGTTACTACTCCAGCAGGTAAACAATATGCAGGAACAGGTTGAACCGACAGTGAACCACAAATCCTTTGTTTGCTCTTCAGTGACGTGTTCATCTTCCCTTTGTCATGCACAGACACTTGGGTTCCATTCATGTGTTTGCTCTGTTCAATCGTATCCCTCTGTCCATCTTTGTCAGCATGCTTGTCATTCCGACTGAGAATCTCTGAGGAACACAGTTGCCTAATCTGTGTCACTGATGACAAAATAGGTAAAATACTAATAATAAACATGTCAAATTTGACCCTCCACACCAGCACAGGCATATGACTGAATTCTGTTACAGTCCACTTCTTTTGGTTTTGGTGTGCTTGTCACACTTTGAGTGTACAATAGGCAGCCACCCTGCAGGTAATCCTCCGCCTGATGGAAGGCATCTGACAGTGAAGTCCATTTACAGTTGGAGCCTTGACAGGTCTATTATGACCAATTACGATACTCACAAAGTGGCCCTTTCTCATCGCGCAGAGGTCAGGCCTCCTCTTTCACTCATCTCTGAAGTAAAGTGACTGTCTGGTATGCAGAAGATGCCCCATTAACTGTCATTGCTGGGGACAATTACCCAGTCTGACCTGGCAAAAGATTAGATGGCCTTGCAGGTACAGAGGAGCCTCTCTGATTGGCTGACTGGCTTCCTGCCTAAAGAGGGCAAAATTCCTTGTAGTGACTTTCTCTTGGAACCTTCCCTTTCATTTTTCCCTCGGTCCCGTCAACCCTCTCCAGCTTCTACTTTTTACTGGATGTTAAATGATAGATGCTGTGTCAGCACTCTGTCACCTCGTTGTGATTTTTCTCTCCCACACTCTTTTGCTTGTATTGTCTTGTGCAGCCTATTAGTCTGGGTTGTCTGCATGTCTGACATGCTCAGTGAGATGCTATCTTCTCAAGTGGCTGCTCCCTGAGATTCTGTCACTGTTTGACGATGGCTCAGAGGCTCAAAGGTTTTTTACCGGCAGCCAAGCTCATATTTCTTGTCACCTTTGACAAAACTTGTTTTCTAATACCGTGACCCTTGTTGACTTTGATCACCACGGACTCGCAGATTTCTTGATCTGTTTGACAACGTGTTGGCGGACTGGTAGAGAAAACAATACAAAACAATGGAAGCCTGTTTGCGAACTGTCCCTCCAGATAATGGCATTGTAGAAAACTGGTTGGACCTGCGACAAACCAAACATGGAGCAAATATCTGGGATTAGTGAGCAGAACGCCTGTGGGGTGGTCCAAGGATGCATCCAGGGATATTGGTAGAAAGTGTACTGCCAGGAGAAATGGTAAATATATATTCATTAAAACCCCTTGCTTGAAAGGTCAGAGGGTCCTGTTTCCATAAACGCTCTTACATTCTACATTTCTAAGTATAAAAATGGCAAATATCCCGCAAAAAGAAATTTAGTGCTCATGAAACGATACAAGTGTAGTTTTAATGTGTACACCGATGTGTTGTTCTTATCTGTTATAGACTCAATCATGGATGATTTCACCCTTCATATGTCATGCACATGCTCTGACCCATGACCTTTTTCCAGGTCCAGGACATGTGTTTCAGCCCGGACAGTCGATGGGTTGCCATCAGCACACTCCGCGGCACTACCCACGTGTTCCCCGTCAACCCCTATGGCGGGGCACCCTGTGCCCGCACGCACATGTCCCCGCGCGTGGTCAACCGGATGTCTCGCTTCCAGAAGAGCGCCGGCCTGGAGGAGATCGAGCAGGAGCTGAACCGGGTGGCCGCGTTAGGAGGAGCAGGGGGAGGAGGTGGCTGCGTCCTGGGTGGAGGAGGTGGCCGCTGTAGTCCTATACAGGGCTTGTCCAGCAGCCCGTCGGGGTCTCCGCTGCACGGTGAGGAAGAGGGAAGGGCTCGCTGATGTTGTTTCCTGTTTGTGTCTTAAGGCTGGCATCTTTTTGTGCAGAGCAGCATGCATGAGGAGATGTAGACTTTACAGGATTATCTTATGAAGATGGTGTAAAAAAGCTTAGTAAACCCCATTCAAAAGCTGTCATTTTAAACTTAAAAACATATTTAAAAAAATAATTCTGATTGTGATAATTGTGTCACTAAACGTGATAAGATCAGAGAATGGCGGGATCTTTGTTGACTCTTTGAAATGATTCCTGATTGATTTACCTGACCCATTAATCCAGTACTTCTTTCACCACGGATCATCTAACTGCCCTTTTGAATTAAATAGACTTGATTAGTTTTGCCCAACAGGGAAACAACTCTGTTTACCATATTCTTGATTATTAAGACATCCACACAAAGCTTGAGCATTCAGGTAGATTCCGGTTTCTGTACTCTTCCGAAATAATCTTTTCTTTCTATCTGCAAGATGTCTATCACAGATGTTAGAGGTCGATGATGTGCTCTTAAACCAAAACTACATGCTCAACTAGAAACGTGCACTCTGTAGAATGTGGTGTGCTGTGGTGTGTATAGATAGATATATACTTTATATGCTTTATTAATCCCCAAGGGGAAATGTGTCTGTGTGTGTGTGTGTTTTTTCCAGGGATTGCTCATCTCAGTAGTTCTGTTCCAGGGACTCTGATCCCTCGGCCACAACCTCGTCCACCTTGTTTGTCAAACAGCAGCGCGGGCTGCTCACACCGTCGGTGTGTCCCTGGTTGACATAGATAGATACACATAGATGAACACACACTTTCTGTCGACTGCACTGCCCGACCCCAGAGGTGTTGCTCAGAGTAAAATATCCCAGTTGTCATTGGTCATGGATTTCCAGGAATAGCCGTGGGCTTTGATAGATGGACTGGGTAAACACTTCAGGGAACTGGCCGCCGGCCTCTCCCCGCTATCTCATGAAAGCATGTGTTTAACAACGTTCTTTAGAAATCCATAGTACAACATGCTTTTCACATAAATGGCGTTGAAACCAGTTCTTTAAGCTTGACAGAATACTTTCACAATGTAGGAGGGAATGACATGCGCAGATTTTGGAGAAAGACAAATGTAACGTCTTATTGTGATGCAGAGATTTGCAAGAAACTCGTCATGAAACGGGAAGCACTTCTCTACCGGTTGTATTTTTGCTAAAAAGTTTATTCTCAGCAGAGTGTAACCTGGGGAGTGCAAAACAAAATTATGGTTATTAATAATTATGCCAGCGCCTATCGTGGCGGTTCTGTTCTTGTGAGTAGGGACACTGGTATAGTTTTAATTTAGAGAGTCTGTGCGTGAGTCATCATGGCCCAATGTGTTCTGGGAGGCCGACTGTAACGCAAACCACCACGTAGTACTTTGCCAGGTGTTAATTGTGTATATTTATGTCCTTCTGTCAGTGGACGATTGTCTCTGCTACAGCGTTGCAGCTCCACAAGACGGACTGGACTGTCTTCCTTGCCACCTGCTTGATTGAAGTGAAGGGTCCTATCTCAAATGTCAGCAACAATTAAACAAACACGTAAGCAGAATAAAATTGGAGAAATGATTACTGACAGTTTTCGCTCAAGTATCAAAAAAAGACAACTTCAAGATTATAGAGAATTCCAAATATTTGATTGGATTAGCCTGATATCAATAAACCTCAATTAGTTCACTGGATGAGACATATCACAACATGAAATGACACATACTGCTATAGTAAACGCAGGCATATTGCTTTATCCCCCTTCCTTCTTCAATCCCCATAGGTTATGACACCTCCGCCCCCACCCGTAGAACTCTCACTACACCCCCCTGCCACGTACACACACTCGCTTGAAAATGGCGCCCTTGCTTCCTCTCCCCGTCTTGTCTCCCTTGTCTAGACCCAGACCCCTCCGTAACCTCCGACACACACACACACACACACACATTCCTCCACGCTGTGAAAAATAGGCCATCCACATTAAAAGAATGTCTGACTTTGGAGAGTCAGTGCTCAGCTGCGATGACGGACAGAGACGGACAGAAACATCAAAGTTGGGTAAGAGGTGAAAGTGAGTGAGCAAAGTAATGAGGTACGATTGGGAGAAAACCAAGGAGAGATAGAGCGGGCAGGGGGACAATAAAGGCGGCAGGCAGACCGAGGGAGTGAAAGATAAGTCTGTAGTAGCTGCAGCGCTGAAAGCCCAGGTCTCGGGGAGCATGGTCGTAAATCACACTTTTGTTTCAAAGGAGAGCATTAGGGCCACCTGTCAACAATTAGTCCTCACAGTGATACCTTATTGAGTGTGTGTGTGTGTGTGTGTGTGTGTGTGTGTGTGTGTGCGCGTAACCACTGAGGAAGATAAACTATCTACACAACCAATCTTTTTCTTCATGGTGAAATAGAAAAAAGAAAGTTTCAGTGTTCAACTTGTTCAGCTATTAAGAGGGAAACTCTGATATTTTACCCTTTCTAACATAATCCACAGGAAATTGAAGTCAGATTTCCCACTGCTTTTGTTGAGGTGTTAATACACACCATACATGCTCTAGCTCCCTCTCTGAAACAAAAAAAGTGTAGTTAAAGGGTTACGTAGTCATTCACACAGCAGTGTCACACACTCAATGTGACTTTATTTGGTTCAGGGACGTGTGTTTCTGAAAGCACCTGCAGCTTATACCCACACTGCAGTTCTAGAAACAAGCAAACCAACTTACATTTTGAGGCTGAAACTTATTTAAAATCCTTATTAGGCAAATAAAACATGACGGTTGATTCAAGCAAATTCAATATCTTACTGACAAAACCTGAAAAGCAGTTTATGCAAATTTGTATGTGGTGGTCAGCAGCAGAGATTATGCTCCCTGCACCCGGACTTACTGTACTGTGCATGTTTGGGTGTTTCTATAATGCTGAAGACTTGCACTAAAAGGAGATGTTCCTCAAGATGAGACCTATATTTACACGGTGTGAACCGTAAAGTTTCTATCGCAGGTTCAGTGTGAGAGCCCTGTGGGGCGAGGTCATGCAGGTCTCCTTCTTGTCTGTCATTCTGAGGATGTCGGCTGTGAGATCCTGCCACATGTAAGTTCAGAAATCCAGCCCCCTCCACCACTACTGCAGCCACCAGCGTTGATTAAAATAAACGTCATCATTTGGGCCATTTTCACCGCATATGAAAGCACATTGAGTCACAAACGCTTCACAGACGTCTTCCATTGGGAGCTGGGTGTGACGGTTTGGGCAGGGAAGGTGTTTTTTTTCTTACGCTGGCAGAAAGCAGCGGGGCGAGGCTGGTCGGGACCGGGCCACCTAGCCACAACAGCTGCCCAGTGATTGTCGCCAGCTAGGACGCCGTTGATTTTTGTGAAGGAACTGTAGAAAAGTACACATCCGTCTTAAAGCTGCCAGCCCGGGCCTAAAAATAGAGGCTGCAATTGGCTGCCTCTTTGTCGGTGTTACGATCTGGAACGTCTATTTAGGTCTGTGTAGGTCCCTTGGGGTACAGTGATGCCCACCCGAAGCTTTTCCATTCTGCGTTGGATGTCTTGTCAGTGGAGCTGATGGCCTGTCGTGTGAGCGTCCCCACGCTGTAAGGCCACAGTGTGAAAGGCCGGCTCTGTGAGTGGCGATCCTGGACACAGGGCAGAGGTTACTGAGGCCGTAGCAAAGGCTTCTATTATTCACATTCAACCACAGCCTAGAAAGCAGAAGGTTTTGATGGATGAGAAAAAAAATCATAATTATTTTCTCATTTGATCCCTGTTCATGTTTCTTTGTGAAGGGGGCCCTACTTTGCCCCCTAAATGTTCTGTTACATTCTCATGACAGTTATGACTCGGCGTGCATTTTTCCAACAGGCACTGGTGCCTTTTGTGTGTACACACACAGCTCCGGTCATACACTCCCTGACCATAAAACATCAACAAGAGGCTATTAGTCACTGCAACAGATTTGTTTCCTCAGCGAGCAGAAGCCCCGGTGGTCCGATCGCTGGGCCATCTGTGTCCTGGCGCTGCTTCAGAGGCACAGAAAAAAACAAGGTGTGACGGGAAACTGTTAATTCACTTGTTGATAAAGGGACACTTCCTTTCAGCTATTAGAGGCTGACGGCTTGCTTATTTGGGTTTGGACTTGTGTCTTAACTCCCCCCCCCCACCTCCTTCGTCACTCATCGTCCCGGGGTGAAAAACAGACTCCCCGCTGAGGTCGATGCCAAGGAAACATGACCTCATCCCTGCTGGCGTGTGACACGTTTGCACGCAACCTCGCCGTGACCCTGATTTAAACAGTGTAGGGACTGAGAGGGACTGAGTACAGCTAAACATGTCTGCTTCACGCAGACAGGGCTCGAGCGAGCAGGCTGCTGGGTTCTTTTCAACAGGGAGAGAGATGACTGGTCCAGATGTCAGTCACCATAAGCTTCCCCCTCGGATGGACGGAGCTCGCCAGCATCCGTGAAGCCACATCAAGCCCACTTGTTCATCACGCTTTTTTCATTTTACTATTCCCCATCCTGCCGTAGTTGCTATGACGTCGGTGCTCTCTGGCCTCTCACCTACGTAGCCACAACATGCTCAGCGCTGGCCGTGCCTGCAACGGACTTAACCCCCCCAACCTAAAATTGGAGTGGGTGGAAGAGTCAAACAATCAAATTTAGGAGGATCACATGATGCAACTGGAAGCCGCTATCGGCTCCGAAACAAACCATGTGCTGAGAAGGTTTC
This sequence comes from Apeltes quadracus, assembly GCA_021346845.1. NCBI lineage: Eukaryota > Metazoa > Chordata > Actinopteri > Perciformes > Gasterosteidae > Apeltes > Apeltes quadracus. The sequence goes on along the minus strand of CM037917.1, from coordinate 18,446,655 downwards.
CTCAATAATTGAGGAAGGATTTATTTGTGAAACAAGCACAGTTGAATGTCTGTTTCTGGCTGATCCAATTGGAATATCCACTTCATTACCTTGATGCAAGGGTGATTTATTACCCTGTTCAAGCATTCCCTCCGATTGATTTGTAACACCTACACTTTATACTTCCAGATGTCTTTTACTTTTTTATTGAGGCTTGAGAGAAGGCTGACGCTAGCAAATCACCATGCAATGTAAAGAGAAACCTCTTAAATGTAGGAAACGTAAATGCCTTTAATTTGGAAATCATAATGACGGATTTCTAAATCGTAACCGATGTGAACATTTTACTTTTTAAACCCAAAGTCCATGGAGTTGTGCATTAAATGTCCGTCAGTACCGGAGCGGTCCTCCATGTGGCGCTGTGCGGTCAGGGTTTGGAGAGGGCGCAGCAGAGCGGCCGGGCCCTCGAACGGAGAGCGACAGGCTCTGAGGGCTCGACTTGTGCTGCGATGGGTTCAGCCTGATACGGATCTAAGGAGAGAGAAAGAACGGGGTAATTTCTCTGGCTTCCTTAATGAATGGTCACTTCCTCCAGCTAAAACAACTTCCAGCCCTCCTCTGGAGTTACATTTTTAAAGAGGCAGGCTGAACTGTTTTATCATTAATAGGGAGGCCTCTGAGCGGCGATCCTTGTCTTTTGAGCATTTCTCATTGTGTTGGACAATAAAGACTGTCTTCTTTCTCTAGATATTATATTTCATATTTTTCTAAACTATCAAATTCTTATGTTTTTTTTCAGAGCAGTGTTTGGTTCTCAGAATGAAAACGTTTCAGTGGACACTTTAGGTCTGTAAATATCCTAATAATTGAACCCTAAAATGATTGTAGCAGGAACTAGGAAAGGACAAACGGCTCTCTGAAAGGAGCAGATGTTCTTTTAAAAGCATTTTTGCCCTCAACCTGCCATTCAGTCAAGAGGATTAGGCTTTGCACATTACTCAGTACATTTGATTTAACAGTTGTGTGCCATCAAAGGTAAGCTAGCGTTAGCCGCTTGTGTTTCGCTCCAGGCTTCTTCCTCGCTGTGGTCGCCGGAGGAGCCGGATTCCGGCTGGGCTTGAGTCAATAAACGTAGAGCTCAGCGCAAAAACCACACTGCAATCGAACAAGCTGTTTACTCAGAGAATTAGCCTTCCCCTGTACTTTTCGGGCTTTTAAAGCGACCAAAAATACACAGTGCGAGGAATATGTTTCTTGGCTGGCGTTCGGGCCCCGCCAGAGACCTCTGTCCTTATTACGCGAGCCCTAATAACTCATCTCCACAACCACTAAACCCTCTTATCACTGGGCGCCCGCCACTGCACTTGTCATTATTTGATTTGCAAAATTGGGAGGTAGAAATAAAGAAATAAAGCCGCCCTGCCATTACACAGAGAAAGCACTTGTGGCTTCGAGCTTATTGCCGACGAAGTGAAAAGTGCATGCTCTGAAAAGCCGAAGCCTTCCATTGTCAGCCGATCAATAGGTTTGACTGTGACCAAGTCTGATTAGGTCCAGTTTACAAAATATATTAAACATATCATTAGATTTCCTACTCACTGATCGATGGCTGGTTTGTTGTATAAAATGTATAATACTAGTTCTACAAGGCAGGATAGTCTTCAAGACATTTCAGCTTAAATACAATAATCTCGAGTCACATTTGACATGTAAAAGTAACATTATAGGTTTATTTTTTTAAAGGAAGACACCTTGAATCCCTGAAAACGCTTGGTCCGTCTTTACTCCTCACTCCCTGTTTACTATGGTCTATGGTCTAAGTGTTTTTGACACAGCGTTCATTTAGGCCTGCATGCTGTCTAACTCATGCTGACTAAATATAGATCAAATGGGTCCTGTGTGGTTTTTTTTGTTTTACTAGCTATTCAAACAGAGCTTCTGCTGCAGTCAATCTGCATTAGAACAGGGTTTCTTTGAAAGGGCAACATCCAACTAGATCTATAAAATATGACCTGTGTGTGTGTGTGTGTGTGAGCGCTTTTGGACACTCGGGATGTTTGATTATTAATGCAGATGGGGCTGCTGTGACAACAAATAGCTACATATCAGCCTCATTGAAGAAAAGAGGGGAGTGAACTCTGCATTGGGATTATTTAATTATGGAGGTAATGTTGAGCGTTTGGGTTTGACGTCATTGTCTTCATCCCATCCCAGCCAGCAGCGGATGGCAGTGACAGCGGACGTCTTATTACCGGCTGGTTTTCTGTACGGACCACTGGTTTACAAGAGTAGAAGCATTTGGTGGCGCACTCTGATCCGTCTCTTATCACTTGATAGAGAAATCCTTAAATAAATAGCAGACATGTTTGTCTAGTAATTAACCATTTAAATGGAATTAATCATTTTTAAAATAAATAAATGCTAAATCTAATAGCAATAGCAAGTTACTGAATATTAACTCAAATAAATTCTAAAAAATTATTAATGCTAGGTGGTATGATGTCAGTATGAGCTTTAAAGATTTCTTGCATTACATTTTTTATATACAATTAATAAAATACAATATTATTATTATTCTTGCATTTCTCATACTGTTTTATAAGCTACACAATTTATTAACATGAATTTGAGGAGGAGAAAATAAAAATATGACTTCTCTACAGAAGTTTCTTTTTTCATCTCAGTATTCTCACAATTTTCTCAAAGAAACAACGTGAACCCCCCCTCTAAATTGATTTGCAAGTGTCTGCTGTGATGAGTGTGTGTGCTCAGCATGCACGCCCCCTAAACACACACACACACACACTCTGTCTTTCTACCCCTCTTAAACCCCCACCTTTCCCAAACATCCAATCATTAGCTACAACCTGTCCCCCTCTACGGAGAGGTACGAGGTCCTTGACCCAAATCAGATGATGGCAACACGCACACACTTCTACCCACACACACACAGAACGCTGGGTATGTGAGTATCATCTGATCCAGTGGGGCTGTCTGACCCCCACCCAGCTCTTCTTGCTGGTGACTCAGTCCTGTCTGATGCGGCCGTGTAAATACTGACATGCTGTAAACTTGGAGATCTGATTTCAGGGTGCTGTTTGTGTGTGTGTGTGTGTGTGTTCATTTCAGATGGTTGTCTCCTTATGCTTGAGTAGCCTGTCGGATGTGTGCATGCATGTTTTAGCATGTAAACATGCTGTGCTTCTGTATTTCTGTATTCATGAGGAACTCATTAAAAACGTTTTTATTCGAAAAAAGGGACTTTATTCGAATTCTTTTGTTGTAGAAACTTTTTTTTTTTTAAGCTCCCCGACATGAGAAATGAAAATGAAAACAACGAAACGTACCCAAATAGGGCCGACCATGAAAGCATGCGGTTTGGGAGCGGGGCCCCGGCGGGAAGCCATTTCACACAGGCCCGTCTGACCTCCGAGAAGCGAGAAGAAAAAGTCAGGAGATAGATCCCTCCGTCGCTACGTTACCTGAGAGAGAGGGGCAGCAAGAGGGAGGAGGAGGACCTGATGGCTTTTCCACCAGTCCTCTGATTCCTTTGCAAAACAGTAAATCTTGAAGTTTATTTTCTTTGCAGCATCTGTGTTTTATAAGGGCTCTTTTAGATTGTTTTCACTCCGTCCAGTGGGGGATCCCTCTTTTTTTTTTTTTTTTTTCTTCCCCCCTATGTGTCGGATTCTTTTTATTCCTGTCTCTTCTCCTACCTCGCTTTTTGCCCTTTTGAAGTGAGTGTTTTAATAATGATACTTTGGGAGCAACAGGGGAACATCTTTTTCCTCCTGCACAGTGAGACCCCCCCTCCCCCCCCCCTGTTCATTCTTAGCCTGCTGTAATCCCTCCCCCCTTTAACATGTCTGGGAAACATGAAACTATGAAGGGATGGATGTTGGAAAGTGGAGATAGACTGATAGAGCTTTGCCAATGTTGGTCAGTTACCAAAGAGCTATTTTAAGTAGCAGTCGTGACACTTTTAATGCTGGTGCCAATTTAAAAATATGTCTTGAGAGCGACATGTTTTAAAATCAACAATATTATTAAACAAAAATGACCGACTTCATATAAAGAAGTCTTTGATTTAAATCATCAAAAACACTTTTCAATCTCAGGCTTCATCTATACTTTAAAGTAGAAGTGGTGGAAATGAAGCTGCAATGCAGTAAAGGATTGAAAAGTACTGATATTAAAGAATGAATTTTATTCATTTAAATTGTATTCTGTTTTTTTCTTTACAAAAGCAAATTTTACTCTGCAGTCTGAACCACTACAGCTCACGCCGGTGAAGTGGGATACGGGTCCGTCCACAGTGCACCGGTCGCAGCTGAAGGAGATTCTGCTGGTTAATAATGACGCTCCTTTAGAGGCATCTGTGTCATTATCAGAATAACGGTTCAAAGGTCCTGACAGTAACTTTGAATGGCAGGAAATGAAGTGCTCGAGTACACCTGTAGTTTCACATTTTTTCTTCATGAAAGGACTTCAGATGTACTTCAGAAGGACTTGACAAAATAGTTTTGACAACATTTGACTTACTAACACCATATTGTTGCAATAAGTCATTTGTTCATTTGAAAAATGGTGCGTGGAAGTTCTCTGGTCTGAGAACATCTTTCCGAAAAAAGTCATTCCTGCGTCAGAGACAGTGGTGTTGTTTAGTCTGAACGGTTCATGACGGAAAGGCTGCTGCAGGGATGTGTCCCTCTGACGGGAGTCCAGGGGTCTGGAGCTGCGCTCCCTTCTAACACCCAGCAGCCATCTCCCTTCAGGACGTCTTCTCTCTCTGCCCGTTAAAACCTCAATCCGAAAACATCTTCACAAGTATTCCCTCGCTGAGGCCTTTTTATTCTTGTCTTCCGTACTCGGCCTCCCTCCCCCCTGCGGCTCACAGCTGCAATATCACCCTCAAGTCCAAGGTCTCTTCTAATTCCCTGATTGTCGCTCAACACGTCACCTGCCTCGCCCGCTGCCTCCTCTCCGCTCCCCCTTTGACTGAAATATCCTCTCTGGCAAAACAATTCAAATAAGACACTGTGTCTGTGTGGACACACACAGTCTTCAGAGCTTGTCCTTTCGCACGTCGGCTCCTCATTGGAAGCCTCCGGCTTGTATTGGATGCAAATCGGGTATTAAGAGAGGGGAGAGAAACACGAGATAGCGTGACACGGGGCGGCTGAGGAGAGGGAAAGAGCGCGAAGGACACAGCGAGAGGCTTAACGCGAGAAGAGAATGCAAATGCTGTTGAGACAGGGAGCGATGGGTGGACGGACGGATGGAGGGGAGCTGGATGGATGGTTGGACCGGGGGAGAAAGGGAGATGCGGGTCAGATGACAGTGTGACTTTTTGGCAGGGTTAGAGTTTTTATCTGGACGACGGCGACGGAGCCGGATTTGCATTGATGGATCTTCTTTCCATGGGGATGTCATGTATCAGTGCTCGGGCACATCACGCCCCGGTCATTAATCAAATCACGGCCTCCGTCTGGAGCTATCCTTCTGCCAGGCGCGCCTCATCTGTCTCTCTCTCTTTGTAGTCGCCTCGCTCAGCTTTTTTTCTCCCTGGCTTCCTCTCCACCTTTTTTTTTTTCTGCAAAGACGTCCTTTTCAGATTGGATTTAATACAATTAGTAGCCAGATAATGCCGCGTTAATGGAGGACATGCGACAGGTTCTTACGGTTTCACTCCAACAGGTCATTTGAGAGTTGAACCAAAGGTCTATTAGACCAAAGAACTTGTTTGTTTTGTTCCGGCCTGAATGTCATCATCTGAATCTTAATATAAATGCTAAAATCTTGGTACATGAAGAAGCTATCCATATGAATGTAGGTGTCACCACAAAAATGCATGCACCCTGTTTTTGCGTGTTTAATGAAGCAAGGCGTTTCTTATTAGGATGATGGACACATGCAGAGCCCTGATTTCCAGTCTCGGCCAAATATGGTCATTGGTGCACCCTTAATCACTCGTTTGCATACGCCTGCTCCGCGACGCTCTATGAAAATATCAGCAAACGAGGGCATTTTCACAGGATTGCTCTTTATTTATTAGGGATTAGGCCTGTCCTCTCAGAACAGGAAGTGACAGTGTGTATCACCATTTCAGATTCATCCCCTTTAGATCTCCTTGACTGATTATGTTTATGAACCATCTCTGTGTTCTTTTGATTTTGTAGTCCAAACAGTCCTTTGTCTTTCATTTTAGGATGCAGATTTGTTATTAAAGTCGCTTTGAGTCAAAGTCGCCTTCATCGACAGCCTCCATAGCGAACGCACAAACACAAACACGTGCAGATCACACAGCTTGCTGTCTTGTCTCTCAGCCATCCGAGCTTTCGTCCCACATATCGTGTCCTCCTGGTGCGTGACCTCTACCACGCACCGCATCAACTTGTCTCCCCTTTCTTCACCGGGGAGGGTTATGACAGTTTTGCACCCCTTGGCCTTCAGTGACGGCACGGAATGCCCGTTTTGTCAACGTCAGACTGAACCCCCCCCCCTCTATACGTCTCTGTCCAGCTACACCTGTTCTACAATCTACACACCGCTTATAATGCAGAAGAGAAAAAGTGAAATGTCCATTTCGAATGAGGATGCTAAATTTATCGACACCCCACCCGCAATCCTCACCCCACCCTCTTAGTTGAAGCACCATTATGGCTTTTCAGGCTGCTTCCTGCGCAGATCCCCCCCCCCCCCCCCCCCCGCCACCCTGGTCCGCCCTGTCCCCCCAGCACAAAAGGTCGCCGTGCAGGCTCTGGAGGTCTAGTACTTTTAAAAAGCGAGGGGCTTTCAGGAGCTGCCCTGGTACAGACCTCTGTTAGTCTTACCAAGGGAGGAGCAGAAGGGAATGAAGGACAGGTTTGTGTAATGGTTTCCTTCCCCCCCCTCAGAAGGTCATGCGGCATTGTTGGCTAGCGGAGGTCTGGGGTCTGAGAGACAGCCCTTTAGAGGGCCACAAAGCGAAGGTTTGGCAGGACTAATGAAACTCAGAGGTCCACATAAATGATCTAAAAGACTGGACCAAAACACTCAGCGGCCCCTTTCCGCTCGCATTCAGCCTCTTCTTGATCGCTCCCTCCCAATAATGACAAGGCACTCTCCTCCTCTACCTTTATTGTAACCTTTGATGTGGGCCTTATTTCCTTTGTCTCCGTGTGCCCCCCCCCGCCCTTCCTTTCATTCCTTTGTGTTACGCAGCTGTCACTCATCTATTAAGGTAACAAATGGAACAAGGGGAACATTCAGCGAGCGTATTGTGGTGTACCCACAGGTTTGCTCTTTATTTCTTTTGAAAGCACTTGAACTTGGAATTTTCCTTGGCCTGCCCAGCAGGGTACACTTTTTTTGTTGTTGCTTTTATCACAGAATTGCATGGACCTATTTGTTTGTTAATCTGCAGTTCTCCTCCCACTATAGTGCAATGTTTTATTCCCCACTGTATTATAATAGAGAAATTATGTATTTCTACCTCGGTAGTAACAAAGTATAGTACCAAAGATTTCCTCCCCATCTGTTAGCTGACTGTTGAAACATAGCAAACACTTTTTTACCCATTTCCAGCTTTACCTGCCAAAGATGATCTTTGCTGGTCTTGTAAATATATAGTGTTGAAATGTGTCGTCTCCAGTGAGCCGGGGGCTGACTGAACGTGCTAAGTGAGCTGAAGTCTCCTGGCGTCCTGCTTCAGTTCATTAGGTCTTTATGAAGCCCCTTGACATGCTCTGATTAGGTCTGGCTGGAGCGGCATGGGATATGTGAGATGAGAAGCGTTTCCTTGGATCATCTCTGTGTGTGTGTGTTGATTGGCCTTGATTAACAGACTACAACTACAAGGAACTAGTAAAGCATTTGTAATGTAGCATCTTGAGCTGGTTATTTCCAATCATTCCACAGGAGGCCTTTAAACACACATACACACACAGACTGTATATAGCACTGAAATCTATGAACGGGCCACGACCGGGTGCTCCTTGCAAGATTTCTGACAGGAGTGAAAAGAATATTTAGAAGACTTATCCAAGAGCGAAGGAGCACACGTGGGGAGCTATGGCCTGTATGCAGGCTCACCACGCAAGACTCCATAGTTGAAGAAAAAGACTGTTGAAGTCTAAAATTTGAACAACATTAAGACAAGATTCAGCATTAAGATTCAACATTTGAAGACTGTGTGTAATAATTAGCCAAAATCCCACCTGATTACTTGGGTTGTTACCGACATCTGGTGAAAATGTCATCTCAATAGCAACTTTTAGAAATATATCTACCGAGAAAGATGACTTGTTAAATACTTATTTTACTCCCTGTGTGTATTCATGTACATCTCCGTTATTTGCCGAAATTTCCTCGGCAGGCTCTTGATTGCATAACTTGTGTGTACTCATCATACCTGTTAAGTCCCCCATCATTTCTCTGACCATGCTGTACAGGGATGATCCAGTAATGAAAGGACTAATTGTATATTTCTGTGTGTCCAGCCAAGCTGAGCAGCCAGGATTCATACAACAACTTCACCAACAACAACATGGGGAACCCGCGGCTCTCCGCTCTGCCCAGCCTCACCGTGGTGATGCCTCTGGCCCAGATCAAGCAGCCCATGACCCTGGGCACCATCACCAAACGCTCCGGGTAGCTAACACACACACACACTCACAGAGACACAGACATGCCAGCCTAAGCGTTGGTTCTCCACAGGAAGTCCATGTCCAGACTTGACATGATATAAATAACGGCAAAACTATTATAAACTAAATAGCACAGATATAAATGAAGTCATCTCTGAATCCATGACTTGGTAGGCAATCTGTTTTTTTTCTGTTTGTTTTCAATGTTTATATATTCTCAATCTTTCATTGTTTTTTTATTTATACCCTAATTCTTACAAAGATTGTGAGCGAATATTTTTATTTCTGACTTGTTATATCTTCTTAAGACTACTTCATAATTTTCCCCTCTCAACAAAGAATAGTTTATTAACTTCTTCCTAATGATAGACATAAAGCCTTTCCTTATTTCTTTTGATGAAAATACAGGAGAAGAAAAGATTAAAAAAAGAAGAAAATATTATCATTATCAATAGTTTTACCCCATGTAACCTTTGTCTGCCGGATGCTCTCTATTTTAATTCCTCTGACAGAACTAGGAAAAGTCACTTTATATTTGTATGTGTATATATATGTGTAATATATATGTGTAATATATATATATATATATATATATATATATATATATATATATATATATATATATAATATATAATCTGATTGTGGACCTTTTTGTGAAAGAATCCAGGTACTACGTGCCACAGAATCTTCCATTCAAAGCCTTCAAATGTGTAAAAGGGTTATTGGCAACCTCACAAACTCTTCTATCTTTACAGTTTGGCCACTGTAAAGGAAAAATTTAAATCCCACTGTATTACATCCTAAACCTCAGTCTGCGATTCACTGCCTTTTTCCATTAATCACATTGTAAAAACAGTGTATTGTGTCAACAGTAGCCGAGTGGAGGCCAAAGCTTCTCTCTCTCCCACCCAGCTGATGCTCATGGACTCCTTTTGTCTCAGCCCACCACTTTTTTGCATAGGGTAATGAAGCAGAACACACATGTGGACTTGGTCTGAGTGCTGTTTGGAAGCAGATAAAACAGATCATGCATACCAAGAATAGAAATAAGAACCCTAAAATCATATTCAAGGCTTATTAAATGCAGTGTAACCCTGTTGGCTCCCTCTTTTTCTTTTTCACCTGGACCTTCGCCATGCATTGAAATGATGTAGTTTTAAGACCATCGGCTTTGCTAAGTGCATTTACATGCAGGACAGGTGGCTCCACAAATACAGGTAGATTTTAATTTAAATGTTATTTTCATGCCCTGTTTGAATGGTAAATGATGATTCCAACAGACAGCGAGGGATTTCATTCCCCGTGATATTTGATAAGTCAGCTTTAAAGATGAAAATAGAGAACCCTGATTGTTCAACGTGGACAACGTCACGCTATTTTCCAAATCACAAAGAAGTGAATTTATGAGATGTATTTTTGCTTGTTGGCTTCTGCAGTGCCGTGCTTTGGTGTATTTATTATGACTGCCTGGTGGTTTGCATTTAGTTCAGAAGCCGTAATGTTTAATGTCCAATTAATTTGTTTTTTAAAGGTAAATATGTCCTAATTTATCTTCAATGAGAAGTGTCAGGTTACTTGTGTTCAATTATAATAGGCCTTTTATTGTTATGCTCATTAAAAATTAGCTTATTTTTCAAATATTGTTTTTAAATTCAAAGTTGTTTTGTTATTTACTTTATCGCTTTTTTTGTAGTGTCCCTTCTAAATTTTTTTTTTAATATTTTCACTTGTCTCTGATTTTTATTTTTTGTAGTGATTTTGAATGTTTTGATAACATTGGAATTGGCAGGAAGTTCTCCTGGGTAGTTTTATTACACAGCCTTACTAGTGAGGAGCCTTTTGTTATTTATTTATATATTTTCTATTTGTTCTCTAAATATTCTATGCTGATTTGATATATATTTCTACCAGAACCATATATTTGTTAATAGATTAGTTTTCAAATATAAAAACAAAATCCATTAGCTACATAAAATGTTAGGGTTAGGGTTAGGTTGTTGTTCTTTAATCAGGAACCAACTCATCAAATGACATTAAGGTGATGAGACATTTGATTTTCATCACTTGACAGTTTCCAATGTCAAGTGATGTTACACAAACATTGTGGTCGGTCAATAATATAGGTGAAACACTTTTATGATTTTTACCACCTTAATTATTGCAGGACAAGGGGAAAATAGAGGATAGATGACCGTAAAGGTCTGCTTTACAGGGTGGACTAAAGATATATAATAAATATCAGCAGCTGTATGCCTACTCATCTATCCATCCGTCTATGTATTGATCTATTGATATAGCTATCTATCTGTTATATCCTTTTACAGACCACATTTAGATGCTTAAAGTAGGTGCAAATCAATCATTTCGTAACCTTGATGAATTGTTAAGGTGGATTTTTTGTTCAGTTTCATAGTGGTGAAAATAAAGATTTAATTTCTATTAGGTTCTTCAATTAAGGCCACATTTATTGCATGGCAAACCTAAACATTTATTTGTCAAACTAGTTAGAATTTAGAAAGTATTTAGAATTACTTTCCAAAAACCTTGAGCCACACCCACCTTCTACTCTATCAATTTGTCAGAGCTACCTTACCATTAAGCCCACACCTCTAATATCTGCACTCAGCAAATAAATATAAACTTGTATTTGTTAAGAAACCAAGGCAATTTCAGAGGAAAAAGGTTCCACAAAGGGCTTAAATGCTATCAGGTTGGCAAACGGACTCAGCAGTGTATATATCTTCTTCCAACCTCTCTGGGTAACAGGTTTCCCTGTTAAACAACGTTTTACCATGGCTAGGTCCAAATGCTCTGAAGCAGTTGGGTATTAGATTGACTAACCCTGGTCAAAACTGGCTAATGCTTTGTTATGATTTGCCTCTCTTTGTGGGGCGGGACTTAGCACATATTTGGATTACATGAAAAATATAGCAAGTATCCAGCGTCATCTCAAACATTTCTTTGCGTAAGGATTCTGTAAATATGCTACATTTGTTCCATTGTTCCCAGTGAAACACTGATCTGTATCATCAGGCCTGCTATGGGCCAGTGGACACCTCAGTATAAATGCATCAGGACATGCAGCTGTGCGGTCTGCTCCTCCGTGCACAAGGATGCCCGCTGCTACATCACAAGCAAACACACACACAGTGGGTGTAGCAACAGGTTTGGCCCCTAGAGTTGGGGGGTGATATAATATGCTTTCACTCTGTACTTGCAGAGGAGTACCCGGGCACCATCTGCCTAGTCGGTGCCGCCAGCCCCCGCCCTTTATGTACGTAGTGCGTTGTGTGTGTGTGTGTGTGTGTATGTGTGTGTGTGCGTGTGCTAGTGAGAGAGCGCGTCCAGCAGCTGTATTTACACCTGTATGGGCAGATCCCTGTTGGCAGGAGGAACACACCAGCTGCTTAACCTACATTCCCTACCAGGCTGTCTTTGTGTGCGCTGGGCCGCACACACACGCACACAGATAGACAGATAGCCACGTTGGTCAGGCTTGCATCCCCTTTGTAGGACCCTGTTCTTTGGGGGGAGGAGGGGGGGGGGGGGTTTAGTATCATAGACCCCGGCATCCCCATAGACCACTAATGTGCAAAGGGCTGCTGTTTTTTGTCTTTGGTTGACTCACATTTTTAGCATCAAAGAAAACCTCAACAAGTTCAAGACCCCTCCTCTTTTAACTTGGATTCTGGTGTCCTCCCCATGTCGAAGGGAGTTGGAGTCGGATGTGGCCATGCATCCGCCTGATAACCCCCCACCCCTGCAGACGGGTTCAGGTCAGGGAGTGGAGGAACACAGCCAAGCTTTTTGCTTGTGCTCACATCTTCTCCTTAGAGTCTCCTGAGCAAGAACAGGGGTGCGAGGGGGGGGGCTTCTCACTCTGTTTGGCCCCCGGTGAATTAAATCCCAAAGACGAGAAAGTCGTTTGCTCCGAAAAATCTGAAGATTTTGCTGGGTGAAATGTCATCGTTGGAACTTAATCCGTGAAAAGGATTAAGAGAGAATTATTCAAACAGCCAGCGCCACGGCAAGTCTACTTGTCCGGAGTAGGGCGAGGATTTAACTTGTCGAAATGCCCAAGAGTGATACGTTTGGGATTTATGGGCAGACAAACTATTGAACACTCATCCCATCTACACACTGTCTGACTTTAATACAGACAAATGAAAATCCAAATGGAAAGATTGTCACACACTTAACACCACACCCCCCTACGAGCAAATCCTGATCATGACATTTGCATCCGACAAGTGCAGACGAGGTAACGAGACAACAGCGAGCGGATAGATGGGACCCTTTGAGCCGCTGCAGATGTGCCCTCAGATTACTCTAATACCTATGCATGTATGTGTGAGCCAGTGCTCGGCCATTGTCTTACAGAGCCGCGGCGAAGGAGGGGCTTTATGACTGCGATGGCGGCGAGACTAAACCAGTGGCACAAATCGCCTCGGTTCCCTCCGGCTTTAATGGCCCAGGCACGGCCGCTATTGGGGCCAACGGGTTAAGAGATGAACGTGTGAACGATAATTCTCTAGGCACGGGGTCGTCGCCCTCACAGGTTGATTACGCCCCCGCCTCCTTCGTCTTTCCCTGCCTCTTCTGTCTCAGGGGCCCTTTTCAGGGCACTGTTTCACTCATCAGTCCGAACACGCCGCTGACCCGTGTTGTATTGTTCTCCGTCAAACGTGCTGGATCAGGCAGTGTGTCACTTCTCCGACCCTTTCTACTGCCAGCTCGACATGGTGGACAATTATCTTAACTTTATTTATTTCCTTTCCTTTTATTCTAAGCATTGGGCAATTTGACGTTTTGATTTGACACTAAAGCTTAAATTATATGCTTTTCAATATAATAACACGTATGCGGCAGTTGTTCCCGCCTGGTCCTCTAAAAATGGCATTTGCCTTACTGACTGCCGTGGGCAATTACATTTTGAGCGCAACCTTTATTTCCCCTATAGTTTGTTTTTAATCAAAGTTTCCTGACGTGCGCCTCGGTGGTTGCCATTGGCAACAGCTTAGTTGTCCCGTGTGAAACCGACTCAGCGTCGGCTTCTAGCATATTTCAATTTCTAGCTATTTTCTAGCTTTTTTATTTGTGTCACGGAGAGTAAAGTGTTTTATGTGAGAAAGTAGCATTTGTGCAGTGTTCCATTTATGTCCTCTACAAACACCGATTTGACTTCTGACGTTTTGTTTAAGTTGTCTCCTGGTCCACAGCGCCGTCATTTTGCCGTAAACGCCCGTCGGCCCGAACTGTTTGCCCGACTACTAAACCTAAGGGAAACACTGAGCCAGAATGCTCCTGGTATTGTTTCGGACTGGGTATTTCGTTTTTTCTCCACCCACTGTCATTAATTCCCATTACTCCATTAGCCGCCAACAATAAATTCCACCAACAATAAGTTCCAAGGAAGGAGGATGTATACATTCAAAGTGGCGTCTTGTTAACCCCAAAGCTTACTTGGCCTTTGCTGCCCCAATGGAGAGCTTGCACCATTCATCCATCACTCTCTCATTGGAGTCCATCCATTTACTCAGCTGGAGACCCAGAGGGTGGGCCCACTGTGTTCGATAGGCTTAGTGGAGACTGTCCCACCCCCCTCTGCAACCTTCTGATAAGTGGCAGATTACCAGGGCCCTCCATTACACCAACCAGCATGTTCAGTTCTCAACTTGCGCTCCAGGAGTAAGACGTTCCAGGCCGAACTGTCTCCCACAGGAACATTTTCCTACACATCCATGTACCAAGACTAATTGAAGACTGTGTGCTATCGTAAGGACGGCCCAGGCGAATGCAGCGAAAGCGATAAAATAAAGAAGTGCTGCAGAGTGCTTTGGTTGGCTGGAGATTCTGTTTTTCATGACTGGGGGGTGGCGGGGGTGGGGGCCGGCGGGGGACAGAGTTCAGTCTCATCGGACCTTTATTGCTGTAGGGAAAAGGCTTATTTACTGTAAACTGTTTACGGAGCTCTGTCACTATCTCTGGACATGCAGAATAAACACAGGAACACACTCCCACTCCTAATGTCTTGTAAACACGAGAAACACGCACAGACTGACAGACAGACGGACCGACACACACTGTGTACTTGTTAACATAATCACAGTGCACACATTGGCCCACACACACATTCAAAAGACAATGCATGGCCATAAATATACACTCTTGCTAAAAAAAGAAGTTGCATGCAAACACACAGCATCTTGTCCTAACAATGCCTGAGTGCTGTTAGTTTTATTGGTGTCCCCAGTTGTTATGGAACTTGGATAAACTCATTCTTAAACTTTCTCAATCTCAACAATCAGAACTGTTTCCCATCATTTCCCTCTATCGTATTTAAAGGGTTGGATCCAGACCCACATGTACCCAATCCCCTCAACGTTAAGCGCGACATATGTCTGTGGACATGCTGCATCTGCCAAATATATGGAATCACACTTTACCGAGCAGCTTGAACAGATGAATCATCAAGCCGTCACGCAGGTTTTCAAATCCATCTCAGCGCACAGACATTCTGCTTCCTGCCTCGTGTTGTGCACTTAAACAGACACGTCAGAAAGTATGTCATGTGAAAAGTGTGTTTGCTCAAGTATGCTAGTTTTAATAATGGTTTTTCCGTCCATCTCTGTACCCCACCCCCTATGACCCTCCTCCCCCCTGCCCATCTCTCATGAAGACCCTACCTCTTTGGGGCGGGATGTTTTGCCATTAAAACTCCATGGTGAGTTTTGCTCTTCCCCTCCTCGTCTCCCAGCATGCAACTGTATACGGCACACCTCCCGTGGTCTCCTGGTCTATATTTTCAACACGTTCTGCAGCCTGTGCATTCACTCCTCAAAGCTGCAACATACCAAAGAGGTCATTTTTTCATCTTTTTATGTTCCCTTTATGTCCTTTATTTTGCAGACCCTACAATTTGTTTCTGTGTATGTTTAACTTCAGGAGTAGGGTGATTCAACATGTTGTGTTAAAGCCTCTTTCGCAGTGAAGCAAACAAAGAATTTATTCTACATTGTATCACCTGAAAGAACAAATGCTGCCAACATAAAAGTGAATGCTTCTGGTCTGTCAAGGAGACGTATGTAGGGCTTTACGGAAATGCAATAGCACTTCTTGGCTGCTTGCCATTTGTCTTTTTCTTTCTCTCTGTTTTGAGCAGTAGTTCCTAAACTAGCGGGGAAACGTCATCATCAATCCACACACAAACACACCGGTAAAAAAATATAAAATTGAATAATAACAAATACGTTCCGACCACCAGAGCGGCTTGTGTTACAGAGAGAGGTTTAAACCCTACTTGATGTTAAACAGTGTGCTTCTGTGCGAAGCACACTGTTTAATTAGTTGTGTGTTTGCCCACAGTAATTGTTTCTTGGTAATATTTTTAACCGGGTTTAAAGTGGTGATGTAAAGGATCTGCAACTCTCCTACAACATGCGTCTGGCAAAGGACTAAGGCTCTGTTTTTTTACTTAATAATTTCCTTTAAAGCTCCACTAATTATTCACTAATAGTAGTAAGGGTCGATCAAATCACAATGTTTAATGTGAAAGAGCACTTTGTTTTGGTGATATGGTCACTTTACTGTTTTTGTCCCCTGTCATGCTTCTCATCCACCTTGATTCCAGCAATCAATTGAGCCAATTAGAGAGTTTAGAGGCGGGACTAAGAATGGATAAGTCACGTGAGCAAGAATAGGCCCATAAAAGTTATTACCACAAGGAACTTGTAAAATCTTACGAAACTGTCTCCTTTCACTCATACTACGTTTTTTTGGCCTATATAAGTAAGATAGGGCCATCCGTGAGAAGTTAGTATTTTTCTATGTTTTTATTATGCTTAATGCTTGTCATCGGAGCCACCAGGTCCAAGCAGGAAATCAGAACAGCTTCTCCAGAATCTCTTTCAGCTCAGACCTCAAGGCTTCTGACAGCGACCGGCCCTCTGCACAGACCCACATCCAGCAGGCAGAGGCAGTTTAATACAATTTTCAGGCTAATAATAAGGAAATTGCTACTTTCACATTTTGAGTTCAATTTCAATCTTTTGATGCCCTTCACTGAGATTGGAATGTGAGAGGACACATCATCTTCCTATTGGCTGCGGCCAAGTCTCTTTTCAACGCCGTCTCATGAAATCAGATGCTTCCAAGCTTTTAGAAGAAGCCCCATTATGATAGACTCACTTATGGAGAGATGACTGAGTGGCTCAGTGACTGAACTTTTCCCTTCCCGGTTCCCTGCTCTCCACCTCCTCCCTGCTGACTTCATTCACTTTAGAAAATGAATAGCATGTGGTGACTTCCCCAAGTCTTGGGTTTCGTCTTTTGTTGTGGGCAGTCACTCATACTTTTTAATTTGAGCTTTTTTTCTTTCTGTCTTCATCCACCTCCTGCTTAATCTAGGCCCTTAGTGATTTCAGAGCATATACTTTTCAAAGGTACACATCATTAGCGCCGGAGTCTTGACCGCTAACATTTCAGCTCGTTAGGCCTATATTGTTTCTCTAATAGTGTATGTCTTGAGACATGAGCAATGACTGCACTCGCCGATATCTGCTTACCCCACGTTCAGCCTTGTTGTATTTCCCCCACGCTCTGTGGACTTTATCTTGACTCCTTCCATTTCATGTTCTAAGCATGTGGGGTGCCTACGACCCATTGACCAAGGATCTGGACTTTCACTAAATGTTTTTAATATTATTTGTGTAGTCTGACTGCAAAGAATAATTAATGAACGCATGGCTAGTATGGCACACGTAAAGCACAGGCAAAAGGAAGAGGTAATTGAAAATAGTTCCAGTTTTCACGGTAATGGCCCCTCTCCAATGTTCACTGCGTCTCCCCAGAGGTTGTCATTAGTGCTGTGTGTTGGACACAGCCCCAAGGCTGCCTCTTTTCCAAGGGCTGTTGTAAAATAATAAATGTGACGTTGAAGGATTTGTCCTCCACATGACTGCCCTCTCTCTCTCTTTCTCTCTCTCTCTTTTTCTCTTCCTTCCTGGTTGAATTGTTAATACCAGCTCCTTTTCTTATATGAATGAGCCATATTTACCCAGAATCAGCACAGCGGCTTCCGAACAGCTCTTTTATCACCGGATAGTCAGCTCAAGTGAGCTCTATCATATTTGTTTACTGCGAGGTCCCTGAAAATAAATGGAAGCTGCCACCAGACTTCCATCCCCCCTCGGAGGCGCCTTGTGTTTAGCCCCCGGCGTAGTAATGCAAAGGGACTTTGATGGTTGATGTCGGAGATTGAATTATGCCCTTGAGGAAAAGCTATTAGCTCAGAAAAGACTCCTCATTTGTTAAATTAAAAGTGGAAATGACATGAGTAGTCTTCAGTGGATTAAAGTTGCAAAAAAAAATGGATTCCTATTCCTCATAAAGAGCATTTGTAGCAAGCACAATGTGGTGGATATTTAGATTGTTTAGTAACAGCAAAAAAACACCTTTTATTTAAGTTTCAGAAAGGTACTAATGTTGGCTAGTATTTTGTAACAAACTTACCAGCCCCTAAATGGTCCATTCCTCAAACCGTTTGCTGCCCTACATATGGAGAGCAGAACAAGGCCCCTTCCTTCTTTAGCGAGAGACGAAACCTCAACACTTTTAAGCCACTTCAAGTAAGATCAAGAGGAAAAGGATGATTTAAAACGCAGGTGGTTTCTCAACCCAGTGGAGACGAGAACCGGGCTGTGATCTTTGGTCCTGCTGGCAGGCACGCAACTGGCTGAGGCCTCTTCAAAGACGCCCAAATCCTCAGCAGCCATGCGACCCCAGTGGTATAGCTCGCTATCAAAGACGTACACATAGGAGTACTTTGCTATAGTATATATACTGTAGCAACCCAGGGGAAGTTGAGGCCAGATAGAGAGGTAAAAGAAGAGTCTCAGAGACGGTCATTCTGTGTCCTTTAATAAAGAGATCAAGGTGCTTGGGCCAACTTTAAACAAAAGGTTCCTCCTGCTTTGGATCTCTGCACTCCTATAGTAGACGCCCCCTATTGGCTCGGCTTCCTGTGCTTGGCCTTCTCAGCTCTCCCCCCTGGTTTGCCACAATAAGAGGTGTGTGAGGTCATGCTAATCCAATGGCTCAATATCTGTCATTTGCCTGTTCCTATCTTCACATTGCATTTTAGCCGTAGTTTGCCTCAGCCTAGTCCAGGATTGTTCAGATTGTAAGGGAGAAGGGAGGGGACATTTTAGTGAGAAACTAGTGGAAAGAGTTCCTCATATCTAGCAGATTAACTGGACCTGTTTGTATGTGCATTCAGAAGATAAAGCATTTGACAAACAAATAGGGCCCGAGGAAGAGAAGGCAAAGGCAAAGACTTAGCCAACGCAATATCCTGAATGTGACTTTATCTCCCCTTCCATCTTTCTCTCACAGACTGGGCTTACTGTGGCTGTTTGGCCATTCAGCCTTCTACCCTTGACCCAGCACTAATAAATACAAGCTACACAACTTGTATTATGGACTTTCTTATGACTCCCTTCATCGCTTCCGATTTCCTGATCCCTCTTTCACGTAGTGCTGGCCAAACAAAGGCTTCAATATCTCCTTGCATCCAGGGAGTAATTTATAAGGCGCTGACAGGCTGAAAGGAGGCAAACGGAAAGAGACGGGTTGTTTCATAATTAGTTGGCTATCACTGCATGCAATACTATACTGAACAACTGTCTTTCTTGTAACTGTCTTTGTTTATTCACAAATACCATCAGGTTTTCTCTGAGACTTGTACATTTCTTTGTCCAACTATTTTCACCCAATGGCAACCAAATATAGGCTGCTGATGTTCCACTATGGTTATTCAAACAATATCAGAGCATTCTCTACAAGCCAACTTGTGCTTCCTATGGAATGGGGTCAATGGATTCCAATAACCAGCTTCTGATTCAAACATTCAGTGGCAAAGACAAAACCTAACCCAATCACATAGGAAGATTTATATATAAACAATATCTAGCTATAAATTGTACTAACAACTCCTATCTCATTTTAATGTTTTTGAAAAAAAACAATGTTATTGTTTTAAAAGTTAACTTTGTTGATTCCAAAAGTGTTTTCTTTCACAAAAAAATAAAGAAAGAAATTAAAAGTTCACCAATATTTTTCAAAAGGAGCATGACTTAGGTTGACAAATAACATGCATATAACCTTGACCCTAGATTTCCTCATCAAGACCTCTAGGCCATGTCAGCGTTCTGCTTAAATTTAGTTAACAGATTGATTCGCTATTAGCAGAGATTACTGCAAACCCTTTTATTAGTACTTACAGTCATCCGTTTTAAGTTTTGGCTGGCCAGTTGTTACAGACGCTATATTTATTAGAACATCCACATTTTATCGATAGATCACATCACCCTGGTTCTAACACCCCTCCCCATCCCTGACACACGGCGCAGAAATGTGCAGGTGCTGTGCCTAAGCTGTATAATGCTAGCAAATTCCTGGACCAAACGAAAAATGTGAAGCTATGCATCAGTTTATTCCTTATTTTACGGAGTGCAGACAGCAGTAAGCGTGTGGCCTACACGCCAGTGTGGTTACCAAAGGTCAAGATTAAGCGTCCCTCTGGGAGTGTGTGACACCAACGTGAGTCTTCAAGTTCTTAGTGCACCTAATGCCTAGTCTACTGTGATCATGTTTTACTGTCCAGATTGGTTATAAGGCTGGACAATAACACCAGACCCAGCTACCGTTCTCTGATGGTTAACACATGGGGAGTAGTACTGCAGCTGAAAAGCATTTCTATGTCCGTTTATTCTCAAATAGTCCTGACATGGAGAATAATCCTGTAACTCTCACTAACATCATTCAATGCCGCCAGGGGAGGCAGTAGAGTAAGTAGACATGGAGTCATCCCTACTATATTATATTAACATTTTAAGCTCTAACTTAATAAATGTTATTACACTTCAGTGAAGAGCGGAACATTCTGACTAGTATGGCTGGCCAACCGGTGCACCTTGTACCAATAGAAGCCAAATGGTTTTCTTTAACACACTGGACTACATTTTAGAGTTTAGTTCTAGTGTAAGTGCATGTTAACAGTAGCATAGAAACAAAACAGTAGCAGGTAACGTTAGTATGGGTGTAACAACGCAGGTACAAGCAGGGCTGGCGCTAGCCATTTGGGTGCCCTAAGCACAAATGTTTGGTGGTGCCCCCCTCCTCCCCCAACCAACGAACCAGCCAACAACCACCACCACCAAAGGAATAACTGCAAGACTGCTTTCTATCATCTCAGAAATATTTCTAAAGTTAGACGCTTGTCACAGTCAGACTCTGAAAAGCTTGTTCATGCTTTTGTTACCAGTAGAATTGATTACTGCAATGCACCTTTTGCTGAACAACAAAGAAAGTGTTAAATCATTTTTATTCAGAATGCTACAGTCTTAACCAAAACCAAAATCACTCCTGTCTTAGCCTCACACTGGCCTCCAGTAAAACAGTGAATTGATTTTAAAATACTACTCCTTGTTTTTAAAGCTTTGCACAGCCTTGCTGCCCCTTATGTGGTTGACATGCTGACTAAATACACTCCGGTGAGATCCCTTAGATCGTGTAACAAAGCTCTTCTCACTGTACCCCAAATCAACTCTAAACTAGCTTACGGTTCTTTCAGT
Source organism: Apeltes quadracus (assembly GCA_021346845.1). Taxonomy (NCBI): domain Eukaryota; kingdom Metazoa; phylum Chordata; class Actinopteri; order Perciformes; family Gasterosteidae; genus Apeltes; species Apeltes quadracus. The sequence goes on along the minus strand of CM037917.1, from coordinate 18,425,417 downwards.
CACTATATGGTCCTGTGCTCTGCAACGCTTTACCAGTGGAACTGATGTCCATCACAACAGGGTCTTCTTTTAAAATTAGACTTAAGACACATCTTCTTTCACAAGCTTTTAGTTAGATTCTGGTCAGTTGTTTTTATATTTGAGTTTAATCATATGAAATATGCTATACAGATCAATTTGACTTGAATACTTTCTGCGTTTACAGAAAGTATTCAAGAAAGTATTTACCGCTGCCAGCGGCTTCCGCTTCTTACTCGGAATATTCTGTTTGTTTGCAGAGCGCGTCGTTGTCTCGGGGGAACATTTCTTTTTTCTGTAAATGCGGCTTCTTGGGTGCGTGCGTGTGCTTGCGCGCACGCGCGCGCGTGTGTGTGTGTCCGGGCTGTGGAGGTGCGCGTGTGCTCGTGACTGACGTGGATCGGTTTCCCCACTTTGCGCTTCTGCTTCCTCCTCGTATCCAAAGCGTCCGTGCGCGAAAAAGTGAGCATCAAGCCAGTTGGACTTTGGATCCCTATCGGGTGAAACTAACTGCGCTGAGGGGGGGTCTCCGTAGCCCAGGACCCAGCTCTTTAAGCGCGGAGCTGCTGTGAGTGATGACCTATCACTTTTGTATTGGTTTTGTATTTTATTTGTTATTTATACCAGTAGCCTACTGAGGTGATTTTTCACGTCCCAGATTTTTTGCGCCCCCCCCAGGCATTTGGTGCCCTACGCGCAGTGCGTGATGTGCGTGTGCGGAGCGCAGGCGATGGGTACAAGATAAAATTGAAAGCTGCATCTGAGATTGACAGTTTATTTCACATCACTGTGATTAATCATTTTGAAACCTGTACAGCATATCACTGGGATATTGACGTAACAACGTTATAGTGTCTCTTACAGTATCTTTACCCCATCTGCAGTGAGACGTATGAGCTCTTGATAATATTGCAACATGATGCGTCACACGTTTAGCCAGGACCCACTTGCCCCAACGGGTAACACTTTGTATGGGGCTGTCTGCAGCGGCATTTCCACAGCACCAACACTGTGGTCCTACTTTCCGAGGGTGGGTGATGTTGTTGGTGCCGTTTGGACAGCCAGTGTGGCCTCTCCTACAAGGCCTAGGGGGAGTGAGGAGGGCTGTTATGCCGTTGATCCGGGGAAAGGTCACTAAGGAGGGGTCAGATTCCGTAGGCCTTTTACTTGGACTGTGATTTTCAGACAGGAAGTTAAGTTAGCTAGAAGTGGGAATTAACTGTATAGAGGGCATAGTTGAGCAGGTGGGCATTTTATAAAGCTTTTTTAAGGTTAGAACTGATTTATCTTTTTTTCTAAATTTTCTCACTAATTAGGGGAATGTTCAATATCTTTTCAGTTTTCCCTGCTAAGCCCCTTGCATGCAAAGCTCTTCTATACAGGTGATGGTTCATTAGTTTACAGGATTTAAACCGCTCAATCATAAGTCATTTGGTTGTGATGTATTAAAGTGTTTGAGACCAGACTCTGCGGTAAAGTTTGTAACTTGTGTCATTGGTGTTCTATTTTCCCTCCTTGAAGCAAAGCTAAGCCCCCACCTCAGATCTCCCCAAGCAAGTCCAGTGGAGGAGAGTTCTGTGTGGCCGCCATCTTTGCCTCGTCTCGCTCCTGGTTCCTCACCAACCCCAACATGAAGAGGGAGAAAGGTTAGCTCTGGATGCATGTCATGTATGCATTTTCTTTTTGTATGTGGTGTTGCGATTTTGCCATGTAAAATTCGAATTCAACATACCGAGTGATCTTGCTGCTGTGTAAACTAGGGTGTGCGTCTCACACCCTTAAAGGAACACGTGTGTAAAGGCGTCTCCCCAGAGCAAGGCCATCGATTACTGCAAAGGCATCGGCTCCAGTAATCAAGATGTTTGAAATGTTCATATATTGATATTGTTGATATTGTTATACAGTAGCATCAATGGCCAATTAGCATTCAGCATAAAACACCATAATGTCAAAAAAGGTATGTTGGTAATTTTATGTAGGTGTTTAATACTGAATACTGAATATATTGTGACCAACAGCACATGACTCCTACGACAGGTGTGCCAACTCATTAATTGCGTTGTACCTGAGAAAATTTGAGTGCAGCAAGTTCTGCTAAAGCCTTATAACAGCAAATCTGTAACACTTGTGGTTCCTGCCCAATATTTTTGCCACGTCCAAACACGTATTCCCAAAATTCCAATCGATACAACATCTTGACAAAAGTATAACTGTCTGCATTTTCTCCTTCCTTATTTTAACAAATCTTTTAATAATCTTAAGTAGTAGTTAACTTTATTTTTATTTTTTTGTCCCAATCATAGATCAGGCCAGGCAGTCTGTCGTCGACTCACTGTACATCATCAGTTGCTATGGTAACATGGTGGAGCATGTCCTGGAGCCACGGCCAATTAGCACTGCTCAAAAGATTAGTGATGACACACCTCTGGAGCTCAGCACCTGTCCAAGGGCCTGCTGGACTCTGGCCAGGTAACAATTTGTCGCCCACCTGATCCTTGAAATAGTGCCTCTCATACGGTCGGCCTCATCACTGATTTGTCTTTTGGAGCAGGACTCCACAATGGAATGAGCTGCAGCCTCCCTTCAATGCCAGCCACCCCTTGGTGTTGGCCTCAGACCTGGTGCAGTACTATCAGTATCTTTTGGCTGGTAAGCGGCACACAAATATTCCTTCATGTGTTCATTGGTTTACATAAACAAGGCTTTTCAGATGATCAAGTTCTGTTTTTACAGGATGCAAAGTAACATTTCAGGAATGTATATGTTTAGGTATAAATTCACAAGTCAGGCCAATAAAAAATCAATGCATTGTGATGAGTTCAGAATTGTATTCATCATCATTCTGCATTATGGCAGCAGTGTACATTTCATCCCTGGGAACCAGACAAATCTATAACCTCGTGTTCTATTTGTCACTTATTTTTGGTCTCTTCAGGCTCAAGCTCTGGAATTAAATTAAATCAGAAGGTCAGAATACGATCTTAAAGTCTGCCACAGTTTTCATCGAGATTGTACATTTAACAGGGATTGTATCTGAATTTTCCTTTAAAACTTAAAAGTATGGACAATACAGAGACATTTTGGATAAATCATTTCCACTAAATATTCTTAGGGGTCTCTTTTGTACGGTTTTCGCTTTTTCTTTTGTTCTCAATTCTCCACTCTACTGATTATGCATACATGCTATGTTAATGGATCAACTTTTTCAATTAAACTTTCTAACCTTATCTATGCTAAAAACTATTGGTAGTATTATTTTCAAACCGAAAAAGGGACATTGAAGCTATAGGTATATTAGCCTGTGCTGCATGAACTGAATGTTGTTTATGTACCTATCATCAAAAATCTCTAGGTCAGTGTATGTTGTGCTTGCACAAGCTATCGCAGCCATGTTCTCTCCTCTATGTTCTGTACGCAGCATTAGTCAAGGGGGTGACCCCTATTCCCCACTGATTACCCATGTTGGCTGTGTTGAAAGCCAGTCCACAGCCTCTTATTGGTGCCACATGCTGAGAAGAGACTTCTCCAGTCAGCAGCCATAACATGTCCTTTCTCAATAACTTTGGGGAAGGATACTTCTCTATAGCCACCATGTCTACTCTTTCATATCTTCTGAGCCCTGCCAGAAATCATTGCTGTTCTTTTGTTTGGTCCTTCACCTTGAATCCTTCGTTTGCCGTCCATCCTACATGCCGCCTTCGGGGCACGGTCGCACGATTCCTTTGAGATGCCGTCCTCAAACCAATTAGCTGACACCCTAAACTCTCTAATTCAATAACAAGTACAGAGCACTGAGCACTTTAGGTTGCCTTCTGAAAGGCCAATTCGCAAAAGCAGAGTGCACACGGATGGCCACACACGGAATCAATCCACCCCCTGGAACAGGCCGGCGTTTTGAGCTCGGCTCTATAATTATAAACACACAAAATCTGTAATTGGCTCAATCGCTGCTCCAGGGCAAGTGGTAGCTGTGTTTACCCTGATCTCTGTACTCGTCTCCGTTGACCACTGCAGTGCTCCAGGTCTAACTGGTAGGATATTTTCTCAAATTGGTGCTAATGGTCCCTCCTAGTGTCCGCGCGATAAGGACACGTTTGAGTGAAGGGCATTCCACCATTCTCTCTGCCAGCCTGGCCAATGGAAGTGTCTGCATAATGAGGGAGATTCATGGCATTAACATTTACATCCAATTAACAATAGCCAGATAACACTGCCCCAAACCAGCCAAGTGTGAACCAATGGGAGGTCACAACGCCATAAGCATAATTGTTTAGCGCTCTACCCACTTCCTGTGCGCTTGCCATTTTCCCTCGGGGCCGGCGTCCTAGACACCGACAGCACCGGCCGAGATGCTCTCGGAGTGCAACCTTCCACTTCTGCGCCTTTCACCCGAGCACAAACTCTCTGCATCCTCGTTCTCAGCGTGTGTCCCCTTGCCAGCTCTCTCTGCTGCCGCGTCCTCCAGGGCTTTGGCAGCGCAACAGAGAAGTGATCCAGGAGAAAGAGTCAATTTGACCGTAGGATAAATTACAGCACAGCCATGCGCCCCTTGTCGAATTGCCTCTCGCTGAGCATCTGCATCATGGCGCTGCAGATTAAACTAGGGAGACTCATATCGTTTTTAGCAGGACAAATCGTGCCTCTATCTAGGTCTGATTTACATTGCACTTAAAACCAGAGGGAGAAGTAGCGAGAAAGGAAATATGACAAGGAAGATAAGGGCACTGGGGCACACTGTTGGCTCACCGAGTGGAGCAGGCATCCCACGCACCAAGATAACCAGGCTGATTGTTGTCACCTACTTCTACTCTCTCCTGACTAGAAAAGTCAAAGAATGAGGGTCAGAGATTAATATCCCTCCACAGCTAATTGTCTAACGAACAGTTTCTGTCTCCAAAAAGGTGGCAGCACTTGATTGGCAGGCCATGGTTTCTGGTCTCGTGGCTCTATATTGGATGACCCAGGCTGATTAAAAATGCAGTATGCAGGGAAAAGGAATAGGAAAGGGAGAGGAAGGGCCGGGGTCAGGCCAGACCGGAGCCTCCAGGACGGGATGATAAAAGGCAGCAGTGGCGCCACTTCATGGTCACTATCTCTACCTGTCCATCTGTAGTAGCTACTGGCAGCACTCAGCCTCGCAGAGGACAGCAACTTGCAGCACTGGGCCCGAGAGATAAGGAAGAAAGAGACACACGTTATACAGTATACTCGCAAATAGAGGAGATGTCGTTGTGTGATCTGGCTGAATAAAAGCAGTCTGGGGCCAAGTTTTTTAGTGTTTTGGGAATCCTCTATCTATAGCTAAAGTGGAATAACAGGATTCCTGTCTGTGTCTCCAAAATGACTCATTTGTCTATTTGGCAAGCGTGTGAATGGGTTTTCTTTTTGGCCAGAGGTGTTAGACCTGCGCAATAACAGAACGACTTCTCCAATCACTATCACAGCAGCTATGCTTTGATGAATGCGAGGTTTTCACACTCCCATTAGCTACATTAGCCTTTTTATTCGCAGTGAGTTTTTTAAGGGTGATATTTACCTAGCTTCCCGCAGTATGTTTTTCAACGCCTCTTTCCCCGCAGAGTGCCGCAGAGTTTCTCTGAAGCAAACAAACCGGTGAATAATTGACCACCTGGATATCTAGCTGGCTCCTTTGAGCCAGGCAATGACGGCAGCAATGGAGGCAATGCTTTTTGGCCTTGGCCCTCCCCTCCCTACCCGTCATATAATGTGCTAATTGTGGAGACTGACTGACTACCTGGCACTGTCACTCTCTTGGGACATTGAGGCCCATGACAGGTCGCCCACAGTAGCCCCATCAATAGATCTAATTGCTCCGAGAGAAGGGCCAGAGTGAAGGCCTTGGAGCATCAGGCGTTTGGTAAAGAGAAACCATGGCGCCATGACTGGGTCAGTAATCAAAGAGAGGGAGAGAAAGGATGGGGTAAGTGTAGCGCTGGCTGAACAAAGGAACTGTCAGTCAAACACGCCTTGAATGATATATAATGACTAAGCTATCTCAGCCTGTCAGTGTGCCAGCACCTATCTGCCAGAGTACTACTCAAAAGAGGAAAGCGAGAAGTAAGGAAAGTAGGAAGAGGGAGACAGGTGGACCAGTCGAGAGGGAGCCCAGCAAGGAAAATCTCTGGCAGCTAAGTGTGGCGGGTCAATATAGAAAATGTAAAATAGAAGACAAACAAAATTAATCTTTTAGAAAAACCAATGAGAGAGGTCAAGGTGAACAGGGCGGTGGCCTAGACAAGCCGGCTATTCTCTGTCCACCGTGAGGGCGGCTCTCCAGATCTATCAGATTGTTAGCACCTTATCTAGCCCTGGAGATCGGCCCGTTCGGCCTTTGGCCCATGGCCCATGGCCCCATGAGGTCGGGCTACATCAATACCTGGGCAGCCTTTGTTCCTGTTCTGACTCGTGCTTCATGCGAGACTTGAATAAAGACTGTGACGTTGGCAAACCTTTTAATCAACAGGGCTGTTTAAAAAGATATATACAAAATAAACATTTCAGAAGAGAGAAGAACTTGATTTTCCTCTCAAGCTTTTTTTTTTTCCAGCAAACAAAGTTTGCATCCCCAAGTGACCCGGAAAGTCTCTCGGGCAATAAAAAGTGATCTAATAACAAATACCAGCACGGGTTTCTGGTATTGTATTATTCTTATATTATTTGCCATGCTAATTTGGTATTACTTTTGGAACACAACCTTTACATTTTTATTCCTCCTAACATTGAGTGCACTATTCTCTGATGTTTCTTTAAACCCATCAAACTGTGCTTGATTGAAGTTTGCACTTACAAAATGCTGTCCGTAGCTGTGGCTGTGATCGCTGGGGTCAGCCTGGCTCTTGACGTGCACAAAGACACACACACACACACTCGCACACAGAGAAACGAAAGGTTGGGTCTTGTCTTGACTACTAGCTCCGCGCACCGAAGCCGGGCTGTGACTCTGGCCATTGACAGGCCCCTTCCCTGCTGGAAACCCGATATGCAGCCAGTCCACCAACTGCTTCAGATCAATAATTAATTAGGGAAGGGAGGGTGGGAGAGAGAGAGAAAGAAAGAGAGGGAGAGAGAGCGAGAGAGAGACCTTTTTCATTAAGAGGGGTCTCGACACACAGTAATTGTCTCTTGGAAATATTGTTGACTGTCTCTGAAGTGGAAATGTGAGAAATCCGTGACTCAAACACAGCACTTGGTTATTCTCATCCATTTTAAAATGAGACGAAGACCCTTCTGTGTTCACAATTAAAAAAAAAAAAACGGCACACCCACCTCTTTCTGGGGAATTAGTCCCGGTTGATCTCTATATTACATTTTCTTCAGTGCCGTGAAGACCTCAAACTTATTTCCATTTGCCCCTTGCTTTATTCTTTATTGGTGTGAAGGAAGAACTACCCTTAAAGGACTCAAGAACATTTATTTTTTTTCTTTCGGGGTCATGGCTGGATACTGGAGATGGTCATAATATCAAAACTTTGCCACGTACTTTGTACTGCGCATCCTATTTAAGTTGTATGCTTAAACTAAATGTAAATTAATGTAAATTCTGCTTGCGAATGTTTGAGTTGCCCACTCGGATTTTGACGTGATCTGCCTTAATATAATAATGTCTTCTTGATAATTAATATAACTAAACTTGTGTCTTCGATTGTAGAAATAGTTTTGACAAGTTAGTAAATTAGTCCAGAGGAATTATTAGTAGTTTTATCTATTTCTGTTTGTATGCTCAGCTTTGGTAGCTTCTCAATCTCAGACCTCCTACTTTATTAGGGGGGGCTGATGGTGTGACAAAGTGTCAAACACCAGACTAGCGTATGAACACCTGCCACGTGTATGTGTGTGTGCGTGCGTGTGCGCGTGTACAAAGACAGAAGCACCTCCTGTGCTCCAGATGTGGACTCGACGAGTTTATTAGCCATTCCTGTGTTAAACAAACCCCATCCCAGAGACAGAAAGGACTGATTCTGACATTAGGCCTCATTCTCCGAGCCTGCTTATTCAAGCCTGCAAGAGCCCCATCTGTCCCTGGGTCTCTCTTGTTATAACACACACATACACACACACAGTTTCTCTCTCACACACTCTACTGTAAACTTCGACACGCTTTTCAAGCACCCATACTCCCATATACAAGAAAGAAAAAAATGCTTGTTCCATTTCTTTACTCAACAGTTTCAAATCCTTCATATTTGGTGCAGTTAGTCATCACATAAGATGATATTTGAGCATAAAATAACAGCTTGAACTGACTTCAGCCTACATATATCGGTATAGGGTGTCAGTCCACATCAGTAAAACCCTTTTGACCAATATACTTAAGTGAACTTGTTGTCAGTAATAATTTTCCTTCACAGGCAAATTTATGTAAATAGTTAATGATGATAAAAGATTCCTTACTTTAATACCCTAAACTGTTTTAACTGGCTCATATTGCTCTCTGATGGCTCAGTGGTATACTTTTTGAAGTTGGAGAGCTTTTATACTTTTTTTCTTGAAGAAATGAAACTGATGATAGGGACCAAATATTTTGAGCCATAAAATATCACATGACATTATTGTCATGTCAACATTTAGCTTGTGTGTGTGTTTGTTTCCTCAGCGATGCCCCCTGGAAGCCCAGGCCCGATCACCCGCCACGAGTCGTCGGACAGCCTGGCATCGGACCACAGTGGTCAGGGGGATGAGGAGTGGCTCTCTCAGGTCAGACCTCAGACAAGCAGACGAATGAGTGACGTTGCCTGACTTTGAATCTCAAGGCTCACAATTCCATTCTTTTGTTAGTATACAACACAGGGTTGCACAACAAAATTAAAGTTGTGTTCCTTTAATGCACAGAAGAAAAAACCAAAATGTATAGACTTTTTTTGTGGTAGTGTAGAGGATAAATTAAGTAGTCTCATCACTTGAGCAAATAATCTCATCCATAGTGTTTACTTTAACCCCTGCCAGACTGTCAGGATACTTTCTATTGCGACTGGAGGGGTGGGAATATTCAAATATCTAGGTTTGTGACGAAATAAACCATGGCGATTTTGAACAGCTCACCCAGAGGCTGAAGAACGGGATCAATTCAGAAACCCGTATCTCACTCAAAACAGCATGAATGTTTTTTCTTCAAAGTTTTTATGCGTGTGGAAGCACCAGAGACACACAATAACACCCCAAATCCCAGAAAAAGTGATTTTTCCATAATATGGGCCCTTTAAATTTGTCCTTTATATTTGTTGTTTGAAATTGAACCCATAAACATTTACTCGCTCAATTTAAGTCAACTACACACTTGTGGCTTCTTCCTTATCAAAAAAGGCATGTTTTATCATGCTGAAATGTTTGGGCCATGTTGAAAAGATCCAGAGCGCACACCTTGGTCTTTTCAGCTTGGTTAACCCTCAAAGCACTCAACTCTGGTGTTGGCAGGTAACCCGCTACATTTTCACCATCAATAATTCCACTGCATGTATAATTGATTGGTTCAAATGCACCCCACTTACCCCGCAGAGGCCCATGTCCATATGAGCCATGATAGCTTGCCAGGAGCAAAACTATCCATTGCAGTAACCTAGATTTTTGGTCACTTTCTGTCAGCGCAAAGGTAGTAACGTGTTCCTCGTTGGTTGGAGATGTAACAGTACCGCTCTCTGTACCTTAGCATGTACCTAAGATGGTGTACCATTTTAAACATTTTAAACTATCAATGGCTTTGAGATAAAAGTACAAGAATACAAAAGTTTTACAGATCAGGCAGGCAGGGTAGGTTTCCAAATTAAGCTAATATTTTGGAAAGGTTACAACAAATCAAGCACTAGGGAGATTGGTGCAATGCTGAATACGTATATGCTATTATGAATTAGAGTCTGAGTACTGCGTTGTGGATTTCATTAAATCATATCAGTGGCCTTCATTAGATTATCAGTAGGCATTTTGTCGTTGAGTTGGGATTTAGGATTAATCGGCTCTCCGCTAATGAAATGTGAGTTTTCCTCCACGTCAGTGCGTCAGCTCGGTGACATTGTGCCATTTGCTGCCATTCATTGTCAGCTGATCTTCTGCTGGCTAACGTTGGACCACAAAACCTGCTGTGTTCAGTGCATCAAGTTAGGATTTTTCTCAGAATTTTAAGACCGTTTTTTAAAACACATCCAATGTTGGACTTCATTAATCACAAGTATTACAGCCCTAATACAATTTCCCACAGCCTAACATCTTAATGCCTGTTGAGTTGGCCATCAATTTCTGTGTGTGCTGTCTTTTTATTACATCTTTGAGAATTACCTTCCAAATCAAGAATACACACGTCCCCTGGTCTGATGATACAGTTTGTCCCAATTCCTTTGAAGCATGCTGGGACCTTGGTAGTCATTAGACTTCTCAGCTAAAACACTTATCAATACATGCACCTTTTCTTTTTGTATGCTTCAGGCTCACTGCATGGAGGTTTATACATGCTACGAAAATCGGCAGTTGAATGTTTAAGCAATTGCCCAACCAACTTTCCCAGCTTAAAGAGGGTATAGGCATTATGTGGCAACATGTCATTGGCTCGGTCCATCGAGATAGGAGGGGGCGGGGGGGTTGACACTGGACTGTAACATCTGGGACCTCCATCCTACTGCTAAGTGAACCCACTGGCAGCTGTCTAGTTACGCGGCTGGGCGTGACATTAATGGTGTTAACTGGCAAAGCACACACACACGTGCAAAGTGACAATCCCCCTACTTCCCCTACTTCTGCGGCCAAATTCGCCCAGCTGTGACAGACCTCCTATATCTAAGCCTGTATATGCATACATGTGTATAGAGCCAGAAGAATTAACAGAGCTCTCACTCTTGTCTGAGATCTGTTAGCACATGTTTGACAGTGATGCAGCAAAAAACTGTTAGATGGGTTCAGGGGGGAGGTGAGAGACTAACATGTACGAAGTAAAGATGTAATGAAATATGAACAGTGAGAGACTGTGTGGCGCCTTAAGTGCTGCAGGGAGTTTAAAGTCTGATTTAGGATGGGAGAGCAGTGGAAAGTGTGAGGCAGAGGATGTTTGGTCAGTAAATCCAATGCAAAGAGGAGTTGGAGTATGCAGCAGGAAGTAATACTCAAAAGTTTCAGTCACCCACGGCGTATCCCTCTCTTATCCTACTTTCAGCCAGCATAAGTGCCACTCGGCTTAGGCGCCCTTGGACCGCCTGCCATGCCAGCGCCGTCTTATTCTCCCAGTAGGCCTCACCTCAGCCTCGCTGCCATGCCATTGCTAGGTCACACTTCTATTACTCCTCTGGGAAGGCTTCCCATCATACCGCCAGCACTCCCACCAAACCCAAGACCCTGACCAGTTCTGACAACGTCCTCATGTCTTTTAGTGGTGCAAGAGTACAGCTTTTAGATGGGTGTCGTGTTACTGAGTTCATGTGAATACTGTATAGGGTGAGTATTGGTACACCCAAACCACCATGTCTAGTCCATCAGGGTGAGTTCTTAGAATTACAGTAAGGGCTTTATCCCTGTCCCGTGCGGCCCGTCGCCGTAGTGTGGACGTGCCGTGTGGACAATTACTGAAAGGTCCCTGCGCATGCGTGGCCGCTTCTGTCAGACGACAGGCTGGTCTTTTTCTTATATCGATTAGTCAGAACCCACCCTCACCTGACAGCCGTACCGTTCGGCGGTCGGATCGTCGGTGCCACCCCTCCCTATGATTATAATGGTCTGGCCCGAACCTGAAATGAGTCTGACACCCCTGCACTAGACTGTTTGTTTACACTTTAAGCAACCAGCATTATTCACATTCCAAAAAGTATTTGTTCAATAATGCAATAATGCAAATTCTTGCAAATTGTATTGCAATGCAATAATATGCAATTATACAAATTCTTGCATAATTTCATGATAACAATAAATTATTCTCTTATCTCCTCACTAATCTTTACCATTGGGTTCCCAGGTGGAAATTGTGACCCATACAGGGCCTCATCGCCGCCTGTGGATGGGCCCCCAGTTCCAGTTTAAGACCCTTCACCCTTCAGGCCAGACCACAGTCATCTCCTCTTCTTCCTCAGTCCTTCAGTCCCAGGGTCCCAGTGATGTCCAACGTCCACTGCTGGACTTTGACACAGACGACCTGGACCTACATAGCCTGAGGTACCTTTGACAATCCAAAATGCGCGGAGGTGCACATAGGTATCAATGTTGATGTGCAAATCAACACATGTATAAATTACGGTTTACAAGAAATGATCCTTACAGCGTATAGTTATAATTACATATTTCACCTGAATTATCAAGTGTAGGCCTAACTAAAACAAGAATCTCATAATCCATCAGCAGAGGGGCTTGAAGACTGATAAACCTCCTGGCCAAGGGGCTACTGTAACGAGCGTTTAGCAAAGCAAGATTGTCTTTCCATACGCCGCCCATTGTTTACAATCCTGTTTACAGCTTGCGTTTTAATATTGAGGTTGAGAAGTAGCGAGTTTTAAAGGTAATTTTAAACCCACAAAAAGCAAATTGATTCATTCAGACTATATTTATATTTTGGATAATACGATATGCCTTTTTTGTACTCTGAGCAGACTGTTGCTTGGATGTGACTTTAAAAACTAGACCACAATCTAAAACGAGAATGTTTTCAATGCAAAGTCCTAAAACAAACCTCGCATGATATGCTCGTATCCTGAATGTGTGCAGAATCCAGCCGGTACGTTCAGAGCCCGTCAGCATGCCCGGCTCATCACGGCTGGTTGCAGATCGTAGAGGACAGTCCAACATCATGGACACGGGTTCAGGTAGGACTCTTTTTTTCACATCTCTCTGGTGTATTTTATCACAACCCTTAATACATGTCTTCTTCAAATTCATCCTACCTGTTTTAATTAGATACAGTCCATTTTACTCCACCTACATCACCATCTTTCATTGTTTGGGGTTAGAGTTTCCCCAGTAATCCCAATGTGGAGACCTCTGTGGTTTATCTCTGACTTATGTTTAGGTATATCTACTTAGCAGGTAGCGGTTCATACCATTATTCTTCTACTTGGCATCTACACTCAGTGATTGGCAAATAGAATGTTACAATAATGTTTCATGAGGCAATGGAATAGAAAACGAAATGTGTCTTACCTGAGTTGATTAAATGTATCAGACTATGATTACAGCAGTACCTTCTGCAGGAACATACCTGCTTTATATCAACCTTTTCCGATTGCAATGATTTAAGTTAATGTGGGAAAAGGATGCTAACGGTGGGACGGCTAAGCCGTCGGTAAACAAATGTTGTCTGCATGAACTATTATACAAAATTACCCACTTACTGACAAATGCTATTGAAGCTGAGAGGTGGTTGAGAGATTTAGTGTATGACTTGTTTTCCGGGTTGTAGCTAAACGTGGAAACAACACAAAACTACACTTGCTCGGCGGAACTGAAATGAGAAATAGTTCAGAAACTACATTTTTGCTTCTCAACTGTTATTGCCTTATTATTTAGTCTATTTAATTCGTAATCTTCTTGCCTTGTATAATGATGATGTCTATATGGACATATCATTGGGACCAATCTGTGTCCAAGGATTATTTCTAATGTGGTGCTCTTTTGCGACGTGTCAAGCGAAAGGTTGTTCCCATTTCAATCCCATTTCCCACTTTGACCCACTCAAATGTAATTTAATTAAACATTTTATTTTAAACATTTTATTAATTAAACGTTTTATAATACATTAGTAACGGACAAAAGCAATTCCAAAATTATCGTTTGTACATGAAATGAATTACCAATCATCTTAATTTAGACATTCATATCTTTAACATATTACTGCCTACTTTTACTACTGTTGACAACCTGAACCTAAATTCAATGGCAAAAGTAAGGAGTAGGTGAGAAGTCCGTTTTTTAGCCGTTTTGCTCGTCCCATGTGTGTTGCATTGCATCCCTCTACTTTCCCTCCCTATTGGAGTGTGCTCCGTGCCCATATTCTGTAATTAGATAGACAATTGTGATTGTTTGAATACGCCTGTACAGTCTATCAGCCTTCGCATACGATTGATTTAGTTTCAAGTGATTTTGATGTCCCCCTACATGTCTCCTTTAATCTGGTTACAATGTTAGTCTAATCCAATCACACACGGATGAGAGGATTTCCCCTTTAAAATATGTCTTTTGCTCTCAAAGTATAATGCTGTTACATGGGTCTTGTGAGTGTGCGTGGTTGTAAGTGATTGTGTGTGTGGATTATTCCTGGAATTTACTGCCAGTGTGGGTGAGGGAGCCATCACTTACTGCGTGACATTATATCCTGTTGCATTGTGTGATAGAAGAGATATAGGAGCGAGTGTGGCGTCTGTGGCATTACCTGCTCTGTCTTGGTAAAAATACTTCATTCATCTGTGCCGCCCTCACACTGACACAGAGGCACTTTTTTCACTCGGGTGTCAACAAGTATTTGCAGATTGTGTCACAAAAAGGTGTGTCACAAATAGTTTTCTGATGTTTTCTTTCTCAACCTTACTCTGCTTTCCAAAACTTATCAAGATGTGCTTTGTAGAAAACAAGTGTAGAGATCACATGAATATAAATATGGTTTTACCGTTTGGATTGAAAGCTGGATCACTACACTAAATGTAGGCTGTATAAATTGTTAGCTAGCTTACCATCATCCATTGACAATCGGCCAGCCCCGTTTGTGCATGCCGTTGTCCGTTTTTGTGACTGTCATAAAACATGCATCCATTTGATCATACATTTGAGATATTATGGTTGGTTTTAGTGCCGTTGTAGCAGTACACGCTACCCAATACTTGGGCCCCTTCACGCAATCTCTACTGTGCAGCCTCTGGCTCCGAACATACGCACATTAACAGCACAAGATGGCAGCTCCAGTACTGCAATGTTTGGGTTTTACTTTTTGTAAGAAACGGATATTTTGTTATTTATTATTTATTATACAGTCCATGGTAACCAGACTTGCCATCTTTTTTTACACAATAACTGAGAAAAAGTTGTGTGGAGCTATGACACGCTTTTTTAAATAGTGGAGGTATTTAAAATCTACATTAAAATCAACTGCGGCCTGTGACGTTGTCTTCTTATGATGGGAGAAGTAAAATCAATAGTTATCATACAATGATGGTTTGTAAGTTATTGGTTTTGGATGCTGCACAAGATACACGTTGACGCAAGCTTCTTTTTAACAGTAAAAGAAAACCACTTTCTTTTAACACTAGTTCATTTTACCCACCAAATTATCACAGTTATTACATTTCATTCAGGGTAAATGCCCAACAGACCAAATGCCTTTGGTCTGTTCAGGTTTGGAGTAGGTTACCATCAACACCTCATAACACACCTGTGACCTTTTAGAAAGCACATTCAATGTTAAAATAACTGGTAAAAAATATGATTGAGGTAGTAATACGACAATTGATCATCCATTAGTTTTTAGTATTAATAAATTGTTTAGATATTTTTAGTAAATAAATATATCATTAAAGGTAAATGTAGAGCCGTGAAAACAATATGTTAAATGTTTGCTCCTACTTTGACCACTTAAACCATATCATGACCTTTTTTTTATCGACTGCTCTGTCGTATCCATGGTCCCCCCGTCTCCAGCCGTGTCCTCTGCGTCTTCAGTTCAGAGCACAGAGAGGCAGGAGGACAGAGCCGGGCGGAGGCATGGAGTCGATGCTTATCTGTGTGTGTGCGTGTGTGTGCACGGACGCGTAAGGAGGGTTCATTGTTGTGTCCTGCCACTGCCATGGCGCCGCCTTTTATCACACAAAGATCACTTTTGTCTCACACTGTCAGGTACACCCCCCCTGCGTATTGCAGAATTTCCAAAAATTACTTTAAAGTGTTTGCCCTTTATTGAAATAAGCTCTTTTAAATTAGACGTAGTGTGAAACTTATGAAAAGTAAGGTATGTTCATGCATAGTTCTGCTCAGATAATGAATAACTAGGAAATTTGCTCATTTGGTTGCACAGCTTGAGGTTAACGAAAACATTATTGTACGTAAGGCCGTCCAAGAATGACATTTACTTTCTTTAAATTCATTCATTTTTATGTCAGTACAGTGTAACCACTCACTTCCCAATATTCATTGACAGAGCTGACATCATTTGGATTTTAGGAATCACCAGTTTTAAGCACATACTGTACCAAAACATCTATCGGTCTGGTGGTTAGTCTTCCGCTTTCACACGTGATCATTTGTACGTGACACGTTCGTTCTTGACAGGAAAGGTTTTCCATGTGACTCCAGTGTGCATCTGCAAAAGGCTGACTCGTGTAATTCTTTAAATGTTTTTCTAAATCCATGGTTTTTGATCCAACTTGTGAAATGCGTTTACCATGTGAGGAATGAGCTCCAGACCAAGCTCCACTGCAGCCACACACGGCTAATAAAGTGTGGCCTGCTCGTGTGTTCCAGTAAACGTGTTGCCTTCAGGCCCCTTTGGGCCCACAGAAGCCATAAAGATGCAGTCTTCCCTCCAGTGACTCACTTACAGTCAGTCAGTCTCCCCGGTGTCTGCTCCCATCTTATCTCAACCCATACACTCTGCTTATCTCTGCCTTCCCCGAGGTGATGGGACGCCATCTGCATGGAACACACACACACACAGACACACAATGTGTGCTGTACAGTGCTTCCAGTCATGGCCCCTTGACTCAGCATATCTGTCTGAATGGAGGGGGCCGAGGAGCCCCACACCAATGCTGCTGTCTCACTTTCTACTAGCTACAATATACAGAATCAATGTGCAGCTGTAATCAATACCCCCAGTATCTGCACCCCAAGCCTGCGTTGGGGTGTGTGTGTGTCTTTGTGTGTGTAGGGGTGGCTTCAGTCCTAGCTAGACTACACAGTGGCACTTTGTGGCCCAGGACGCCATATCTGGAAAGAAAGAAAAGGAGACAGACCTGAAAGAGAGATAACACTTCAGGACTGAAAGAAAGAAAGAAAGAGTATTTAATCCGGTTTGCGTGAATGCACGTGTGTGCACTGATAAAGCTGTCGCCTCCCCTCTACACTACTGTAGATGTGTTTTGACTCTTCAAAGAGAGCCACCCTCCAAAACAGGAAATAACAACACAGTCCCCTGTCCGCTGCATCAGCCTTTTTACTGTTTTCGTCGTTGTCATCTTCAGTTTGTGTTTGTGTACTTACATCCCTGTCTTCGTCACACCACATCTCACTGTTTGCCTCCCTGTGTGTGTGTGTGTGTGTGTGTGTGTGCGTGTGTGGGGGGGGTTTATCTGTGGCGGTGAATCAGTGATAGTGTGTTAGCTGGCAGCAGAGCAGAGCAGGATGACATGGAGCTGGCTTATCACAACAAAGCCGAAGACACTTTAGGGAGCTACTGGACTTTGCCACTGGTCTCTTTGTGTGTGAGTCTGTGTTGGGGTTAAACAAATCAATCGGACGTCTCGTGGTTGACATGTTTGACCAGCATAGGATTCAGAATGAGTGAAAGAAAGCTTTAGGAAATGTTGAACAGAGGCCTTTAATCTAAAATGCAGTTGAACCACAACGTGTCATACTCTCTCCAACTGGCCTGCGCGAGTACAGCTGTGTGTGTGTGTGTGTGTGTGTGTGTGTGTGTGTGTGTGTGTGTGTGTGTGTGTGTGTGTGTGTGTTGTATGGTTGCTCCTGTGACTTCATTCTAGTGTGTGTCATTCCATTAGCAGCATCCTGGACAACAGTGAGTTAATCAGTGTGGGATCTGCAGCTATCCGCCATTAGCCACATCCACCCCACAGAATCTCACTTCCCTCCACTCACTCACAGGGTTTATGTGTAGAGAGATACAGAGAAACATATATTTAGCTCTGATTACTGATTACTGAATATATATTTTGAAACAGTGGCCTTATCGTGTGGTTATTTAGCCTCTCTCGGGATGTTGGACGGGTGAATCAATTAAACTTATTTTAAACCAAGAAGTGCCCCTAAACGAATCACATCAGCCCCCTCCGATACTCAGTACTCGTATACCTGTAATACAGGCCTATGGCTTAGACGCTTAGACCGATAATGAGCAGCACACAGATAAGTTATTGCCCCCCCCCCCCCCCCCCCCTTTATTATCAAGATTTGATAGCTTGATAATATTGGTGCTAATGTTCTATATTTCTAAATTCTATAATGCACCATAATGACATCTTTTCAGATATCCTCAATGGTGTTATAAAACAGTGTTGAATCCAGAGTTTGGATTGATAGCAACTTAACTCCAGGTAGCCGTTTCCTGTGGTCCCTCTGCACCACATTCAAGATACTGTATGTGGGATGGAATAACCCTCACAATAGTAAACACATGGTTTGGATAG
The DNA here is from genome assembly GCA_021346845.1 of Apeltes quadracus. Classification (NCBI taxonomy): domain Eukaryota; kingdom Metazoa; phylum Chordata; class Actinopteri; order Perciformes; family Gasterosteidae; genus Apeltes; species Apeltes quadracus. Next base: position 18,407,070 of record CM037917.1, on the reverse strand, counting down.
AAGTCTATGCAAATACATATTTCATCTTTCATGAAAGTAACCTTGAAGTTTAATGCAATGTACATCAACGCAGCATGCACTGGTTAAATGTTTTTCAAGGCGCGCATTATTGGTGGTCACTGAACTAAAACCTGCAGTGGAACGCCATTCTTTAGTGTGTGTGTGTGTGTGCGCGTGTGTGCGTCCATGCACCTGTTAGCATCCCAAACAAAGTGCCCCCTTATCCCAGTAACCCAGCGATGCTTCACCACCGCCAGCACCACCCTGAGGCGAGAAGGGGCTTTCCCTGGCGTTATTGTTCCCACAGAGGCCAGAGAATGAAAAGTCATCTTCTCCTCCCTCTTCTCTCCTCCCCTTCATACTTGAGCAGCCATTTAAAAGACTAGGCACCTGTGCTGTGGTATTTTGTCCCCCGTTCTTTTTTTCTAATACACACATACCCTGGTAACCTATACCCCACAATTACCTCCCGGCCTCATAAAGGGCCCTTGTATTTTTGTGCCACAGTGGCCACACTGACAACAGTGATGGCGCAGGCCCGAAAGATGCCTGGCCATCCGATCCCTTTTTTAAAGACAAATACCCTCATTTCCTGTGACCCCCCCCCCCCTCTCTCCACCCTTCCATTCCTCTTCTTCTGATTTTATTTTCATCAATAGGCACCTTTGTCACCTTGCCACCACTGCCCCCCCGCCCCTCTCCCAAACCCTCCTGGCCATCGCCTTAGGGTGTGTTTGGTGACCTATTGGTTGGTGACAGGACGTGACAGCAGCTCTCTGCAGGCATCACCGCTCCTTTTTGTTTGGCCATCACCAGCAATCAGGCAAAGGTAGATCTCAGGAGGAAGAGCGATGATCTGCTGGGAAATCTGAAAGAAACGGAAGCCAAGTTAAGACGAGTAACGCGGGCGAAGTATCTGAAGAGGGTTCGCTGGTTGTTTCCTGGAATTCCTGGAATAGCTCCTAGTGGTTTGAAATGCATATTCCAGACAGAGGTCAATGTCTCTCTGGGAGTCGGAGATGAACAGGCGCTCTGTGTCAGGGGCGTTTCTGCTGCTAAACAGTTTAAGAAGTAGGATTCCTTTGAAACCCCAAATTTCTATTTTCACTCTGTGGGGAATTCATAATGTATTGTTCCCACGGTGAAATGTATCTTAACGTGAAGGCAGTGCTGCTCAGACACAAAACTGCACAGCGCACCACCGCCCGACCCACACTCCAGTACACACACACAAAGGCGGGTTTCTAATTAACCGCTGAGCAGCTGTGTGGAAAGCGAGTGGATGACCCGGAGTCACCGAGGGCCGTGATCTACACATGTGGGATGATCACGGTAGTCTGCACAAACGTGGCGTGAAGGCAGGAGTGCTTCGTTCCACCTGTCGTGTTACAGGCCTTCCAATCAAATAGGCAGCAGGCATCCAGATCTTATTGCCCATTTATCAAAATAATGCAAAATGTTGGTAAGGACAGTGCATATTTGCAGATATGAATCTAGTACATTTTGAAAGTAGAACAATGCAGTCATGCAAATGATGTCCAGTCAGCCGAAGCGGGACAAAGGGAATTTGCCCAAAACCCTTATTGTCATAAAGGTCAAAATCTCTGTGGTAAATCTGTGCACATCAAAGAAACATAGAACCAGCTTTGGATTTGAGCTAGATACAGAATAACCACATGAGTTTGTTTATTTTACTTTTAGCTTTAGAGAGCTAAAACACTCACATTCTAAGGGAAACATATTGTCTCGTTAGTGTGGTCCCAGCTCGAGCCTTGTGAGACTCCAATCTAATTAGTTAGCTCCAGTTAAACACACACAATTTATCGTCCTTCAGTTTCGTCAATTTAAAAAGGTTTTTTAGGAGATTTGTGTTGTTTTGGATTTGAAAGTTTTCATGACACTAGACAGTATCATATTGTGGCCATTTCAGTTCTTCATCTCTTTATCTCTCACCTCAGTAACTTCTGTAAATTACCAAATATTTTCTGTTGTCCCTCTTTGTGACACTTCTGAGATTCATCCCTCATCTTTAATTCTTCAGGAGTTGCGTTAGTTTAGGTGTGTGTTGGTGTGAGTGTGTGAGGCTTCGGGACAATGCGTTTGCCACATGTAGGGATTCATGCTGGGAGTGTGTGCATGTGCGTGACTGAGAGATCAAGGAGTTACATGGATTGATATGAGTGAGTGCTGAATGAATGTTTTTCTGCTGCTGTTATCTCTCTCTCTGTGTGTGTGTGTGTGTGTGTGTGTGTATGTCCGTCTGTCTGCCTGTCTGTTTCTCTTTATCTCTCTCTCTGTCTCTCTCTTCCTCTGTCTATGCATGTGTATTTTTGTGTTGGAGCACTTATAATCTGAAATAGATGGAAGGCCCTCCAGCATCAGTGTTATACAGCCATTGCATGTGTGCTGTGTTTCCATGTGACTGTGTGTGTGTGTATGTGTGTGTGTGTGAGCAGTGCCAGAGGGCAGTGAAGACTGAGCAGCTGCTCTTTATAGTGACTGAACGGACACCAATGTGTCGGGCATCTGCCATGGCTTCACCCTGCCGCCTACCCACTGAAGTGTGTGTGTGTGTGTGTGAGAGAGAGAGAGGAAGTGGGAGAAGTTGTGTTGGTGTGTGTCATCATGTCATTCTGTCTGCCACTGATTTCATAACTGTGTAGAAATTAGGATATTGTAGTGAAGTATTGATGAATGTATCTTTGATTGACATGATGGTGACAATGTGTAAGTGCTGTGTGCGCACACACACACACACACACACACACACACACACACACACACCAGCTGTGGACACAGAGGATCATGTTTTTTCATGTTCATGTCCAGCGTGAAAACACTCACACATGTGCACAGTCACATGTTACAGAGCGACACTGTGTCCCAGTGCGAGGGGGGGCTGCCGTTGGTGCCACTCTTTCATTCCTATGACCTCAATCTGCGGCGGGCGCCGTGCCAGCCCGGCCGTGCCTCCGTCTGCTGGGCCTGACATAACTTTCAAGATTTGAAGGGGAAGTCGTGGCCCAGCAGTGACCTGACCTTACACACGCCGTCACACACGGGCACTAATCCGTCTCCTCTGTGGGAGTTCTTATATAAAACATTACCATAAAACCCACACTGGAATCTTAATGTTTAGATCCTTCCTTTTGTTATTTTGTTTTGACTTCAATTGTTTTTTTATTGTCAATTTTGCAATGATGGTGTACCTGCTTGCATTTTAAAAACCGAACAGTAAGTCGTTTGACTCCAAAAATTGCGATGTATCCCCATTTCGCTGAGTTTGTTTTTTGCACGTTGCAGCACACACACAAACACACTCTTGTATACCCTGAGAGTTAAACCTTTTTTTTAAAATCTTTTTTTAAATGCAATCATCGATCAAAGTGGAACAACATGGTCTTTGCTGATGATAGACATCCGTTAATAGTTTCTGTTATCATTCCCGGATTTATTCAGATGTAACTCTAAATTAGGACAAATCATCTAGCTCTTCATTGTTTTAACACTGGAGCAATTCCATCGCACAGGCTGCCTCCCTCCAAACCAAACCGCCATGGACAAACGGAACACATTGTCATCACGAGTGACACATCTCTCTCTGGATTCGTCATCGTTGCTTGTGTTCCTTCATCTCTTCCTCCCTCCTTTCATACTTTGCTCTCCCTCTTTCTCTGACACTAACGCTCTCTGACAGTGTCTCCATGCTGCCGCGCACTAATCCACCTCTGAGAGGTGTTGAAGCACTTACACACACACACAGACACAAACACACACAGTCGCACACACACAGAGGGAGCGTCGCTCTAGATCCCGTAATGTATCGATCTACCATCCCGCTCTCTCTAATGGGATTCTTTACACCTATGCATCAGAAATGCCTAATGCATCGCATCACATATGATGCAATCACACACAAACACACACACACACACACACACAAACACTTTATCATACACACAAAGAATAATGGCAAGCTGGGGGAGGAGAATGTATTGAGCAGCATATGTCTCTGACACACGTGACCGTGAAATGACCATCAACAACAACATCTGCAGAGGCTGAAATAACTTCTGGCTTTTGGTCCTCTCTATTGAAGGGCCTTGATTAGCTGAACGTTTTCCATGTTCCTTCAGTCCATTATTGTCTGTGTTTGGAGGTTTAAACCTGCTAAGATTAGTCTGCTGCCCGCCAGTTTCACCTGTAAAACCTGTGGGAAAAATAAGCAACATAATGGGGAATGGAAACATAATGGGTTGAAATGCATTTTGTTATCAATGACATGTGTATCTACCCAGTAAATCCTCTTGAGTGTTGGCTTGTTATTTATTTGTATTGTACTCTATTTGTCAGGGTACATCTTACCTTTTTCCATGTGTCGACAACTTTGACAAAAGTTTCAAACTCACTTCAATAACAATCATGTAACAATTTTACTGTTCCAATGTATTTTCAGTGGGTAGTTTGTGGCAGCTGTTTTGATCTGTTAATAATTTTCAGATTTTATTATTACTTAAAACCAATACGTTTTTCCAATGAGGCCATTAGACTTTAATTGTGAGCAAAAACAGGAAAGTCAAATCATCAGATAAATGATTTTTGGAGGTTATCAGCAGTATGAGTGATGAAAAACAAAAAGAACTTTTATTCTTTCCCTATCTTCATTGCCTCTTTCCTTTTGTTATCATTGGTGTCACCTCGGGGCTGACCAGGTGGTGGCTACTGCAGCCTCATTTCCTCAGCTTGTGTGTGTGTGTGTGTGTGTGCGCGCGAGCGCGCGTGTCTTTCTCATCATCTGTGTGTGTGCATGCATGCGTGTAGTGAAATGTGTGTATGAGCGCACATTTACGTAGATACAATCTACTCACCTGCTGCTGTCACAGAAGCAGCCATTGTGTGTTGGTGCTGGCCGGCTGACCAACCCCCTCCAGGTGACAACAGGTGTGTGTGTGTGTGTGTGTGTGTGTGTGTGTGTGTGTGTGTGTGTGTGTGTGTGTGTGTGTGTGTGTGTGTGTGTGTGTGTAGAGGGATAATATGAAGGAGGATATTGTTTGTGCCTGGGTGAGGGGAGATGGAGGGAGAGGGGAAGAGGTTACAGCCTTTCTCTCCTCACCTGGAAATTATGTCCTACCGCCATTTTAGTGGAGTGTGTTTTCAATCACCGCAGGAACGTGAGAAATGTCCGCTTGGGAATTCCTCCCCAACTTCCTGTCTGTCTCTCACCGTTTGTGTGCGTGTGTGTGTGTGAGTGTGAGAGAAAGTGAGACAGTGAGAGATGTGAGTCTGTTTTTGATTTTGGCTTCGTATCAGAAGTGGCAGTTTCCTTTCCTCTGGTGTCACTCATTGGAGTTAGTTTCTTTCTGTCTTCTTCTTTGTCAAAGGGTCGGTTCATAGCAATGAAATGAGACGTCTCCCTCCAGCCAAATGCAGTGGAGGAGAATGCAAGTGTGAACACTCAACGGTTTTGACTGTAGATCCTTCATGCAGTCCGTTTCATTCATTCGCTCTAAGCGACCATTCATTTTTTGCTACGGACAACCTGAATATGTTTAACAAATGTGTTGTCTGTGGCTAGATTAACTTGTTAGAATATGGTGATAATAATATTAGCAATGGCACTAATAGTATTGCTAATACTTATTATAATAGTTGCTGTTATTGTTTTTTCATTGATTCTAGTTGTATACAAATTCAGCTTTCAAAAGAAACATAATTCCGGGTTGACGTTAGAACTGCCAACCAAGCTGGTCTTTGTGTCCTGGCTGATTGTGACTGGGGAATGGCATCAACAAAAAAAGACAGAAGGCCAAAGCAGGCCATGACGGCACGGTGCATCAGCAAATCAACAGTCATCGGAATGGAAAGGAGTTAGGAAGCAAAAGAGATTGAGAGGCCGAGACAAGAAACGCACATCTTTGTGTCATTTGCACCGACACACACACACACACACACACGCTGAGGACTCGGGCTCACTGATGTGTAGTAGAAGTGGCAGCACTAGCGGACGTTAGCATGTTGCGGCTGCAGAGCGCTGCATCTTTCGCTGCAGTTCATGTGACAGCTATCTTAGACGGAGCTGCCTCCCTTTGTCCTTTTGTTCCTGCTTATCCGGCCTGTCGAGGGGGCTTAGCTTGATTCTGAAGGTTCTGCAGTGTGGCCACACCGAGCAGGTACTTCGGTACCTTTCATTGTCTGTTTGCCCTCTCGTTACTGCAGCATTTTGATACGCTTTAGCTATCCACTGCAATATTTCCAGCCTTTTTTTTTTGTCAGCAGTCGTGTGCTCGTGTTTTCCTCCTTCCCCTATGAGCTCCCCCATCTCAATCCCTGAAAAGTCTCTCCATCACTGTTATCGGCTCCACAGGAAGCCGTTGTTCCCATCTATCTGATGACAGGAGGAAATACTCCAGATGTGAGCAGCTCTTTCCATCGCAGATCTGTGTTTTAGTACCACAGCCTGCATTGTCTAGACATGAAGCTTGATGGTTTGAACCAATTTGTGGCACCAGTACTGGCCGGTTATTAAAGATTAGATCCCCTTCTGTCAGCTTGATTGATAGTAGAGTGGTTCTATCCCTGGTTTTGAGTTAGTCTTCTTCCCTAAATATATTTTAAGAAGCCGATAAGTGTGAAATGAAAGGAAAGAGACAGACACAGTAGTATGAGCATTATAATGCTCAGATTCAAATACATAAAAAGGATTGTTTGTGGGTGCCGAGTGCTGCTGAGTTACTAGTCTACAGCCCTTTTATTAACTTTATCTGGGAGTTGGCCCAGCAAAGATGTACAGTGAATGTAATGTATCCAGTATTTTAATCAGTTTAGCTGAGTGCATTATTTTGAATGCTTTGTCTGGGTTAACTTGTGGTGAGACAGTGACTTCTAAAGCCCAGCAGAAGAGAAACCTTGCATAAACCTGCATTCTCTCTTCTGGCCGACAGGGGGCAACTCGAAAAATAATTAAGAAACTTTAATTGCGCCGAGGGGGGGGGGGGGTCCGTAGCAAAGAATAGGACCCAGCTCTTTAATAATAAGAGCAGCGCGGAGCTACATTACTGTGAGTGATGGCTTATTACCTTTGTATTGGTTTTGCATATTAACATGCTTCAGACATATTTTATTTGTTATTCATACTAGTGATTTTCCACGTCCCACATTTTTTGGTGCCCCCCCCAGGCACTTGGTGCCCTACGCGCAGTGCGTGATGTGCGTGTGCGGAGCGCCGGCACTGAGCATATTGTCTTACTTTACAGGACCCAATAATAAAACAACTAAATTAACATTAAAAGTTTTGCTATGTTGTGATGGGGACTATGGACCCTAAAAAGGGCCTGTCTACCCTTTGCGTTCTTCTCCCTAGTTATGCAAGCTAAAAGTCCAATGTTCTTGTCTATGAATAAAAATAAAAAAAAACATCCCCCCCTCTGCTTTTGTGTCAAATCGCACCCTGTATGTACATATATAAGCCGCAGCTGTTTTAATGTTTAATTACCATTTGTCCCCTAGTGGCCGTTACCTGTAAAAATCCATAGATTAGCCGCACCGCGCTCTTTACTAGTCAGTAGCTTGCTCAGGGTCCCTACACATACAACGACGCACCAACGACCTAGTTAGCGAACCTAGAATTTATCACAGAAGACTTTAACACTTACCTAGATCTCTGTACCAGCTCCTCTCGAGAGGAAAGGCGTGTTACACTTACACTTTAAGCTACAAAACTATAAAAAAGAATATATCTACACACATGTACACACTGGAGTTAAAATACCAGAGAAACATTTGGCGGAGGCCGGAAATGTATTCAGAAGCATAACACGTAGTGAGAGAGCCCACTGCACACTAAAGACACATGCACACACGGAGCATGTGTTTCCAATGAGTCATATACGGGAGAGTTGGTCAGCCATACACTATGAGGTCATCTGGTTTGCTGGATGCGTGTGGGTGTACCTATATGCGAGTGCAAGTAGTATGGTGAATAACCATCTCACTACACTGTACATACTTGGGGGAGAGGTGCACCACTCACACTTACGGGCTGCAATAAAAGCCTACAGTCAGTGTGCGTCTATGTGTCTGCCCCGCGTTGCTAAAACAGCACTGCATGCTGTCAGCCACTGGGCTAACAAACACACTTAATACAATTATCCCTCGGCAGAGACGAGAAAGGGAGACAGGCGGCACCTCAGAAGGTAGGCTGTCTGGTGTGTGTGTGTGTGTGTGTGTGTGTGTGATGGTTATGTTGTCACTGGCAGCTAGTTGTGGCATTTCCATGCCTGGCTTCCACTGTAGCGTTCCATCCCTCCCTCCAGTGCCCCCCCAATCCCTGTCTTCCTCTTCTTGTAATTGGGGCTTCCCCCCCTAATTAGTCCATGCCCCCCTCCCCTCTCGGAGAGGCCTGCCTGCATGGCACCTTGGCCCCAGTAACAAGCACCCTTTCCCCCCCTACAGCAGTTGGGCTTCTCCCCCAAGGCTGAGGGAGTGGGCGTTTAGCTTAGCATTGCGGCTAACTAGGCGGTGGAGCCTCAGAGCGGAGCCTGGCGCCGGCCAGCCACATCCCCACTGGTCAGTCTTGCACTAATCCAATAAATGAGCTGTGCGAGAGGGCAAGTGTCACACACTCAGCACACACATACACACGCTCACATACACACAGACTGTAGATACACACTCAGAGGTCCAAAGTTGTGACAAGCTGCTGCTAATTGTGTTCTGTCTGTCCCCGTCTCCTCCTCCTTGGGGCTCAGAGAAATTCCTCAACCAGTGGGTTGAAGTATGTGTGTGTGTGTCTGTGTGTGTGTGGGGGGGGGCAGGCAGGCAATCTTTTGAAACCCATTATATGCCTTAAAACTAAATCTAAATTTGAAGGGTTCCAAATGACCCTCTTAAAGCTTGTAATACACTTCAGAAGCAGGTTTTGTTCCATTTCTTGACATTCTTTACATACTCGCAGTAATCAATACAACTCTGACCAACAAAGGAAACCATCGGCTATGTGCCCTCTTTGACTTTTTCCTATGTCAACCAATCCTGATGCTGAGTCTTGCCAGTGTCAGTCCAAACCTGAGGGGAAAAAGACAACTTTACATTACATCAGTACCATTATGTTCTACGGTTTGCATTGCCCTCACTCTCTTCTGAACCATCTCTGTGCACTGCCCACAGCCGTGGATGTCCGCCTAATATCGGGGAGGGAATTTGTTTAGATTTGACATAAAACCCCAAGTGGGTTTTATGCCAGGGTAAACTTATCAGAATACCGCAAATGTCACTGTGCAGTCATAAAACACAATTTTGGGCACTACTCAAAAATCTGTTATGCTAAATATGAGACTTTTGCATGTGTAATATGATAAAATGACAGTCAGGAAATTTCCAACGTACACCAATGTTAACGGTCTCTTTGGAAACATTTACAACTGTTGTGCATAATTGTTGTGTACGTTTTATTCATTATTATCTTGACCTTTGTTTTTTTTCTATTTTACTGTTACTTGTTACTTACTGGCTGAATCGGCATCCGTAAATGACGGCGGTACTTTAGTAATTTAATCATAAAAACAGCTGGAGCTACCTGCTACAAGCTCATTGTTCCCACTGCAGGCTCGACATTGTTGACAAAATGCTTAAAAACAGCAACAGTTATCAAAAGCTGATGGCAAAATTATTTCCAACATATTTAAACCCTTAAAGAGGAAACCTTTGACCGAAGAATCAACATCCTCCTCGCCGCAGGAAGCAGCAGGCTTTATGGGAAATGTGCAGCTAATTTAGTGAACTTACAATACCGCTGGCACAAGATAGAGGCTTGCAATCCCCTCCACTTCACCACACTTGTTTACTAAAAAATTAGGCAGCACACAAATTCATTCGTTGATAATATGAAATGCTTCGTATTGCACTTTTGACGGAAAAGCCGCTGAAAATAAGTAAAAAAAGTAAAAATTCCTCGTTGCAATTATGGTTTTCACGTTAGAGCTGCACAACTGTTGAGGAAAACTAGAAAAAAACTGCACGCAACATGCATGCATGTTGAGAGGCGTGGCCCAAATGGAGAGATCTTTTGTGTCTCAACTCCCTTTTCGTGCTGCACGGGATGTGAAAACAACAACATTTATAGAACAGCAGCTGCTTTGTACAATGTCTGATAAAGTAATCTAACCTAATGAAGCAGCGAGCAGTTCAAATCTTTTGCTGCAAATCAGGAACACATGGTAGACACGCAAACGCATGCACACACACACACATGCACCCCCACGTAAGAACACGGCAATGACACACGGACCAAAAAGAGCACACACGCACACACACACATCTCAGTGAACACCCAGGCGCCCGAGGAAGTGGGAACCTCTCACGTTATTTTCATGCTTATTTCCTTGCAAGTTTCAATTTATTTCATTTCCTCATCTGTCAATTTCTATACTCCTCTGTGTTTTCGATTTGTCTTTCAGTTCCATTGCTCGCTATTGTCAACTTGAGCCAACTGTGTGTGTGTGTGTGTGTGTGTGTGTGTGTGTGTGTGTGTGTGTGTGTGTGTGTGTGTGTGTGTGTGTGTGTGTGTGTGTGTACAAGCTGCGTTCGTTACGCGCATAACACATGACACAATCCCACCACAGGAAAAGCCCTGAGCCAGAACAGGCAGGAAAACTCTGGAAAACCAGGATACAATTTGGCACTTATGGAGCCTAAACGATTTCCTCCTGGGCGTTGGGCTCCGTCCTACTGGGAAAAGCCAAAAGACCGGCAGAGAAAATTACATCCGGGAAAATGTTTATGCAGCGCACTCGGCTCCCTTGCTTTTTGCTCCGCAAATGAGTGATTATTCATCTACTCTTAACCTCTGAGAAAGGGGTGGTTTGGGCGGGGGGGGGGGGGGGGAATTCTTTCCATCATTAGCTTTTGTAGGGGGGCGACTGCTGGCATGGCTTAGCTTTTTTGTCACAATGTGAGCTTCCTATTTGGCAGCGCTGAAGGTATTTGGAGAGCACTCTGCAAAATGTTTGGCCCACTGTGGTGTATGGCACTGGTTACACTGGCAAAGTTGGGTAATTGGAGAAAGTGTCCACAAGTCGAGACACACACACACACACACACACACACACACACACACGTTTAATATTCAGCCCACTGCTGTTTAATCTGAGTGTACACTCACTGGGTCGAGTCAATGAGAAACATAATGGTCTTTACTGTACGTGCAAATTCATGAATGACTGCGTGAATAAACACAATTAATCCATTTTATAGTTTTTCATTATAATGAATTATTATTTATGTATTCATTTGTTGTAGAAGAAAAAACAAATCTTGCTTTCTGTGGATTAAACACTGTAGGGGCTCAAGCCGACGCTTTCCTGGATATTAGGAATAGTAAAATACATAACACTTTACAGGTGTGTGGCACTCTGCAGTGAGACCAAAGGCCACGTTAGTAAGTGAATCTTTCAAATATATCTTTGACATCATGTGCAACTTAAAATCTAATTTTTTACCAAATCTAGACAATGAAAAGTTAATGGATGTTTTTAATTTGAGGCCTTTTTTCAATTTCCCCCAACCTTTATCCAATATACATAGTGAGTTATGTTACAGTTCGCCACAAATTCAACTAATGTAATCCATTTTGAGTCCATGTCCAAAAAGATGCAGGTCGCAATACTTTCAAAAGCGCTGCTTTAGGATCAGCCAATCACAGATCACAGATGGTGATGGACTTCCCTGGACTCATGTTTGGGACACCTTGCAATATAACAGCTCTGAGGGATTAGCACTGGCAGAACTACAAGCTCAACTAATGGAGAGCAGGAAGGAGTTTGTGATGCACTCCAAACAGAGTTAAATCCAACTGGGCTGCCAATTCACTTGTAGCTATTTTCCATTCAACTGTCTTCTCTCTGTAAATAAAACGTCATTTTTGCCGGTTTTCCGTCCGCCGAGAAGCTTCTCAAACATCAACATAAGCGAATTAACAGCAATGTCGTGGTGGGCCTGATAAAAACCACAATGGGACATCCATGATGCAGAGGTACACGGGACGCTATGATGGGGGAATGAATGTGGGGTGGATGAAGATATCCACATATAACATTAATGATCTTTAGACAACACGTAAGTACACACAAGGTCTCTTTATCACTATATCTGACTTTCACTACATATTTACATATTGGCCAAACCAAATCAACAATACTGTGCAGAAAGTATTGCAATTTAGAAAGAATACATGTTTTTAGTCAAATTCCTTCCTGTGAGGTTATGGTGTGCTTCGTAAGTTGCTTTGGATAACTGTATGGATCAAATGCTTTAAAAGGTGCTGGATTATTTTTCTCGGCACGGTAATAAACTCATAACAAACATTAAAACGTAATCCTGACAATGATGTGACGTCGCTTCATTGTGACCACTGGCTCAGCCTCCTGTCAGTCAAAATCCCGCAGGCTCTACGAAAGCAGTTTGAGAGTCGGCCGGCCGTCCTCCTCGTCTGTGCACACGGCGTGCACGGAGCACATACCCACACACCGGCCACTTCCCTCTTCCTCCCCGCGGAGCCGTCCGCGCCGCTAACTCATCCCAGGAGGGTCGAGGTGTTTGGTCGCTTACTGTAAGCAGGAGGGAGAGCGCCAATGATGGATGGACGCGGGGGAGGAAGGAGGGGGTTGGGGGGTGGAGGGGGTCGTGGGAACTGGCAGGCACGACTCGCCTTTTGTTTTCTTTTAACAGCTCGTTCGCACATCACGTCTTCAGATGTAGGCAAAAGCAATTTGTCCCCTCCGTCCTCCCCTCGCCGCCCTCCCCTCTTCCTCCCTCGCCCTTTGAATCGTTCTCCAGCTGCGCCCAGTTTTGCTCATGCCGTGTCAGGGTGTCTGTTTGCATGGTTGTGTCTACGTCTGCTCTGTGTGTACCACCAACAACACGCACACACACACACACACACACACACACACACACACACACACAGAGCAGCCTCAGGACCTTGACCAATTCCCAGTGGAAAAGCGTGGCGTCTCTCTCCGTCAGAACATCTGGAAGTGGGCATTTTGCAGTCGGCAGTCACTGCACTCTCTCTTGATTATATTATATTGCTGGGGCATTTGTGTGTGTGTGCGTGTGAGTGCGTACGTAAACACAAATCTCACATTTTGGATTTATATACACACCTACTGTATGATAAACTTATAACCTCTGTGCCGATGTGAGTGTCAAGTGTGTGAGTGGGTGTAGAATGTAGCGTGTGTGTGTGTGTGTGTGAGTGAAGGGGTCAAGTGGTGATTGCTGATGTTGTCTGCTTTAAACACATGTTTAGCCAGGGCCAACTCAAACGTTTGGTAACCATTAGACTACTTCCTCCCCATCTTCCGGAGTCAGCTCTCTATGGATTTGTGTGTGTGTGTGTGTGTGTTTGCAGGTGTGGACACAAGCTGGACTGTGTATTTTGTTTTAAGGATTTTTGTTTTAAGGATTTGTTCAACATGCAGTGAGAAGCCTTTAACTTGAATCTATGCCAGCATCTCCTCGACATCCACACAGACCAGGGACAGACAATCTTTTCTATTTTCACATCATCATTGTCCATAATGACTTTTAGACTGTCTCAGTCCGAAGGAAAAAACGGGCAGCAATCCAACAGAACCATAAATTCTAAGGGTGTAACGATTCGTTTTAACAACGATTCGATTTGTATCACGATTCGTGGTTGACGATTATACGATTCAAGGACGATATTGGTTCATTTAGAACGATACGATCCGAAACGATTCAGTGACTCGAAATCGATTCAGTAACTTTTTAGCCAAAAATTCAACCAGTGTGGCTGAAATAAATTAAAATAAAATCTTAGATTCCTGTTGTTTCTTGTAATAGAATCAGGTATCAATTAATTATTAATATAAATAAACAAGTAAACAACAATTAATGGCAAATGCATTCACATTTTATTTGAATAAAGTGCAAACACTGCTGTAGCAGAAAAAAACTCGTATTAGTGATGTACACAAAAAAAACCCCTGCAATAATGGTTTTCCCCTACCAACCCCCGCAAAACCCCTCTATTTCAACCCTTTTGGAACATCCCGTCGGCTTTGTCGTGAAGAAAAAAGTCTGACGTGCTTAAATCCAATGTGTTATTTCCTAGTATCGATACAATCGATTTATTACATTTTAAAACGATCTTAGATCGATATATGTCGTCCAAAGGGCCAACACGCCGAGCACAGATCGATGTAGTTGGATCGCAGGAATACACTGCATGAAAAGTGGGATTTCCGTCCCCGTAAACGCCCGAAAATCTCCCTAATTTCCGACAATTTCCGACGATTTACAGGCCGCGCACGCCGCGTTCGCCTGTCCCGGAAATTGTCGGAAACAGACTTTGACGTAGGTGGCGATCAGCTGGCGGAGGTGCGAATGGCCCTAATTAGCATATGAATGCAGCGAAACCGCGGGTGGCGGAGCGGGCTGAATATCCTTACTCCTTATTGGATAAAACCACAACTTTCAAACAAGAAAAATCACTCGTGATTGGTTGGCAGATCTGTTGCTATTGGTCACCCAGCCTCATAAATAATTTATATATACAATATATATTATTTATTTAACAATTATTAGACTACTACCAAGGACATTAATGAATTTATAGAGGAAATGAACATTTCCCAGGAACATGTTTATGCAAAAAGAGCATTATTAAAACAAACAATTATATACAAAGCGAGGATCTGCGCACACATGGGTAGATGATGATCCAAACTGTCCGTTTGCCTCCTCGGGGTTGTAGGTAACTGGCGGCGTTCTTTCCGAGGCAGGTCCGTTGCGCAGACGCATATTGTGCGCGGCTCTGTACTTTGGAGTCGCCTCTCACCGGGACTGCAGCTTCGCACAGAGTTCAGAGAGCTCCGTCCTACGAAATGATGGCGCCCGTACAATCCACCCAGAGACCCCGCCAACATGCCCTCTTCTTCGGCAGACATGAGGTCTCCGCTGGCGGACTTTCAGAGTTCCACCGCGTCATCTGCGAGCACACGCTGTCTCCATTCCAGCAGCTGTAAAAAACAAAACAATGAATCAATACTGTGCGATGCGTATGGACACAACACATCTATCAATGCTCCTGAAAAATAGTCACCAAATAAACTCTTACCCGCTTTCTTCTCGCGAGGAACTCTTCGCTCTTCCGCCCGCAGCGACTTTGTCTGGCGCGGTTTACCTGAAGCTCCGACGTGCCGTCTCGTAATACGTCTTACAGGCGGCTGGAAAACAATTAAATGGAAGTGGTATGAATAAAAATCAACACGCAAGTCACCGTAACATTAAACGAGGAAGGAGAAACAGTTTTAAAAAAGTGACTTACAGATGTTGCTCCGAGCAAATAAATAGGAGGTCAGCGCCTCATTGTGAGGAGAAACTAGTCTGTGAAAACAAAATGTACAGTTATGATCGGTATCTATTCTATGGTATCTATTTCCTTATACCGCACAATGAAAGCATGCTCTTTAAATCCTATACACTACAAAAATACACTTCAATAAAGCGGGTTCTGCTCACTAGTTCTTTTGTAAGGCTACTCTTAGCTTTGGTTTTAGGATAAGCTACTTTTAGCTTAGCTACTTTTAAGCTAAGCTACTTTTAGCTTGGCTAGCAGTCATCAAACATATTCTTACCTTGGGATTTTATGCGCCAGTCTCCTCTTCTTTGAGTCAGTCTCTCCCGCTCGTTCATATCGGCAGGATGTTGATTCAGCGGACGGACAGTCCGCTGATAGCAAAACAGCAGTTTCTTCTCGACTGGCTGAAAGTTGTTGATCGCGGAGCTGAACGCGAGTTGAACGTCCGGATCCTCCAATCAGATACGAGGTCATTGTTACATGGAAGGACTCGCGAGACCAGACCGCGGTGCCCGCCTGTGAAGCACCATGTCTGCGAGATGTAGTGGTTAATACGTCCTCTGTGCATTTAAGTAAGACTAAAGAAAAGGTCACTGTATTTCTGCCACTATGCACATTAGTTGAGCTTTAGGAGAATGTGATCTCTGCAGAGGCTTCATTCTGATTCTACTGTTGTTTGCATGGAATGGTCATTTAACCTTGCTGATTCAGATTGAAACTAATTTTTTAAATAATTTAGTGTATCTTTTTTACATAACATTTGTCATAGCTATTGGCATACACAGTAATCTAGTATACTTAAATTAAATAAATCAATACAAGCTAAAATGTAAGAGTCTATAATTAGGCCTGATCTGTTTGTACCAGAGATTTTCTTACCTTTTAAAAAAAATGTTACCTGGGCTAAAACTCCCTCTGCAGCCCTGATTTGCATTTGTATAGCTCACAGCATTTTCATTTACATGTCAAAGCCTCCCCTAGAATTAGGAGGAGGGAAGTCATGGGGGGCCAACTGCCAAGGGAGGCCCACGTCAATTTCCGGCAGTTTTCGGCTTTGCCCGCAAATTGCCGCAAATTGCCGTAAACCTGAAATTCCACGACCATTTACGGTGCCGGAAATTGTCGGAAATCCCACTTTTCATGCAGTGATATAAATCGATACATCGATGTAACAGCTGAATCGTTACACCCCTAATAAATTACCTTTAATGCCCAGAAACATCAGATTTGTCAAAGCTCAAGCCAACCTGTAAGTGTGAAATATATATTTGCCCTTAATTCCTCTAAAGGAGCAGAGTACAGTTTTAGTGAGCAGGCATATAGAGGCGGATGTCGTATCCATAGGAAAGAGACAGCAATGCGTGTTAGCGGTTGTGGAGTTCAAATTCAACGGTGACTCGGTCTGTTCCAACAGAAACATTTCCTGGTTTTGAAAAACATTGTTATTCTAAGGTCATTCAAATGGCCTTGATATTGACTCTCCATATATGATCCAATTGGCACAAGCCCATCAAATACACACACGTTTATGAATCTCAGCTATTTTGTTCTGCCACAAAATCAAAACTGCGGCCTCAAAACATTCCCAAAACACACACACACACACACACACATACCAATGCGCAGACACCTAAGGGCCTCAGTCGGTCATCAGGAAATGAAAGGATCATTTAGCTTAGAGGGAGATGAGAGGATTGAGGGAGAGGAGAGGTGGAGAAAAAAGAGGAGCGTCTGTAGTTTGATTCCTACAACAGAGACGGTGTGATTGGTGTAAAAAACAGAGACAGACAACCGATGAGAGAGATTCTTGCTCTGAGCCTCAGGTTGTTGTTTCTTTAAGGCTTTACACTTGGCACATGCAGACACTCTGAAGCAGACGCTCACACTGAGGACGCTTGTTGGTTACGGCTGGTCATGGGATTCTTGGAATAGGATGGCTTCTAGATATCAGGAAATTGAATCCTTCTACCAAGGAAGTTGTGGAATTTCTGTTAATTCAACCGATTGGATTGTAGCACGCTGGCCGGAGAGCAAAGCAACACATCTGACAACACCTTCCCGTGGGATTGTCTCCCAGGTGTATCGCTTCAGATGATGGATCCGAACCATGACACCAGCTCTGACCAGGAAATGTCTTGCACTCGCTCTGATGAAGTACAGGATTTGCAGGAACAATGCTCATATTTGCCGTATTCACATGGGATACAGATAACTGGATGGAGTGCTGGAGGAGAAACCCCACACATTTTTATGAATGGAACTTTGTGTAGGATTAAGAAACACTTTTTAAAATAAAATGACCCAGACTACCGTCTACCATCTTTTGGCCCACAGCGCATGTGCAGTAGCATTTTCTCAAATCCCGCCTCGCCTTTTCTGGACGATTCAGCAGAATAGATAATAACTGTATTTCACTGTTGGTCTACACATTTTATGACCTAGATACAATTTTTAGCTATTTATGAGTTTGTGCAGGAATAGTTAACTCTATTGAACATCTCTACTGATTTCCTGATGTCTCTTTACAAATAAAATTCCATCGGGGGAGGGAAGTATTTTCCTGCCCAGGTGTCGGACCTCGAATTTTCATTTCCACTCTTTGCTCCTTGGGGCTTAAGCTTTCATAATCCCGCCTCTTCGGGGATCTAATGAGCACTGCGCTCGCAGGGGGCGCTAGTCAGAAGGTAAACCGCCGCCGGCCCCGTCGACAAAGGGCCATCACCAGCTCCGTCATATGAGGGCCTGTGTGGTGGCGTGATGTGAGAGAGGAGCCACACTCATGCAGTGTTATGCCAGGGCAGAGGGCACCGAGAGGACATGGACGGATCCCCACTGGCATTAGAGCCACATGTGTCACCTCGCACACCTGGTGTTGAGCCTGTCTGTGTGTGTCTGTGTCTGTGTGTACCTTTCTCATGCCCTATTTAACTGTAAGCAAGTATTTTTGTCACACTAGTAGTGGCCTGGTATGAAGTGGAGGACGGCTGCGCACATTGTTCATGTGGCTGACTCCAGAAACAAGGCTGGTGTGTGTGTGTGTGTGTGTGTGTGTGTCTGCCTGCCTCTTTACATACACCATGTACTTGAGTGTTTGCTCTTCTGTGATTCTTTTTCAGTGTGTTTACACTGTGGCCCTACGCGTTTGCACTTCACACACGTGTGAAAGAAGTGTGTGTGTGTGTGTGTGTGTGTGTGTGTGTGTACACACGTTCCTATCTATATGCGGCGTGTTTTCTGTGTTTACACGGAGGACGCATGTGTCCGGCGTTTTTTATGTTGAGGTGATGTGTTTATGCATGCGTGTGTTTACACTCCTGAGAACTCATGTGTGAATACGTGTGCGTACCTACAAGCATATCTGTGTGTGTGTGTGTGTGTGTGTGTGTGTGCGCGTCTGCGCGGGCCCCAGGTGCGCCGGTCTAGCAACTCCACATTAGCTCTATAACCAAGCTAGTTTGACACCTTTATATCCAGACCAGTGTTCAGCTGCTGGCTCTGGCACATCCAGGACCGGCTCGACCCCATGTGAACGCTCTGTCGCCTCCACTCATGCTCACTTAGGTGTGTGTGTGTGTGTGTGTGTGTCTTTCTGTGCCCACACCTTTTCAAGGCGCTTTCCATGCAACGTATTTGATTGTTGTTGTCTCAGTGCGTCCAGTCCGCCTCTCTAAGTGGTTCGTGGAAGACATGGTGTGTTGAGATCTTTGCACTCCGTGTACCAGTGTGTTCGTGTGTGTGTGTGTGTGTGTACGTGTGTCGCATGTAAGTGTGTAGGAGAGATTATGTGCAGATATGGATGTTTGCTGATATGTGTGCAAGCACCTCATTCACACACTTGTGTGTGTGTGCAGCCTACTGTGGAGGCATGTCAGTATGATGGCGTGTCACCTCCATAGACACCCAGGCAGCATGCCTGCTAATCCGCCTCTGCAGCGCTGTGTGTGTTTGTGTGTGTATGTGTGGGTGTCAGCATGTGTGTGTGAAGCACACTGCTCAAGTGCTAGCATCAAGATTTTCGAATCCTTTTGTGTGTGCGTGTTTGCTTGCGTGCCGTGGCCTATATGTGCCAATGGAACATTTGATGGCAAAGATGAATCAGACAGAGACCGAACACACACACACACTCGTGTATGACCTAACGGCGCTCGTTCTCTCGACACTTCAATTTGATTAAAGGTCCTTTGTCAAGACACAGACACACACATAGAAACCCACACACGCTGATGGCGGTCATTAGAGTGCGTGGAGAGCCTCCGGGGTCAGAGGGCCTTTTAGCTGAAACCATCTCTCTCGATCTCTCTGTCATTGCTTTCTTCATTTCTTGTTCTTGTCCCTGCCTCAGCCCCAGAGGCTCGGCCAGAGGCTCTATGAGTGCCACTTAGCCAACGCCGCTGCTGAGAGGGGGGTGGCATGTGTGCTATCCCTGAATGATATACATTTAGAGACCCGTTTTTGAGATGATATTTAATAATATTAAAATATGGCCATGTGGAAGTCTCTTTTTTTTCTCTACGTTTACAATTATCCACTGATCTCCTCCCACAGTGAGCGCACGGCGGGAAATGAAGGTGTAGGTTCCCTTCAGTTATTACTTTTCAGGGCGCATCAGCAGATGAAACAGTTTTAAGCATTTTAGGGCCTCTCGACTTTGGATATTTCAAAATAAGTAGACGAGGAGTAGATTGTGCTTTTTCAGAGATCCTTTGTGGTATGCTGCAACTTTGGGCTGGATGTGTGTTTACACACATTGTTCTCTAAGCCATGACTTATGAATCATCAAGAACTAAAACATGCAAGTATCTGAAGCTACTTATTATGAATTACCGGATCTTTATGACCACAAATGAACACTAGATTGATCAGTCGATGGGGAGGGAGCAGGTAACATGTGAAAGTGGCCTCAGACAGCATCCTTAGGCTGATGCTGTAAGGTTCATCTGTCTGTGCCCAGTTTATGTGGGTTCGCCTGCCTTGTTAACACCTTTTAACATGCAACACCAAATGACCCTTAAAGCCGTCGCTTCCCAGACACACACACACACACACACACACGTGCGGCGATTCTTTAAGTCACACCCCTCACCCTTAAATCCATAACAAGAAGTGACTCAACTCCTGCAAGCCAGAGGCCTGCAAAAACATTCATAGTCACCTTGCCACGCTAGGTTTCTCACTTTCTCCCTTTTTTTGTTATTCATTTCACATCAGCATTTTTTTTAAGTAAATGTGTTTGAGAGTGTTATTAATGCAGCAGTTCTGTGAGCGGAATGCACGTTGTCTTTCTATTGAATAACAATTTATTTGTTGGTGATACCATGAGCAGTATCTTTCCTTCTTTCAGTTCTATCAACATCTCAAACACCACAATGTTTTACTCCAATATTTGAATGAATCAAAATGATATGGCCTTCACAGGTAGGTAAACCCCCAGAGGTTGACTTCCCAGGTAGGATTACCTACCTGGGAAGTCAACCTCTGGGGATATACATTCACGAAGAGAACCCCAGAACGAGACATTTTCAGGTTTGGTTCTATCTTACAACGGCTCACAATATGGATCCTGTTTCCATGATATGTGGTGAACGGCGGTTGTTTTCAAAATTCTCTTCTATTTTTCTGAGGGTCTGCTTAACTATATCAAATGTGTCCCCACGCTCATCCGGTTTTCACTGAAAAGCCTTTTGGAAACGGCCCTTTTCCGTCTCCTTGGGGATCCAGGCTTAAGGCGTTTGGACCTCTTCATGGCCAAACTGCATTGTCCATGTGACCCTGCTTGTGTGAATAGACTGCTCACTGTCCTGGCTGCGTCTGGTCTTTGTCAATCCACAATCGCATCCTCCTTGATTCCATGTGTGTGTTTGTGTGAGTGCATGTCAGTCATATTTTATGGGCATAAAAAGCCAGTCAGTGGGGTCAGTCGGTCACTCCACCTCACACCCTCAGTAGACATTGGGTCTGACACATTGTATAGAGACACAAACACACACACCCACACCCACACACACACCATTTCACTGTCCCTCCCTAGAAGACATATGGAGCATGACTAATAGCTTCATAAAGACACACATGGACACACTAGATACATTTTTGTCCAGCAGCCACCATTGTGTTAATGGTGTTAGTCCAAAGAGCCAGTTTTTTTCTTCTTTTTGCAACAGATGTGCCTCCGTGCTCCCAGACCCTCATTTGACCCAAATACTGTGTCACATCACAAACACGCACACATTCTGTATCATGTCTTTCACACATTATTTTACCCCTAGTGTAAATAAATATTATATTTTAATAGTATAGACTTATCTCAGATTCATATATTTTAATCAAATTTTAAAAGTACATATTATTGTATTATTCTAAAATTTGATGTTCATCACATTTATTTGTAAATTCACATCAAGACAGAGATGAGACATACATTTCTTTACTATTTCTGATAAACGTAGCCTAACCCATACCTACTTATGGATACAACGCTGCCTCATTAGCTTGTATTCAAGCCGAGGGTTCCCCATTGAAGAACATTCATTCAATATATATATATATATATATATATATGTATATATATATATATATATATATATATATATGTATATATATATATATATATATATATATATATATATATATATATATATATATATATATATATATATATATATATATATTTTAAATGTCAGAATAGATGGAGATGCTGAGCTCTCAACAAAAGTACAGACACAGAAATCCACATGCTTCAACAGACCCGTACATCACACATTGGATGGATAGTCCACAGCTCTTGTCTGCTCTTAGAAAGTGTGTGTGTGTGTGTGTGTGTGTGTGTGTGTGTGTGTAAGATGTCCCATCAGGGCACCAGTCCAGGAGCCAGGCGTCTGGGCTCTCGTCAGCCCACATCACTGTCAGAGAGCCGTTAATGAGGGGCACATTTACTGCTACATTAGGGAAATGTCACTACGCACACACACACACACACACATACATGCCTTGCACTCCTTGTGGCTGTGTTGTCAGTCCTTTATGCTGACCTAACAATGGATACACATTTGATGTAATGTCCAAGTTATAGATTCCTCTTTGAACTTCAGCAGTGGGCTCAACATGCAAATATAACCATTATCAATCACACACGTAGAAAATGGACATGTAATAACAGGATGAAATTTACTCTCCCTTTCAATCTGGACTAGACAGACTGGCTCGTGAAAATGCCCTAAGATAATATGTGAACACCCAATTTGGATTAAAAGATTGATACTAAACAATCAGCCATAAATTATGGTTAATGCTTAATTATTATAATGTATATGCAATAATGCAAACCTTCTTTCTTCACAAACGTAAGGAAGGCTTCAGTTCAGAACTGCCAAGCACTGCGAACCATCACGGCTGCTTGCCGATGAGTTTGTACGTCTCGGAGAGTTTGAAAGCAAGGGAGTGAGCTGATGTGAAAGGGTTGGCTGAAAAGAGACATAGGTCACTGCTGAGGTCCCAGACTTAAGGCCACTCCACTCATCCAAGTGTGTGTGTGTGTGTGTGTGTGTGAGTCTGGGTCTCTATGTGCGGGTGTTTCTCTGTGTGTGCTAGTGTCTGTGTGTATGTGTGTGTGTGTGTGTGTGCGTGTCTCAAATGCTGTCACAGTGTTGTGTTACTGTCACGCCTCTTTCAGTGTGACTCCCCCTGTGTGTGTGTGTGTGTGTGTGTGTGTGTGTGTGTGTGAGAGGATGTGTCTGTGTGAGGATATGTCTGTATGTGAGTGTTACTCAATGATCACACTTAATCCATTTAAAAAAAAAAAAAGTTTTTTCCTAGAAACATAAACATAACCATAATAACATTCATAAACAGACCCTTTGCAAATATAGACAAGCAAAATCAGTGGTGGGCACAATAATCCCAATAAGATTCTCTCTGGCTGCACCTCAAACAAACTCCAATATTTTCTTAAAAGTAAGTCGATATGTTAAGAATGTCTAATATTATTATATTCACATCTACATTATTGTGCTTAACAAATAGCAGAAAGACTTGGATACATTGTCATATAGTGTAAAAAAAAAGACTTGTGGTGGATAATTACGTAATATTAGTGAAGCTGGATATTGTACGAATAAATATAATTCCAGTACTGATGCCAATAGAGTACTTGATCCGTTAAAGGTACCATCCTGTTGACCTGGCTCATACAGCGGTTATAGCTAAAAGCCTTACTGATGTGTGGCGCCCTCCGTCCACTCGGGTTAACACCAGTAAAGCGGTTAGCTTCGTTGCGGCTGTTGTTAGCAACGTTTGCGCTGACCGCACCGCTATCTTCTTGTTTTCCTGTCTCCTGGCTTAAGCATGTCCGTGTTCAGAGCTGTGCAGCAGACAGTGCAGGTATGGATTGTAGCTGTTGCATTTTTTTATTTGGTTTTAATGAGCCAATCAAAACGCTTGCGGCGATGGGCTGCGAGAAAAGACATTTCTTGCAATGGGCTGTTGAATCATCAATTCCGCTTGGTACTTTTTCTATTTTTGTCGCTACCTTAAAGGTATCAAGTACCAACGCCCTGCCCAGCAATTAAGGCCAGCATTTGTTGTT
This sequence comes from Apeltes quadracus, assembly GCA_021346845.1. NCBI lineage: Eukaryota > Metazoa > Chordata > Actinopteri > Perciformes > Gasterosteidae > Apeltes > Apeltes quadracus. The sequence goes on along the minus strand of CM037917.1, from coordinate 18,383,107 downwards.
GGCTTTTTTAAGTCATTTGGCCCTTTTTGCTTTTTGCCCTTTCAACAGCTGAGCCATCTTGGCCCCCGGCCTCTCTCGTTATACTTGGATATGCTATATCTGTCCTTGTGCAACATAACTGTTTAGGTAACATGAAATCAGGGTTGCCATCTGGACACAGCCACATTACATTGTATATAGGCACATTTCGAGTTAGCCAACGTATAGCCAACACTACACCAAGAGAAGGTAGCGTCCTCATTTCTGTGATAACGCTAGTGAGATTTGGAAATGATTAGCAAAGTTGGTTGAAGATAATATCAACCGTCATAAACCAGAAATTATTGCGGCTGTATAACCGACATTCTCATCGAAAAAAGAAGTTACTAGAGTAAAAGTCTAGTAGCAGTCTAGTCTGGACTGCTACTTCTATCTGTCACCTAATAACTATAACAGACTCGGCGGCACCGGGTTAAACCGAACCGCTATTCTCATTTTTGTCCTTCTCAAGCACAGTGACTGATGGGCGTTGGGATTATGAAGGGTCAAATGTCTCCTCACGAATCCTTTGTTTACTGTGACTCTCAGTAGGACACAAGTATCGTGGCTCGTGTTGGGTTCATCAGTGTTGAGATGTGATGACATTCATAATGTAGGACACACACTGCAACCGTCAGTGTGTGTCTCCGTCAAGTGGCTCAGACAGTTTGTTCTCCATGACGTGGAGGGATGCAGGTCACGTTGCCAATGCTTACATTGAGTCATGGCCATTTCTTGGCCTGCATTGCGTTCGCACGGCGCCTCACCCTCTCGCTTATTTTGACAGAGTGATAATGCTAATCAGGCAGAGGCTCACTGCACTTTGTCTCAACTGGTTAGCTTTAGCCAAGCATAGCATAATCCACACTCGCTCTGCGTAATAAGTGGGCGGATGTGGCAAGTCTAATGCTAATGAGTAAATGAATTGTGATTAGTGAGTCACGGCTGCATGTGTTAGCCTGCTAGCCTGGTGGACTAGTGCCGGATCACTGGCTCAGTCATTAGCATCCTACTCATGTTATCACTAATATACTGTACATATCCCTTCTGACATTATTCACCCCACCGACACACACACACACACACACAGTGAAAAGAGAAGCATTGGCCCAGCCTGTTGTGTCTGCTCACTTGGCCAAATTGAAAGTCTGTGGTGCAAGCAAACAGCCGTTTGAAATCCTCCTCTTATACTGCGGCATTAAATTAGTGGTAGCAGCGGTGGAGGAATGCTGATCTGCAACCGTTATGCATATAAGTAAACACACACACACACACACACTGACAAAAAAAAGACATGCATCCCAGGTAACAGAGCTCGCTGTTGTGAAATTTAACGTGTTTATTCCCAGCCTCCGTTACTCATGTAACCCAGTGCTGACATGATGACATGAGTTCCTGTTGTACCCCCCTCCGCAACCGTCCCTGTTCTCTAAGAGAGTGAGTAATTCGAAGCAGATGGAGCTGAGACTAGTGTAGTCAGAATGTTATTTTAGCCCTCTGCACAGCCACTTGCATGCCCCCTCTTTTCCTCTCAGGCCTGTTTTTCCATATTCAGACACTAATTCCTGACCTTAACACACCACGGCAGCCTTAATATTGAATGTGTTCCAGTGATCGCTATGAGTTTGGGCACTTCTCGTTTTCAAAACACACCAGAGGAGATTTTACGGAGGCTGAAGTATGCAGTGGTTGTTAAGAAGAGGGTTACATCATGGGAGATGGGAACTCTTTGCCTTTGTGAAGTCACCACTGAGTTTAGGCACACATCCCGTTTCGACATGAAACGGTGCCCAAAAACCGCCGACACCGGATCAGCTTTTACTCATTTCCTTCAGCGTCAAGATTAAGATCAAAAGAGTTTCTAATCGGACTCCAGGTCAGCACTTAAAAGCAACTTTTACTTTCCATTATTTATTCTCTTTATTGACAGTCTCCTCTTCTGCAACAGTGGATTTCATCACGAGAAGCCAATAAATAATGGTCATTCTTACAGCACAGTATTGTTATGCTCCCACACTGTTGTTGAAGGAATTATGGGAGTACAATCTAATGTAGGATAAATTCTTAGTAGCACTAAAAAGAAACCGATTTGAACTGTAACATAACACATTTCATGAACTGTAGAAATATCTGACCCACGGTTATTGCTATTGTCTTATTGTAAAGAACACCACAGGCATATTTTATGTCTTCGCCTCAGAATGGCCTCCGCAACCATATATATTTTCTAGATTGTAGAGCTTTTTTTAACCTCCTCAGATCCATATCTTCATGACTGCATGTAAAAGATGTTGTAAGCACCACATGCTGCATTTTGTGATGTGTGTCCTCCATTAGCGTGCGGTGCCCCCTCACCTCCTACAAAAAACAGTGAGAAGCATCTTGGTCAGGTTTATTTTTCTACTAAGTGTGTTGTGAAGTTGTGCCTGGCTCCCAGATAATGACACACATTGTGGTGACGTTAATGCTGGATCAAAGGGCCGGCTGCTTCATGACATTTCAGCTCGGGTAAACAAACACAGACAGGCCCATTACCGAGCGAGCAAAGCGAGGAATGACTACCTCCACCCCTACCTCTCCCATCGACACCCTGCAAACCACCCCCAGTTCAGCAGGGTAAAAGGGCAACTACAGGTAAACAAACCAGCCCATTTAGTTTGTGTGTGTGTGTGTGTGTGTGTGTGTGTGTTTTCCAGCGTTCACGCTGCCTCTGCATTTCCACTCCGGGTTACAGTACTTCCAGCTCATCTCCTTTTACAAGGCAAGGCCATTACATAATTACCCAGTGTCAATTAGATCACATCCTGTGTGCAATGCCGGCTGAGGCCATGTTAATTAATCAATGGTCCCCAGAGATGGCTGCCTGCTGCTGATGTCACGACTATCGCCACCACAGTTGGCGAGGATTACGGAAAAGGCTTGTCTGTCACTGCAGCAAGGCAGAGAGTCGGGGGGGGCATTCACAGTCAAGCGTGGAAAAGGTTTATTTATTCTCAACTGGAATATTGTATAGTTTATTGACCAGCTGTTGATAGTCTGTGTTTCTTTGACTGATTCATGTCAAAGAAGTTGTCTAATATGTTAAGTTGTGACTTACAAAGACATTAAAAAGATGATTCATTTTATTAGTTGGTGTGGAATGCATTGATAATACATACACACTCTTTGCCAGTTATACAATTATATCGTTGTACAATACTTGGTTAGTTGGTGATTTTGTGATTTGCAATGCAACACCATATGACAAGCCTCTTTGTATAGAAGCAACTACCTCACACCTGAATAACCGACTTCAGAGATGTGTCAATTTAGTGCATCAAGTTTGTTATGAGTATAATACTAAATCTGTTCAGTACTGTAAGTAAAAGTGCTGTTGAGGAATATATAAGTGGTTGTTCACAATGCTGCACACATGCAGATCTTTTTTTGCGATTTCGGATTTTGGGCTATACAAAATAAAATTAATTGAATTGAATCTTTACAAATTAAACTATGGACCTCATCATTTTTTTCAGCCCATCAGTTAACTGGAGGTATAGTAAAGCGCTGCAGTGCATTGGTCCACTAACCTCCTCCTTGTGAAGATTGTTATTTTGCCGTTGAACCCACGATGGGCCTTGCCTCATTCCTAGAAGGAACCCTGCATCGAATGCTGATGTTACATTTCATGTCAACACCAGAGTGGTCTGTCTGCCTCATCTTAGCGCTCAATGTGTCTTAATGTCACTGATGCAGACTTGGTGCAGCATGTAGCTTTGATTCATCTCTAGTGTGTGTGTGTGTGTGTGCGTGTGTGTGCGTGTGTGTGTGTGTGTGTGTGTGTGTGTGTGTGTGTGTGTGTGTGTGTGTGTGTGTGTGTGTGTGTGTGTGTGTGTGTGTGTGTGTGTGTGTGTGTGTGTGTGTGTGCTGTCATAATCCTCCAGTGCTAGAATCAAAGCAGGTAGGCTTGTGGTCACACACACACACACACTCACTCTCTCACACACACACACACACACACACAGAGGATAGACAAGCATTCCTCCAAACTGTTGTTACATGCCAGAGTCAAATTAGTCCATGGGCTTTTTAAGTGGCCCAAAAGGTTTAAATTAGAGACGTGACTTTGAAGCCGTACAGTTTGCAGGGATTGTCTGTAGCCCCTCGTGGTTTTGGCCTCCATATCATTCCCTCAAAAAAGAACATGTTCACATCAAAGGTTAACTGGGGCATGTGTACTGTAACTTGTCACCAGCATAGCCCTGATTTCCAAACAGCAGGGAATTGGGACAGAATGGTATGTGGGCCGGGAAGAAGCCCAGTGTGTAATTACATCGGGATCTGTGAATCGCTCTCAAGCCCTCTGACTGCATATTATAGATGGAGGTTGGTAATTTGATGAAAAACACATAGATTATTGTAGATTATGTTCATATAGGAAAGGCTCACCTTGAGAATAGCCATATAATGGTGCATGTTGGGAGCCAGGATTGCTGCATTAGTCAGTCTCTTAGTGGTATTAGTTTATGAGTTGGTCCCACCGTGGGGTTACACACAGGTTTGTCTGGAAACATGAGGCTTGCAGTCAGGATGAAAGGATTCAGGGCCGAAACTATTGTTAGCTGATTATTATTAATATTGTTATAATCATTACTAATATCAGATATCTACACACTTACAACCCTCCCAAGTGACTGTTGATGGACTTTCTAAGGCATAGGGAGAAAGAAATACTCAAAAAGAAGAAAATCCTGTTCTTAGGGAGAACCAGGCATGTATTTTTAGAAACTCCGAGCTAATTGTTAAATCAAGCTTTTTTTCGAAGTTAAATTAAATGTTGTTAACATAGCTCTTATAGTTGGCAAATAGTGAAAATTGCATCAACACAGCACACTAAGGGAACGTGTGCACATCGTATTTCCAACAGTCCCCAGAGATATTCACTGTAAAATATAGAAAACCTTAAAGGCTGTCTCTGTCCTTAACCCTATCACTTAAAAAATGTGTATTTGCTAAAACAAGCACAAGTAATAGTAACATACTTATTTAAATTAGAACATCCAGCAAAGCCCCCAAAAAGAATCCATAGGTCATATGTCTGCTCTGGTGTTCTGGCTATATGTCTGTTGCTCGGCAGCATATGGAGCCTTAAGTTGATTCTCAGAGCCACAGGCACTCCACCGCCGGTACGGCTAATAGCGTGGCACTTAACATCAGCCATGCTCCATTGTTCAGCAGGCTAAGAGAAGAAAAGAGAGTGGTGGCTGTGTGGAGATATCTGCCTTTGTACATACGAGGAAAAATGAGGACCCTCTTATCTTTAAAAAGAATGCGGTAGATTGGACAGTTCGACGAGTCTTCTGATAATGTACTAGCGTTTGGGTTACATGAGATGTAAGCAGACTTTTTACCATGTGGTCAAACTTTATTATCAGCAAATTGCCAGAAATTTATCAGAGACACTTGTGCTTCTTTTTTTCTGTTACATCTGTCACAGTAGCAGAAGGCAGGGGACTCAGAAGATGTGTACAGTGAGACTGGAGCGGACCTAGATTGATGATGACATCCAAGAAAGTTGACAGGCTGCTATTTATTTCCTCTCGGCTGAGTCATATAGCTGTGAATGTGGGTTGTGAGGCCGACTAGTTATTGCATCATGATCAAAAACCTCAAAATGAGGATGACGAATTTTGATCATGTAATATCTCCTTACATCTCCACTTTTCCCTCACCTATCTCACCCCTCACCTAGTAGTGCTCGTGTGTGTGATGGCGTTATCGCCGTCTTCACCTTTCCTGACACTTGTGTGGCTCATCAGCGGCTATGTGAAGTGACAGGCCACATCCTGGGGCAGCTGGCAGGAACTGGCGCGCCGCAAAAGAGCAGCACAACTTCACGAAAACACACACATGCACCTCAGGCCATTCCCCAGTCTTAATTCCTAAACGCATTTGCTCCAGTTCCTGCTGAGGCGCTGCAGGGGAGACTGTTGGGGGATAGAGGAGGGGCAGGATGCGAGGAGGACTAGCTCTTCACACACTGTTACCCATAACACACACACTCACACACACACAAAGCAATCCACCACCCCGACATACACACTGTCGAAGTTGACGGAGCTGAAAGGATTGGGCTGGAACAGGCTGGTAATGCCCAGTACAGTCAACACACCCCCACTGGCGAGGAGGTGGCAAAGGTGGCAAAGTCCACTTAAGCATGCAGCGGTTTGAGGGTCAAAAGACCATTAGAGACGGATTCCATGATCCAACCTAAAGAGAATCTCTGCTTGTAGCGAGTACATTTGTTCAACTTTGTTTGCAGTGTCAGGAATGGGATCAGAAAAACCTGAACATTTTGGTTGAATCATTGAATCACAGAGCTTTACATTTTGGGGGGATTGGCTGGTGAATTTGTTATTTGTGGATTAGCATCTCATTTAGTTCCTAACTGTCCAGAACCCATTCACTGCGACTTTGTGATGTGAACATAGGAAGCCAACATAATGAAAAAAATGGATACAAAAATTCAAACATCGAACCCATTGTGTGGTTCCATGTTGTAAAGAAAATGCAAAAGATGTGTCCAATAAATACCGTAGAGTCAAATTTCTGCAGAGATTAATCATTTTAATTATCCACTGCTCAAGAAAATATATATTTTTTCAATAGTGGGAAAATCTCATTTTCTCTCCGCGTGGGGACGGACTGCTTTATGCAAGCAATGTAGTTAAAGTATCTCGGGGTCTTGTTTATGAGTGAGGGTAGAACGGATCGGGTGACCGACAGGCGTATTGATGCAGGAGTAGAACAGGCAGTGTACCTGACCGTATTTGCAAAGGGAGAGATGAGACGTAAGTGAAGCTTTCAATTCAACAGGCGGTCTCAGTCCGACCCTCCCCTCCGGTCACCAACTCTGGGTCGCGACCGAAAGAATGAGGTCCTAATTAGTATCCTATTAGCAGAGGCGGCTAATTAGGATCCCTCACGGGCACCGTCCACTTTGGGGTTTTACGGCTGAGCCCAATTGGTGGAAGACCCCGGGGAAGACCTGGGACACACTGGAGGTATGTATCTCCAAGCTGGGAATGCCTCACGATCCCGCAGAATGAGCTGGAAAATATTGTGGGAGAGAGGGAAGTCTGCGTCAACCCGCTGGGCCTGCTGCCACCGAGACTCCAGATGAAAGAAGGGAAATGGATAGAGGGGATCTTTTCATTGCCCTATGGGAATATATTGAAAGGAAATACTATTTTTGTATTTGTACCAACACTTTTTTACATACTCCAGTTGCAAAAAATACCAGCCTTATCCGTGACGATAATTATTCATTGTTGACCCCTACACCCTCACCAACATGATCTTTCAGTTGTGTACCTTCAGACTGGTGTTAGGGCGCAATTAACTCTGTGGTTGGATACCATTGACTCGATGGAGTATGATTGATGACATAAGTTCAAAGGCTTTAAAAATTAAAAACACATGTAAACCCCACTCAGATTTCATCTTTTTTCCCCCCACCAGACCAAATAACTCCTATTTTGGGACAAAGATATGAAGATACCATCTTTTTTTACCTGATGGTATTTCACACTATTGATAACCTTGTGGGAACTCAAAAATATGCCTATAAATATCACACTGAATTTGTCAAAATTGGCAGCAGCTCTTTCTGCCCAGGACTTGGCCCTCTGTGTTTCACTGAGAAAGAAAGAGTGAGGCCAAAGATGAAAGTGTCTGAGGGTCTCAGCAGAAATCAAAAACAAATCTCTGGGAGCTTCGAGGTTAATCCCTTCGGCCGACAAGGGCTTTGAAGTGCTCGACCATACAGTTAATTGTTAGAGTCGGGATTAGAGAAAGGTGGTAACACTTTAACCCGAGCAACGAGAGGGCTGAAGGCCACTGGTCAGGCCTATCAGGTGTTTGCAGATGTTGTGTTTGCCTCAGGAAAGTGACAAAAAATGCCTGAAGATAAGAGGAAGGCTTAACCAACCAATAATGCTTTGTTTACACAAGCCCCCCCGTCATGTTGTAATTGTCTGGAGGAGGTCCAGAAACCTGCCGATTGGAACGTTAATGGGGTGTCAGTTTTGCAAATATGAGGACAAACAACCCTGTCAGACAGAGCTTAGTCGCACTGACATCCAATTTGAAAAACCCACATGAACCTAATATCCAAGAGACTAATCCCTTCCATCTTGAGATGATAGTAATTAGCAGACAGGTACAGACCAGGTAAGCCCAACTGACCCATACATGTGTCACTCTCCTCACAACCAGAACAACTAAATTCAACTTAAACTGACATGTTTGTACAGCTGTCAAACGTCTATAACCATCAAAAACACTCAGTGACTATACAGCATGTCTATACTTTGCTTATGTTGCATCTCTTGTGAAGCAGTATTGTTGTAACCTGTTCGGTTTTGCCTGTAAAAGTCAAATTGAACTTGCAAACACACATATTACTGTCAAGTTGTGTTGTACCTTCCCTTGTTGTCTCTTCCTTTCACGTTTATCTGGATGGACTGGTCTTTTTTTGTGCTGTGGTATGTTTAAGACTTGCTGGTGCTGATGCCAACTGCCACCTCTGTTCTCTTCAGGTAAAAGGCCATTTTTGGCAAACATCAGAATCCCTCTTTCATCCTTTGTTTCATGCCAATAGCTCTAAAAGAAGGTTATGTTGTGTGTTAAGGCCATAATCAGTTCCTCCTTCCACTAACCTTTCAGTTGGCAGACCAAAGAATCAATCAACAGTATCAATGATATTAGATAACTGCATAAACCGATATTTGATTAATTGACATGTTTCTTCAAAATGTTGTTAACATTGTGACTTATGGTAATGATACAGTTAATTTTAGGGAAGGCGATACTAAAGTTAAAGGTAGGTCATGGCTACACATTTTAATGAGTAGCCATATTTAATCCAACTAATCTCTGCTTGAAGGCCACTCAAGCTAAATGGCCTTTTACTAACACCTCATCCTCAAAAATGAACATGACTGGTGAACAACCATTGCTGGGGAGAAAAAAGCTCAGAACGAGTTATCGTAATATATTCATTTATCCAACTGCTTATACCTACTAGTCACTTCTGTGACGCCATCGTACCGCCAATACAAAGTTGGATTTGGATTCAAGTGGATAATTGTTCATCAATTCATATCCTCACATTGTAAATGAAATGCAGAGGGGTCCATTATTATTCATTGACATACACGGGGATGTCATAAACGTCCTTTTTCAGAAATCAATGGACATCTTGCAGCCAATCAGAATTGAGTATCCCCTCTGAGCATGAGTGTCATGTTTGATTGGCAGGACAATCGCCCCCCTGCTGGGAGGGACAAAGGCCTGTGCTGCAGGCTGCGAGTCTGTCAGTTACACCTTCCACTCTGCCGGCTCATTGGGCAAATATTGCTTCTAAGTTAGAAATAAGATATTACATTGGCAATTTCCCATAGTTATAATATGGTTTAGTTACTTTAATGACAGAATGTGGATTAAAGGTCATTCATATTTTAAAACTTTGCAGAGGTTATACGGTTCAGTGTTTTTCAACATCGGCCCAGTTATATTTTATTGAATTAAACTGAAATATAATCATGGATTTGTTTCCAACTAATCATTTTACATTTTAAACCTCATCTAATTTGCATCTGGGTTCATTGACCAATTGACTAACACTTTGCTTTAAGTGCAATGATGGGTCTTTTTGACCTTTTGTAAACCGCCTTTTTATTAGTTAGCTGTGTTAAATAGCTTGAAATGCAGTGGCAGTGTTTTATTGTTTTTAAGGCTTACATTAGTTGTAGAAATGAATTATTTTCTATCATTAAGCATATTTTCATCTTTCATTTTTGTTTGCGCAATCTGTATTTCTTACACCTTCAATATACCACCCTCCACCCCCAAGTGCGGGTGTTGTTTGTAAAGCATTCTAATTTATAACGGAGCAGAGTGGATTTAATTTCAGTGCGCAGGGGCTCGCCAGCAGGGCGCCAGCCTGCAATCAGGAGAATCAGCAGCTCACACACACACACACACATTAGACACCCAGAAGGAGCCAGCTAGAATGGAAAGTATTATCAGTGGCCACAAACGGACAGTGTTTCTCGTCACCCAACTCCCTGGATGCTCCCTCTCCCTCACCTTCTCAGCTTCACTTTCAAGCCTGCTGCAGCTGCCTTCTCTCTCTCTCTCTCTCTCTCTCTCTCTCTCTCTCTCTCTCTCTCTCTCTCTCTCTCTCTCTCTCTCTCTCTCTCTCTCTCTCTCTCTCTCTGCAATGTCTGTCTGCGTCTGGCTTACATTATCTTCACCCTCCTCCCTCCCCTTTCTCTCTTACCCATTGTCTCTCATTACCACTCATTACCTATTTGTAGACTTTGTTGCCTTCAAAAGACAATGAAGGTTCACCAGGAGGTCAAATCCAACAATTAGTCCTCCCTTGTTCTTGTTAAATATTTGCCTTTGTCCCTCCTTCCCTCCACCAATCCTTTTCTGCCCCAGGGGGGCTTCTTTTTTTTCTTGTCCTACCCATTTGCCAGTTGCAATTTCCCCTCCATAAGTCCTGCTTCTGTAGCAAACTATGCCAGACGGTGGGATGATCCTTTCTCGCAGGTCAGAGACCGAACGAGGAGGAGGAAAAGACCACGTTTATCTTTTGCTCTGGACACAACTGGATAGTCCCCCATGAGCAAGACGATAATTAATAATTGTGCAACAATTTGATGTACAATATTTTTGTCCCCAAAACTATGTGTAAGTGTTTATGCAACAATCGAAAATGAGCTTACTTTGCACAAACCAACTTTCGACTGTACGGAACCAATCAGAGACCAAAGGGCAACAAGGGCAGCTCCATCTGTGAAAAAACAATCTAAGGGTCAAATTCCTGCAGGCCAGTTCATTCCAAGAAGATTTGTGTGTTGACCATTGAATAGGTGTTCACTGTGCAATAAACCATTGTTTGTTGATTAAAAAGCAGAGAAAAAAAATAGCATTGTAAAGGTATGCAAATGTCAAAGTTAAGAAACATTTGTGGAAAGGATGCAAATAGCTTTTGAGTCTTTCTTCTTTCAGAATAACAACTGTCGGCATTATTATTTTTTTTAACCGTGATCAATTTCTTTTCTGCGTTAACCTTTCACAGCATTAACCTGAGGTTAAAATAAGTTCGCTACAAGGCTGAAACATTGACATTCAGCATGCCCTATGGTTTACAGGAATGCCAAATATTGGCTATTGTATTATAAGTATTGCCCCAAAACAAGCACCACGATTAAATGCTTTGCAATTACTAAAGTCTATTTCCTACTGGACAAAAATCGCCTCAACACCCAGTAATATCTGGCCGTTGTCTTTAGTGGGAAAGCAGTGCTGGAAAGTCAGTAGGGATGGAAAACTTACACCTAGAAGTGGATGAAGCGAATATATCATATTTCAAATTTTTGCTATTTAATATTTGATGGATATATTAAGCGATTTGTAACTGATATGAGGAAACAAGTAACCACCTTATCAATTACATTGGTTAGTTACTGTGCTTCTGGTGACACTGACCAGGACAAATGTTTAAAACCTAACATTTTGATGGGAGAGTAATACTATGACATTAGCACATGCAGCTGTTTTGCAGTGCTGCACGTCACGGAATCTCACTTCATCTCTCTGGTATTAGTTTGTTGTGCTTCATACTCTGGGATGCAGATCATTTTAATCTGAGGCCTTTGCCACGATGTTGTTCTGTTCCTGCTGTTGTATTAGGATGATTGGACATCTGCTGTGGGGGACCTAAGCTGGGAACACTACTCCAATGTCCAATCGGACATTTGTCTGTTGCTGAAGTATCGTTCCCGGGGATGTACGGTGGCGTCTGATTTAATGACAGGAATGCACTCAAGGTTGTTTATCAGAAATGGAAAAGTCAAAGAACATGCTTTTTTTTCAGATTGATCATTTTGTTGCTGTTCACTTTTAAAAACTGACCTCAATCTTTTTCCATTTAGTGTAATTAATGCTCTGACTCTCCACTCTTCTTGTGTTTGCTCGCCTTTATATAACCCCAACTAACGACTGCAAGACATGCTTTATGAGCTCAGAAGAATAACACACAACCACAAAACAAACAGACACACGCACAATCTGTAAAAGGTTTGACATTTAAAAGCCACAATTAGCTCATTTATGTTTGCTGGACATTTCTGAACCACATGACTTGGGCAGGAAGCAGGTCATTTCTCTCCTTGTTACATTCTCCAGCAGCAAAAGTTCAGAGGAAGGGCTCATCTAACAAAGACTCCAACATTAGCCTTTTTATACACGGACACCTGACCTCCCCCATTTTTGTTGAGTTAGAACTAACGTGTTAGTAGTAAAGAATTGAGTTTTTAATGGATAAAAGTGCAGATAGTAACGAACAAAGGGTTTTTGGTATGACATGGACAGACAATGTGCTCAGTTCATTGAAGACGAATATGAACACCAAATAGCAGAGCTGTAACAGTATTGGTAATGGGAAATGATCCTTAATTCAAATGAATTAAAAAAAAAACATGTTCCACTACCTGTCACCACCGGTAAATATGAATCAAAACATTGACGCCCTAGGTTACCTTCTGGTGTCAGTTATAGGTGTAAGCCTGGGGTGTGGGCGGCCCAGTGTTTTTTGGATGACATTTTTTGGATAGTTGCTGTTGAAAATGACACATTGTTGTTCCTAATGTTTCTCTTTTTGACTCATTCATTCACAGACCCTTTCGTCCAATCATGTTTTATTTATTCTGACAATACCTGAGTGTTGCCGGGCAGATCCCTGCTGCCAAAAATACTTTGCCAAAGGAAATAGACCTAATGACCTTGGACTTCTACTTCTAACTTCTAAAGACACTGTATGTGCATATATATGTGTGTGTGTGTGTGTGTGTGTGTGTGTGTGTGTGTGTGTGTGTGACGCTAATGGCTTTAGAGTTGTAGTTGTTTCATTTAAGTACGAGTTATGAAGTGCCACGGAGCCCCTTTAGGTTTGAACCTCCTTTGGCAGTAGTTAGGATCTATTATACAAAGGTTTGACGGCTTTGCAGTCATCAGTTTCTTTTGACTTCTTGTGAACACATGCACACACACACACTCTTGAACAAAGCTGCAATGGCCATGGCCTTTATACAAGAGCTATACTCAAATTTAATCAAAAGTCCTAATGGGCTGTGTGTGGGACGTTCCCTCCTCTGTGTGTTTCTGTGTGTGTTGGTGCGTAGGCGGGCCAAGAGGGGCCTTAGCCGCAGCAGCGGTTGATTGGAGGGCACATGTGTGATGTGGCTGAGAGATCAAACACCAGTTGATGAATGTGAGAGCGGAGGGGGCGGTGCTCCTTTTCTCCGCTTCTGATCAAGGTTGGGGTGGTTTCAGTTCACTGCACACGCACACACACATACAATTATTTTATAGTGAGTCATTGACAGTCAGACTGCTGGTCAAGCACATTTATATACACTGCGCTACATTTCTGTGTGTCTGTGTGGGTGTGTGTGTTCTGTCAGTCTGTGAGCTTGTCACCAGTAATGAGGTCAATCTCCTGTGTGGAGCTAAAACCTCTGTGTGTCTTTATCTCTGTGACATGGCTGCGGATTATTCTCATCACTCTCAACACCGCTTTCACTTTCCCCTCAGCCCTCTCCCACACTCCACGACGGCACTGCACACATTCAGCTTCATGTTGACCCGCCCTCATTCACTTGCTGCGTTGCTTCAGGTCAACTCGGACGTCCCAGTTTGATTCCACTCATGTTGGAGTTGTTGCATTTAGTTGGAAATTCCTTGTAATATGCTGAATGCAGTTGCCTCATTTACTTTAAACACTTTACAATCTGTCTGACTTATGAGACCTTTGAGGGGGGAAAAAAACAACAATACAAAAGAAATTATTTATTTTATTTATTTTCAAGTTAATTGACAACCTGGGACTCCATTTCCATGGATGGTTGGTTATGTTTAGAATTCTTCACTACAGTTAAATCAATAATTTACCTCTTTAGTTAAAGTTCATGAAAAAGTGATTTTAATTAATTTTGTGTGAAAAATAAAATACAATACAGATCCATATAAAGTCATTGATCATGTTTATATTGTGTTTACAGAGGAAAAAGATCACATTTTGTGAACTAGATTTTTAACACACCTGAATATTTGCATAACATAACATAATTTGTTAGCGTGTGAGTTGATTAACTCTTCCTTAATGCGGGTGGTATTTCAATACAATTATTCCTTATTTCCAATGATATCAGAATCCCAAAGATACCTAGTTTCCAATGGCTTAATGTCATTTGAACTATTAGTCGATGTTCAGTACCGAGCCCTAAATATAACTGTCTACACCACAGTCCTTCCATACTTGTACTATTTATTTTGCATCTATTCTTATTAACGTCTGCAAGGTTTTTCTTATGGTGAGATATGAAGTGCTACCAACTTTATAACGATCCGGGAAACGAGATAGACACAAAGTGCTGCACAATCATACGTCTCACATATATACAAAGAATTCAACATCACTTTAACCAAGACACAAATCTGGATAATTGCAATTGACCACATAAAGTCTTTATAAATAATGCTCAAATGTGGCATCGTTAATTAATCAAAATTAATCTAAACTGCTGAGGAATGCTCAATTGAGTTTTTGTTACATTTTACGTCCCCCAAAAATGAAAAAAAATCCAAATCCAGCTTCATATACATCTGTCACATTTGTTGTGCACGCTGTTTTCGCTTTAGACATTAAACACGATTGCCCACCAACATGTATGTTGTTTTTCAGACATTACATCATATTTATTTATTTTAAAGCATGGCCTCTTGCTGGTTTGGAGTCCAATCTCTGGACACATTTTTATCACCCTAAACAACTACTTAGCGGCCATGGATATAATCTTCATTTGGTACAAAGGCTGGGTTGAGAGGGAAACAGCCCGAGGCTGATTAAATGGCTCTTCTAGTCAGAGTACAGGCTTGTTTTGGTTGAAGCTGTGCTTGTATTTCACTACATGCGCACCTATTTTGTTCTACGGACACACACAAACACATACGTGTCTGTCTCTCTTTGCAGTCTGCTTCACCGTAATTGTTAACACCCCCCTGCCCCTCTGTTCACTTCACACATGACGTGGCCCACCTTTTCACCCATCTGTCGGAACTACTGTGTTTGTGTGTGTGTGTGTGTGTGTGTGTGTGTGTGTGTGTGTGAGTGAGTGGTAATGCGCGTGTGTGTGCGCATGTGTGCACGTTGTGAGCTGTCATGCGAGGCTGGAGCGGTGTTGATCAGCGGGCCAAGCCGATGGCATATGGCCATATCCTGGGGTGATTTGGGATGTAGGAATGCAGGATAGCAAACTGAACGGAAAGGAGCTAGTGCACAGGGCTGTACCTTGCATATGCAACTCATCAAGTGGACTTCTGAGCACTCATTTCCCTTTATTGAATAATATGTCCGTACATGCTGTGGGCGGAGTCATAAACCTCACATCGGTTAGGCTGCACGGCGTTGGCTGCTTGATTCAAAATCAAGCGCCTGTCTGAGCATAAAACGTCATATGAAGAGTTTGTAGTCAGAGATGGATAACTGCGCTCACATTCCCATTTGCGTTCTTCATTTTATTGATACAACAAATAAACGTGATGCTTGTAAAGAGATCCAAGAGGCAATTGGAGGCAGCCAAATGGGAAGCTGTAATAATCGGCGAGTTTTCTTGTTTTGCCCTTTAAAACCGTTAGAAATACTTTGTGCTACAAATCATAAGTACCCGTTTGTGTCACATTAACCAGTGAAAAAATCACTAAATGAATACATTTTTGTGTGTCGCTGAAATGAAATGTGTGGTATGGAATAAACCAACTCAGAGCTCTGCTTTCTCCTCATCATTTATTCATAGACTGATTGGATGATTGACGGGTGTGTGTTTTCCACTACGTATGGATGCTCACACATTATGTCATGTACTGAGTTTTGATGCATTTCAATCTGGGTTGCCTCCTTTATGCTCTTTTTATGTTCTCAGCGCTACAACAGGTAAAAAGACACAATGTATGCATAGATTTAGCATATCATCCTACCAATCATGTGCACCTTAGACAGGGGGACGGGAAGCTGGAGGGCAAATACTCGACTTCCCCTTGTGTGAAACGGAACTTTACGCTCATCACATAGTGTTTGTTACTATGTTAACAAAAGACTGTCAGCTAAAGTTGTTAGTTATTTATTTATGCTGCATTGCCATGTTATAGTACGTTTTTTTGTACCACTCTATAACCTTTTCCAAGCTGTTTTGTGGATTTGGAGCTATATTGTTCAGAAAGCCATCATTCAAACTATCCGTTGATTTCAGAAACGTGCAGGATGTAAGATTGTCTACCTCCCCGGATGAAACTAAAGGCCTGCTGTTTCCAATGTGAATAGTTTTTAATGATAGCTGCCTCATGCCAGCTGTGCCAGGAACACTGCAAGAAAAACATATTGGCAACGGTCAGCCACTGTTGCTAAAGGACACACAAGTGTGTTGTCACTGCCTGATTTATGCTTCTGCGTTGAATCGACGCGTAGCGTGGCTACGCCGTCACTCCTGCGTCGACGCGGACCCTACGCCGTACCCTACGCCGTAGCTCGACGTGCACCTCCAAGGAATTGTAACTACGCGTCGAGGCGACGCAGACCGCAGGGGCTGTGATTAGGTCAGAGTATACATTGTTTCCAGAGTGTAGCTTTTCCGGTTTCCCCCTCCCGCTATACCGCCAGTTTTAAAGTTTATTTTCAGTTTGTTTTCAACGATGGACCAAGTTAAGGAACGTTTGATCGAACATTGTGAACGTTGTGTCTAGTATGGCACGTCTGACGAGGCTTCAGAAGGAAACTTTGGAAGACAACATGGGACACACATGCCCACATTCCTCTTGGTTTGGCAGAGGAGCGCAGTTAGGTTGCAGAGACAACAACACCAACACTTGCTATTATCTCCTTGCTAATTAAACAAACAACTAGACCACAACTTCTTTAAGTCTTTTAACGGTTTCAACCAGAATGAAATCCTGATAAAAGGGAAGGCCCAGGTTAACATGCAGAGTGATCATTCTCCTTGGTCCCATTGTGAGCAGCATGAAAAGTATCACGTCCTAATATGTCAGCTCTATCCTGTGACAATCCCTGTTCTGCTGTTCTTGTAGAGGTGAGGCACCACATAATCCTCTATTCCCAAATCCAGCTTGCAATAAACAGGCTACATTTAATCCACAACGGAGGAGCAAGGGTTAAGACTTCATTGCGTGCCCTCCCAATGTTCTCCTTTTCACTCGCTGTCGCATTCTATCCCTTTGTAAGCATCATTATAATAGTGCCATTGTAAACTCACTGCAATCAAATCTGGACCGGCAATCTGCATTAGTTTAGAGGAAATAAATCACTACTGCTAGGCCAGAAAATACAATACTAGTGTATTATTAAACAGATGCAGAATCAAATAATAGGTTTCTAAAATACTACTGAGGTATTTAGGTAAACAAAGCTCTCAGCTGGTTTGCTTGTCAAAAGGGGGGAACAAAGGGGGGAATCTACAGTGTGAGCTACCAGTTGTTTCGGCTTAATACGTTAAGATCATTTCCTTCCACATATTCACAGGACTGTCTCCTGAAAAGAAGGAGTCCTTCGATATCTAAAATAGTAATACAACGTAACACTTTGTGACTCTTGAAGGTTGTCATTTCTTCAATAATATCAATTGCAAAGCTATTGTTTCTAACACAGCAGCGCACACGGTCAGTTGTCAGTAGTGAAGCTTTATTGGCCTCCCTGTGTTGACTGATGTTTGCGCGCGTGTGTGTGTGTGTGTGTGTGTGTGTGCGGGCGCAGACGTACTCTCAGCTGAGGGAGCTGGTTCACGGGCCGGTCAGAGCCGCCTTATTTCCTTTTAATTGACTTAAGATGGGCAAACAAGACCTCCGCAAGCACACGGTACCTATTAGACTTGCACACAAACGCACAAGATGCACACTAGCGCACGTATTGACACACGCAGTCCCGCATTCTCTCCTGCATGTGTTAGTTGCTTTGCAGTTCAATCAGACTAAATGATGGGGTTGTGTTTTTACAGTCAGTATAGTTGTTCCAGCCCGCCTGGCAGATCCCATTCATGACCAGTAACATCTTTTGTCACCTTGCCACGTGATGTCCACTTTGGTTTAGTTCCATGGACTCCAAAGCAAACATTAGCAACCAGACTGGTTTAGAACCAACGGGAAGTTGCAGTCTGGTAAATTGTCCGGTCTCAGATTCAAGATGGCTGCAACTCAGCTTGTACCAGTGGCTGGTTTTAGATCGTGTCACACGTTTCAGCCAATGGAATTGGTAAGTAAATGACTAAAGCACTAATATGAACTAAAATAAGACCAACAAACCGCCATGTTAGTTTCATGGCACCATAGCCTCCTTTTGGTTTTTGCAGGCTCCTCTGCCATTCCTCTACAAGTGAAAGTCTGTCTTGAAAATATTTTCTCTGTAAATTATAGGCGACGCCGTCTCCTCTTAACAGAACAGCTCAGAAAGTAGACAGGAGAAATACAAAAAAAGAGGGGTTCACAGCATTGACTTGCTGGCATAAGCCCCAGGTTATTCCACAGCCATGGACAGCTCGAAGTCCTTGACCATTCAGCCATGCACTGTGTGGAAGAAGTAGATATAGTTAAGCCTATAGTTTTAAAGCCTTGAATTTGGATTTTTGGTCGTCACCATCCTGTTTTAAGTTACAAATTTCTATTAATCTTTGTTTCATTTAATTTACCACTAACTACCACACGTTGACTTCTGTCACACACCACATAATTCATAGTTCAAGAGTGTTTCAGAGGTGCCTCCATATGGAACCAAGGATGCTTCTATGTTCATGGCTCAACTTCTTACCAGAAGTTACTTGTAGTAGTCGTCTATTCACCCTGGAAGCCATTTTGAATAAAGAAGGTATTCAGCTTCTTAAACAGTAGTTTGCAGTCTGCTCGCTCTTAAGGGAGAAAAATCCCACACAGTTTGTTCAGGGTTCATCAAGTAGTTCTTGATCAGACCAGCACGTGACTCGGCCGCCTACTGCTGCAAAGAATCCTTTTCAAACCCTGAGCTTTCCGTACGTGCTTTAGTACATTGCATGCCTCACTCACCCATCTGCCCTCTCCAGCCATGGATATGCATGCGGAGGGAAAGCAAGTAGTATGCTAACACATATACAGTATGTCCCCGGCACTGCTTTAAAACAAAACCTTTTGTATTTCCTGTTTGTCTCCTGCAGGTTATTCCTGAAAAGGAAGCTCCTCGCTCTCCAAATTCTCCAATCGTTTTTTGTTTCCTGTTTTTTGCTCTTTTCTTTTCCTTGCAAGCGTGCCTATCATTCTCATTAGCTCTTTCCTTTTCTTCCATCCATCGCATCCTTTATTCCATGCTTCCAGTCCTTCCCTCACTACCCAATCATTGTTTTATCATTGGTGTGTGAGAGAGAAGAGGACAGGACAAGAGGAGGAGGAAGAGAGGAAGATGGCCGGCTTTCTACTTGTCTGTCTATCCGTTTGTCTGTTTCCGTTATGTCCATAGATGGCCTTTTAGAAAGTGTCTAAAAGTTGTTAGCCCAAATCTATTCGATAATAATATATAATAATTAGATTTAAGGCGAGATGCAAATTTCGATTTAAAGACTATAAACAGCTGACCATATCAATATGGTTTCCTAACTCGATTGCTGCACTAAAGATGCTCTTAAAAGTGGATGTCATAGCATTAACTCTGCCAGAAGACGGAGCTGATGAATGGTGAACTGGTCATCCAGATGTGGAGGTCACAGTCCCAGAGCAGCTTTATCATCTTGCCTGTAGCTTCCAGTCTTCTTTAGGGCGGACCGAGACCTTCCTGCTGGTAAGCTTCACGGATGGGAAGGGAAATATTAATATGGATGAGGAATTGCTGTGGCGATTTCAGATTCTCTTAATATGTCCTGATATTGTTTCACCAGAAGTATGTGCAGTACTGAATACAAAGTCTACAGCTCGAGGAAACGCCTCTAAATGTTGTTATGCACCCAGATAAGACATTTTCAATCGGGGGAGCACAGCTGAGAACACTTCAGCCAATCGGAGATCTTTTCGGACTTTGGTCTTCCGTAAGAAAACATTTCAGAAGACCCTTTTTATTTTTATCTTAGTCTCTGAGATCAATTGCGATCGCCGGGTTGGTGACCAGTTATATAAAACGTTACGGCCTATACTCTCAGTCATAACACAGTGATCTGAATTTCCGTAACGAAGATACAAATATCAGTTATTTGGCCAGTAAAATATGATAGGCTACGATAAGCATTGTGTTGCCAAGTCCAAAAGTGTTGCCTCATAAGAAGCAGTTACACCGTGGAGGGGTTGGTTACATTATGAGGGAGTAATGGCACTTTTAAACATGGTGTTTTATGTGTTGCCCTGTTTCTCTCCTCAAACTGACTATGATAATAAGCATACAGTACTTTCCTACAGGAACGTTTAACTAATTCTAAATTGAATACTGATGAAACCAGAAGCAGGACTCAGCGCAGCAGACTGTCTGTTCAGCGAGATGTTTGTAAAAGGACTGAGGCACCTGGTTCTCAGGCAACGCCAAAAATCCTCTCCGAATATTCCTCCCATTTTCACCAGCCTTTTTGTTAGCAAAGAGGATATAGACATGTAGGTTGGAGACCAGGAGTAAACTGAGATTTAATAATCTGTTTCCATCACAAAGTAGAAGAGCTGAACAATTCGGCAACCTTCAATTACCTAAAAAAAGACTTATTCTCTTGTTGTTGTGTACATATGTGTGAAGTAAACCCCTTGTATTAAGACTCCTCCCTGCCGTGCTTTGAGGTCTAGTTTGATGGTTTTAAAAAACTATTAACTTTCTGTCATAAAGCCAATATAGCCATATAACCAATATCCATCCTTAAAGTTGTGTCTGGATATATATGTATAAAATCCAGTTCCCAAATGAATATGCTGTAAGTCATTTGTATTGTTTTCAGGGAACGTAACCATCTTAATTCTACATTAAACAGTGTGTGTTTTTAAGAATGTGTGCCTGGACTCCCACGCATACAGCCACCACGCCATCTTTTCTCAATTCCTGCTCATTTGAGCAGAACACCGAACTTGTGTGTTGTGTGTGAGGACTAAAGACGAGCTCACATCCTGTGGGCCCATGGGGCAGTGTGTTTGTGTCACAGTGTCCACATGATGGGAGCCAAGAACGGTGTTTGTCTGCCCGTATGTCTTCTATTATTTATACATAAGGATGAAGGAGAGGTGAAAAGGGCTCTTTGTTTAAACCAAATAAATAACTGGTTGTGGTGTGAACACACACATAGACATTATTCCTCGCAGTAAGTATGCATTTATTCCATATGTTGTATTTGAATTTATTAGTATCACGTTCACGTTAGTAAGACTTTACTAATGTGAACGTGTTGTTTCAGTATTTCGTAGGTGCCGCTGCTAATTCCCTGGTTGTTTTACATCATATCGCCTGTATTTTTCATCCCAACGTTTCCATCTATTTTGCCTTTTATTGTCAGTGGGATATTTTTTAAATACCCACATTCCCTTTTTTTGCAGATGGTCTGGAAGGCTGCAGTGCAATCAGTGCACATGCACGCACGTTTGATGACAGGTCTCTTTTTTTGCTGACACGCTCCCATTATTTTTTAAATGTCTGATAACATTATTGGATGAGCCCAAGAGAGGAAGAGGTTTCTTTTTACCTTACACTTGATCACTCTCCCAGACTGCCACAGGATTCAGATCCAGACCAAAATGTACCAGGTTCTACTACACCAGGTTTCATGGAGATCTGACCTGTATATTTCCCATTATCTTGCTGTGAAACAAAAGAAAAAAACATACCCTCCTTGGCAAACGATCTTTGATTTAGAAAATATCTAGGTGGAAACCAGCAAGTACTAAATTTGTATAGCGTTCCAAGAAGGGTTATGCTTGGATAACTCTAAAGACTCCCGAGTCCTCGAATATAGACAGATCGTAGCGATTCATTTGCATAGCTACTTTTGTATTTATTTTCTTTGTAGCATTTGAGGTTAAAGCTAACTGTTGGCCTTAGCCTGGCATCCGCTCAGTATAGAGAAGGATGCCTTGCTAAAACGTTGGATACAGTTTGACTGTCCGCTCTAATTTGGTTATAACAGGGCAAAATGCAACACTTTCTTCCAAAAAAGCTTAAGAATGATTTCATTTCTAAATGCGCTAGAAGCTACTAGTTCATTTTTATCTTTGATTGGCGTTTATTGATTCCTGGGAAATGAGTAGTCACTAAGTAGTCTCTCAACCCACTTTGAAACATCACTTAGCTCTTAGCTAGTTACCAAATATAAGGTGTTGCAATGACCCTTTAGTACAAGAACTTGACTAACTTTTGTCTGTACTTTTTTTTCATGAGTTTATGTAGTTGGTGTCCTTAAGGGCTTAAGTCCTGAAACCTGCACACACCGTGTGTCCCTTAGTTCACATTTCCCCGTTGCCATAGCACTCCTCTCCCACTTTCAACTATTACTCTGCCCCTTGTAATCAGCCTAACAATTATAACCTTGCAGTGTGCCTCTGATTACTGTCCTGGTGTTTTTTGGACTGTTCTGGGAATGCAGAAAAAAAGACCTGATATTGGTCCCAGCAGAGCTCTAGGTTACACATTTACAGTAACCCCGTCTGTGAGTGTTTGTGTGTGGGTAGCTGTTCGTTTGAAGTGCTCATTCCCCCGAAATTACAGTGCTGCCATAATGAAGTATTACCATGCCATTCCAGACCCATTCAAAGTGTGTGTGTGTGTGTGTGTGTACATGCACGCGTGTGTGTGTACTAAAGACTCGAGGTGAAAGTTCAAATGGGATGCCCGAACACAAATGATCACCCCAGCAAAACTGTACGTGTGGGTGTGTGTGTGTTTGTTTGCGTGTGTTTTATAATGCATGTTGAAAAATAGCTTTTGTGTGTAGCACAGCGGGTGTTTGTGCGTTTAACAATGCGTGTGGCACTAACTCTACAAAGGTAGTTGCATGAGTTTCCTCCCAGTTGTGTTTCTAAATGTGTGGATCCACCAGCCAGCTGTGACAACTCTCTCACACTCACGCACACACACCTGGAGGTGCAGGCGTCTTTTGGCTGCAGGCTGTGCTGGCCTCACCTACGGCCTCCCTGGCCTGCTGAATGTTGCATGAGGAGGCCCAGCTGCCTCATACATAGTGCATCAGCACAAACATGCCATCGGACAATATACATACTGCATTGGCACCTGTGCCCGTCTTCACTAATGGGCATCCGATCCATATTTCATCAACACATGGGACCGCTGTTGTAGGGCAGCATGAGGTGATTGGTGGTGTGTGTGTCCTTGTAGTTGTTTTCCTGTTTGTGGGGGACAGCGGAGCTCTTTTGTCATCTCCCTTTGGGTTGTAAGGACTTTTGGTCGTGCCTGTTTTCTCCTGCTGCTCCGTTGTAAGGATCAAGCACCTGACCAGTACCCAGGAGTAGAACTTTTTTTGAAGCTACCCGTATTTATTGCAATGCATTCATAGCATGACCTATAGAGAAAAGAAAAACTCAGCAATCACTTTTGCCAGAAATGGTCTATAAATGATAAGAGACCCCTCCGGATGTCGCTGCCACCATTGGATCTCCCACTGCACCCCTCAAATTGTGCGTGCCACAACAACCAGCCAGTTCAATAAGTCATGTATACAAATACATAAAGACCCTGTTCACCCTATAATCCCCAAATATATATTTGTCCACTTTCCTCTGGGGTGGTTTATCTCGATTGCATTTATTTTTGGCATTTGTAAAACCAGGCTCACAAGACTTCTAAATTGAAAATTGTATCAAAACATATTTATACATGCTGTATTTGAATTAATTGACAGCCCTTTTATTTAGACTGACAAAGAGCATATTAACTGAAACTGACATGCATGCTCTATATTGACCGGTACACTCACCATAATTTGAAATGAAATGCGGCATTCACTCTCTCATGGGTATTAGCGTTTGTCCAAATGAATTGCTTATAAGAGTCTTTTAACCCGTTAGTGTTGACTTTGGCACGCTATTTTACATCAACAGAGTGGCTTTCCTAAGACATATGTTATATGTAATATATGTATCCATAGGTTATTGTAAGTATTGAGTTGATGATATAATTATAATAACGACACAATATTAGCGGATAGAGATGCATTGAGGCATACAGGCATACATTCGTGCCTGATGGCATACAAAACACGAACATACTGTCGGAGGGCTCTTAATTGTCATCACTAGTCAGTAGGTTTTTTTTTTTTTCCTTTCATACAAATGGCTGTCTTAGAATCTTAATTTCCGCTCTCTCTGTGTCAATGCTGAAAGGGTGCAACAAGGTGTGTGTATTTCACATGCCTTGGTTGGACAGAAACACCACTTCAAAGAAATGTCCATGTCTGCTGAATAGCAGTTGGAAATGGACTGAAACAACTTTTTAGGGTGTTAATATGTTATTCACTCAATATGTTTGTGTCTTGTTATTTTGCCTCCGAGCTGTTAAAATAGTCAATCGATGCTATAGTATGTGAACATTGGAATCCTAGCGTGCAAAGCAGCTTCTTGAGAATGCGTACCTGTGGCCTCCAGCTCCAGACCACAAGGTGCTGACAACAGCTGTCCTGTCGCCATGGCTGCTATCAGCTAACATCTCTTGCTCCGAGCGTATGACCTATCTAGCTTCTGCATTATAGCTGGCGTGCTAACCGAAATGGGGCCAAGCACCCTTTAGTCTCCCCTGCAAAGCGGAGTGTCAGTAAATGAAAATGCTTCCCCTCGGCCGGCATCACGCGCTCTGCTCAGGGACGGGAGCCGTGGGGTCAGCAGCTGGTGGAGGATATGGCAATTGTTTATGAAAAAAAAAAACGCTTTCTCAAGCCCACCAATAACACTCACTTGGGGGAAAAAAAACCCTCTGCCCCTGAACAACCAACAGCTGGGAAGGGTTGGGAGTAGCCTGGAGGCTGGCAAGTCGCCCCCTCCCCGGTCCAGATGGGGGAGGTTAGGCTGAGGCTAGTTGTGGCTCACCCCTCCCCTCCACTTCCCAAACTTCCCATTCCCATTAAAGGGAGGTTGAAGATTGCAGAGGAAGGGAAAGGAGGAAGAAAAGCAAAAAAGCATGACTGCTCTGTTTTTCACCCCCTCCCCTCCCTCCGTCTTCAGCCTAATCAAATAAAGCAGGAAGCTTCCAAGACGGAAGAGTAGTGTTTATTGATATTTGTGTGAGCTCCCTCACCCCCTGTCCTATCCCTGCTGTTTATTTTACTGTCCACCACTTTTGAAAATGTAGATTCTGTCAATGTTTTTGGCTTCTATGTCATGCCTAACTGAATGTTTACAAACTACTGAGGCTAAAAAAGGTTATTTTTCCTCCAGCTTTTAACAGTAGAGCATTATCTCAATTTTTGCCACTTGGAAATTAAACTTCAACTTTGCAAATGGCAATTGATTGTGATATGAGGGTGTCATATGAAAATAGGGCCTTGAATTGGAATAGTTTTATTTATTTGGTTGGACACAAAGGAGCATGTGCTGCTCATAATGAAGCCAATAGATGATTATTAAAAGTTGCTTTACATTAGATTCCCTTCTTTTGCTAACAAAAGGTAAAAAAAAAAGTGTGAAAGAATCGACTCAAAAGTGGCAATTACGTGTAAAACTACATTGAGAATAGGATGGGAATAAAGTAAATAAAGTCCGTCATACTAACAAGGTTAGTATCCTGCAATTAAGTACAGTTCATGTCTTCAATTGGAATTGAAAAATATTTGTCCCATTCACGTCTCAAAAATGGAACTCCAATATTGAGCTAATAGAGATTGTGGTCGAGGTACAATATCAAGTCCATTCAACAGAACCCAAATTCCCCATCGCATAAACTTTTATAGGTCGGTAAAACCGAAGAATAACCGTAGTTTTACTGAAAAATCATTTGCGCAGCCTGTAGGAAGAAACCCATATAGATTTTGAAGGATGATATTCTATGGCACGCTGTGTTGTGGTATCAAAAAAGGTAATTGCAGGTACGGATGCCAAAGTTGGATGTAGGTTTTCCACTTCCAGTATCCAGTAGTGGTCTCTTCATTGTGCAGTGAACCCTTGTAAAAGCAGTCTGGCACCACTGAGAGGATCTGGTGTTTTTAAAGGCGTGGTGCTGAGAAGTTGACTTGGGTAACAAAGGGAAGCTTTTTCTTGAACGGCCACTGTGAGAGCCTGTCTTGTTATTTTCAATGGTCCTTTTGTTAGAGGTCATTGAGAGGCGACAGCTTGATTTCCCCTCAAGCCATTCATGTGTGTGAGTGTGTGCGCACACGCTGCCGCTTTTTGACATATCACTTGTCATACCATTGTGCGTGCCGACGTGTGTGTGTGTTTGTGGAGTGCGGTAATCCAAGCCTACCTGCGACCCTGTGGGCTGGCTGCCGACTGCTCCCCACAGGTCACCACTCGTGACCTCTGGGGTCTGGGGTCCAGATCAGTGTCCTGGGGTGCTATTGTCTCTCTCCAGAGGGCATCCCAACACACACACACACACACACACACACACACACACACACCAGACAACGTCCTATTCGCACACATTCAGGTGGTATGCGGCCATTAGGCAAGGAGAGTGCGCACACACAGACATCTTTAATGTACGAATAATCTCTTTAAAAGATCTAACTTCAAATGGCTGCTTGTGTGTAGTGTAGTTGATTGAACTGACAAACAACCAGATGAACATGAACAAAAAATAAAATGTGAAGTCTCGTAGACAAAGTATTAAAGTGTCTTTTAGTCGGATGAATAATTTTATTTCACGTACAACATCTGGATAAGTGACTGGGATGGACAATCACGGACATCCACCACCTTCCACAGCCTACCGAGCTCTGCCATTGATTCCCCTTAGTGAGCTGCTTTATGTGCTAACGCACAACGATCGCTTATTACCTGGCACCGCACACCTACATGCACAGGAGTGACTCTAGCCCTCCAGGTTTCCCTCTGAAATGTGTTCTATCTATGGCTGTCACCTCAGGTCAAGAGTTTTTTAATAACTTTAAAGATATAATCTTTTAGTAGTGGAGATTAGACAACATTTTAAATTTAAAAAAGTTCAAAGAAATATTTGTATCATGTTTTAGCATTGTTTCTTCTCAATCTCTGGACCTCTCTGGTCTCTTGACCAGATTAACCCTGACTTAACCACCCAAATGTGAGCAAAGTAGTTGCCTAAGAGGGAAATGCTGAGAGGAAAGATGGCATTTATACATACATGTGTCACAGTCAGCAATCTATCTGATATGTTTCTGTACCACACCAATGCTACCCTTGTGGTTTGTGTCTTTGCTAGTGTTAGGATATTAATAAAACATTTGGTGGATTTTGTGAAAGTCTTTCTAGTGTGCCGAGGTGCTGTCCATGGTGTTGAAAGGTGAGTTACATAAGGGCGGAAATGATCGCCCCGCTTCCCAGTGAAAATGCAGCAGCGTTACAGTGAAAGCAAGCAGCACACTATAAGACGTGTTTTCACATTGACACGGGGCACACTTTAGGGTCCGGGTGAAAATTCTCTCATTCTTTTGCACTGGCATATTTGACACTGTAGGATTAGTACATTTATTTCATCTACGCGTCTGTTCTTGAATAGCGGCCTACACACGGCACGCGGCACCGGGTAATTGAACAAACCCTCTTTAACCCTCAAACTTGCGCCCGGTGTTCCAGGAGGGATCTCCAGTCAGTCTACGCCGCTAACTGCTTCATGCGATCAAATGATGCAACGCTGTTAAATTGCTAATGGGCCGAATGAGTTAACAAACGGAGCCAATGAAATCACTTAAAGCAAACCTTGTATGTTGCGTGTTTAGTGAGATTTGTAGCGGAGTGATGCGTGTGTACAGCGAGCAGCGGTTTGTGTGTGAGCTCTGTGAATCGGCCTGTAAACAGACACCTTTGAGCAGCTGGCCTCTTGGCTCCAGCACAGACTAGGAGAGGAACTGTAGACACACACACACACACACACCTACACACACACAGACCCGGGCCGTGTATGCCCCAACAAGCAGTACACCGCCACACACAGACACAAAAACACTCATAAACACACAGATCCACTCGACAACGCACTCTCACACAAATACATCTCCCCGAGCTCCCACAGGAGACAGACACTGTGTGTTTACTGGCTCGCCGGAAACCTTCACAGGAAGGAGCAAGAGACCAGCGCATATCATTCTCTCTCTATCTCCTCTCTCCCAAACTGTTTTTGTGTCTTTGGGACGTCTCTTACATCAACACTTTGGTAAGTTTATTTGTCCAAGGCAACAACTCAGCAGGCTTTATTGCTCTCCAAATCTAAATCAAGAGGGGGCGGAGGGGACAAATTTCCGGATGAACACGCCAGAGGACACACTCAGGAGAATGTAAACCGGGTCTGGAGCATCAGTGATAACAAATAAGAGACGTGCCCTAGCTGTGAGCCGTACACTCCGAATGTTTTTCTTTTTAGTCTGAAGGACAGCAAGGAGTCTGACTGGAGCTTCAGCCAGAAAAACACTCCAGAAGCTTCCAAACACCAGCGTCCACTCTGTCTCTCGCTCAAGAGCCCTGTCCGGGCCTTCACACACTATTTCTATTTTACTTTATTTTTTGAGCTAAGGTCATTCAGTGGATCTGGTGATTTATTTGGATCAGAACAGGAATAAGAGTTTCCTGAGACCTTAAAGATGACGTTTTAATATTATTTATTACGATAGTTTGGTTAGGTTATAAAAAATGTTAGATACATATTTCTCAATTGGTTCAATCTTTTCCACAAATGGTACCCTACAAGATGCATTTTGGCATTGTTAAATATATCACTTTCTTAAAATGTCCTTGACTTTTTGTAACATAAAGCACATTTCAAACCTCTTCTCGTAACTCTACAATGTCTGGACTCTCCCTCACTTATTATGAAGAAAGTGATTTCTGCCACTAGGGTTCTGTTTCCTGGAGTATGGAAATGGCTGCATTGAAAAGAAGCGCATCCGGATGCTCCCCACACAAATGTGCTATATGCTAAAATATGTATTTCAAAAGGCTTAAGAATCGAGAATAAAAATGATTCATTATTCATTATTTAATAATAATAATTACTCACACAGCACATGAGATGTGATAATTTGTTGGATTCAGAGTCCACTCTGCAGGATGATGTCCAGGTGGAGGAGAACCTGCTAATGTGAATGGTGTTGACATTTTATTCCACATGTAAAGCCTTCTAACTAAAAGATGTTATGGCACATGTACACTTGAAAAGACACACTAACCCACACAGAGAGTCCTCCAGGCTCACACGTGCACGCACACACACACACACACACAGTCGCACACACATTCTGTATACGCTGTCCTGCTGTTGATGATTTTCGAGACCTTTTAATTCTCTGCATGTGGTTCTTCTCTACTCCACAATAACAGAATATTTTAAATGCACATATGTGTTCGATTACTTATTTGTATGTTAACATCTAGAATTTCTACTAAATTGGAGCATCATACAATGTGTCATATGCATATTTAAATGGTTAAGAAGAAAACAAAAAGGTTATGGACTAAATGTAAGTAATTAATCACGCTGAAATCTTTTGGTTCTTTTTCTTACCATAGTGGTTTCAAAATCTATAATTTTACTAAACATTTATTTGAAGATTGTTTTATTAATTCTCTCTGAGACTGATATCTTTAGAAGCCCTTATAAAGAAGACTTTCCTGTATCATTCTATATTTTAAAATTCATAATGTGATTTAAAAACGTTTATAGATTGGTAAAATACAATTTCATTTCATAATTTCCTCTCTAAAAACGTTTTACTATATAACTAATATTTCAACAAATGAAAGTCATTTTTAAACTGTCTTTCTCAATTGTTCAGATTCTGCTTACTGAACCATGTAAATTAGTACAAATTTTGCCTCTAATTAACTTTGTCTCTTGTAGAATTTTAACGGCTGATACCTCTCTGCTGAGAGAATTACATTAGAATGATACAGAGCCTTCAATTTACCTGACAACTCATTGACAATGAAGGAGATAAAGTGAACTGAACTTTCTGTGTTAAACTGGTGAAAAGCCTCTCGGAAGGACTTTATGCTGCACTTCTGTAAATTCATAATCACCCAGTCCCAAAGACTACAATAAATCATATCTGCTCTTAGTATTGTGCAACAGACCATGTTTTATAGTTATCATTCATTCTAAATGTTTTCATAATGAATTTTTCATGCCACATAATGCATGTAATCCATCACGTTGCACAATGCCAATGATTTGAGCCAAGTGTTAATAGATAGATAACAGCTTTTCTCTGTAATCTGCACCCTGTTCTAGCTGGACAGTAAATATTTGCACACTGAGGGTGATGCAGGCCCATTGCACAGAAAGGACGACCTTGAACTCTTCCACACTGGGCTTTGGAAGCCGGCAAGCCACTGAACGCGCATGTACACACCCACCGTCCCATGTGTCTCCACTGTATCATCACACTCTCTTGCACACTTCTTATCAAAGTGTTAGTCAACAAATCCAAACTAACCTAGTTGAACCCAAGGATCTTTCCTTGCTCTCCTTCTTTAATGGTGAAAGATCATTAGGTTCTAATGATTTAGTTTGGATTTGGTTAACATAGTAACGCACTGACGTAGTTACATAGTAACATTGAAACATGGAACATAGAAACCTAGTTACGCAGAAACATAGTTACATAGAAACGTAGTAAGGCATAAACGTAGTTAAGCAGGAGTGTATCACACAAACAGCCTCGTGTTACGCACAAACGTCATTATGCATAAACATTATCACGCACAAAAGTAGCTATTTAGAAACGTATTTGCAAACCTTAGCAGAAAAACTTTGCTAATGTTCGTTTCTCACAGCACACAAACAGCCCCGTGGGTCCGAGTGTGACATCCTGACGTTGTGTCTACAGGGGTTGCAGTATGTGCATAGGACTTCAACATAAGCCCTTGAGACTGGACCATGAAATCCATATCTACATAGCATTATAATAAAGACTAAAGACTAACTGCATCTTTAGATGTTTCTGGAAGTTGCACTAAAATAGTTCATCATCTGTGCCTGCATTTGGTAATTTAGGTAACAGTGCAAGACAGTTTACTTGCGTATAACTTCAAGCTATTGATTAATTCCTTGTTTAATTGACGTATTCCAAAAAAATGATTTAAAACCATTATTCATACCATGAATTCATTTAATACAATAGGAATACTTCATCTGAAACATCTCCATTGAAATATCATAACAGTGTCATATATCGTCTCTCTGTTCTGGCCTTAACCTATTTTACAAATGATAAAATAAAGGTGAACGATTTATTCTCTGCTGTTGGGACAACAATATCTGGTGGTACAGTTTAATGGTCTTTTTATGTTTGTGAAGTCGAGCCTTTAGTTTGACTTTATACACTATTTACTTTGACTTCTGTACAACCAGACCTCAGAGGCTCATTGGCAAACATGCACAACATACTTACTGCCTCTCCTTTTGTGTGACGCAGTGCTCCAGTAGTGTTGGAGAGGGGGGGTTGGGAGGGGTCCATGCTCCAGGGCTAGGCTGAACTTCCTGGGAAGGTGTAAGGGATAAACGAAGAGAGAGATGCTGGGAAAGGGTGAGGGGGTGTGAGGAGATGAGAGTCTGAGCCCGGCTTAGACATTCTCCTTTCAGAGGCTCCTGACATCCCTACCGGCTATCATATTCTCAATGGCAAGGCTAACACACACACGCACACACTTTCTGCTGCTCTGACCCTGAGCAGTGCTTTTACTGAGAGCAGAGACACTTAGTGCTGTCGCACCACTTGTAAAAGCTTTGGTGCCTTTCATTTGCCGTGCATCCAAAGCCGAGGTTTGACAGCGCCGCTGGCTGCTGCGTGTTCGTGGCCGACAACAGGCGGCTCAGTGTGGCCGCTCATGCTGCCCTGTAGTTGAGTTTACTGAGAGCTGTGTGCAGTTTGATGTAGGAACACGTAAAGTTTCCTCTGAGGTTGCCCTTTAGCAGGAAACAGCGACGCCGGCCGCTCAAGCATTTGAGGCCCTCCATGTTTTAAGTACATCTCTGTTCCCAGCACAATTGGCATGGTATCAAAGCGATCACAGATGTCTTTTGGGTCACTCTACAATTAGTTTCCTTTAGCCTGGACAGCCATGTTTTCCCAACCGGAGCAACATCTATCATCCTTCACTAAAACCCTTTTCCAATTAAAATGAACCCTTATAGCAGAGAAATGATTTTGTTTGTCACAACCTCTCCAATCATAGCTGGGAATTGTTGGTATAGTGGAAACAGATCGCGTGGCAAAATTACCTGTCTGTTAATATAGTTTGGTAGCTTTAAAGCGAGCATATTCAAGTCATATTTGTCTGTTCATAAAATAATAATATTTGTGGAAATCTGTGCTTATCTTGTTTATTATATACATGTTTGAATTGGTCGGTGAAATCTACCTGACATTGTATAATATAGAACACAGAGTTGTATTGACTTGTTATTTTCTCTATGGATAATAAAAGTGCTGATGTCTGTATATAGTAATGTAGTGTTCATCACGTCCCATCTCTTGGTACATATATACCAAACATAACATTTAAATCATATAAACAAATCTCACTTAGTGAAAAGAAGATATTATATTATGTGTCATCAGATGTCTTACGTGTTACCGCCGTATTTCTATTTTTCTTATTGGCAACTTTGTTCACTCATTGAAGTGTTTTTTTGCTCTCCTCCATGTGCTGCTGACCTCGTGGCCCCATCCCATGGTATTACAGGTGAGCGTCCCTCCTTCAGCTATCTCGCCCTCTCTCTCCTTTCTCTCTCTCTTTCTCGCTTTCTTGGCCCCCTCCTCAGATTCACTTGGGCCCTCAGCACTCCTACTTCATTCTCTCCCAACACCCTGTCATTATTTTAATCAAATGTAATTACCACCCCTCTGAGGACAATTGACTATTGTCGACCGCCCCCATCCCAGCCCACCACAACACACACACACACACACACACACACACACACACACTGGAGTTAAAGGTCTAAACGGCAGGCGGACATGTGGACGAGGGGATGTCTGGCATCAAAAACACACATTGTACTGTTGTACTCCTTACTAACTTCATTTCAACCTTAAGGCGGGTGGCGTGTATGTGATTTGGTTGAAGTATTAAGGCGTCAGCACCAGGTGTCCCTCAGTTTGCGCCTCCGCGTGGGTTTGGCACATCATCCAGCCGCTCTTCTGGTGGGCGAAGCTTTGGGGGTTTAAAAGATAGTGTGACACCGATGTCGAATGATTGGCTGATCTGACCACTTTCTTCCCGAGCGACAAAACGATGCTCGGGCCGAAAGCAGGCCTTCCTCCGTCCTCAGCCCTCCCCTTCTGTTTACACCACTGCAAACTATGATTTCACAAAAAGCCAGAAGAAAACGATGGGTTGTATCAGTGTTTGTGAGTGAGAGTGCGTGAGCAGTGAGGGAGATGAGGAGGAGGGCCTGGCTGCTGAATAGCCCCCTGTGTAATAATCAGCAGGCTGAGCCCCCCAGGATGGGGGAAGAAGAACGGGATAAAGACTGTAAGTGTTCTGAAGATGTGACCGCCACACCACCGCTTCTTTTGCCTTGTGGGCACTAGGAAAGAATTCACAGATCTGTCATCTGCCAGACATTACGCCCCGACCCCACAAAACCCCCCTCCCACCCTGCTGCCTACCACCTCGACCCTTTTTCTGTCACACACGCACACACACACACGCGCGCACACAACACATACATATACAGAAGCCTGTTCTATCCTCAAGCTTCCTTCCTGTAACTTTGGGTGACCTCCTCCCCAGACTAGACACACAATAACCTAGTGGATCCCTCAGTTCCCGCCTCCTGGTGCGAGAAGACATAGTTAGCGTCTCAGAAACCTATGACTCCAGTTCACGTCGACTATCGGTGTGTGTTAAAGAGAACGAGGTCAGGTTAGAAGCCAGAGAGGGGCGCTGTGAGGATGCTCACCCCGCACAATGCACTCCAGCCACTAGGCAATATAAACAAGACGCACCAACAGGATGGGGGAATTCCTCATGCGTGCTCACTAACAAAACATGGAATGTTTGTTGTCTGTGTTGGGAGGGTGTGCAGATCTGCGCTTGAGAAAAACCAGGAACAATGTTGACTCTGATCCGCATGCGGTGCCTCCCCCGGTTTCTTGTATTCTTGCATCACAGCGTGGCTTGGAGGGCGGCTGGTGTCGCCGCACCAAAGACGCAGAGCTGTACGGATATTGAACAGGACAAGACATTAACATTTCATCCGCATCTTTCCTACGCTCTTCTTTTCGTCACCCTTCTTTCTCTCTTCTTTCTTTCTTCTTTCACGGTGCCGGTTGTCCCCTGAGTTGTAGCACACTTGCTGAGTCTCAGCAACCAAAAATGCCCAGGCTCCATGTGGTAGAGGAGAGTCCGACAGAGAAGGGGGCTCAATATAGATATAGATATATAATTTTTTCGATGTTCTTGTACTTTATTTTCTTCTTGGATAATTTGTGATTTGTCACTTATTTTACTGAGTTGTGATTGGACGCCTTGTGCCTCATGCTCCCCCTACTTGTATTTTTAGTTTTGTATGGAGGCGTTTCATGTCTCACTTTAACAGCCCATAGTATGTAGTGTTGAGGAGGATGGCGGTGTGAATGCAAAAGAGCAAACATTCAGACACTGAGATGGAGAAATGTTGCATTGGAAATGAAAGGGTCCGAGCAGCCTGTGTTGCTCCTACTTCGTTTCATTTGGTTTCTTAATAAAAGACTAGAGGTAGTTCGGGCCAGAAATAGAGTGCACACTACCAAGCCCTGACCGTTGTGCTGTTTACTTTGAGCATGACATTAACACCCAGCATACATATTTTAAGAGCCCTCTCAGAAAGTACAGTGTGTGGTCGAAGCAAGGGATTTGTTCAAATTAGGCCCTTAAAGATCATGTAACATAAGTGGAAGCAAATGTGGATGGCTCTGCCATGTTATTCTTCCGATGTCCTGCCAAAGCACGCGCCCGAACTACAGAGTAACACTGAGGCAAGAAAAAGACACAAGCTCTGTTTCCCTCCGACCTCCTTTTATGAGACACCTCGGAGAGTTTAGAATGGCTGGTTCGCAGACTTCGATATTACAGCCTCGGATGTGTAGGAGGGCCAAGTTATGCCTAATGCGCTGTGTCCATTGAGTGGCCTGTTATGCATGTCAATGAACGGTGGTCAGAGAAACAGTGTCCTGTATCAAAGAGCTGAACTAACATGCCTTTCTCACGGAGCCGGAGAAGTGGCCCTTTGTCACGGCGGACGCCTGCTATCAACTCTCAGCATCTCACAAAATATGCCCCATTGTTGGGGAAGGCCAACTCCGTTTACAACTCTGAGCTGACAGCATTCCTGAAGACAGCAACACAAACTTTGTCCTCCAACAGTGATGGCAATGCATTACATTTTACTTTACTTTTTTGGGAATGTACCACAATTCATCAAATTACTACCCTTGTGTTGTGATGTGTATTGTAACGCCCAATTCCTACCAATACACAATGCCAACCAGCATGGGGCAAGTAAAAGTTATTAATCTAGTGTGAGAGCTGGACTCAATCATTGCTTCTATTAGTATCCGATTTTGAATAATTTACATGGCTGACAAGTTGATATTTTGTATGTATCTCATCCACTTAAGTCCCCGTCGTCTCTAAAACATAACTAGGAATATATCTTCTCTCAGCCAGTACCATCAAGCGGAAAAAATATGATAGGAAGAGTTTAGTATTACATTCTTTCTCGTAGTCTGGAACATGCAGTGCTGAAGAAAAGACTTAGCTCATCTCGGTCTGCAAACAAGCACAGAAACCCCTTAGAGAGGGCTGCAGGCTTCTCTCTCTGAAAATGGTGGCAATGGAAATAGTGCTTGGGGAAAACAGGCGGTTGAGTCCATTTTAAAAGCTCTGCCACCACCCTCACATCCACCGTCCACTCCCCTTTCACGGCGTTGGTAGTGCTGGAATGTTTTTCATCAGAAGGGGGCTACTTACTCGGCTCTACCCCTTGCATGACTGTGTCTGCGAAGGGAAAGAGAGAGAAGAAATGCCCAGGAAAGCATTTATTTATAGGAATTTGAAAGCTGCAGGGCTCTGAAACTCTGGAATGTATTATGACGTGTCCTCAGAAAAGCAAAAACAAAACTGCTTGCAGCCAGATCCAGCTATTTTTATCACTTAGGTTAGCTCCAAATTGTACTCCATAAAAGTTGCATTCTCACCCCAGCCCCTTTCCCACATTACCTTGCTTGTCCAAACCCTTGTTTTAGTGTGCTCAAACCCCATGCAGGTGTCCACCGAACCAAACAGATCGCTGCCCTACACAATAACTGCCAAGGCAAGAGGTTTTTGGAGAGAGCAAATGTTGCTTCCTTAGCTTTTTGCTGTATTGACATCAGAGACGTACCGGGCTTGTTTAGTGACCATGCTTTAGTGCAGGAGCTGCTAGTTCTCAGGTCCAGATCGGTCCAAGGGCGGTGTCTAAATCAGATCACAACCCCTGGTGCTAACAACGCAATGATGAAGTCAGCACCACCCAACATCTCACTCCTTAATGGAGTCTTCACTGCCTTTGTCCTTAACCATCCATTGGCATTAATTATTCAGGGGGAGAAAGGAAAACCGTTTGAGTGGGTAACACTGATCCAATGTACTCAACCAATCTATGCAGTGTAAGTAATAAAATACCACGCACTCAGACGACACAATAAAAGAGATGGAGACAGAGGAGACGCTTGTTAAAAATGTAAGTAGACGGAAGCTATCCGAAGACAACAAAGGGAGGAGGAGGCAGCGACAGCTCGGGAGTCAAACGACACAGCAACAACATTTTAGTGTCTGGGTAGATCAGCGAAAGAGGCCAATAGCAGCTGGTGTTTCACTGTATCCGCCCGGTCCATGGAGGGCGCCTGTCCAGGCCGAGGCTGAGTCGATGTGATGCGCCCTCAGTGTAGCTGACTGATGCTAATTGGGATTAGCGCCCATTTCGCTAAAGTAACACAAGCCATTGCGGGGCCAGCCTTCCCAGACTCAACTCTACACACTGTCAAACTCCAACATATGTTTTCTTCTCAGTCCTCTGGGCTCGGTTAAGATGCAGGCTACATTAAATAAAGGCTGAGGAAAAGTGCTATCAAGAAAGAAAAGCGTGCGAGAGGATTTGCATTATTTTCTGAAACAAAACAGAGGACAAACGGACTAGGCTGTTGTGTTAAGGGTCCCAGCGCCTTTGCGGGAAAAAGACACGCTGGACTTTTGAACTCTCATTCTGAATGAGGCTAGATTTCCCTGCTGGACATGAGGGAAAAGATATGTGTGGAAATCCATAAGTCATCCTACAAAGATGAATCCATTCCTGCTCTGACAGACTCAGTCAAAGCTTCCATGGCGAGAAGCTTTTGCACCTTGAGTTTGATAAACCCACCCAGCCGTCCAGTGTGAAGAGGTGACTGTTTTTTTTTAATTTATTTTTTATTTTGAAGGGGGGGCTTTCCTGAGGTATTAGATCCATGAACTGGGAGTGCTGTATTGAATATTTTATCGACTGTCTGCTTGCCCCGTGCTGACCTGCCTGACATGCTAAGTTCCCGGCTCGCTGGAGACGCCACGTCGCTTCGCATCAGCCCAGCCACCCGTGAGGCTCTCCTGCATTTCCTGTGAATAAACTCGCACACAGTGGGGGAGGAAGAGAGGCCAGGGCACAGGGGCACTGGGGCTGAGATGAGGAGAAAAAACACACACACACATTCTTTCTCTGAAGAACAACACACACAACCTTGGCTACAGTATGAACTCCCTTAGTCAGAGCCTGATGAATCCTCTGAAAGCACCCAGTGAATTGAAACGACCTGAAACCTCTGTTTTAATTATAGCTTCACTGTCCGTAAAGTGTGCTGCTGCACCAAGGCCAGTCGGAGCTAGTTGAGGTTCCCTCATGAATACAGTAATCCAACATGTCCCCGAAATTGATACTTTGTAATTGCTTTCCAAGATGACTCATGCAAAGATATTAATTTGGCATTAGAAAGCACCATGACTGCATGCTGACTATTGTCAGCATAGAGACTGGAGAGCTAAATGGCTCTGCCATTCACTCATTGAATGTGCTTTTATTACAGCTTCTTTATCATGCTTACCGTTTATGACACGCTGCGTACGGAATCATAAACGTGTTATACCCCTGTTGAGGGCACGGCCGCCACATACGGTGGCTCCAGAAGGAGCCAAGTGGATATGCATGAAAGCATGACGTGTGTAACTTTATGCTTCTCCAGTGATTATACTGTAATCAGGGTTTATCTTTTTCCGTGGGCTTCTGCTGCAGCCTTGCACTTTAAGTAAAAGCTTACCAGGCAGCAGGGGTATTTTATTCACATGGCATGTGAGTAACATTTGCACAACAATAACAGGTTGAGAGTGACACAGTTGAGTGTGCTTAGGGAGTTATGCTCTGATGATGTGAGTACATTCTCTCTCACCGCCCAACACCCCCCAACCCCATCCTTGTGTCTCTGGCTCATTACTGGCAGTGGGGCTTCCTAATGTGTTAAAACTCAGTGGGGTGGAAACGTCAGCCAACGGACTTTGGTCCCCCAACGGTCTTTACTTATTCATGCAAGCGCTGGCCTCTCCCCAGGACAGTGTAGCGCTGACCCAGGAGGACAGCAGGGCCTAGAAAAGAATCACCCTACATCAGGTCACTCTGCATTTCAGGCCGATGATTTGACAAGCAGCAGCGTCTGTGCAGCAGCGTGCTCATTTCTGTTGACGCTGAAAATGTGCCACATTAATGCCTCATGTTTTATTTTTCCTCCCTAACCAACCTCCCTTTACCCTTTAGCATGTATTGATGTCCTAATTACCAAGCAACTTGATAGGCAGCCGTGTTAGAACACATTATAGGAGGAAATCATTGACAAAGCCGGTGTGATTTTCTCATGACATGGTGAGGAAGTGACTGTTTTATCTTAGACCGTATTTTTTAATTTGGTGCCAGGAGTTAATGCTTTTGAATAATACTTTTTCCATTCAGCCTAAATTATTTAGGACCTTTGGCCACCTTTTGCTAACACAATATACTGTTGTTGAGCCCCTTGACAATTAGATGGCACATCCTACCAGTGCATCATTTATTCATGTACTATTACCTCATTTTCCAGTCATTCTAAACTAGAATTGCAGAATGAGAAAATATTTGAAAATTATGGTCAATTATTATTTAATTTTAAGGTTTATTCATAATGTCATTAGAGCTTGTAAAATAACGCAACATTCATTACTGTTTTATTACTATTTCAATATAATTGTGCATAATTATTTTTATCCTTTCTATTCGTTGCCAATTATGTATTTCCCCGTCGTTGCTTTGCAGCGGAGTTATGGAAAACAATTCAATTGTTGCAGGGCGCTAAGATATAATTTGTGAATCATTTTAGAAAAATTGTTGTATTGTATTTTGCATATAGTCATTTAATAAACATAAAATAACCACTTGGTCTGAAATGTCCAACAGGTTATTTGATCCAAATTGTTTAGCTGATCCAGATGAGCACCTTTACTGTAAGGTGAAGACGATGAATCCTACATATTAGATTCTCGGCACACAATTTCCGATAGTCTTTACTGAAGACGATCTTGGTGTTGCTTTTTCTGTTTAAAGTGGCAGTGCCTGTCAGTGTAGTGACGTTACAACTCTTGAAAATAGTGTTTGCAATGACGCAATGGGAAAGGTATGTGAAGAGGCGTTTTGTGGAGCTATTCAATTAAACAATCCGACAAGCACTTTATTTGAAGGATTTTGAGATCATACAGCGAGTGTTTTATTAGTCGTTGAATGAGTGAATTGGACTTGTGGGCGCTAGCAGAAGATATCTGCTGTCAGTTGTATCTGTCGAAAAACGGTCTCAGCGCTGACACCTCCGAGACACCACAGAGATTGTGATTTACCAGCTTGGGTGTGTTCCTATACTAGGCAACGTGGTGGTTTAGACAGTGCTGTGGCGGCTGAGTTGTCTGATGTTGTTTGAGTGGAAGTGGGAGGACGTGCATGACTCAATTTAAGACATCACCATGGAGCAATGCAAAAATCTTTGTGGATTATACACAGCGGAGGAAATAGTTATTTTAATTCTAGTTTCAAAAACGTAGTCAATTAGTAAAACCTAACATACGGTAGATGTGTTTGTTCCATTTTTGGTTTGCTGATTCTATCCTTGAATTTGTCGAAATATTGTTCCACTCTACAATTGTCAGACATGTCACATGATCAGGATTGTATTAAGAACCTCCATTATATAAATATGGATGAGACTGCCAGGCACCGGCTGACACTGACTCGGTGTAACCCTGCTGTAGACGGGCAACAATGAAATGGGGCTTGAAGACACTGTCTGTGGGTATAAATAATTGAATTCCCTACTTAACCTCAGCTCCTTTTCTTTGTATTATCACCATTCAACATATATTGTGTGGCGTGTGATTAATGTACCTCATTGGTTATTTAAGTTATTGTATTTTTCATGTATTTTTTTGGGGGGGGGGGAATATAGAGCAGCGTTATCAAGGAAATGGATCCAAAAGAGAGAAACCTAGTGCATTTATTCCACATGATGCTCGGACTTTTGACACAAGACTTCTTTTTCAAACCACATACTAAAAAAGTTGTTTTTAATGTAGAAGTGGCTTTTCTCTATTGCTTGAATATTTTTTTTCTAATGTTTGCATTATTATAACACGAGTGTGTTTTTTCAGTTTATTTTTTCAAACTTTTACTTTCACACAGAGCATAAATCGAAAAAGCCACAGTGAATGAAGGCATCACCCAGAAAAAGTAATGCAAAACGGATATATTAGTAACGTTCACCTTAGTGAACTATAACGCGGACGCTGCGTTCAAAATCTGTGTAGTTATTTACCCGTGACGGTACTTAATGAAACTGCTCACAGTAGCTATGGCTACACAGCGGTTTAGCTTAGACAGACCACTAGACTTTCCACTGGGTCAATAGAATCCTGGTATTCTGACCTTTTATTGAAAAGAAAGTTGCATCTTTCTGAATAGGTCAGTGTGAATAGTTTTGAGTATTTGGCCACACCCCCGCTGTGCCTTAAGACTGGCGCTGCCACCTGAGGGAGCGCTGGCATCTCCCTTAGTCTGTACTGTAAGTGTCGGCAGGTCAGTGCCAGCGGCAGTCTCTCCATTTCTTTGTCCCTGTCCATCCTCTGCCTTGGTACCGGGATGCTACTTAATGACCCCCTCTCACCATTACCCACCTCTATGCCACCGCTGCAACCCCTAGTCCTTCCAGTCCTCCCAGTGGCCCCAGTACACAGATCAGTCAGCAGCAGCAGCAGGGCTTGAGATGTCAGTGTACAGTAGCATTAGCGTGACAGAGCTGCACTGTTGTTTGTGTCTGTGGGAGATGCCATCCTGTTTACTGTCTTTATCAGTGACACCTTTTCCTCGTTTGTGTCTTCATACATCCAACAGAGACACAGTAAAATCATTATGATATTCAGCTAGATTTAATATTACATCACATTAAAGTTACAACAAGGAACTTTGAACTGGTTATGAAAGGAGCTCAGTGAATTACTGATGCCTCCTAATGACCTACATAAGTACAAAGCCATTAGCAACGACCAAGTGCACCACGTGCCGGCCGGTTTCACTGCGGCGAGAACACAATTCGCTTTAGACCTGTCTCACGTTGAGCCAACACCCCGCTGCTGCAGGACCCAGAACAAGCACTCTACGGGGAACACTGGCAGACCTGGCTGCACTCACATAATGCTCAAAAACTCTGAATGAAAGTTTTTTTTTAATCTTATAAGGTTTCTTAAGACTAGTTAAAGTTATAGTGTTTTTATTTGAAGCTGAAAGAATTGAATCAACCATTATGAAGTCACATGAACTTTCCCCACATCTCGTTATGTTTTTTTTCCTTAGAAATAGTTAAATAGTTGTGGGGAATCAAATAATGGACAAACCCTGACTCCAGTTAGAGTTAGTAGATGATCCGGTTTATAAGGGGTATATTATTTTCTGTCCTTTTCTACATTTCTTTTTTTGGGACGGTCTGGGTTTTGGAATATTCATAGCCTATAGTAGACTAATGTATCTAATGTGATCCCTGGTTGGGTGCGTGTTTCTGTCATATACATCCGGTGCAAGTAGACACTGCTGTAAAACAACGGAAGAGCTCTCATTTTCAAGTAGAGCGACACTGTTAGCCTGGGTTCCTCATGATAATGCTGTATTAGTTTCCTCTTTTTGCTAATGACTGAGTAGGCACTTCAGGACTTTGACCTCCCCATCACCACAACACATTTTCATACACGCACACTGGTACAACAAACTTGAACAAACACCATTTGGCACTCACAAGGTGTCTCCTCCAAGCTGCCACCGATCACCACCGTGCCAGCGTGTCACAAAGCCATTAAAAGCCAGTCTCTTAAAACGGTTTCTCAACTCGCCCGTGTTGCTTCTTCTCTCAGGCCATATTTAATAAATAAAGCCGCCGGCACTCTGCGTCTGAGAGGGAGCGCTTCTGCAAAGTGTGGGAGGCAGTGATGGAGAGTGAGAGGGTCCCTATTATATCTTGCTAAAATGCTCCAAAGGTAATTCAGCCGCAGGTCAGGGGACTTTAAAAGTGCAACGGCTTGCGTGTGTGTGTGTGTGTGGTGGCACTGTATGTGAGCGGGTGTAAAAGGGTCCGTTTCTAAAGTGTTTTTGAAAGGTTTGGAGGAGTGAAGGTCAGGTGATGGAGAAAGCGTTAACAGCAAACCTCTCTCGCAACATCCCTCCATCCTGCCCTTCCCCTCTGCTGCCCATGAAAGTTTGATGTTAGAATTAGGTTGTTGACTCATCTCGCACCTCTGTGCTCATAGTATTGACAGGCTGCCAGCAGACTGCTGGGCGGGCCGAGATAGCCGCTGAGTGTGTGCTCCCTCCCTCACTGTCTCACTCCACTATCCTTTTGCTTCAGCATCAGCCAACAGCATCAGAAGTGTCTTAACAGAGCTTTAATGGCCTCTGCCCCGGACCTCACCTCGAGCGCGCACTCACACAGATACCAACACACACACACACACACGCTGTGGGTTGGAAATAGCTTTCTGGTGGTGGTGGAAAAAAGTGTTGAACAGAAAAGGAGAGAGAAAGGAAGAGAAAGAGAGAGAGCTGGTTGTTGTGATGGAGGGTGACATGCACGCTTTCTCCCACCCTCCTTTCTCCCCCAGCTCCCAACCCTCCCCCCGTCCCCCGACCGCCCGTTGGTTCGTATGACCAGCCTTTCCTGAATTGTATTCCTTTGTTTTCTGTCTGTTCCCCTCGCTCTTTTCATAGCTCCATCTTGTTTTCACTTTAATTCCTTGAAGGGTTCTGTGCTTAAAAGCGTTCCATAGTTGTGATCGACAGATATCCCAGTAATGAATGAGTGCCATTTACATTCCAAAACATAATTTGGGGTTTTGAAGAGTCGTCCTGTCTGGCAGTGGGGTTGCACATCATCACCATAGCAGCACTTTGTCTATCAAACCACATCCTCCCTCTCTCTAAGCAGACCTCTCATTTTGACACGTTGGCTCTGTCCTCTGACCAGCACGCTGCACAATGATACACGTGTCCTCCACCACGACTGCGTGATTTTAATAGTAGCTTGTGTTATCAGCCGGAAGATTTGCCTCCGTTTTCCGCTACGACGTTAGCAACATTCCAGCGGAAATGCTGTGAAAACAGTCGCGTTTGTTGTAGCTCAATTTGTCATCTTTTGATGAGGTCGCACCCTGACTCATTCTTTCCTTCTCACCATGTTTTTCTCTCCTACCGCTCTGTCTTCCTTACAATGGCCCCCGCCCCCTCATTCAGCGAAGGCTTTAGCGGTGAGGAGCGCTGTGCTAGCTGGGCTCAGCCAAAGGCAACGCTCATTAGCAGAGTTTAGCCACACAGGCGCTGAATGGGGCGGCTTGTTGACACACACAATGGGATCAACCCCCTCACACTGACGCAGCTCACACACATTAACACACACACACACACACACACAACCGAATGGTGGCTCCAGCTTGACGCGTCATGCCCCCCTCTCTTACCCCCTTCAAACTGGGCTTGTGTGTGTGTGTGTGTGTCTCTCAGAACAACCCACCCAGATAGCTCTTCTGATGCCCTCTTTCCCTCGCATTACACGGTAACACACACACAAACACACACAGTCACATGTCACTCGCCTCCTTTGTGCTTCATGTACCGAGACCTAACACACGGATTTAGTTCATTTAGAATATAGACAACTTCCTCATGTAAACACTTAATTACTTACCACAATATCTTTCATTGACACACATTTTTTCCTGAACAATAACTTGATTGTCTA
This sequence comes from Apeltes quadracus, assembly GCA_021346845.1. Classification (NCBI taxonomy): domain Eukaryota; kingdom Metazoa; phylum Chordata; class Actinopteri; order Perciformes; family Gasterosteidae; genus Apeltes; species Apeltes quadracus. The sequence goes on along the minus strand of CM037917.1, from coordinate 18,338,516 downwards.
TTTGTGGCACTACAACTGTCCTCCACATATTTTATTGTCAGAACAAGTACAGTATGTACTTTTCTAATCGAACTTAGATCGTCCTCAGGTCCCCCCTGATTTCAACTGCACACTCAAAAGAGCACACGCAAACACACACGTGCTTCGTAATGGAATAAGCAACTCTAATACACAGTAATATGACCAGTTAGTACTAATAGGTTTTTTCACTTTGGCCTGGTTTTGCTGTCACATGGCGGTAGGACAAGGCCCTGTCTCATAGCCCCATCCACCCTGCCGGATGGGACATATCAGCTCCAATTTGGCCCATCACCGCCTTTAAGAAAATTTATCAGGCCCTCGTTAGGAATGAAAGCAGTCTGTGTACCAGGAGCCGGGGCAGATGGGGGATTAGTTCAGGCTTCCCACGGACAGGGAGTATAGAAGGAGTAGTGCCGTGCTTGTGTGAGCTCAGTTGGAGAAAATAAGGACACATAAGGATACTTAAGTTTTGCGTGTGAGTGTGTGTGGGTATGCATGTGTGTGTGTGTGTGTTGTCTTGTATTTTTAAGCGTGGCTAATTAAGATGAAGCTAACCTCACATTGAGGGAAGAATGTTCAGCTCGATTTCAACCGTTGATCACTAGCTAAGCTCAGTGTTTGGACCTCTGCAGTGACAGGCTTACTAGTGCAACTAGTCTGACCTCTGTGCGACTGCTACTGCTCTATTATCTAGTATCACATGACTAGATGGGAAGCATCTGCATAGGACAGCAGTGGTTTATTACATTATCGGCGGCTCTGAACATCATATTTTTTATTATTTAATTTGGTCCATGTAAGGCCCATCACAGTTTATCATCACCACATTTCTCTTCTCTAGATTCATTTTATCAATGTGATGTTTCCCTTTTTTGTTATGGATAACAAGTTAATCGATTATGAAAATAGTTTTCTGTAGATCAGTCATTTGATTAAACACATCAGAATAGTCTTTATTTGCATTTCCTTTCCTCCTCTTCTTGCTTATTAGTTTTGATAAATACACGTATAAACCAAGAAACAGTCAAGTCTTTTCATTTCCTCTCAAGTTGAGTGACAAAGAACTTTCTTAAAAAGTTGTGATAAGCTGGCGGCGAGTTGAACATTCAACAGCCACTCAGTCTCAAAAGAACGTGACATCCAAAAAGGAAGCAATTCTAATGTAATTTTGCTCCAAATCAGCACATGCCGGCCATCACACAGCACAGTGTGCTACTGGCTTCAACTGACTTGTGTAAATTGTTTCTAATAAGGAGGTGTCCATAGTTCACATTAGGGCTGAATTCAATTTTTTGTATTATTATTATTATTAAGTAAATAATAAAAATGTTTGATTTAGAAGTTTTACCGAGCGTATATCCTGTACCGAAGTGCAAGAAAAGTGATTGGGTCCTACGAGATTTTTTAATTTGAGAACAAAAAATGTGTGTGTTTTCATGTCATTTTTATGGACTTTTCTTATGAACAAAATAAACCTTAACCAACTTGCTTAGTGGCCCTTTGCCGAGACTTAAATACCACAATACTCTAAATGTCACATTTTAACTTTATTTACAGGACTCTTACACTCCAGAATCAAACTTTTGTTTTGTCAGAATTTTGTGTATCGTCTTGGAAATTTACTTTTTTTTTTTCTTGTGGCCCAAATCCTCGTCTTTGTGAAATACAACACCAAAGCAGCTAAGACATACACAATCCACCAGTTAAAAGCCTGGTGCACAAGACCACTATGTAATCACGGCCTCTGGCATCCCACATTGGCCTTTTTCACTTCGACCACAGATGTTATTTTCTCTTACTTTTGATTTCTGATCGGATTTTGTTACCTCTGTAACCTTTTTTGGGCACTCACTGGTATGGAGTTGCAGTAGGTTTATATACTCAGTCGATTGCAAGGAGGTCTCTTCATTATAAGTACAGCGCTGTCTTCAGTGTGTTAGTGAGAGAATAGATGCAGTCAAGAAGTGTTTTCCAAAAGATATGGTACCAAATAAACATCCTACAGCTTTCAAACTGTGATCAGACTTAACTTCATGTTCACTTTTCCGTAGATCTCTGATCCAAATCACTCTCCATCATCCACCAGCTCATTACACATCTCACTGGACACATAATGACACCACCATTTCACCCATCAGCTTGCTTACTTACCAAATACCAAATATTCCTACCTTTTAGTTGATGTTGCTCAAAGATTTGATAAAGTTCTGTATAATAGGGAAATCGGATCAGACGGATCAGTAGTACAGTCCTTCAATCAGAGGACTGGCCGTATGATTCTTGGCTCTGCTATACCATTGTCTAGTGTCCTTTGATTGGGTACTTGACCCCAAATGGCTCCTACAGGCTAAGCCTATGATGTATAAATGGTTATGCGTTCAAAATTAGAGTCCTGATGGGGAGGTAGCGCAGTATCTCTTCTGACATGCCGTGTTAAAGTACTTTGAGTGGTCAGAAGACTAGAAAAAATATATCGTAAAATCAGCTGTTACCTACGAAAAACCAATTAACTGTCATTCATATAAAACGCGGGTAAACATGAACCAGGATGTGCAGGGCTGCCGAGTTTAAAGAGTTACCAAGTCCACGGAGAGAGTAGGCCATGGTGGGTGGAAAGGTCAAACAAACACTGGACTTTCACCCAGGAGCTAGCTGTCCCTGTGTGAAGCCATAAGTCAATTTATTTAATGTTTGTTTGGCCTGGAACTTGACAAACACGTTTTTACAACGTTATCTTCACTTACTTCTTTCCTGCATGTGTACTGTGAAGTTGCTGGTGGTACAACAAGAATCCTGCTGCTGCAGCTTCACATTAAAAGCTTTCCACCAGTATGCTAGAGGCAAACTTTTACTGTGAAACTATGCACATTATCTTTCACTGGGACTCATGGAAATGTGTTAGTAGTTCCTGCTGGAGTTTGTGTGCTCCTTTTGAGTCTGTGACCAGGGTATTTTCTGAAGCCTTTGGTATATTTTTTGGATGACTAGTGGGCGTCACCACGTCACCAAGGTTTAACAACACCTTTTAACATACCTTGCAACTAGTGTAGGAAAACGCTCGTGACTTGGCACAAGTATCCCCTTTGACTTTGAAAAGTCCTGCCTCTCTTTCTGTGTCTATCTCCCCCTTATCTCCCCTGTATCTATCACATTCCTCCCTTTGATCAATGCCAGGGGCATGTGTGGTCGGAGCCAGTGTGTTTGGATGTGTGTTTGCGAGTGTGCTACTGAGATTATGGAAGTGTTATCATGTGTACTGTGCGTTAGTGCGGTGAGCGTGTGTGTTTGTGTGTGTGCATACCAGATTGGCCGTGCTTTGATCTCCCATGCAGTGTTGTCTTTGAACTGAAGAGCTGTGTATGGCAGAGGCTACTGTTAAAGCAGTGAGGACCATCAGATGATAAGACGGGAGTCTTTGGGGGCCACATGTCGCTCAGTAAAGTTACACAGCGCTGCAGTGTCAGTGAAAGGGGTCCTGCTGGGGCTTCACCGACTCTCCAAACAAATACAGTTGGTTATCGACCGAGTAAACTATTTAACGGATAAGTATAGAGTAATTTGGTAAAATGTATCAAACATCTATAGTAGGATGGACTGTTGATAATGTTCTTGTTTCTGTTACATTTCTTCATTTAATATTTGTCCGTTTAACATGTTTTTGTATTGCCTAGTATTGTCTTTGTATAAGTACTCTTTATTTTCAATAGTCCCAAAGAAATACACCCAGCCCTAGCCAACTTGGGACATGATAGGCCAAATAGGTATGTTGTTTATACACATGCACTCTTTTTTTTGCAATTTTCAGGTTTGCAAGTAGCGGGACAATGAGTACTGTGACAGGTTAACGAGTACTGAAGGCAAAACCAAATACTGGCCAATATTACAGTTGCAGGAGTAAAATGGATCAAATAAAATGGTAAAAAGGTAATGTCCACCAGCTTTTAGAGCTCTTGACAGGTTTAACAGTCACTGCTGTCCCATCATTGCTGGACTTGTCACCTGACCATCTTTCTGTATCTAACAGGTTGGTGTTGGAACCAGCAGACCCGTCACCACAGTTTTGGTGACGAGTTTTTTAGTGTGATTGAATCAAGTTTTATTAACTATTATTTTAACCATTTGTGTCCTTTGTAAAGGGTAGTTTGCTGTAAAGTATGATGGAGGGAAGAATAAAGTTCAAACAACAACAGCAGGGATCCCTGGCATCAGATACATGACCACAGTTGTTGCACCCAGCTGTCAACTTGTTCCATAACTCATTCCGTTTAGACATAAATGCAAAATGTCACTCTTCACTGTTGGAAGTGTTGGATATGCATTGGAGCACCTTAACCCCTACTGCACCCTGCCCTCCTGACCACCCCCCCACATGCTTCTCATTTAGGGCATCAGGCATCCCGGCTGCAGTCCTGACCTTCCTCCTCAGAGTTTTATGAGGCAACCATTAACTCCCTGCTGGCCTCCATGGCCTGCTGGCCAGATTTACAGCACCAATGAAGTTGGGAGTGTGTCTGCGGGTGTGATGCCAAAGATCATTTTATGTCGGCCCTCGTGAAGCCTGGGCAGGGGGAAAATTATGTAATATTGGCAGAGCAGTCACGGCGCTTGGTTGTGCACCTCTCAAGTTTTGTATGTTGGCGCACGCGATCACGTGACCCAAATAGTTGACTGGTATGAGTTATAAACTGAAGGCCAATCTGTTTTGTGACGCATTAATAACAAGAAGCCATTTGAATATATATATATATATAATATATATATATATATATATTACATCAAATAGTTTACAGGATGGAAATCATTTCTGAACGGCTTGTAAAAAGCTAATAAGGGAGTCCATAAAAAATAGTTAGTGGTCCCTCCTCGACATGGTGGAGATTGATTGATTTTTTTTCCGGTTACACCTACAGTCTATATACATATCTGTGGATTAGACATTTTTCTGTTCATTTTGTTTTTGCCCCTCTGGTGTTTAATCATGCAGCGCACAGCAAACAGTATATAACGCCTCCGTTCATGCACAGAGCTTGCATGCTGTTTTCAGCATGCGACGGTATCAAGCGGTACTATAAACAAAACCTTAATACCGTGTTGATAATCACGAGTGTGCGTGCTACTGGGATAAGGTGTTCATGGTTGTCCCGGTCCTCGCTTACCCTGTGACTCTGTTCATCCATTAATCTGCAGCATTAGTGCTAGTGAGCTGATGGATCCAGCCACGGCCTTAGCAGTGGGGGAGGAAGTGGTTTAAGATTGTGGGGTGAAGGAATGCCGCATTAACACAAGTGCCTGTTAGGTGGTGTTGGGATGAATTGATAAGCCGCTGAACAAGCTATCAAACTATTTGGCCTGATGTATGCCTGTCAGCAAAGTGCTTTGTTTTGTGACTTCCCCATTTTCCGACAACAGTTTGTTAAACGTGGCAAAATGAAATCTCAAATGTATAGCCAGCAGATGATATATACACGATGTGGTCCCTTTCTTTCCAGCCTGTGTCTAAGGACTCTAAGAGTGCTTTGACATCCAACCCGTTTGTTTCTTTTAAAAAAAACTCAGGTCTGTTTGCCCAGTTAGAAAAGTTCCCTTGGGCTTGTAGGAAAACTGTCAATTGAGCCGTTTTGACCAAACAACAGAGATTAAAAAAAGGAGGTTCAATTCATTTTTCTCTAATACATTTTTTGAAAAGGTGAAGCTCAAGTTCACTCCCATTTGAAGTCAGTGTGAGCACTATCTGGACAAGAACTACAATTCCACAATGTATACCTTTTTTTCCAGATGGCAGCCTCTTAAGACTTAAGACAGGGGGCAGGATAGCCATCTTTGAGAATTGAAAGGCAGTGGCCAACCCGATATCACTTCGATCTCTTGCCCCTGCCACTATGCATGTAACAAGCGGATACTTGAGATGTACAAGAGGGGTACCTTAGGCGTAGGGCCGCTGACCAAGCTGCAGTATTTGACAAGTTGAAGGTGAGGATGTGTTGTCATGCCTGTCAATGCTCACCAACTCAAATGGCCTTCCATTGGGGTTTTGAGAAAGTTTCAACTCTCCAAATGTGCAGCATTGGCAACCAATAGCACTTTACTGTATACCCTTAGGAAATGAAGCACCGGGTCCAAAAGGCACTCAATACCAATCAACTGACCAATTGATCACATAAATGAGAGACATAATTGCATAAAGACCGATAATATCCACGTCGAAGAACAAGAGAAATCTATGAAAGAAAACAAAAATCTGACCTTTTCCCTCTAAATGTGGAGAGGCATTCTGAGACGGAGGGGTCCATTTTGTGTCAGGAGTCCCAGAATCCCTGAGTGCTACTTTGTGTCTTCAGGCAGAGAACTAACACCTAGGCTCTTAGCTCTATGGCATCTCTCCCTCCTCCTTTCTCACCCTCTCCCCACCCTGAGTCGCACTGGAAGAAGAGGTGGGAACCAGTCTGAGAGGTGTTGCTGGACCTGTCCAGCGCACCAAAGTGTGTTGTGCACATGTTCCTTGTTGTCTTTATTTGCTTTGTTTCATATGCTGGCTTAAGTTTCTCTCGTGTTTGAGGAAGTAGTTTGTGACTGTATAGGGTATCTCTAAATCTTACCGTGATTGTACAGAATGTTTTCTTAGCGAATCAACGATACTGCATTCCCTTCAGAGTATCATTGTTTTCATCCAACTTTTTTCCTGTTTCTGTAGTTTTGGTTATTTCTATTAATTAATGTAAAGTTAAAGTTATGGCTGAGTTCTGGGAACACTGCAAAAAAAATGAACATAAAAGACCAATTAATTGGGGGGAAAAGAAACTCTCCTTCTCTATAGCCCTGGCTAAAGAACAAGGTTTAATTTAAAGTAAATTCATTTCAAATCCGATATTAAATAGTCCATCGAAGTTTTGGCAATATATGAGGTGCCTGGCACGAAAATCTCAAAATGCCTACAAAGGCTTGCCATTTTAATGTCTATGACAGCGCTTTAGTGCAGGTTTGATCGACTAAGACTTTGAGCCGAACTAAAGGGGAGCACTCTCAGATTTGATCTTGTATACTTCACCCTAAATTTGTTCAGTAACGTGTTTCCTTAAGTCTCTCTTTCCGTGACATGATCTTCAAGGAAAGAGTTCAGAAGTTCACAGGCGGTTGTTGGTCATGTCTTATGGCAAACGCATTCATTCAGCTGAGCTGGTTCACTGGTAAGCAGGGGCTGTAACTCACATTCATGCTTTTGCACACACACTCACACACACACATATGTTTGCACGCAAAGCTGAGAGTGGCTGCGCGGTGCACTGCAGTATGGGCTAATGGCTTTCACAGAGGACTCACTAGGTAGCGTGTCTTCTCCATTACACCTCGCCCGGTGCTTAAGTGCCAAATCTACATCTTTTCTTTCGTCCTCGTCCGAAAGCCAGAATCGACCCCCGTTTACATATTCTTTAACCATTACAAAAGAGGTGGAGTTATACTAATGTTCCAAAAACACCACATGTGGAGAAAAAAAAGACAAACATTTACAAATTTAAACTGGCAGACTTGTGCTCTAGAATCATTGAATCATTGAATGGTTGAAGTGAGTATGTAGTAGCCACAGGGACATATGTACATACTGTTTAAAGGTCATATTTGTGTAGTGTAGTTAATTTAACAACAGAATATTTCCAAACTACTATATAACTGTTCCTCAACTTGTTTGATAGCTAAAGTTGCGTCACAGCTGTGCCTCTGTTGACCTGGTCAAATAAATCAGCTTAAGCTACTCTGTCCCACCCGTCAAATTGTGGAAATGGCACGTTTCACAAACGACTTAGCTGATAGACATGTAACATTGTGCGCCGCTGTGAAAATGAGACCATTTGTTTCAATGCCCATGTCAGAGGAGCAGCAGAGCAGCTCTGGATTCACAGAACTGAGACCGAGACAGTAATCTTCATGAAAGTGGTTTCTCTCAGTTGCAATCAGGTGAAAAGCTTATGGCATTCACAGTGGCTCTTAGCAGGGCCAAGCTGTGCCAAGACGGGTCGTGTGATGTGGAAACACTCCTGGACCACCAGGTCTAATCAGACTCATGATGGTTAAAGACACAAAGCTTTCTCTGAGTCAAAGCAGCATCCGTCCGTGTGTGCGAGTGTGTCGGGGTCTGTAAGTCTGTATGTAAGGGCTTTGATCCCAGGTCCTTGTCATGTTTATGGCGGTGTTGAGAGGGCTAAGCCAGGCCAAAGGAGCAGGTCACAGACTATCAAGGCAATATGTCCGTGTTAGGTTAATAGTATGTGTGTGTGTGTGTGTGTGTGTGTGCATACATCCTTGGTTCTCTTTATTGCCTCTTGTACATGCTTGTGCTCACGCACACAATCATTCAGAATATTCTCAGAAGACTTCAAAAGGTATTTAAAGCCTTTGAATGCAATTCAGACCATTTCCAGACAAAAAAGTGCTGGAGAAGAGATTGTTTCGTATTGAATTTTAAGATGTTTTTAAAGGCTGGTATTGATACATTTCACTCTCAAGTCCCATTTCACACATGACAACCCTGAATTAATCTAGACATTAACGGGAGAACTCAAATGTCCAAGTCAATTGGACCGGACATGAAACAGACTTTATCCTGCCAGCTCCCTACTACAAGGCCTGTGTAATGTCTGATTTAGCCCATTTGTGAGTAGAGCTGGACATTGTCCGCATGTGTATCAATCCTTTCTAGTCTTCCGGCCTCTCATAGTGCTGTAAACTACATGTCATCAATCACACGTTCACACCCATACATATGCTAATAATAGGGGTTACAATGCAAGGTGTCACCTGTCCATCAGGGCCCTGACACTGATTCAATTTGCTGCACACTCACACAGCCTTGGGGAGGTTAATTTTCTTGTGAGTGTACAATAATATTCTCGGTATATCTGAAAACAAGAATTTTGAGCCTGTGTGTGTGTGTGTGTGTGTGTGTGTGTGTGTGTGTGTGTGTGTGTGTGTGTGTGTGTGTGTGTGTGTGTGTGTGTGTGTGTGTGTGTGTGTGTGTGTCCCTCATCATGAATGCTGTATTTTAGTGTACAGTCCCAGTTGGAGTAAAGAGTAGTTGAAGACATTCAGTTTAGCATCATTATGCATAGATCTTGGTTATCATAGTGATATTGCCATTGTAATTTGAATAATTAATTTAAAAGGATTCATTACATGACATTTACAATGACATGTAACTCTTACAATGAGTATTTCAACCAAACTCAAAGAACAGGAAACAAGAAAGTACTTGTTATACCCATTATAAGTTAAAGATTTAAGAGCCAATACCATTAACTGCAATTTGTTAGTTTTATTTAAGGTAAAGTCATACTCCCATCTTCATACTCCTTAGCTTCTCCCTAACCAGAAATAGTTAACTCTTATTGTACAGCTATCCCTGATGTATCTTTCTGAGCCAGGGGTTAATATAAGATGGGTAATTCTGTCCTTATTGCAAAGTATCTTACCATCGCCTCAATAACACAACTACCTAGCCTCGACACAACACACACTCTCCCCCTTTTTAATCAAATGGATTTTAATTTTAAAAATAATAATATTAGTCTGCCCCTTCCTCCCAGACACAGTGTGACACCTTCAACATATTTACTGGGTAGCTTTAGTACAGAAAGCTGTACTGTACGCGCTGTTGGCTGACGTCTAAAGGAGTTAATAAGCTTACATGTCAGGCCCGCTGGTTGGCCCCCTTCTTGTCAAACAAAAAGCGATTATCCCACTTTCTAACGGGAAGGAAGGAATGCACTGTGCTCTACACAACCATTAAGCAGAAAACGGGTCAGACTAAGTTCTTGTTATGTGCTCGTGGGTTGTGTGTAAGAGGGTGTGTGCATTCGCTCTGTGACCGCCACTCAAGTGCACTGCGTCTACTCGTGTGTGTGTGTGTGTTTGTGTTCAGTCGAGGGTGAGCAGCCTTGCATGGCGCCGAAGCCTCCTCATTCTCAAATTCCTGTGAAAGATGCTAATTTGAGACCCTCTTCACTTTTGTGTGTGTGTGTGTGTGTGTGTGTGTGTGTGTTGTACGTGTTCATTCTGAGTGAACTGACTAAAGATGCCCTTTAGCCCAGGGCAGTCTTCTCTTCATCCTCTCACTCTTGAGTGCCCACACACTAGGAGGCCAGATCCGCTCTGAACAGCAGAGGGAAAGACAAGGACATGAGTGTGGACACATCGGACCGCTCCCTCTGAAGAAACCTCATTTCCCATAAGCCCCCTTGTTTAGAAACATACAACCATCGACATATGGGGGAAGGATTGCAAAAATGTGTACTTGCCATTAGATGAGTTATCCCGCTCATCTCATAAATCACCTCAAAAAACATGGCTGGAATACTGAGTGCATTTAAGATGGCTATAAAAACATCGTTATGATGTGGATGTGTGCGTTTTGTTAGTTAAAATATCTATATGATCATTTCACAAGCTCGTGTTTCTGAAGGCAGGGTTCAACACTGCTGTCATGTGATGACGTCATGTCATCAGGCCAGAGGGTCTAATGTCCAGCCTGCCTCCATCTGCTACACACACACACACACACACACACACACACACACACACACACACATACATACACATACGTGGGCTACTTTATATGGAGTGTTATATGTGCGTCCGTGGCCCTGTATGTAAGCCAACATCCGTTTGGATACCTCGGTTAAGGTGCATGTTGATAGGGTGTTCTGGACTGTCCGGTTGGTGGCTGTATGGCAAAGGCTAAAAAGAGGAGGAAGAGCCCCCCTCTGTCTCTGTCTTTCTGTCTTGCTCTTATTGGCTGAGAGTCTGGAAATGAAATGTGATCCTCAGAGTGAAACATCAAACAGCAAGCAGCTGCTGGGTTGTCAGGTCACCAACCGGTCAGAGGATGGACCACGGCCTCCCCTGTGTGTGTGTGTGTGTGTGTTTTTGTCTGCGGCTGCATGCACAATTTCATATTCGCTATCTATTTGAGGGTAATTAATTCTGCTTTGCCTGTGTGTGGCATATTCTTTTATATCCAGTCCAGCATTTGTGTGGTTATGAGTATAAATGCACATGTTTAAATACATTACCCCGGGCCTTGTGTGGGTCAGTGATATACCCCTGCCGTCATCACATAGCATATGTCTCCTCGCAGACTGAGGCTAGCAGCTAGCCTACTGGCGCAGGAAGAAGAGGAGGTCAGGGCGTCTGGTCTGGAGGGGCGCTGAAATGCTGTTAGGAGGGGTTGGGGTGGAGTTTGGGGTATCAGGGGCATCTGTCTTGTTTTTGGCATTTGGAACCGTGTGGAACCGTGTGACAGGCCAGCCGAGTGGCTGGCGTAGCCCAGCCGAAGCAGATGGTGGGGGGGGGGGGGGGGGTCACGGCGGGGTCATTCCTGTGTTATCCATGCCACATGTACGTGACATTCTGACAGCAAAAACAAATCTATACGTGTTCATCTCCCACAGTCACTGGACATCAGTCCGTCTTCTTTTGTTCTTGACATATGTCTTCGTCTTTGGTGCTGAGCAATGAAGTGTCTTCATCAGGTCAAATGGTCTTGTTTAAAAAAAAATGTAATAGTGATCCTTAAGTGAAGCAGAGGGTATGCAATGGCTGAATGAATCAAAGAGCTTTTAATGCCTTTTTAACTATCCCAAAAGCATACTTATTGTGAGACACTTTTTAATACTAGTAAGTTCCCCATTACTTATGTTCACTTTCACAAAAATACAAACTGAGCTCGCATTGTCTGTTGGTACATATTGGGGCCTTTTCCTTTCACTATGTCCTTCTCCTCATTTTCCTTCTCAGTCCAGGAGACACTAGGAACACTTAAATTACCATGCATGAGCCCAACAGCACATGGCCGTTCACTGTCTGCTAATGATTTATTAGATATGTTCCTATGATTAGAGGAATAAGAAAAGGCATCGAGAGTGTCAGAGTTTTGCACAACTTGGGACTAATCTCAAGAGCAAGTTGTGATTTGTATCAGCATCAACTGTGAGGGAATATGGCCGTGGCAGTAGGCTGTTCCGGTGGGGCCAATAAGCTTTCCTGTGGGCTTTCCTCTAGGGCTTCCTGTTAGCGTCTCCTGCTAAGCTAACACCGCTCCTCATTAACCCTGCTGCAGGCCTGGCACCCCACCACCTCCGGAGAGACTTTCCACCTCAGTGACACGACAGATCACATCGGAGATCAGAGTCACCAGTTTGTTACAGTTTGCATATTACTCAGAGAGGCTTGTATATTTTTACATTCACATAAATTCTACCGCCCCAATTCTAATCAGGATTAAAATCTTGGCATCCTTTCATTTGTTTTTTTGTTTTGTTTTTGTCTTTTTCTCTGGGTAATCTGTTGCCCCCTAGTAATATTTTTCTCACTGAAAAAAGTCACACAGGAGGGAGAGAAGCGAGGCTGAATATGAAAACAGCTGGACAGGCAGCCACATGTCGGCCTTGGAAGTGGGTCTGTATAAAGCATTACAAAGGCCCTAGGAGACACTCAACTAATACATAAAGGACACTGTCTGCTCATCTTCTATCATCCTCTTCCTCCTTCCTTCCTCTCCATCCCTCTCTCCAGACTACTCTCTTTTATATCCCTCCTGAGGTTATTTCCTTCCTCTTCTACACGTCTGCTGTCTGTTTCTTCATTCACTCTATTGTTCAGATTTTTTTTTCTTTTCAAGTAACTCCATCTCGGTATTTTACTTAAACCCACAGTGTTGACCAGGCTGAAAGTCTCACCAAATGTTGGTGAACAGGTTAAAGTTCATAATTTAATAAGTTAATTTTGTAGGCATTCATTTGTTAATGGTCATATGTAATTAAATGAACCTTCCATTAAATAGATAAATATAGATTTGATACCACAAAGTATTCCATATCATTTATTTAAAGTTTTAATAAAATGGTGTATTGCTGGATACTGTTGATCCTTCTTACTTTTCAGTCTGTTTAAACATTAGGGAAATTAGTCAATAGAAACATCTGAAGTAAATGGTGAACTGCTAAATAGGTAGTTTTGTGTCCTTAAACTGACCATTTCACAATGTTAACCTAGTGTCATCGTTCAGACAGCCACACACTGATGACACAGCCTACAGCACAAGGTAAAACGGGCCCATCAGGACTAGCTGAGCATTTATACCCATTCATACACCTATTGCAAACTGTCTCGCTCATGGACTCATCGACATGGACTAGCAATCGGCAACCTTCTTGCCCTTGCAAGTGTGTATGTAATTCGTATATTTAGAGAACCGTTTCATCTGATTAATCCGGTACAATTCGGTCGGGCTTCCGGTTACATTACAACAAAAATCTTCAATTCTCTGGTGTCAATACGCCAAGACACGCAATAGGCCCATACTGTCTGGGCACTGACCCTGAAGAAGCACGGTGTAGGACAAAAGAAAACCTCACAAACCCGGAGTAACTGGAATCTCCAAGAGTTTATCATTCTTTGCTTGAATTTTTTTTTTATTTAATTGACAAGTATAAAGTACTTTTACTTTTGTGCTTATTGTTCAGCAGGTCAATGTTTTTGCCTTGTTTTACCTTGTTTTACCTTATTCAATAGGTAGTTGTTAAAAATCCAAATATGTCCTGGAATCGGCTAATCCAACCTAAACAAACACTTCCAACTAAAGCACAACAATGTTGATTAATCATTCAGAAAACAAGTTGGCGGCATTCAGCCAACTTTGAAGTCGACGGCATTCCTTTCTCAGAAGAGCCCTCAGATGCTAGCAGCCTCCTTGAGACACATTCTCATCCCCTTAGACAAACTTTAATTAACTTGTGTGTGCAAGTCTGAATCTCCCAGCTTAACCTTTGACACACTACCTTACCTGAGCACTGCCTCCACAAGTGCCCTCCACTCGCAGACAAAGACCGCATAAAGACAAGATTAGCTGCTTGCCTTTGTCTTCTCTGCTCGTCTTATTGGTGGGGTCGTCAGGGTCCAAGCCCAAACGGCCGTTCAGTGGGCCAGAATCAAGCACTTGAGCGTTTAAACTGGAGGCCAAGGGCCAGCTGGTTGTCCGCTTGTAGTTTGCAGTGGCTCAGAAATGTTGGACCTAACATGGTAAAGCCTCTCATGTTGAATAGACGTAGAATTATCCTAGGCAAATCCCTAGGTTGGAGTTAAAAATTGTGTTGGTGTCTGTGTGAGTGTGAGCGTGTGCGAGTGTTTGTGTGAGCTCTGTCTGGCTCCGCCGTGGCTGCCTGAAAGAGGTTTGGACACTTGGATAATTGCTTGGACCTGACGCCGACCATGCACCCTTCTCCCCCTCACAAAACCATATCCGCTATATCAGCTTTGTGTGAGTTTTTTTGTACGTCTGCCTAAGTCTAAGTGTGGTGTGTGTGTGTGTGTGTGTGTGTGTGTGTGTGTGTGTGTGTGTGTGTGTGTGTGTGTGTGTGTGTGTGTGTGTGTTTGCGGTCAGGCAAACTATAGAGAAGACTCATAAACCCCAGAAGGAAAGTCTCTTTGTGAGCGTGCATGTGTTTCCAAACTACTCCTGACCTCACTTAGGATTCGCTCAGCTGACCACAGATTTGAGAGCGTGTGTGTGTATGTGTGTGCGTGTGCGTGTGTATCGGCGGGTGGAAGTGGCTTTTGGGGAGGCAGCTTTACAACTGACACTGACAAGTCATTTGGCGCTCAAAACCTTCCAGTCTCGCCACTGTCCTTGAAACTGGATCAACATGACAGGATGTGTCTGCCGCTATGTGTGTGCGTGCGTTTTTGCGGTTGCCTGCGTCTTGTGTCTGTTTTTTCATGTCTCTTGTCTAACTTTTCAACCAGTATTTCACACTCGAGTCTGCGCCATGTTTTATTTTTTATTATTGTCTTTCGTCCCACATACACAAAAACTTAAATTATTCATCTGAGGCCAGTTCTACATTTCTTCTACGATTACCGGATGCAGTAGCATATGCAAAGGCTCTGTGTTTGTGTGAGAGTGTGTATGCGTGTGTGTGGGTCTGTGTGCGCGCATGTGCTTGTACGTGTGTAGCACCATCCCCATAAAACCAGGCTGGTCTTTTCCAAGCACTTACAGATAATCCCGACAATTAGCCATAAAGGCTGCAGAGCCCTTTGATCATCACGGGGCCATGTGGAACTCCTCAAAAATATGCTCCTCTTCCATCGCTATCTCTCCTCCCAGTCGCACTTTAGAAAACTGATACCACACACATCATCTGTTAGGAGGAGGAGGCTCTAACGTTGGACCACTTTTTTTTTCTCCACTCTGTTTTTTGTAGTGGGATGAAACGTGGCCCTTCTAATGTCTGGCAGTTTGGGGTTTGTGATTACAGCATGTAAGGCCGTTTGTTTATGGGTTGGGTTACTGTTGAAAGCCAAAGGCCACACAGATATTCTGGAAGGCGGAGAGGAGGAGAAGGCAAAAAGATGAAAGAAAGAGAGGCTGAGAAAGAGGACAAGGATGGGTTGATAGCAAGCGTAGCATTTTAGAAACTGCATTTAGGTTTTTAAGTAGTGCCACTTGCTGTTCACTCCTGCTTCTTGGATTGCCTCAGGTATTTTGCCTCCTACCTATAGGACCAATCAGAAACATTAGGTTTAGGTAGCAATACCACAATGACCTTTTGGGAACACAGGACTAGTGGTAGAAACTCCTGTGTTTTGACCCATTGCCCACCTCAAGCGGTCTCTTTTTAAATATAATGCTATGTAACTTTACATTGCAGAGTCAATTCAATATATTTTGTAGAGCCAATTTTTTTTTCTTTTGTGACTGTTTCATCATCTGCCATGGTCCTGTGCTTGCCCCTCAGCACCCATCTTCTGTGGCATACCACAAGACTCCATATTTGGCCTTATTTCATTTCCCTTCTGTATACTTCAATTCGGGTCTATTTTCAGGAAAAAGTATAACTCCTCCTAGTTTTATGCTGGTGCGGCCCAGACGTACCTCATGTGGAAGGAGATATCTTCGCAACGGTGCTTAAAATTGGAGACAAGTATCACTGCCTGGCATATATGATGTATCAATAACACATCTAAAAACCCACAGTGGCACAGAAACAAGTGGTGGTGCCCATGCAGGCAAACACACACACGTAAATACACTTGTTAACTTAAATGTGCACCTGTTACACTCTTCATGAAAGCAACTGAATGCACAAACATGGACCGTGCAGCCAGCCGTACCAGGAAATGCGATGAGTCACTGATGACCAACACAACATCTCTCTCCTCTTTCACACTCGTCGGTTCTCAGCCCTCCCCCCTGGCCGTTCACATAACCCTCCCAGACTCCAGAGGGGAAAGAAAAGAGAGATGAGAAACGGTAGGAGGGAAGGGATGAGAAATTTCATGGAGGGGGTACAATAGGGCAAACTGTGTGTATGTGTGAGTGTGCCGAAATAGCTCAGGGTAAACACAACCTAGCATGGGAACTTAATTCATGGCACTATGGCACTGTCAGAAAAAAACGCCTCCCGCATATCTCTCAAAGTGTCATAGTAGTGGAAATTATATAAGTATGGAGGCTCTCGCCACTGGCTTTTCATAATTATAGCTATGAGAAATAATGCAGTGTAAATATTGCTATAAACCTTAATAACTGTGAGCAAAGACTTTGCTTCTGATAAAGTCAGGTGACGTTCTATTCGAAGAGATAAAGACAAATCGGACTGTCACCCAGGAGGCCACTGTTTGTGTCCTTGGTGAAACCAAACATTAACATGAACTAAGTTTATGTATATACCTTATATTTGTTAGAATTCTAATCTATGTCTACCTACTGTAAATACATTAAGTAACCACCAGAAAACATTAAGTAACAACCAGAGTTTTGTTGTAGACTACTCTGAACAAGTTCAGAGTAGTCTACAACAAAACTACTTTTACAACAACTTACTTGATGTTAGGAAACAATTGTTGTATATGTCAAAATGTGGTTAAATAAGTATATTTGCTATAAACTGGGATGTCCAACATAAATTACGCAGCAAAAGGAAGACAAATAAGTCCCGTTCATTCTGCAGTCTCCTGGGTGAAGGTCCCGTGTTTGTTTGACCTATTAAGACTCCTATCCCCAGTTCGTACACTGAATTTCTCCTTCTTTATATGAAGTCATGAAAACGTCCATCAATATCCTCCTATGTCCCATACAAGCAGTAAAGGGTGCCTCAGTGCATCGGTACTAGAGGTCAAGCGGCTTTGCCCAAGCATTAGTATTTCAGTTAGTGGAAACAGGTTGCGTTCGTAAACTTCAGTATTAATAATAAGCAATATCACCCATAGAATTTCTTTCTCAGACTGTCTGGCTTGTCAATGTGAACATGCTTTTTTGTGACGTCTGATGTGTACGCAGTGTGTTACATGCAACAGCATGTATAGTTGATAATTCAAGGCAAGCTATCATTATGCTGATCCTCTAGATGCTACTCTACATCAGAAGAGTCAGGGTGACAGACGGGGGACATGGATAGAGTACCACAACCCTGGGAAAGGACAGATAAGCTAAGCAAGTGGCCGAACTTTAGGTCATTTGGCAGGCAGGGAGAGTCCGAGCTAGCTGGGCATAGGCTTGGGAAAAAGTGGGAATCCCCCGGAGGAAGGCACCATCGACCCAACAGGGAGAGACTCATGGAGCCAGAGCAGGAGAGTAACGAGCGCTGCTGGGAACCGAGTCCCTAATGTCCTGCCAGGATGCTGCCTTCTCCTCTGACCCCCTATGGACACACAGACTTACACACTGTAGCCCTTCAGGTCAGGAGCTTCTGGGCAGCTTCCCACCGATTAGGTTCCCTTGCTTCCCTCCCTCCATCAGAGAACTAATAGTGGGGAGTGGTAGGGAAGGACAGATGTTAAAAATAGTCAGTGGTTGAACTCTGGCTGTCACTCTTCATTCCCCATCTCTCCATCCCTCTTCTATCCATCCATCTTGATCTTTTGGAGAACATGCAAAAGGCCCTATTTGCACTATACACTGTTGTTCAGTTTAGTTCCATGAAAATTATGACTGTTTCATCAATATTGGACTGATGACAACTGATTGGGTGTGTGTGTGTGTGTGTGTGTGTGTCGAACTGTGGTATCGTTCGAATGTCATACGTGTCATTTTTGCACTTGGTTGGTTGTGTGGGAAATAGCAGAAAGAAAGACGACTGCTTGGATGAGAGGTATAAACTAGGGCTGTCAGAATTAACGTGTTTATCTATGCAATCATTGGGGCTGCGATAAATGCAATAAAGTATATTAAACCAGCATTCTGCACTCATCAAAGAAGTCTTGAAGAGAACTTGATAAAAAAGACTGAGACGGCACTTGTAGATGCAGAGAGCTTTTTGCATTGAAAGTAAACAAACATACAGCAGAGGACTGTGCTGAGCAATTACTCTAAGTGCCAAACACAAGGGGGATGAGTGGCAAACCGACCACTTTAGGCACTGCTATGCAAAGCTAGCTACTGGGCTAGATCTGAACATCTAACCTGCCCGGCACACAGTAAAAAAACAGTGGTTTGGAAAAACGTCCTGGCTAAATGTAGGGAGATTTTTGACACTTCAAACACAGCATTGTAACACACATGATAGAGAGTTGATATTGAATAGATTGATTTTTATCTATTGACAGCCCTAGTATGAACTATCATCACTTACAGAAATGCTATGATCCAAAGTGTAATAGCAGACTTGCCCAACCTCTTCAGTGAAGCTGCTTCCCTTTTGGGTAGAAAGCTTAAACGTATCATGTCATGTCATGAAACACATCTTACGCTTACTCTTTTTTAGCTTACTTACATTTATTTAGTAGATTTTCTACGGAACACATGTTTTATGTCTACCCCCTGTATTTCTTTTTAATTATTTAATGCAATCTAGTATTTGATGCAAAACCTCTGGCTATTCCCACTGGGATAACAGAAGTTGCAGACAGTCAAGTCTTATCTAATGTGTTTGCAACTGTTAATGGTACAGTCTGTAATATCTGTGTTTACTGTCCTTGAGTCTGAACTGTGGATGAACCCTGGTCAAATCTGCTTTTATGATGTAGCCCATTTTCATTAAAATAGCTACCCCCACCTCCTCTTGCAATTAAAAGGCAGTGGGAGACTGGTGGTACCACCTCATATAGCGGACTAGACAGTACCTGGCCTGGGGGCTGCCACAATGTTTACACACCCACACACTTACCACAAGAGCAGGCGTTCAAGTAATATGAATGTTAGACGGCTGATATGAATCTTTTTGTTTTGAAACTGTCCCATCGAACTTTTTTGGCTCGGGAGCTACTTTTCAGTCGACCGAGTCATGGTGATCTAAACCCCCAAACCCTCCGTTGGCTGGTCCCGGAGGAGCGGGGGAATGAAATAAAATGTGTCCGTTACTAAGCAAGGATCGATCGCTATTAGCACTACCAAGTTTTCTGTTAGCTCCCACAATCATGGTGAAACCGACAGGATTTTGTTTTTCCGCCTTGGCAATCGGGCACCCGTGCTAAATGGTGTGGTATATTTAAGTGTCCAAACGGGGTTACATGACTAATGCCTATGGCTAATATATAAACAAACCGTAAACGCTTGTGTGCTTGATCACATATCTAACATAAGCACACATGCGTACTATCTGATCTTACTCAGAGCCCTTGTAACACAGGATTAACCAGATTCCAGAAGAACATTGTTTGCAAAGACTGATAAGGAACTATGCTTCATTGCAACATCTGACCACTGTAAGAAGGTGTTAAATTGACCCTGTGTCAGATTGTGGCTCCACTTTAAAACATTAGCCACTGTAGTCAATATTAGCTGGAATAAAGTCATCCTTATGTTATGATGAGCAACTGTATCTGAATGTGTGTTGATGTTAACGCAGATCACAAGAAAAGCCTTTTGTGGGTCGTCTCTGTTTGGGTGTTGGATTGCGTCAAGAGCTCCCAAACTCCAGAAAGGCCCATTATATGCTCACACCATGGCCTTGTGTAAAGGGTCTTGCCTTCAGCATGTGGGGCTTCCTGTCTCTGGGTGTGTGTGTTTAGGCAGGTCTGAGTAGATAATGGCCCTGGAAGGCTGAGCCGTGGTGGTGTAATGGAGACAGATAACCCAGCTTCACTGTAAACACCTGTCCATACACGGTGATTCATAGTATACACACATGTAGACACACACGCACACATATGAAGGTGTTGTAGTCGGCCTGCCTAATGTGTGTGAATATTGTGTCTCCATTGTGTCTATCTTTTATCCTTTATTGCATTGCTCCAATTTGTTTTCTGTGCTGACAAGGTTTTGGCCTTTGGCTATGGCAACTCCATATAAACAATTTGAAATATTCCTTTCCACCAATCAGGGCTCTCTAAATACTAGTGACTGATTGCCGGGTTATACAAACCCAAAGATTTTATACTAAAGTATAGTGATATAGTGATACTGTGTAATGGATTATTATTTTTCCTCTAAGGTTCAAACAATGATGCTCTACGCACCCTCCTGTGTCAGTGTTGGACCTGACAGGGATTCCATATGTTTTTGTAAAGTCAATAGATGAATTGGGTTCAGGAAAATAACAAAATCTACAATCACTCTATAATCTTAGACATGCCACAATGTGCAGACATTGTAGTAAGTTAAAAAGTGCTTTTTGACATTGGTTACAAAAAAGATAAACAAGTTCCTTGGGTTTTGTGGAAGAATCCATTATATTTCTGCTTTTTTTTTGGTTGAGTTGTCCTTTGTAGATTTTCTCATTGGTATGGATTAGATATTATTAAACTAGTATGTCGGTGTCAATTGATTCTGTTATACTCCATTCTGACAGCATGCAGACAGACACTTAAATGTCTGTTTCTGGATCTGGTGTTCATTTGGTTAAGGAACAGGCCCATGTGGTTTGGTTTCGTGCACTACTGTGCAACTGAGACCATCCTGTCTGGGTATGGTCATGTGTCTATGCACATGTCTTTTACTGTGTTTAACGCTTGTGTGTATGTGTGTGCATTTTGTGTGTGTGTGTGTGTGTGTGTGTGTGTGTGTGTGTGTGTGTGTGTGTGGACGCCAGGCTGTCTCCAGCGGAGAGGCTCAGTGTGGAGGTGGAAGGGGAGAGCAGGGCTAGCCTCCATAAATCAGGCCAGATTACAGACCCAGAGAGGCCTGCAGCTCCCTTCTACTACCCAGCCTCCTCTGCTTTATGTCACCCAACACACACACACACACACACACACACACACACACACACACACATCACACCATTAACACTGTATGCTTTGGTAGACACTGTCCTAGGCCTTCAATGTTGAGTACAGTTGGCATTTTAATACTGCCATCAACATTACGTTCAATACAAGCTTATCAACTGGTCATCAAGTTAACATATCTGTGCCAAAGCCACATTTGATTTGGATTAAAGAACATTAGTAAAAATTGTCAAGCTGCTTTTTTGAGCAGTAATTTTCAACATCTGATCTTGCTTTTACCTGTAAATCAAAGCAACCGATTATTTTGGTAGAATAAGAAAAAAAGGATTATTAGCTCATCATATCCCAAACTATATAGTGAAATATAACATATTGTATTTGTGGTTTGTGCTTGAAAGAGATTTTACGGCCAATGTGAATTGTAAGCACGCTTCATTGTACATGCAATAATATCATCCTAAATTAACTAATTGGCTAAGGCATGTGACAAGAGCATATGGACTAGTTTCAATTCACCAGATTTGAGCATAACAAGTGTTTCACAGAAATGTCTTAAATTACTTTGGCACTGCTGGAAAATGCCTCTTTTAATGTATGTGGTAGCCATAAATATATTTAGCGTAGTTTTTTCTTTTTGCCTTGATATTTTCTGAAAATGTTAATATACTCTCTGGCTAATATATTCAGTTAAAAGAAAAAAAATGCCTATATCATTGTTGATGGTACCAGCTGCATGAAATGCAACTAATTCCTTACCATATACCAAAAAGAAACATCCTTAAATGCGAGTCATGTGAATGTGGTCCATATCCACATAATGGCTCTTCATAGGCATATCATTTATTTACTGCATTGGTAAAGCAATTACATTATTTTTACATTTTGTGCACAGTGGACTGAAAGTTAAATGTCTGCAACAACACAGTCCAAACCAAAGGTCCTTTTACCATCAACCATGAATCATTTCTTTTATGTCGCATTACTACTCTTAAGGTCAAGAATAAAGTGAACTAGACTAAACCGTATATATATCATTTTAGGGGCCAACAGTTTACAGTAGTAGTATTTACAGTGATCTCAAGCATTTCCAATAATTGCATTTTATAAGCTTTCAATATGTGGAATATAGTATTGGGAAATCAAATATTAATTCTAACTTCACAAAAAATGTTACAATTACTACTTACCTGTTACTTAAATTGTTCTTTTTTAGGATGTGCATTATTTCAACAGCTCTAGTAATGTTGTCACACTACTTCTAATATGTCCTGTAGTACTGATGTGCTACAATGCTACGGCTACATGAAAAGTAGATACAGAATCAATGCCATGTGCCAGCGTGAGACAGATCTTTGCTCAAACGTCCTCACTTTATAGCTACCATGATATCCTTTTCACAAGCAGCTGATGCTAGCTGCCTGCACACAGAATAAGCAGTTTGTTCTTCATGGACATCTGTATTCTACTACAGGAAGTATTCTTTGTAACCACTTTGCGGCCAGGCTCTCACAAGATCCTGGCTTTTGATCTTTAGATATAGTTTTTAATGTTTCCATTCTTCATCAGTGACAACGAGAATGATTATTTGTTATGATTTCACTAGCCCTGTCGTTTGAGCAGCTCAGATCCAGCTTCCATTTAACTCCCTCACAAAACCTTCCAACGTAAAATAACGGTTTTCGTGTTTTTCTTTCCTATTTTTGGGCGGGGGAAGACTTGAATATGATGTTATGGCCTTCCAGCACTTTCAGCGTAGTTTGGAATTGTGTAATTGTGTTTTGACAACTCTTTTCCATGGCTGGCCCAATTATAGCCTCCAGTTGGGCTGGTAATGATAGTTGTTAATGGGGTGAAAAATGGACGTGCATCTCTGAAAGAAACCATAAGCAGATCCTTTGAAAGGAGGGGCGGCAGCCAAGGAAAGCACAGGCAGGAATGACCTCGCTGTGCTCCCGTCCTCTGAAGGCCTTTACATAGCATACATGGCTCCCAGCGTGTCCTCCAGGGCCTTTACCGTCTTATTATGTGTGTATGTCGGCCATTTTGTCACTTTTAAAAAGCACTTGATAACAGCATCAGGGCTACTGTATGAGGCCATGGGAATGACTCCGAGCGACCCGTCACAGACACTGACACACATTTCAAAACGTCGTCAAATTTCTCACGCTTTTTTTCCCCTGCTTTTGCTTCTCCTCCTCCTACACGACCCCCCACTCCAACCGCCCCCATTTCTCTTGTCGCAGGGAAAGTATTGATCGGCCTCTTCCCAAAGTTATTTCTGGTCAAAGATAAACAAGGAAGACATTTCCTTGGGAGATGTGGGGTTGCCCAGTTTCTTTGAGTTTTCTGTATGCTCAAGGGAGGTGCCGAATGCTGAGAGATGAAGCAAGCATGAGGGGTGCTTTGCATGGGGAGGGGGGGGTCCACAGGGTGTTTATAGAATAACACAAGTGCCACCAACATGTGGGAGACGTGGGAAGTCCGGCTTCAGTCTCAGTTAGTCGTAGCACATCCTATTATTATCCCACGGACTGTGCGACAACGCTGACCAGAAGAGACCCTCAACACACACACACACACACAGTCAGAGTTCGCCCCTCTCTCACACAAGCAAAGGCCAAGCCATTTCCCAAGTCTCATTTCTTCTGCGCTTTATGGGAACACTTAAATTTAGCCCTGGCAGGGAGTGTAGGCATAATAATCAAAGCTCTTGTCACCAGGCTCCCAGTGCTAGGTGGTCTGGCTGCTTCTTTAAGGAAACTCTCACCCAGTGAAAGACATTTTCTCCTTTTTTTCCATGCTCGCATATTTGGGAAATATATTACTTTCATCCTATTCTTATAATTGACACCTTTGAAAACATACAGCAACAGGGCTCCACTAGTTCAGAATCAGAACCATTTATTGCCAAGCATGTTGAGCATACAAGGAATTTGTCATGGTGGGTGGTGCATACATTGGACAGTAAGACAAATGCAGTATAAGAAATATGAGAGTTTTACTAGGAAAAATAGGTCCACGTTGACTTTAACCTAGAAAATAACCAGTGGTCTGCTGAGTAAATGTCCTGTGTTGGTTTGACCCATCCATCCACTCCTCCAGGCCGACTTTGTTGTTCTTTTTACTCTGTCAACTAACTCAACGTATCCTCACCTATTTCCTCAGCTCCAAAAATGGCATACCCATGATAAAAAAAAAAATACTCAGGAACTACTACTGAGTCAGTGTTCTGATGTGTAAATATCAGTTATGTTACTGGTTGAGAAATAAATGAATATGGTACACCAACCAAAAAACGGCAAAGAAACGGCTGTCAAAAATCCCTAATCGTGTATCAGCCCTATAAAATATAGAGATACCAGCCTTTACATCACGCAGAAACAGCTCCCTCAGCCACTCAGAAGCCCAATTGGGTAGAGCGCTAAAAGGATGCCCCAAGAGTGACAACTGGCTTAGAACAAATAGTTTATATAAGCACCGCCATGTGCAAACCTTTTTTTTAACTAGTTGTAATTATGTTTGGAGCAGATAAGTGGAGATTTGTGGCCGAGATTCTAATTTTTTGAGTGATTTGAAGCATCTTGAAGCATTTTTGTTCGTGATGAGTATTCCTGCTGGAAATTGGTCTGGGCTCGGTTTTGTGCCCTTTAGTGCGAACATCAGGCTGATGGTTTGGGTTAAAATAACGGAGCATTATTTAAGTATGGAAGTTTGAAATACATCTACATTGACTTCTCGTATTGGCCAATACTATATTCATGCTGCTTCACTCGCCAATATTGCGTGGTCGTAAAAGACAAGCTATGAGGTTCACTATGAGAAGCAAGTTAATGCCGTTTTAATGGACTGAATTCTATAGAGGTTCATGTAGTTTTATGTGCTTGGCATTGGTGTGGCAGTATTGACTAGTTTAGATCTTGGACTAGTGGCACGTTGCCTGGCAGCCTCTTGCATCTATTCGCAAATGGGAGTTGGTTGACATGTGTACTGTGAAAGCTGTAGCTTTACGAATGCAATTGACCATATTTGTAAATAGTCAACAGCTCTTCTAGGTTTCACAAAGGTGTATTTATAAGATATTTTACACAGCCATTATATTGGATTGCATTTGGTTAGTGGGATGATTGTAATGTGAATGATAAACTAGCTGACAACACAAGTGACCACAGCTCCTACAGTTCTGATGCTGTACTGTACCTCATGCTCTGCCCTGGGTCGGATGTGTCCACATGAGTTCTGTTATTCCCAGCGTGAAAGCCCTCATGATGTCAAAGGTGATGAGGTGCTAAGGAGGTCTTTGACACTTGACACACACACACACACACACACACACACACACACAGTGGCTCCCTTGGCTCCCCACAGAGTGAAACTGTCACCACCTGGAGTGGAGGACTATTAGCCTATGATTTATGTAATACACTCTTCTTGTGTGGGTGTGAGTGTTGTTGTATGCTTGTCCTAAGTGATGAAGCCAACTGTCCTCTAACTTGTCTGTTTCCTCTTTGTCTTTTCCATGTTGTCCATGTGATCATGTCGTCATCCAATGGAATGCAACAGGTCAGTGTTTTTTTTTTCTCTCACTGTTAATGAGTGTATAGTTAAGTCATCTTCAAGGGACATTTGGATCAAACCAAGACACACAAATTGTTTCAGATTGTTTTAAATTTAATTCCATAGAATTTGAGCCAATCCAACACAGCAGATACATATTTTGTCTCTCGTGCTCATACTACTGAAAACCACACACTTGTTGCTTAGGATAATCCATCAACATTCTTGGAAACAGTTTTCACTTTTTCTAACTTTATTCTCAATCAAAATCACTGACAGTTAAGTTTGGTTGAGATCCTCATTAGACAGAAGAAGAATCACCATGTATGTGTATCATTAATAGGGACCTTTTGCTTCTAGAATGTAAACACATATTTAACATCACTATGAAACATTAGTGATATAGTCTGTCACTACGGAGCATTTTCTGTGCACCTGCACCCATAGTTGAATAACGCAGATGTTTGTACCTTACAGACGGACAACCTTTTCAGATACAGGTTCAGCACATCATTAGGTTAAATTCCTTTTTCAAACGTGCCAGTTTTGGGGTAAATCAACCAAAAATACTTTGAAACGGGGAGATACATGTGATGACTGTATACAAAAAGTGGACGTAGTTGTCATTAGGGAGTTTTTTCAACCTTTTTGTCAATCACCATCTTTCATGTTGGTCGTATTTTTTAAACTAGTGAAGTAACAACATTTTGACGGTTACTGTTATGGCATTTAAGAGAGACAAAATAAATACCATAATTAACACCCTGTCAATCACCAGGTAGCCACGCCCTCAAACACAACATGCTTTATCATCTACTTTTATTTTACTCTGCATGGAAACATGAGGATGACATGCGATGCAGGAGATTTATCTGTGTGATGTCCGAGAGAAGAGGCTGCCACATAGTACTTGTTTTTCATATAAAATAATTTAAATGCAATGATATTTAAGTTGATACTGACACCATATATTGTGTAATTTAAAATTATGTTCTGCCAGGTAAACCATTGAAAAGTTTGAAAGTCAAAAAAGTCTTTAGTTTGTCAATCCTACATGAAAGTCTAAATGTCCCCTTAGTGGACATGACCTTAGCAACATAATAACTTCATGTCATGGACAAAATGTGAGACAATAAGTCAAAGCTGATCTTAAATCATAGTAGTAATGATGTCATATCTGTGTAACTTTCCACAACATAAGCAGGGTTGCGTGTTCCACAGGCCCTAGGCTTTACTGCTCTATGTTTCACTGGCAGTATTTTTGTTTTTTCTTCACACTCCCAAAGTAGAGGAATGAAAGACTGCTTTCTTCATTCCCCCTTTTCTCTCTCTCTTCGGTGAGATAGCCATGAGCCGTCTGCTCATCAATCCTTCCACAGAAAGAGAGAGAGCGACAGATAGAGCAATGGTGCATTGAGGAAGTCAATGTGTAGGAGTCCCGGCAGGAATACACACACACGCGTGCATACACACACACACACACACACACATATGCAGGAAGAATAACACTAATATATCTGGCATGTCAACAAATGGCCTCTGTTTGCTCAGTGCTGACACCAGCACAGCCAAACTGCTACTGGAGTTTCTCATCACCCTCGCCTTGCCTTTTTTTCTGTGTATCACTGGGTGCACACATGGCTGTATACGGTGTGTGTGTGTGTGTGTGTGTGTGTACGGTGTTTGTTTGACATGAGCGCACATTTTGGGGGTCCCTGTAATGTTAGTTTGCTAATCGCCAAACTAACTCAGACTGATCAACCTCCCACAGATAAAAACTCCATCGAACATTCTTCAGCCACACTTGCAGCAAATGGCAATATAGTTACCTTGGTCCAACACTCCTGTTCAGACTGAATACAAATACAGTAATTGCAACCTTTGACAAGGTCTCAAGCTGAGAAAATATGCAAACCTATGCCTGTTCCACCCCTTTGATCCTGCCAATTCCATTAATAGTTCATGACTAATGCTTTGCGAGAAATTAGTGTCAAATTAGTTAGCATTTAAGGCTAAATAGGAAATATCAAATCGTGACCACGGTAAACATCCCGTGGTGAACTTTAGCATGTTAGCGTTGTCATTTGTGTCATATTACGATGAGATAAAACTGCATCTCAAAAGAAATACGTGTGTCTGAGTTTCTTGAAGAATACCAAAAAATCATGGAATGAAAATAGAAACATATATGAATAGAAAAGAATAATAATTAATACTGTTAGTAAAACAACAAAGTAAAACAATTAAGATTAAATACAAGAGTAAGTGCTCATGTTTAATATGAACTCAAATAGAAAAGTAGACAGTTAACATGATATTGGGAGAGATAATGTCAAATATATACAGTAATGGAAAGTGCTTAGATTAATGAAAAATAACATTACACATGACTATGAAATTTAATACTGCACAATGTTGGAAAATAAGTTATTGCATCTGATGAAGTGTCCGATTTTTAAACTGTTCTTCCTGCAGTTTGATGGCTTGAAAAAATAATGTCTTTGACTTGCTTTCCCACAACTTTGAATTTTTAAATGTAAACTTTAACCATTTTACAATACATCTAATTGTTTTATTGATTGATTACTCACCTAGGTGAGAACACGTAGGTGAGTAATCCCCCTCTTCTGCTCTTTTTCTGTTGGGGCTTTTCTTACATATTGGTTGTACTTATGGGAGTAAAATAGTGACTCTCCGACAGATGGGGTAGAAATGCCTTCTTCATTTTTCTACCAGACAAATATAAAGTCTGGTATGTTTTATGCATTGTGGCTCTAGTTTTAGAATTGTTTGTGAAGACACAGAGGCTTTTGTAGAAGTCTAACGAATACTTGAGGTCTTGCAAAGTCGTCCCCTCCAAGGCCATGAAAGCGAGCTCCAATAAAAGTTATTGCCCTCAGAAAAAGAAATCATTTAGCTGCGTGTTTGATCTTCCTCATGAATTATGCCTCCGGACGGCGTTTCATATAATCCCACACTGTTCATAGCCGACAGCCGTCCTTAAAACAGCCGTAAATTACAAAATGGCCGACGTAAGCAAAGGAGTAAGAAAAGCAGAAAAGGCGGAGGGGAAGGATGGCAAAAACACACTTTGGTAACCTAGCATCGCTTCTGCTCCAGCTCCCCATGGGATCAAACAAGGGGGAGGACTTGGACAAGTAAATCATTTCCTTCAAGTGGTGAACTCTCAGGGCCAGCAGGATGAGTCAGGAGCGTGTGTGTGTGTGTGTGTGTGTGTTCATATCAAGTGGAGGCATCACAGCAACACTTTGCCTGAAAGCCTGGCTGCTTTTCTCTCACACTCTTCCTCAAACGCTGGAAAATGTTGGACTTTGAAGTCCTGATAAGGCAAATTCATGGCATTCTCTCTAGCCGTAGTTTGCACTGAAGCTGAATAAAACTGTTGAGTCTGCTGACGTTTAATTTGAGCCACCTCAAGTCGGAGGGGGGAAAGAATCCTTTCATCCGGATGAATGAAGTTTATATTGCATTAGTTACACTTCTACAAGCATTCAGCAAAATGTTTCTATTGGTTTACATGAATCGATGAGCCAACGCTGAAATGTGAACGTAAAAAAAGCTTTGATGTTGTCAAGCAGAGTGCATTTTACCCCTTTCATATCCAGTCAACTTGTGACAAGTCAACCGCTTTGAGCGCTTTGACTTAAACTGCAAATATCCCAAAATGTTTCACGTGCAAAAAAAGTGAATTGATGTTTTTACTTGTGGTCAAGCATAAACCGGCACACGTCAATTTTCCTGAAAGAACTTTAGTTTACATGCAGTTCAAAAGTCAAGTCTAAAACAAGATGCTTTTAAATGGACCTTGAGTCAAGATACTTATTCATTCTTAAAGGTTCAGAATGACGTGTCGAGCTCAGAATTGTATCGATTTATGAGGCAACTCTTACAATATGGTAAAAAGTTTAACAAATAAATGAATTAGCTGCCCATTTTTAGTATTTCATATTAAAGGTGGATCACAGCACGTCACACATTATGTCACCCTTAAAGTGAGAAACCTCTCCTTTTAAACCCCATTTCACCTGAAGTCCACCTTTATAACACTAACACACAGAAACATTTTCGCCAAAGTGTTTGGGAGAGACCGGCCTCCCCCGTCTCCCACTCACACAGCTCACATTGAGACGTCTACAACCATGCTTTTATATTATAGCGCATTCAGATCAACCCTCTTTTGAAAAAGGCCCTGTTTTTGTTTTACAACTTCACATAGCACTCCTGACCCTGATCTTGTGAAGTTCCCCCGTATCAGTGTCTGCATTTGTGAGTCTGTGGTAGGAATATTTTGTCTTTTCTAAATGATCATTCTTCATTGTCTGCCAGACACAGCTGTGTTTGAAGTAAGTTTTCCTCCTCTGAGGTGTAATGCAATCTAGACCTGGTAAAAGTGTCGGACAGGGTTGAAGAAACTTGTGTATGCGTGTGAGCGTGTCATATTGTGTGCGTTGGTGTGTGTGTGTGTGTGCATGTTTGTGTTTGAGCATGTAGGACTGTCACTGTGTGGGATTGAACCCAATAATGTTGGTGTTAATTCACGTTGCACTGTTGTGAGTCCAGATCTGTGTGTTGCATTGTGTTTTTTTACTCACCTGCATGTGTCTATGTGTTTCTGGTTTGAGGATGTTGTGAGCGCTTGGTGAGAAAAAGCAGAACCTCGAGCTGTTTTCCATCACGCTGAGCTGCCTGGACCCGATTTAACACACACACACACACACACATATCCACACACATCCACACCCACATCCACCTATTCATACACAGTGGATTAAAGCAAAACAGAAGGCACTCCAAGAAGGCCAAACATGACTGAACCTCACAGTAGTGCACATGTAGAACACAAAAGCTTTACCGGCACATAGTAACCGTTAAATAGATTTAATGTGATGTTGTTTTTCAATCCAAGATAATCCTTCAAATGTTCGTACAAGTTAATGTGCACTACTCGGTCATACGGTAGTGAGTCACTGTAAATGCCTCCCATAAGAGCTTTTTCATTTATTGTTCTGTTCATTCAGTACCAATGTCCCAACTCCATCGTATGTACTGATTGAGGTTTTGTGCATGCAGCAGTGTCAACGTTGGACAGGTAATCAGGTTGATTTGATTCGTTTTTAGAAGGTCCTAAACTGTGTAGATAAACTTAAATAATCCGTGTACCATTCGTTCATTCGTTTTTCAAAATAAAACCAAAACTCAAAAAACTAATAATGACTTGTTTCCTCAATATTCGTTTCCAAAACCAAAAGGAAATAACGGATGACAACTCGTTTTTCCCATTTGCAATTGTCAGAGGGCTCGGTACGAAACCCCGTGGCGCGATGAAAGTGAGAGCCGGCCCGTCCCAGGGAGGTGGCGCGTGTGCGCACGCAATATAAAATATAAAACTGGATAAAACGGGGGGAAAGGCTCGCTATCCGTTTTTTCCATTTTTCATTTGAGCACACAGTTGCAAATGGGAAAAACAAGTTGTTATCTGTTATTTCCTTTTGGTTTTGGAAAGGAATATTGAGGAAACAAGTCATTATTAGTTTTTTTGAGTTTTGGTTTTATTTTGAAAAACAAATAAACAAATGGTACACGGATTTAAAATATCTGCTCTGGCAAGCTTTAGATCATTTCAGACAACCGTACACATATAAGTAAATAATGGACTTGCCATTTAAGTATACCTAATTATAGTGTTCATAAGTGTAAATCGTGTAAATGCACTATAATGCATGTAGACTCGGTACTTGTTCCATCACAACGGTTTTTAAGTGCAAAAGCTCATTAAATAGTTAGTTTAAAGTACCACACAGGGCAACACTTTAGTGGCGCACATCATAGTGACAGTCAGAACTACTTCATTAAGAGTGACAGAATTGAAACTTTATGACTGTTATCATTCACTCCATGAAGTCACATATGATACAGAGTTTTTCTTGGTAACAAATTGCATTTGGGATATCATGGCAGCTTTATGTACTACTCTATATACCGCCAACAGCGTGTATAGCAGTTGGACCAGCTATAGTACCAAAAAGTTCTTACATTTTGAGTTCATGATCACATAATAAGCAGTTTTCCTCTTGTAGGAAAGCCGGTTCAAAGAATTTCAATGATTTAGGCACTTGTGGTTGCCATACAACTGTTGGTTAAGCTTACATAAAAGTCATGTTCAGTAATTATAGAGCAAATTAAAACCAACTCATATAGGCCATGCAGGTCCTGTCTTACTTACGGACACGCCCTAATGAGTGCTGTCGCAGCCAACTCACTCACTCTCCCCCCCAACGTGTCACATAGCACTGTTTGGTCTGTGGGTCTGCAGTTTCTACTTGTTACATTCATAGTGTCTTCCCTAATTTCCAGCATAAATGTACTCATCATACCTACTTGGTTACGGATAGGAAAACATTTGGATTGAAGTGAGTGTTTGTTACGTACTTGCGTTGGTTGGTTAAGTACGGAAACTACGTGAAAAAAGTTGTAAAAATAAGTCAATGTTTGAATGATTTAACACTGGAAATAAACAGAGCCCGGTCTTTTTTTAGATTTGTTTAATGTCTACTTTCACTTGCATTTGGTTAGTGGGTAAACTCGTGCCTCGTTGATATCAGACGGTGAGCGGCCCTGACTAAATTAATCTCAGTGGTGTGTCAGCTTTTTTTCATTAGAAAATGTCTTTGTAATTCAATGTTACCAATGCAATTACTGTTAAAAATGAATGTCCACCCATGTTTTTACATCCTAAATCAGAAGTAATATCAATATATGATCTGTTCATTGATATTTTTTATACTTATGCCTTTTTCAACATTTTATGTTGCCACTTATAATTGCACCTCTTGAACTGTAACTGCTGCATGTCATTTTCCCTTGGGATATATACAGTTCTGTCTTAACTTAAAAGGACAAACCTTTTTAAAGGACTACAAGTGCTTTTATTTTAAGATCAATCGGAACAGAGACCATTTAAATCATACAATAACATTTTATGATGCCTTCTCAAATTCTTCCACTTCTGTGGAGAGTTGTCTTACACAAGCCCTGAAGAGTGATAGCCATACATATGCATTGTTCTGGTGTAGGCACGCCGTATCTAACTCTGTAGAAGGCAGATGAATAAGTGTTTGCATGTGTGTCTTTAGGAAATAGACTCATCAAACAAGTGGAAGGGAGCGTGCTGAGAGCTGAGTACTGCCCTCACTCACCAAAAGCAGCCTCTGATGAGCGTGTGTCACCTTGCCAATATTTCAGCATACGTGCCTATGCTGGTTTGCAGTTGAGGGCGTAAAATTGTTAGGCCCTTTTCACCCTCACGTGTCATGAGTCCCATTAATAGCACCCTGATCCACAAGCTGTTTTGGCCTCACGCTATCTCCCAAGAGGGTGGTGGCGGGGGCTGTGAGGAGGTGTCACTAGCGTACCATTTACTGTCCATTGTTGTCATTTTAGTTAGCTTGTAGCTAGAGTTTTGCAGAGAAAGGATATCCCCACATCTGTTTTGGTATCCCCACTCCTCTCCTCCTCATTCTCACCCCAGGTTGCTCCCAGCATGCCCTTGCTACCCCGCTGAACTCATCAGCACAGCACTGCTCTGGAGCAGGAGTACACGGTCCCAGAGGAGCACTGGGCTCTGCTCATCCACCCAGCTTAGGAGGGCAGGGATTGGGTTTAGGCGACAGGTGCCAGAGGGACCGGCCAGTCCCCTTGTAACAACACACAGACACACACTTTAACACACACAGAAATACATACACGCTGAATCTGGCCATGCCTTAATCCCCAGCCAGCTGTTGCAGTTGCTATCCCAATCAGTCTAAAGTGTCGAGCACTGGGGAAGCTTGCGATGTCTGCTTGTGTGTGTGTGTGTGTGTGTCCGGAGGTTTTTGTATGTGTGTATGCGGGGGATGGTGGTGGGGGTCAGGTCAGATAGCTGCTACGCATGCCAGTCATCCTAGTCTGGAGTGCTTGGAACCAGACCCCTGTCCACCGATGATGGCCCGGGCGCCCGGCCTGATAGATTCATAACACATGTTCCCCAGGCACTGTCAGCACGTACACACACACACATATATAGAATACACCCTCATTCATTATCTTCCCCCTGGCTCAGATAGGCCCAATCCTATCACAGTCCACCCCAAAGGCCAGAGGAGGTGAGATGAGGCAGACACTCCTCTGTCCTCACCCCCCACCCTTGTGTTTGAGCCGGCCCATCCCTCAGTGACCCTACAGACACGGGCTAATCCATCACGACCACGGGCCAGGGGTGTTTTGGTAAGGGTTATGGAAGGCGCTGTGTCTGCTGTCAGGGTGTATCGCTGCCAGTTCATGGCTCATGTCATCGCTGGGGTTTCTCAACATCCAACAGATTATTGCTAGATACTAGTGAGGTTATTCCCAAACACTGACACAGCCAAAACCAAAATCGTATAAATACCCAGGCCTGTGTGATACGTGCAGGCTAATATTAGTATTTGTTTGTATTAATATTGTCATTATAATTCCAT
Organism: Apeltes quadracus; assembly: GCA_021346845.1. Taxonomy (NCBI): domain Eukaryota; kingdom Metazoa; phylum Chordata; class Actinopteri; order Perciformes; family Gasterosteidae; genus Apeltes; species Apeltes quadracus. The sequence goes on along the minus strand of CM037917.1, from coordinate 18,304,269 downwards.
CTTTTGGTAATAGTTATGGAAATAGAATTAATTGCTTATCTTTATTTTATTCATCATCACAAACACAAATTGTCTTTTTCTTTGCCCTTCCAGACTAGTACAGTACAGTATGACCATGTTGGACGACCCTGTCGACTGTGAATCCTCTGAACACTTTGTTTGGCTGTACTGTCAACAGATGCAGCAATTTCCCAATGTACAATATAGGTTTCAGTTTTTCTATAAATAGTTACTACAGATTTTGTCAGAGAGAAGTTCCTATGACTTATAAACGCGGTCAGCACAGAGGTGAGCATCAACTTCGCCCAAGGAAGTGTCCCAGGTTCTCTGATCTGGAGCTTGAACTAGGAATATATATATAATATTCATATTCCAGAGGGTACCCAAACCACCCTTTCCCAGGCTACGTCTGCAAGCTCTGACTCTGGAATCCCAAGGCGCACCCTGGCCAGAGTAGAGATGTATTCTCTCCCCCTTGTCCCGGGTCTTCCCAGCTCACCGTGCCTGGAAAAACCTCTCTAGGGAGGCACCCGGTAGGCATCCCTACAAGATACACAAGATGTGGAGTGGTTCTACTCCCAGCCCCTCACCTAGGCTGAGCTTCCCACCCTATCTCTAAGGGAGACACTAGCCACCCTTCTCAGGAAACAATTTTCTTTCGTCATAACCTATCCTATATGACCATAACTGAGGGTAAGACCCGGTATATCAAGAGATGCGGTATAGCTTGGATGTTTCCTTGTTTCTCCCTCCTGGGGTCCCACATTGGTCTTCCCGAAGTTCTTTGGTGCCGGCCAAAAGTCCTTCTCCATTGCTACCCCCAACTCCTCCCAAACTCGGTGCTTTGCCTTCTCTACGGCAGAGGCTGCCGCCCCTCCAGCCCATCAGTACACTCCAACCAATGAGTCCCACCACATATCATAACCCGTGAGGGCTCCTTCAGTCGGACGGCTTCCCTGACCAACAGTGTCCACTACAGTGTTTTAGGGTTACCACCCCGCAACTCGCCACTGCATCTTCACCAATGGAAGTTTTGAACATACACCACTCTGGTTCAATGCCCCCCACCTCCACATGAATGCGAGAGAAGCTCCGCCGGACGTGTGGACCGGGGCCTTCTCCAGAGGTTCCCAGTTGCCTCGCACAGTTGACTACGCACTTGGGTTTACCATATCTACCTTGAGTCTTCCCCCATCCTCAGTCACAACGACTGTCTAGGGGCAACTGTTGGTGATTGGGGAGGACGGTCCACCTCCATTGAAAGGATTGGGTTTCGATCTCAGCACGTCGATGTGTCCTCAGGCAAAACCCCAAAATTCCTCCTGGTGTAGGTGTCTGTAACGTAAATCTTAGTCATCTTTTGAAGACTAAATTCATGTCAAATATGATCATGAGATGAATAGCTTTGGCAGATGAAACAATTCATAGACTGTATCCAAAGTGAGTGACGTAAACGTTAGAAGTGCAACTTGAAAGTACAGAAAGGTTTGCATGTGGAAGGGAGCTGTTAGAGGTAAACACATACCATTTGTTGGACTTCCCAGGAAAAGCTGACAGCCAGTTGGATGGCACTCTTGCTGTGGGTGTTAGGGAAAAGCAAATGCAAGTCTTATGAGGATAATTCACATAATATGATGATTTCATAATGGCATTAGTCTATTATATCATCACAAGGTGGGACTCTCAACTACATCACTAGTTCATATGGACCATTTCCACACACATTGCTGTGTATGAATATGATATCTGTTAAAAGCCAAATCAATAAAATGTGTTAATATGATCCACTCTGCAGTCACAGTCTATGCATTATCCAGACGATCCTCGCTCTGTCAATACCACAACTAGGGATGCTCCCCTGATAGTGTTTGCCGTAAAAGAGCATAGTTAGCTCATATCAATACTGGAAAAAAAAACACACTCAAAAGTTGTTCAGATTTCACATTGATGTTTTTTTGGATGTAGCCAAGGGAATGGTAGTGACTTAACTAGCCGCCTCCAGAAGCAAAAGTAGATCCAGTATCAGTGCTTTTAGCCCATATGGCCAGCTTCCACACAATCAATGCAGCTTGACAATCAGAAGCAATTAGCCTAAGGATACTTGGAAAGATGAGTATAATGTGTTTCTCCAAGGGTTTTATACCTGGCAGGGTGGAAAAGCTTCTAAAACAACAAAACTATTATGCAAACAACAAATAGCGACAACAAAGACAGACATTAGACAGACCTTTCCACAGTTTTTTTAAGATGTAACGGAGAACAAAATGAGTATATCTTCAACTCTTTCATATCAGCGGCAGGCGTCAAATGGCTAACATTGAGGTATTTTGAAACATTAGTGTTGGTTCTATAATATAATGCTTCAACCACAAGATTGAGTCTTTTTATTGTGGTAAGTTTAAAAAGCTAAACAAGTCCATGAAGAGGGACAACGTTACATGACATTAACGGTAAATTACACCATAACTGGATCCTTTTCGCTCCTGAATAAAAAATGTCTAGACCACAACCTTCTGAACCTTTGGTATTTCCCCGTTGAATCAAAGTATTTCTGACATTACGTGTTGTTTGCATTAACAGTTGATGATTCAATGACATTTTATGACACACAAGCATACACAATTTGAAATAATACTTACTGAAATTAAAATATGTGGGAGATCACTTGCATTGGCCTTATGCCAAGGGGTCCATGATGTTTAAATGCTGGCTGAATAGCTAATGGCTGCTTTCTTGCTTCATTCGTTAGCACATTTGCACATTTGCTTTTTTTGGCCTTCGTAGTGGTTGTGTGTGTGCTTAATGTGCACCTTCTCATAGTTGTGTTCAGTTCAGCCCGTATGCTTCCCTGACCAGCAACCAGAGTGTTGAGAGGTGAACATTTACACCTGTTCCTCAAGTAGTCAAGTACTGTTCAAATGCCATCCGGTCACCCAAAAGGCATCTTATTGTAAGGTCTAAAGGTTGTCCTTGACAAGGTATCATTATGAATTGACCCTAGCAGGATGTGGATTTGATACTGGCGTCAATGCTCGAGGGTGGTGATGAAGCTGCTGCTTGTCTTTTTTAGTCAAACACACTCTCTATGCATGTGTCGATAGTCTGTAGAACCTGCGGTGGTTATTGGACTGTACAGACAAGGTTGTGTGTGGGTGGGTGTGTGTGTTTATGTCTATGTGCGCAAATATGCCCGAACTGGAGAGCCCCTGAGTGCTCTTTGTGCTAATAAAACAGCAGCTCTGTGGGACACTGGACACCCTGCATCAAACTCCATCACATTACTGAAATATTACACTTCCCAGAGCCAAGGGCCTTCACCCAGTTGATGCGCCTGTATGTCAAAGGTGTGTGTGAGTGCATACATTAATGTGCGTGTGTGTGCGAGTCTACATATGCACACAGATGTGTGTGTTGATGCTATATGTGTTTACCCACAGTGTTGTCAGTGGCTTGACAGTCCCTTCACAATACACTGTGTCTGCTTTCTAAGTGCTGGAGTTCTGATCGATCCCCATCCTGTAGGGGGGATGTTGGAATATGGGAAGGTGCTTGATGGTTCACCCAGACACTGCTGAATGAAAATGTTCATCCGCTCTCATAATACAGGGAATTAAGATACTTATAATGAGAATTTTGATTTGATACTCTATGATACCCTTAGTGCGTGTGTCTTCATCCTCAGCTAATCTGCTTTGTATGGATTGTCAAGGTGACCAACCAGATATGATCATTTTAGTCTGACAGCCCTTGATTGCTTTGTAAATTACTTTATACAATAAATTCATACTCGTTTAAAATTTAAATAGAATATTTTAATTCCTACAGAAAATGACAATGAATAATAAAATACAATATGGATATCTAAAAGCATTCAAAGAAGGTTAAAAAAAAACTCACCTTTAACTGCCTGATCATTTGATTTGTTCTTATAGTAATAAGGGAAATCTTAAGAAATGTTGATTCTGCATAACAAGGTACACACTGATCACTTCTGATCAGACAATCCTGTGACGTTGATTTATTTTCAGTTTAGTCATTTTAGCATAAGGAGCAAAAATGTTCACGTTATTAAAAAGCTTATGATACATGTAGCCACATACATACCTGTACACACCTTCATACATCTTTACTCTGGATCCAGATTAGCGCTGTACTAGCATCTGGTTATATTTCTTCATGTTAATCAATAAACTGGCTAAACGTAGAAATGTGGCCAAAAATAATTGCAAGTGTCAAGGATATTATGTGGGCCGAGATGCTATTTGAGTGCACTAATGAAAATGCACAGAGGCCTAAACTCCTTTTGAAGAATGACTGTAGTACAAGATGAAGCTCACCAGTACAAAATTTAATGGAATTAATCGATTTTACTACATTACACACTGTGATATTTAAAGGAGGGCTTCCTGAATTCCTTTTCTATTGCTAAATCATTTTTCTGTTTTAGTTAATTACTGGAAACCAATAAAACTAGCAATTAATGGCATGCTTGGCATTACCTTCAACGCTCTTAGCATGCACAAGCACACTAAACATTTTCTAAAGTGTACTGATGTGTGGGTCTGCTTATTATCACAGGGGAGGGAGTGGGAGAATTGGAGTTTTCTGGAAGCACAGAGATTTAAGGCTTGTCTCCCGGCGCCCCGTCTCAGGGTCAGGACCTAAATTCTTTGATCTCTCATTGTGGCCAAAAAAAAAACCACATGAGCCAGATCAACCATTTTGCCCTAAGAGCTTGATTGGACCGATGCGATGAATCAGCACCGATATAGAGGAGGTCAGAAGGAGAAAACAAGTGATGAAGAGAAGTAGCAGAGAAGAGAACTTAATAAATGTAATATATCATTCATTGTGTGATACATTTGGATATTAGTGGAGGGCATGTATTCAAGCAGACTCCAGTCACCATATTATTTTATTCTTCCAAAAAAATTAAAATCATCTTTTGCGAGAAAAAGCATTTTTTAAATAGTCACAAGATGGACATTTACAGTTATTCCATCTAATGATAACAGTTGCATTGGTATAAGTTGTATTAATTAACTGCAGGGATGAGCTATAAAAAACAACTGCAGGAAGCCAAAAACAAAGATTATCACTTATCACTCGTTAACTGAGTGCAAGAAGCGAGCGGTTGTTTTCAATCTTTAATGATCCCCAATTGTGTTTTAATCTCGCCCGGCGCAGATGAGGTCGGGACTGTCCCGCATCACAACACTCAGCACACAAACAAATTACACTTATCCTGTGACAGGTACTTAACATAAAAAACTGGATTAGATGAAGCTCAATCTCAATCTCCCAGTAAAATCCAAGCACATGGTGTTTGTCCTGCCATTTGCAGATTTCAGTCTGAGAAAAAGGATTAAAAGGAATAATTAAAGTTTTAGTTTTAAAAAAAACAAACATTATTTTACAGTGTACAAGTATGAGCAAATATGGGAATATAATAAAAAGTAAATCATTTGATAGTTTAGTAACTGTAGCCAAACCAAGATCTTAAGAACGTACAACGAGCAAACAAGCAAATGGAGCCTGAAAAATGTGTGATGTTGCTCTGTATGTAATAGAGATTGATATTAATTAACTGCCAACTTTGAGATTAGTTTGGAGATATCGGTGGAAACTTCAAAAAGTCAGTGGCGATTGTTTGTTGACGCGGAACGTATGCTTGTCCAGCATGTGCTCCGAGTGGTGTTCTCGATATAATTATATATAATTATAATATATTATAATTATAATATATTATAATTGTAACTTGTAAAGTTAGGTAAAGTGACATGAAGCAGCAAATTACTTGTGCCACCTTTGTGCTATATTTATTGTGTGATTGCACACACATTCTGCTCCCCAAATTCCAAAGCCACAAAGTCTGATTGATTATGCAACGAGAAATGAAAGTCAAGTGTTTTTGCGTTGACATTCGGGGACATTTTGCTTTCTGGGCGGTGCCATGGGAGGTTAGGAGGGTTAAGAATCTTAGCGGGCCAGCTAAAGCCTTTTGGAGCTGGTCCTTATTAATCTCTCCCACACCCTCACCAAGACATTAGCACCAGGTTTAGGCCGATTTGCCTCGCCTGATAACGTCCCCGCCAGATATTTCAAATCACACACATCCATGCACACACAAACACCCGCAAGACCATTTTTCATCAACAGAGACAGATGCTGATATTTAGATAGAGAGCATCCATCTTTCTCCACTCCTTCCGTTTTTCCCCCTTTTAGTTCCTGTTGACTTTAGCATGACGGGCAGCATGTTTTCCCTCCTTCCTCCCTTTTTACATTCTCCTTTTATCTTTGTTTTTCTCCTTCCTTTTTTTCATGTTGTAAATCAGTCCTTGATCCTTTCCTTTCCTGGATCTTCAACCTACCTCCCTTTTCTATCTATCAAACATCTTTCCCTATTTCCTTCGCTTTCATTTGCTACTTCTTTCTCCCGTCCGATGACCACTCCTTTGTTAGGCCATCACTCATTTTCCACGTCTGTTGTATTTATGTCAATCAGCTTCAACTATCTTCAGTCATCTCTGATGTTAAGACCCATTTGTTGTACCCATATTCATATCACACCTTGAGGCCTACAGGGTTCTGTGGGCACATTGTGCAGCCAATATGGGGGAGGGTGGAGACAAGGAAGAGATTTTAGACTCCCTTTCACACTTCTGCCTCTCCCCCCTCCACCCTTCAGCCATCCCCTCACACCCAGTGACACCCTATGTGTTGGAGGGGTGAGTTAAGACACCCCTTGCTATCCTGGATTATCCTTCATATAAGAGCCTTAACCTTGGCCAGCACTGTCTGCATCCAGATCAACACGCAGACGCACACACACATAGAAAATGCAATCGCATGCTGACCTCGGAAGAAGGGGAAGGCAAAAAGCAAGTAGCTGAGTGATGAAGAAACCAATAATATGGGTGGCTTCTGTTCGAACCCAGGGTGTACATGGGAAAATAGTGTAAGTCATTGATTGCAGTGATCATAGGTTAGTCTGACCTCAATAGAACTGTTGAAACATAAAAATAGAGTGCTGAAAGGAAACTAGAGTTCCAATCCCAAAGTAAGACAACTTCTACTAATGTTTTCATTAGTAAGCTCACTTCAGATGTTTTGATCAGAACTGGCTGCCCCATGTGCCATGTGGAAGTGTCCTTGAGCAAGCTACCTAACTCCTAATTGCTCCCCAGGAAAAATGTATACGTCATGGGTTAAAAATGTTATGTAAGTTGCTTAAGCTAAATGGCATGTAATGTAAAAATTGTTTTTGTGAAGAAGTTACCTGTAATAGCATCAATAACATTTTTTTTATTATTATTTCTCTGCTCTATAGCGGATTTTAATCTGAGAAAACTCCAGGATGACACTTCCTCTTTTTCTGAATGGTCAATAAGATACTTTTTTGAAAAAAAATAAACAAAAAAGGGTTCAAAAATGCCACGATAGCATTTTACAGGATTTTTGGAATAAAAAATAATTAATAAAAAGAATATAATGAAAATATTTCATAGCAAACACAGCTGTGGAGCGTTTCCTTTTGTGTGTCACAGTTAATTTCCAGGATAAAAGAACAGTGATAATTATTTAAATCGACATCTGACCCAACATGTTTTTTTTGTTTAATGCACAAAAAAAAAACTATAGTTCATGATCAATTACTTTAATTCCATGTTACAGTTTTATGATGAAGACTTCAGAATATGGAGTATGTCATCCGCTTTGAACGTTCTCACGACAGGCGACTGATAATCTGCTGCCAGAGAGAAAATGTACTTCATTTAGGAAAACATCTTGGTCAGCCCTCAGTCGCTGGGGAGGGCGTTGATTGATTCAGACTCTCTCTCGCCCATGATGTGGATTTACAGTGGGTGCGTGCGTGTGTGCCTGCCTGTGTGTGTGTGTGTTTGGCTGGAGAAGGCACGGATTAAAGGGGCGGGATAGTTGCACAGTGTTTTGGCCACAGCTCTACAGAGGCCGGACCTATAAAGTGCTGTGGCCGTGAAATGCAGTTTATTGTCGCTTAATCCTCACACTGTGGCAGAGCCCCATTTCACACTGGATTGTGGGGGCCTTGTGTGTGTGTGTGAGTGTGTGTGTTTGCGCGCATACACTCCCCGGGGGCCGTGGCTAATTGGACAAATTTGCACAGCAGGGGTGGAGGCACATGCACGGCAGGATTTGATTTATGGGCAATAAGGCTGGAGACACACAGACAATGATGGCACACAAACGTATACAGAAAAAATATTCTGTATACGTATGTCTGCATTTCCTATGAAATACATTTAATGAATACATTTGACTTTTAAGACATTGTTACACTTGTTTTGGCAAGAACATCTAAATCTTACCATCTAAGGCTACGTTCACACTGCAGGGTTTAATGCCCAATTCCGATTTTTTGCAAAAATTCAATTTTTTTGCAAGGCCGTTCACATTTCTAATTAAATGCGACCTATATGTGATCTCCTGTGTGAACGTGAAATGACCCAGAAGTGACCCGCATGCGCAGAAGAGTACTCAACGGTCAATGACGTCAATTGTTAGCTAAACATGGATGTCAACAGTGGAGTGGTATCAGAGCCCGTCTACGGGCATATTAGACATTCTCTGGTGATATTAAACATATTGAAGTTATTTTGCCAACGGAGCCAGTAGGTACAATCTTCTCGTTTTAAGAAAAAAATTGAAACGGGGGAGAGCGAGGTTTTTAGCTCCGGCGTTTTGTGGAGCAGAGGTACAATGAACTGTTTGGGTGCGGAGTCGCAGCCAGCAGTGTTGGGATACTGATGTGAGCTGCTTCACGAACACCGAATTCATCAGTAACTTCTGAATGTATCAGGTCCACCTTCAATTATGTTTGTGAGCGCCTTCGATTAACTCTGTCACGGAAATATGACGTTTGTCGAGTATCAATGACGTGCAGGTCGGATACGTGCGACCTGGCCGTTCAGACTGAAGTCGCATTTAAAAACATTGGATACGTATCGGAATTGGGTCCACATACCCAAGTGGCCTGCGTCGCATTTGAAAAGATTGGTTCTGTGTCGTTCAGACTGTCATGAAAACATCAAATACAGGTCGCATAGGGGCGAAAAAATCAGAATTGGGTCGTTTCAGCCTGCAGTGTGAACGTAGCCTATAACCGTATTTAAATGTAATTACGAGATCTCATTGTTGAACCTCCCACTACCCATGTTCCCTAAAGACATGCATACATCGAATGGATTGGTGTAGTATTTAGATGTTATACTATCCATGTGTTGGTGTAGTATTTAGATGTTATACTATCCATGTGTTGGTGTAGTATTTAGATCTTATACTATCCAAGGTCACCTGTTAAATAACAAGCAGCAACAGACAGACACAGAACTTTCACTCAGGTGTTTGTGACCTTTGTGAAACCAAAAGTGATGAACTTATGTAGAACAAGCCTGCTCGGGGGCTTTATTTATTCACGTGGGTAATAGTTGTCCTGTTGTCCTGTTCCATCATCCTTCATTTGTACACAAACCGTGATGTTACCATGGTTGTTTTACTGTATGAACCTGACCAATCGGTGCACACGTCTCATTGTTTCTGTAAGCCTGACATCAGGCTGATGTGAAATCTATTCATGATGCATAATTGTTTTACAGTACATACATGTACCCAACCCAGGGTTTACAACCTATATGAGGGGCGTATTAGTTGGCCAAATGGGGGTAGTCACTCTGGGGCTCTCTGCGAGCACGACATGGACTTATTCGTGACATATTAATGAAAAATAACAACGCACCATTTCAGGGGGCCGCCGCCCTGTTATAATGGTAGGGGAAACACTGCATCTAAATAGATCTAAATATTGTATCTAAATACACTGTTTTTGTCATGAAATTTGCTTACTCAACGGCACTTCTGGGGTAACCCAAACCATAATCTACTCCTCAACCTGACTGAAAAAACTGCTATATATGAAGGTAATACATATACATAATACATGTAATACACAAATAAGGAGTAACTTTATAGAATATTATTGAAAGATTGAGGATAAGGTTACACACTAATACACACATTCAAGCAAGCGTATTGTGAGCTTTGAATACATTCTGTTTGAGTGAAAAGTAAGGTATTTGTTAGGATTTAAAAGATCACAGTGTGGAATGAATACTCGGGCGGCAAACTACAATGGGCTTTGGGCACATGAGGGAGACCTCCATCTAGTGAGGCAGATATCTGCCGCAGTTCTAAACTGACAGCATGTCTGAGATGCAAACCAGAAGGAGGATTCTGGAGCTAACCAATGAGGCTTTGCGGGACTTTGAAGTTGGATGCTGAAATTCTGGTGGGCAGTTCTTGGCTTGTTTAGCAAAAAGCTGACAAAAGTTCCATTGTCAGCTAATCGCTGTAGCTCATCATTGTAAAAAGAATGCATCTCAGTAGGAATCATTATGTCTTAAGTTGGAAAGAAGACTCGCCCATCGTGCTGCACAATCAGTCTGCTTGCTGCACTGTATTCCTGTGTTTTGGACTGGTGTGAGCTGCCTCGTTGACTGGTTTTTCTCTGCTCTCTTATTACTGTGCTTTGATGCTTCCACTGACACTTTGGTCAGAGTTTCCAACACCACAGCCATGTTGTTTGAGGACAACGCTCCGTGATTGTGCCTGTGTGTATCACTCTGTGTGTGTGTGTGTGTGTGTGCGTGTGTGTGTTTGTGCTTTTGTGTGTGCACACCATAGTATGCTGAACTCCACAACGTAGCGGCCACACCAGCATCTGGGCCCTGGCCTTTAAAGTCATGGTGTCAGGGCAGTAAACACACACACACACACACACACACACTACAGAAAATCAGTGTTACGTTTAGCTTGGCTCTCTCCCAGTCCTTCCCTGTCATTTGCTGTATTAGCTGTGGTCTTGGTGCTGAAATGGCCCATTATGTGGGCTGTGTGAGTGTGTATGCATGTGTGTGCGTGAGAATGTGTATGCGTGTGTCGGTTTGCATGTATGAATGTGACTGATTATACTGTATATTTGTGTTTGTCTGTGAGAGTGAGTCATATCTTCGTGTGTTGTCAAAGTGTGTGTGTGTGTGTGTGTGTGTGTGTGTGTGTGTGTGTGTGACTGTTGTTGTTTGTCTCCCTACACCACCACAGTGCCCAAAACTGTACTGGCTACACACCCTTTGATGTGCGTGTGTGTGCGTGCTTGCATGCACCCATGCATCCGTGTGTGAGTGTGTCTTGATGTTCTGGCCACAGTGGATGACAAGAAGTCCTGCTCTTTCTCAGCAGGATCCTTCCTGCAGCTGCCTACACACACACAACTCCCCCCCACCCCCCCCCCGCGCCCGTGCGCACACACACACACATACTAACTAACACACGGTCCATCTGCACATGGTTACCTCACCCTGCTGTCCTCTTTTATCTTTTCATGTCTCTCTTCTTTTAAAAGTACTTTCTAGTCACATTACTGCTTATGGTTTCTTTATGACACTGAAGGTATCATCCAAGTTGTTTTTGGATTTGTGATAAGCTGCAGCCAGACAAACCCAACCTTTTACGCCTCATGCTAGAAAATATTTTGCGGACCGGTCTTGAAAATGTGGCAGATAAACAGGCAAAAAAAAGGCGATGGACTGGGAAGGGGGGCGGTAGGAATGGGGAGGGGCGTATAAGATTCCAAATATCCAAAGTTGCACACGCTGGGAAAGTCCTCAGAAACATTTTTGTCACCATGAGACACAGAAAAACAATAAACACAGACTAGTGACTAATGAATGCATTGAAACTCCCACTAACATAACTGTTCAGCATGAAGGAGAAAAAGAGAAGCCTGTGTTCCTTTTCCTTTCATTCATACTGCAGTACGACTTTGGGATATACAGACACGTTCACAACAAACAGACTGAAACTGCAACATGCAAGTGGACCATGTTTGTACCCACGGCTCCCTAAACCCTTAACTTCTTGTGCCGTCACTGGTTAGCTGGTGGTAGCAGACACAGGAGCTCCTTATGATTGGATCTCACTCTGCCCGTAGAGCGAAGCGTAATCTGGGAGGCCTCAATGGCGGCATGTCTCGGTGAATATGTGGCCACGACTCTCCAATCTCTTGTCCAAACTATGCCGAGGCCTATTTCATCCATTTCTTTTCTTGCGACTGGACTTAAGCCAGGGGCAGACTGCACCTTAGCCTTAGGCCCAAGCAGGTTTAGCTTAGCGCTCATCGCTAGTCTGCCTGGTCTTGCTGGTTGCCTGGACGATGCTGTGGGGCTGACTGGCTGGAGTTTTCTTCCCTTTATTCAAATGCAATATTAGAAATATAGAGATGTCCATGATACAGGCCACTCCATCTACACAGGCCTTGTTACCCATACACACAATCTACTTTCAGTAATTATTTAAATGGGAAACCTTTTGGGGCTTTTTAATTTGACCACACCCCTTTGTACTGTGTGAAGGCCTAGTCTTACTATATGTGAAGCAAATAAATATAATGAGGCAAGGTAAGAGTCACCTTGATGACATATCCGCCATCATAGCCATAAATGTATTAATCACAGTTTAAAATAAAGAGAATTAAAAACAGATGTTGGGTTATCTAGACCTTTTGGTAACCAAGCCTGATCTTAAAGCTCCATAACCCCTAATTACGACCTCACAATCTGTGCAATCTGAATATCTCATTAGAACCAACCGCCTTTCATAGATTAACAATGAACTGTAGTGTTGATCACTATGTTTAATAATTTAGAGTAGCCCACTTTATAGCCGTCGGGTCGAAGGTGGGTAGATCTGACCAGAACAGATTGATTGAGTCTTGATTATGTTTTTTTTCACCACATAATTCCATCTATTAGTAGTCGAAATTTAGCAGTGCGTTTCTTAATAAGACGCCCACCAACACATCCCTCTATTTAGTATCTGGGAAGGGAAGGGAGTGATCATGAATCTGCATGCTGCTGATGTTTGCCAGCATGGCTGCACAGCTCTGTCACAGCCAGTGGCTTTCAGCCTGATGCTGCCAATGATAGCGCTGCTGTGTGCACGTACCCGTGTTTGTGTGTGCACGTGTACGTCTCAGGAGAGGCACAGCTCGTTGGGTTTCTCAATGGAGGCTGTCTCCTGCATTTGGCAGCCGTGTGTGCGTGTTTGTTTGTTCGTGTGGGTGTGTGTGGGTGTGCGTGTGTCTGTGTGTGTCTGGACTGTGAAAACAACCTGTTGGTGGGTTGCATTATATCTTGGCTTTCAAGTATATGCAGTTTCCTATCAGTTCAATCTATCTAGTTTCCTTTTTCCAGATTGCTAGACATGCACATGAACAAACGTACTTACTTGTGTGTGTGTGTGTGTGTGTGTGTGTGTGTGTGTGTGTGTGTGTGTGTGTGTGTGTGTGTGTGTGTGTGTGTGTGTGTGTGTGTGTGTGTGTGTGTGTGTGTGTGTGTGTGTGTGTGTGTGTGTGTGTGTGTGTGTGTGTGTGTGTGTGTGTGCGTGCGTGCTTGCGTGCTTGTACCTGCTGCCTTAGCAGAATGTATTGTTGTTCTGTGGCCCAAAGTAAATGGATGACGTATCAGCCTTGTTTTCTCTCCTTCCATTGTCTGAGGATCATCTGGAAGTGTTTTAGCCGCCGATGGCTCCTCAGTGCGGGACACTCTGAATCATTCAGAGACTCCCCATAACAATATTACCATTGTTTATTTGTTTGCATCTCTGTTCTTTCCCCCCGGTCTGGTTTGAGAATAAGAAAAGAAAAAATGGGTAATAGAGAGAATAAGAGGATACGTTTGCACAAGAATAGAATGGTTGTAAAGCTCTTCTGGGTGTCAGTTTTATGTTCAGAACAGTAGATTTAAAATACAGGAGATCAAATTGATTTAAAATGATGTTGCATCAGCGGAGCTTTTAATTTTTTTAGTGTCCAGGACATATGACAACTTTTGAGTGCACTGAGAATAAATCAGCTTTAACCACCTTTTTCTTGTTTGTCAGAAAAATCAATGATAATGGAAATGGAAATTATGAACTTTCCTCAGTTTTGAAATGGAAATAGAATATTGTATTACGTATAATGCATGATGTTTGATATATGTGTACATATTTAAGTATTAACTGCCCTTCCACAGATAACACACATATCTGAATTTGTGGATGTAAACCAGTAGCAGCTCTCTAGAGAGAATGAGAATGTGTGTGTGTGTGTGTGTGTGTGTGTATGCGTGTTGTGTACAAAATGCAATGTGTGTGGGTTCACATGAGTCTGACTGTGTATGTGTAGGTCGGTATTTTACTGTATGTGAATCTTATGAATGACTGTGTGTGTGTGTTTGTGTTGGCTGTGGCCAGCAGAGATCGATGGTCTGTAAAGTGGATTCCTTATTGGCCTGTTTGCTTTGGCAGCTCTTGAAAGAAGCCCACTGATTACACTCCCAGATGTGTCATACACACATACACACACACTGCTTGCTTTCATGTCTGTCTATGTGTATGTTGAGATGGAAGAGGGGAGCATACATACTTACCATCCTTTAACCTTTTGTGCGTTGGTTAGGTTAGCTTCTCTCTCTCTCTCTCTCTCTCTCTTTAAAAGGTTTTATAAATCCCACTGGTAAATATTGTGGTAATGTTTGGTTCGTCTTAGGGTGTTTTGTGTCATTAAAAATCTTAAACTCAAGTGTTTTACAGTGAGAATCTCTCTCTCTCTCCCCCCTAATGCCTCTCTGTCGGTCTCTCTTGTCCTCCCCCATCTGTCTCATCTGTCTTTCTATGTGTCTCTTTCTCTCTCTCCATCCCTCTGTCTTTATCCCTCGCTCTCTGTGTTTCTGATCGATGGAAGAGTTTGTCATTGGCAGCATATATGTTATAGCACAGGTCCAGAAATGAATATATATGTTTCTTGATGTTAATGAATTGAAAAAACTGAAAGTGTTTTTTTGATCTCATAAAAAGGCAATAATTAATTTAGATGGACTCATCAATTTAACCTAAAAAAAAGAAAAAGCTGTTGGTTTGGAAGAGATTATTACATTAATAATATGTATAAGTATATTGTAAGAAAATATTAATTGCAGTGTACGTCATGACATTTAAGAAATTACCTGTGTGATACAAAGTATTGGTCAGTTCAGAGGGGCAATGTAACATATTCTCTTGCATCTTGTGTCTTACAATCGCCCAGATAATTAGAGGATGAGGCACTAAAGGCATAAGTGTGTTGAACATTTACAAATGTATTTTTTGATAAATCTATCTTGGGGAAAAGTGAGTGTAGAATATTCATCCAGGCCTTAATGAGTTGGCTATAAGAAAATATTAAAGCCAATGCTCATTTCTGAAATGAAAGTTTTCTCCTTGGTCTTTGGAAGGCATATTTTCATCAAATATTCCTCTTAGAAATAGGATCTCAGTAACATTAAATGTATAATGAATTCACTAGTTTGTCATTGCAGTGTGTCTGTATGTCCGTGGGGGGGACGGAGTTCACAGAGTGGCTGTGACAGGATCCATGTGGATAATTGTGTTAGAGTAGAGTCTCTGCGTACAGAGGGCATGTCCTGTCCATACCGATGTAAACCTGCTTGACAGCTATGGTAAATGACTAGATGGACAGGAGGAAAAGGCTGTGTGTGTGTGTGTGTGTTTAGGCGAGTGAGGGTGTGTATTCAGTCATTTCTAAGCAGGCTCAGTGTTTGTACATTATGTGTGTGCGTGCGCATGTGTGCGTATGTGTGGCCCAATAAAAACCTGCTCCTGACATTTTTACTGCAGGTAAGTGGAGGGTGAATTTATGGTGCTTGTTTAGAGGTCCGAGGAGGCTCGGCTGGCCATGAGTTGAACATACACACACGCACAAATACATATGCATGCACACACGTTAACACACTTTTTTGTGCTCTAGTCCAGGGTGTTTTGTGTCAGTAAAAATGCATGCAAACCGACAAGTTGTTACACCGAGCTGAAGCCACAGTCTCCTACCGCCTGTCCATTTCTGCCACACAGTGTCCTAATGCACAGAATCCAACCGAAGACGAGCTACACAGCGCTTAAGCAACACGTTTACAATTTGCCTCAAAATTTTCAATTGTGCTGTTGCACAAAGACACAGAAACATATTAACAGACGGACGAACCAGTCAAATGGCACAATCAAGGAATTGAGAGGAAAGAGGAGAGGGGGTACTCCCAGGTGGCTGCTTGGCTTCAAATACAAATCTCCCCCAACTTGACGAGGGAATGAAATGGGCTCTTCCCTCCCCGGCAACGCGATTAATTCCCTCTAAGACGCTTGCTTTTAGACCCAAGAGAGAGACACAATAATGGAGGATTTATTTGCTTCAAATGAAGAGGCCAGTGGAGTATGGATGGAGTCCTAATGCTTTTCTCTCCACCTTAGCTGGCTTTTTCTTGCTCTCTCTCCTCTCCCTCTCTCTCTCTCTCTCTCTCTCTCTCTCTCTCTCTCTCTCTCTCTCTCTCTCTCTCTCTCTCTCTCTCTCTCTCTCTCTCTCTCTCTCTGCCTGCCACCTGCTCATTCTGTCCTCTTGCTTGTGGATGCTATGCAGGAGGGAGCATATGATTGAGTTTATTGTACAACTGGTTCGATGGAGCAAGTTGTCTGTAGTTGAAGCATTGCATAACGTAATAGTAATCAAACTGGAGTGACTCAGTCTGTCCCCTTTGCCCCTCTCTGTGGTGTGATAAGGCCAGCTTTGGGACACAATTCAACTGTGGAGGATTTCCAAAAACAAAAAGCTGGAGCTTTGGGAATGCTCTTTGTTTAGTCAGAAACCCAACAATATTATATATGCTGTACTATCACTTGTGATGACCAGTGATAGTACAGCATATCCAACACATTCTCTTTGCCCCAAGCATGTTGCACATTACCCCGACAGCATTCAGGATAAACCGACCCTCCTGGATCTTATTCAACTCTCAGCACTTAAAATTGTCTTATGCAGCATTTGGTTGTACTGCGGTTGTACTGTACAGCATTTTTGCGTATTTCTGGTTGCAAAAAAAAAGATGGGTCAAAGCTCCACAACATATCCACTTCTTCTATGTGCAGTCTAACAGATCCACCAACTGCACTGACACCACAACACAATATTATCCCGGTATTTTATTTGTGCCCTGTCAGAACTCAGCAGATCAGTTTAGATTTGGACTGATATATTTCTCAGGAAAAAAAGTAGAGTGTGCGGCTTGGACTGAGGCGAGAGACAGTGAGGAGGGAACTAAATCCTGTGTGATTGATAGAGGCCTGTGACCCTTTCACACACTCCCTCTGAAGCACAGATGACTTGGCATGCACACACTCTATCTTTCTAACACACACGTTTATTCACAGGCGGTGACACACACAAATCTTGTAATTGAATATTGTGCAGAAAGCAAACATTCTCGTGTAAACATATCATCTGTCACCTGTATAGCTTAATCCATATCCTTTATGCCAAATGGAGAAAAACATGTGCACACACACACACACAGGCCTGCGGCCTGTCAAACAAACAAATGAGGTTGGAGTCCCTGTGAAAGTCATCACCATGACCATCCCAGCTTCATCATCACGTTAGCCTGCTCCATTACACAGCAACACGATCTGGCCTGAAATCAATTAGCTGGCTATGCTTGCACGCTGAAGTGTACACTCCCCAATCTTTGTTTTGGTTTTATGGAAAACAACATCTAGCGCCCAGTTGTGGTCGCCACGTCTCTGACCAGATAAAAGATGCTTTATATCTGTTCTGGGATGACGTAGGGTCGGAATAATATTCCATATAAAAGTAGTGCTGGATGTAGAAATAAAAACAAAATAGTAAATACAATCTACATTTGATGAATGGAAAAACATTGGTTTAAGTGTATCTGGTACAGGTAAGGTAATGTGCCAAACCACCTTAACATCCATGTTATTTATTTATAGTGTAGGACGGAGGGTCGGTGGAGTAGAGGAGTTTAGCAGCCCTGTAGTCTGCTGGTAGGCAGCAGATACAGTGTTCTGTGTGGTTTTTGTCATACATTATGCTGATATACATTTTGTTGGGGGAGGTTGTTCCTGTGCCAATGTGAAGGTTAAAGAACAGGCAATGTCACATGTTCACAGATTGTAAAGCCCTCTAAGATACATTTGTGCTTTTGGCCTGACAAAATTAAATATAGTTGATAGTTTGATATCATACGGTAGCAACTTTAAATGTAGAACAAACTGTATTGTAGTTTGTAGATAACAAGTGAAATTTGATTACAAAGAAAACTTTTAGAACTCAAAGATATAGTTATGTAAATCTAAAAGCTTAAGAAATAAAGATACATAGCTACATAGCCATAGTAGCTTAATACAAACTAATTAACCAGGTCCACCAAGACTTACTTATAACGTAAATCAGCTCCAATCAATCACGTGTCTTTTCACACGCAAGAGTGACTTCCAAATCTTTTCTTAACCATCTGTTACCAACCCCTCTGCACGGGTTTACTTTCTATATGGCATTATCAAAACAAGCATCTTGGCAAGTTCCTTAATCACTGTCAGCTGTTTTCTATCAGCATATTGAATTACTCTCTTTCTGCAACTGTGTAAATTTGCAGCCAGCCTGAAAATGGATTGCACAAACTGACTCTTAATCTCCCGCTCCCCTTTTTTGTGAGTTAGACATGAATAACTGATCATTGTTTGTCATTTGTTCGTGTCTTGGGTTCCATGTAGGACTGAACCCCTATTCTTCTGTATTCAACCCACTGTGCTGTGGGTACCTCATTTCAGCTAACCCCCATAGTCTGGGCCTTGCCCCAGCGGGCCACCTGAGGAGCCTGTCTGTGGCCTGTCCAGAGGACTGACAGACCAGGCACTGGGTCGCGCTCATTGCAGGGGGTATTTATCAGTTTCAACTGTTTGGACTGAAGCCCTGCACTTCAAAAATCTCTAATTGCGTATCGTACGTTGGTCCATGTGTTCTTGCATATGTCCGTTTAAGCCCTCTCGAGACTTTCTCCACTCAGGTGACCACTTCACTGTGTGTTTGGACATCACCTATCACCTATCATCATCTATCAAAGAAACCCAATCAGCGGCAAAACCCATGCACATACCTTATCTGTGTGCAAACATAGGGATGCATAGGCTGCGCCATTAGCACTCGTGTCTATAGCACGTAAACATATGGCACAAGTATCACTCCATGACCATACACGGTATGCAAGACTTGTATGGATATGTAAATGCTTTGCTATTGTCATACCCTTCTTTTTGAAAGCCGGCAGGCAAAGTTTGCAAAGAAAAGTCAGATTCATCCATCCTCACCACCTTGTCAGTAACCCCATAAAAGTCTTTTAAATTATTATCCACCGCCTCTTTGCTACACGCTGCTGTCGCCTCCATGCTTTGTTTTTTTAATTTTAATTACACATGCGGCGGTGCGACACTGGTGGCTGGTGTTGCCAGATTGGGGTTTTTTTTCTGCTACATATTTACATATTAAGGCGCGTTTACGGTGTGTTTTCGCCTGGAAGGCTCTATAGAAATCTGGCAGCCTATTAAAAAGAACGTGAAAGAACGTTTCCGTTCACAGACACCGGAATGAACGAGTTCACAGTAACGCTCATCAGGCATTAATACAGTACGTTCAGTTCACGTTCACCCGAAATATGAACAAGTTCATGAACTATCGTTCAATGGACGCGATCAGGCACAACACTCACGATGACATCGTGATCAGTTAGACACATACAAGCCATAGCTAGCATTGAAAGCTGTAAGCCTAATTTTGAGCAAAGCAGTGCTGTTGTCTAATTCGACATGCCTGGAATAAGCCATGTGGGCAGTAAGTGTGTCTGGGTAGTCTGTGGACTTGTCTGCAATTAACTGCACACAGGTTAATGTGTCTTCATATCTGAATGCCATATGTTTCATTGTGCGAGTGTGTGCACGCATGCACGTGTGTGTGTGGGGTTGTGCGTAAAGTGCCTCAAGGCAGACCCCCCTATTGACGGGGATTACCGACACTTAACCGACACTACTGAGACTGCAAAGGGAGTAAATGATTTAGAGCCATAGGCCTTAATGTGATGCACGAAAGGCCCCGCCTGTCAAGAACTTAGAATCACACACACAGACACACGCATAGCTACCTATGGGTGCTAATCCTGTGAGCTTACATCTCCATTAACACTAGCACTGCACCACAAACCTACTCCACCAGCTAGCTAGCACTCTGTGTTTCCCTGAGGATATCAGAGACACTCTCCCCCCCTCACGTTCTCCCTGATAGACTCATACAGACACACACAGCCTGAAGGGATGTCAGTATGGGTTCACAGCACAGTCATAGAAGTATGTGTGAAAGTGAGTCTATTAAAAATGGGTTTCTGTGAAGTAATCTATACAGCATGTGAATAGTGTCATTGTATTTGAGTACAAGTGAATGAGTCTATCTTAACATGATTCTGGAATGGATTTACAACATAGGACTACACTGACCTTTCAGTGGCATCTTACTCTGGTTTGATGAACCCTCCCACACTGCACAGAGACGAGCTGCTGGAAAAAAGGATTGTACAGTAGTAACGACTATTGTTATGCCGCGGCAGGCTGTGATTTCCTTTCTCATAAAATCTTTTTTTTTTCAATAATGCATTTTTTTACACTGCCCAGTCACCAGAATGAAACGTTTGCATGGTACGTTTCTCCAAATCCTGGATACGCTGTATCTTTTATATTGACATTTCTACATCTGTATATTAACATTGTTTTAACCGCCAATGATGCTTTTGCTGTCTCAAAACGGCAAACTTCTTGATTATGTTAAGATTCAGCAAACAAACAACGTGGTTAGTTCTAATAAAAGATCATGTTTACGGTTTCCAAGAAACTTTCAATTGGGACACGGAAATTGGTTTACTTAGTGATCCTCTGTTTATTTATTATCTGGTATTCGTGATATGTCAAATACAAATGTTATCTGTGGAAAAACACGCGCCTTTAGAAATGCAATTGACAATGGCGTTTTGTTTTAATAGGAACGTTGTTTTGTCGTTGCATTGCTTAGTTTGTGGCCACATACTTGCTACTGACAATCAATCAACTGATAAGTGTGAAACCAACAGTGGTATATAAATTGCAGAACTTACTGGGCATGGCTCCACAGGGTGCCCTCAACTAAGCCAGTGGTTCTCAAAAAACCTACCTACCCGCTACCTACCTGCATACACCAATCAATTGCTTAAAAGCTGGCCTTGTGGGTGCAAAGGATCTATCGGTCAAAAAATGCCCAGTGGCCGCTTCTGTTTCCTGGTGCAAAGGCATCAGCGTTGTCTTCTCGGGCATTAGTTAGCTTTCATTGCTGACATCTGTTTTTTGCCAACCTGTCGTTATGGTCATCACCCTTACCTTTGACTCTTCACCCTCTCAAATAGCCAATTGAAGGTTTCAGTGTAACCTCTCAATACAATGCAGTCCAAGGCAACAGCACCATTAGGTAGGCTCCACCGTGACCATACCGTGGAATGGATCCAGTCTTAACCAAAACCTTTTAAGCTTTGCAAAGACATTAGTTGTTGCAATATCACATTAGATTATAGAGGTGTGCGTTGTAAACACATAACTCAGTGTAATTCCCACCTGACCATCACCTAATTTACGATCTCTTTGTTAGGAACAGGCTGTTCCTGTTTTCCCAGTCCCTGACTTCCCAGAAACAGAGAACACACTCTCTCTCTTTCTCTCACTCTCTCTCACACACACACACACACACCTACACAGAACACACAGATGCACCATTGCATAATATACAGCACCCATAATAAAGGAATTAGTCCGATCACCCCCCTCGCACTAAAGTCTAATTGAATTAGCATTAACCAGGCATTAGCAACTGCACCGGTAACCCAGAAACAGTGGCATGAGGCCTTGAGAACATTAGTTGTGTGTGTGTGTGTGTGTGTGTGTGTGTGTGTGTGTGTGTGTGTGTGTGTCTGTATGTGACTAGTCTTGCAAACAAGGAATGTTGAGTGACCGACCTTTTCTAAACTGGTAGTACAGTTGATGATTTGTGTAGCCATTTCCTACCATATTTAACTCATACAACTTATAGAACTCACATAAACACATACTATGAACTGAGATTTTCTGTACTGTATGCTGGATTGCAAAAAGAGTAATCTTACCAAAAGATCAAAAAGAAAATCATGTCTATCGATCCACATGTAGCATCACAAAATAATTACAAGGCTCAATGGGCCTCATGCAAGAACGGAAATCTTTGGATTCCCAAAGTTTTCAAGAGGAAATATGGGATGCTCTTCCACAGCATTTTTGTTTATAACGTATCATGTTCTGCTAAGCCCCTTTTATGACCCCGAAATCTGACTTTTGTCTTCAGTAGAAAAAGGTAGTTACAGTCGACATTCATTCCCGAGGCAAACCTGGGTGGACACTTTTGCTGTTTTTTCAACATTTCCTTTTCCATTTCAGCGAAAAATCCTAAACATCTACCCCCAAGCAGCACTCAATAGTGTTCCAAAATAGCTGCCCCCTACTCCCCACTTCCCAAACTTACACCTTCTCCATGTCCAGAAAAGACATGTAGACCAGATGCACATTCTCACAGGCCACCTCCATGGTGCTTGCAAGAGTAAAGAGCAGGCTGGTTGTTCCACGAGCAGGACAAAAAGCGCATTCTTCCTTTAAAATCTATAATTTGACTATTAGCCGAGCCCCCATAACCCATTGCTTTCAGCATCTATGGACCGATGTCATCAAGCTTTCCTCAGCCCCTACCAAAGACGACATAGTGGTTGGAGTGTTCCTTCTACTGCCCAATAACCTTCTCAGTTGCGGTGGACAGTGTCTCATCTTTACTGTACGCAGCTTGGATGATTTCCCGTTCCCGCCTTGAGGTGCCGGAAGATTTTTCTCCAGAAGCACTTTGGTGCCAACCAACGGTTCTTCTCCGTGGTTTCACCAAACTCCTCCCACACTTCCTGCTTCATCTCCCTCACGCCACAGGCTGCCACCTTATGGGCCTGTCAAATCATTGCCACAGTCTCCCAGGATATCGTAACCCAAAAGGCCTCCTTTTTCAGTCAGACGGCCGCCAACAATATCATGAAGTTTAATGATTTTAATTTAGCATAATTTAATCTCGTTTTAGATTGTAGTTTGCTGCACACAGTTTCCGATGAAGAAATGGAAGCTTGGTGAATCGGCTAATTGCAATGGCCACAATATTGTATTGAAGCACTGATGTTGGTTTGTGAGGCGATTGTGAGGTGCATATGTGATCATCAAGCCCCTGTGGTAAAGTTACACACACACACACACACACACAGACCGCCTCAGTTTGATTAAATCTTTAAGGAAAGTAGCACTGGCTCAACGGATAAGTAGGGCCAGTATGTACGTTCTAACAGCTGGGTGGAGAGTGGCTTTTAATCCTGTCGGGTTTTAACATAATGGAGGGAAAAACGGCGATCCAAGAAGTTTGGAATCCTCCTCCTCCACCAGCACATTTCCAGACTTAAATAAAGGAATTCAAAATAAGTCAGTAAAGACGATGTAGAAGACAGATGCCTCCTCAAAGAAATAAATGAGCTGGATTTCAGACAATTACTGTGACCGTTTTTATTTTTAATTATATTAAACCAAAGTAATCATGCTTGTTATCTTTTGAATATGTAGTGGTATTAATGTTATATTGTATATAATAACGATCACGACCATGAGTATTAAATAATATCTACACAGGAAATGTGTTAGTTACTTTATTATATGAAATATCAAAGTCAAATATATGCAAATGAGGCCTATATAACATGAAATTTCAAAACCAAAATAATCACTGGCCCATACACCACATTAAGCGATGCAAAGCACTATGAAGCCAAACCTGTCTTATGACCATTGTACATGGTTTTATTTTGTCATATACTAGAAGGCGTTCAGGTTTGTTCAAGTATGCCTTAAGTATGTCCATATGCACAAGGAACGACATGTTGGTGACTGTGATCCAAAACTTCTGAACATCAACACCAACTATCAGTGATCGGTAGGTCCAGTCTCAAGTAGCAGCATCGGCCTTCGAAGGCCCATATTGGTCAAGGCCCGGTTTCCTAAACCTAGAGCTCTTCCTAACCTTCTGCCAAGCTCTTATCATCCAAAAAAGCCACCGCTGTCAAAACCTTTGATCTGCCTGGCTCACTGGCTATCAGCGAGCAGACTACTGTGTGTGTGTGTGTATGTTTGCATGTGTGTGTACCCAAGGGCCTGGCAAATCTCAGCTCTGCTGCAGGCCGGTGACAGGTGCTAATGCTGGGGCGAGAGGCTGCACGGGCCTCCATGCTCCTTGCTGTGATAACACTGAGCGACCTCCAAAAGCACACAAACACACACTCGCTCACTCTCACAAACACACAGTGGCTTAGCTTCCTGATAAGTTAGCTGCACTTCAGAAGCAGACCGTGTGTGTGTGTGTGTGTTGGATTGAGTTTTCAAAGGATTCCCCCTTAGTGCCAGCAGGCCTCCTATCAAAGCTGGCCATGAGAGCCTGTTAGTGTGTGCGTGCGTGTGTGCGTGCGCGAGTGCGTGCGGGTGTGTGTGTATGTGTGTGTGCGTGTGTGCGCGGGTGTGTTCATAAGTAAAACAGGTGATATGATGTTATTATGATGTGCATGATGGTTGATTTAATACTGGATAACTGGATGTGTGTGTCTTTTTAAAGGCTGAATTGAATTTTGCAGCATAGTGTTACTCAGTGTGTCTCATTCCTTATCGCTTATATATCCAGCATTTAGGCAGAGGTCTTACATGCCTACGAATTTTAGAATTTCATTAAATCAACCTTTTCAATGCAAACCACACAAGTCTTAGTACGTGTCCTTATAGCCAATAGAATAATAGGAGTTAAACTCATCTTAATTACACCCTATTCTACAGTGCCTTAAATGTGTCAATTTGAACCATCTCTGAGGTTTTCTTCCAATTAGAAACTGAATAATTACAATGTATTTGTCTGGTTTAGTTGCCACTACCTTCATATTAACATATTAGTCGCCTTCGATCTGCATCCATCCTTGTTTTTGGTACTTTGGTACTATGCAAGCACACTACACGCATCCCAACACCCACACGCATACAAACAGACACATGGTTGCTGGTCTTTCCAGTAAAAGAGGGTTTTTTCTTTTTCTGTCTTCACTCTTTACTTTGAAGTCATTCTGGCTGCCTTCTCACTGAGGTTTTTCCGATACCCACAAGACCACTAGACAATCTGTGTGTAAGTGTTTGCGTCTATGTTTGTCCGACTTTGTGTGTGTGTGTGTGTGTGTGTGTGTGTGTGTGTGTGTGTGTGTGTGTGTGTGTGTGTGTGTGTGTGTGTGTGTGAGTGAAAGAAAATCCATTTGTCTTAGAAAATGTCTCCATAAAGTGAGAATAAATCATGCATCTTTTCAAGTTTAGTGATTGAAAAAGCCGTTTGCATTTATCATTTTGGACTGAAAGCCAAGCACTTGATAACTTGTTCAAAATGCCCATTCATGTAATGAACTCCGTTCAAGGTTATTTTGGATTTTCAGTGCAATACTGCATTCGTTCCAATTACAACAAATGACGGGCAAAAATGTAAGACAATATATATATATATATATATATACACATAAAGTATATACACAATCAATGTAGCCAGAAAACCAATAAAAGACACAAGTGTAATTTTAAAAAAAAGTTGATATGGGAATTTTCTTTTGACTATTGGATAAAACAAGCTGAATGTTTTGATTGGAACACTAACGTGTTTTCCTGCAGTCAGACCACTGGACCAAAAACTGGCCACTGTGCTCCCTAAGGCTACTTTCTTCTACAGGCAGCCGCTCATAATATCTTCCCCTTGAGATAAGGTTTATTCTTGCCCCGTGCACCACTGGCACCAATTTGACGCTTCGTCGTCTATCCCCCGAAAGGCTGATGTGGAGCTTTCCTCCAAAGGCTCCACAATGCCTTCGAGGAAGCAGACAGGATGTGGAAGGACACCTTTTGAGACAATACTGCACCTGAGCCACAGCATCAAGCACCCTCAAGTCGCTGTTGCCACTAGGATATCACTCCAAATTTGGGATTTGGGGCTTTGAAAAATCATTTGAATTTATTTGAATCAAATTGAAGCATATTGCGGAAAGGGGAGCAAATTGAGGTTCTGTCCTATTACAGTTTTTTTCAATTGCTTACACACGTTTTTAAAACTAAGTGCAACACTAAGTGCAACACTGCAATGCAACACTGCATTCAAAATGCCATAAATACATGTCAGAATGAAGCATTTGCATCAAATGGCAAACACTTCTTTCATAATAATACGTTTTTCGATATACCATGTAAACACTGCCGTTCTAAATCTAAAGCTCTTTGGTCTTTCATAGGCTGATATCTTCATTTCAATACAATGTTCTACAGTGAAAGTGATGTGCTGAGAGGGGGAACAAGTACACCGGAAACGCCAATGCAATGTAGACACAGAAAACATTTACAGTTTTTACTTTGTGCTTACACACAAAATATTTTTGAAACGATTTTTGAAACCTATATATGTATATATACCTGTATACATTAGCATACAACAAAACTATAAACATGTAAACCAAAAGTACATTCTTTACAGTAGAATACAGTAAATTGTGTGCGGGGTCCCGGTCCAGGAATTGGCAGGGGACCTGGTGAATAAATGTAGCATTTTGATTGGTTGTGTTTGGAAAAAGGAAAGCAAGTCACTTCCTGATAGATCTTTGTGTTTTAGGTAGAGAATTGTGTGTAGTGTGTTTTGAAAAAAGGGTTTATGCAATTGAAAAGTCAAGCTGAGAAATAGCTTATGGTTTTGAAGATTTGCCATGTAGTTTTGCACTTTGAGTGAGAGGTTTCAAAAATCGTGTGTCATTAAAAGATTTTGTGTGTAAGCAGTTGGTAAAAAGTGTAAGACAACTGGAATCCTGACTATTCTTCTGGAGGCGACCGGTGAATGTAAAGTTGCGTACTATTCAATAATTTGGCATCGTCAAAAGTTGAATATTTATCCTGCCAATGAAGACTAGGGAGATAGAGACAGGTTTTGTGCGCCCCCCCAAGTAAAGAGCGTTTTGAAATTAATCTGTCAACCAAGTGCAAAACAATCCCATTATTTTCATGCATGCAGGGCTACATCTGTGTTCATATTATCTTGAGTTACAATACATAACATGAGTTTTAGCGTTGCGTGCCTGCCTGACACACACAGAGAGAGAGAGAGAGAGAGAGAGAGAGAGAGAGAGAGAGAGAGAGAGAGAGAGAGAGAGAGAGAGAGAGAGAGAGAGAGAGAGAGAGAGAGAGAGAGAGAGAGAGAGAGAGAGAGAGAGAGAGAGAGAGAGAGAGAGAGAGAGAGAGAGAGAGATGGGGTGAAGGGGAGGGAAACAGGTTGCAGACTTTCTGGCTCCAAAGCACAAGATCTCTGGGATTGCAGAAATCACGGCAGACAGAAAGGAGAAAGATTAAGGAGCGGCGTAGGTCTGTGTGGATTTGGTTTGACATGCATGAAGATTGTGTTGTGCATGTTTGTCATGTGGGTTTGTGCGTTTGTTTTTCACTCTGAACCAGCCAATCCACTGGACCCCAGAGGAGCTTTTTTGCAAATTCATTTCCATTTTGGTTCAGGTGTTTGTCTGAATCTAGTGTTAAAATAAAATGATTTGCAAGTAATTTGGTGAATTGTTTAATATGTCTTTATGGTTAAATTAATATACTCCTTTAGAATCTTTAAGACCAAACTCAACGGTAACACACTCTTGCTCATCAGGATCTCAACTAATGCTCATTCATACACCAAAATGGGTCTGAGTATTTTTGCTGAGGACAGTTGGACATGAGACTAGAGCTGCAAGGGAATGGACCTGCGCCAACCTGCTCTGGAGTTTTTTAAAGATGTATTTAGCGGAAAATGGACAAACATCTCCAACAGCAAGTAACACTATATCATGCTAAGTTGTAGTGTTTAAAACTTAGTAGTAATATTTGTCACCGAGAATATCATTGAATTAAGTTTGATCAAATTAAATTCTGAAGCTGAATATGATTACCTAAAACTTAAGTATTTAAACCGGAAATGGACAACGTTCCCCCAATAGTTTTGACCTGAGTTTTCTCTTATTGCAATTGCTAAATTCTCAACATCATTGGGATGAAAAGCTTCACCGCAACAAAGTTGGCAATTACACAAGCAGAAATGGATACAGCTTAATATATTTCACTCAGTTTTAAATGTGTGAATTGGTCCTGATCATGTAAATGAGTTCCTTATTGGAGGGTTGGTAAAAATGTGATCCTTCAATCTAAGAGCCTTAACGCTGCGTTTTTGTTTTTGCGTGCAGGTCCTTTCGACGGACGTGGTGTTACCTTGCTGGAAGTGTGTGGTAGCTGGCCAGAGAGCTTCGGCATACCGCGACACAACGTTGGCTCAGCAGACGCCAGTGACGAAGGCCTCCGCGAGCGACTGGCAGATGCCATGTCCGAGTCCCCCTCCAGGGATATAGTAGGATCTGCTACAGGTCAGCTGAGACGATACCAAACATGCATGCACATGTACAAACACGTGAACAGGCTCCCAGCCACAGCCGCTGCATCTTGTGGTAAGCCCTTTCCAACCGGGAACCGGAGCTGCTGTAAAGCCAAAAGACTCCCATCGACGAGAGTACAAACAACCCCACTTCCCTGATGGATTAGCTCACCGTTGTGAGGATGTTCTGGTTCTGTGTGTGTTTTGCCATGTTTTTTCCTATGTGAACATGCCTTGCTTGCTTCTTGCATGTGTGTACGTGTGCACAGCAGACATGCCGTTGGCCTTCGCAGTCCAAATGGTTAACTTGTTTAGGAAGTGGCGGTGCGTTCTCTTTCTCTTTCTCCACTTTTTAAGTGAGTGAGTGCGTGTTGTGTGCGCGTGGGGGGAGGCGGCGGCAGGGAGGGTCGAAGGGGGTTGGGTACAGGGCGGCGTGGCGTGTTCGAGGCAGCCAGAGGGGTAGGGTGTGGTGGGGAGAGAGGTTGGGGTAGAGGAGTGCATGTGGGGGGGTCAGAAGGCCCTAATGGATTTAGCATTGACTATCACCCCCCAACCATCCCCAGCCATATTCAGTCCTACCACTCCCCCCCGCCTCCCCGCCCCCCACAAGCTTTGGACTTAACCTCATTTGTAGCCTCTCTCTCTCTCCCTTTCTTTGACAACCCCCCCGTGTTTCTTCATTACATTAGATTTAAGAGACTCACAGACACCAGTATTCAGTCGTCTCTTGTTCCCCCCCCCCCACCCTCTGTCGCATCTTGACCTCCGCAAAATTCATTACTGATCACATTACATCAAAATACAGCTTGTGCTCTACACACACAGACAAGCACACATCTCCTGCGCCTTGAGCTGTGCTGAGGACATCGTCCACAGGGAATGTGATGGACTTGTTGGTTCCTCCATTCATCCATACAGGCAGAGAGGCTTTTGTCTCTTTAGGCTAATCTAATAGCACAGCACTTCTGCGCTGTACCATAGGAAATGTCCCTGTGTTTGCTCTAACGAGGAAGGCCAGAGATGGTCGCGATGACCGTGATTTTTTTACGTTTTTTAAAGGCCTAGTTTGGTCACTGTTGTCCGACTGAAATAACGATAAAGATATCATATAAGTTTAGGATTACTGTCCGCTTTTCCTTTTGTGCATATTTATGTGGTGACGTGGGTTAAGGGGGATATATTTTACTCAACGATTACTAGATAGTTTTACGAGTAGACTGCTTGTAGGTCCGTGTAACGTTTCCCTTTCACCCCCATATGGTCTATATGTGTTTACACACCTCACTGAGAAATGATAAAAAAAAAAAGCTCAGCTTTGTGAGGAGAAGAGATACAGGACGACATGAGGAGACAAATAGACAGAGGTGATGGATGGGATTAGAAGTATGCTGTTCAACACAAGCATGAGTTACCTGATCCAAGTTTCTTTAGCTTATACGGCAAAACATATACACCTCAGTTCCACATTCTGTCAGGAGCCACAGAGAAAGGGACGGCCAGTGAATAAGGAGAGTAAAAACTGTTGTTAATAAGCAGCGTTCATTTTCAGATCTTTTGTGATAATTTTAACCTTCTCTGTATTGTTTGATTTTAATATGCAGCATCGGATGTCAAATTTCAACTGATTCACTTATATTATTACTTAACAGACCATTATTGTATCTGCCCAGTAACATTTGATGTTGATGCACGGGGCAAAAAAGTTTCCGATAAATTAATAAACAAACCAACGACTCGCAAAGACGGCACTCTCTAGGTCGTCTTCGACAATAAAGCAGAAGCATGCGCCGGCCTTTAGACTGGCGAAGGCAGATGCTATCTTGCTCAGTGTCTCCATTTGCTAGGAGCTGTGGCCTCGGCGCCTTGTCACACCGCACAAAGGAGCTACTAACCTTGAACCTGGTTGCAAACACACATACGCACTCTAAGCTATCCTATACACACATTGCCTCATTTATTTCCCTGTCATGTGTTTGCCAGCGACTAGTGAGTGAATTCCCTGCAGGCTTTCCAAACTTTTATATACAATCAGTTTCAACTGACTATGTTATTATTTGGGAAATTCAACTTCTATTTATTACAGTTTGGTTCTTCCGCCGTTTTCGTTTTCATTATGATCATTTGCATTAAAGGATTTGCATGGAAACACAGCAACAAACAAGAGATTTTCCCCAGCTTTCTGGTCAGAGGATCTCAGAGCTGGAATGCTCACTGATGTAACAAATCACCGTCTCTCGGACATTCTCTTCCGTCACACACACACACACACACACACACACACACACACACACACACACACACACACACACACACACTCACAGACACACTCTCGCAGAGTCACAGGGAAAACAAAGCTTCCAGTCAGGGTAATGGGGCTCTCACGCTAAGGCCGAGACCCAGAGTCGCCAGCTCGGAGGGCAGGTGACAATCACATAGAGCGGTGGACAGAGGGACGGAGGGACGGAGGGAGAGAACAGGACGCGTAGCAGAGGAGCTGAGGGAGTGAGAGAGACACCGACGACTAAAGCACACTCTGGCTGAAACTCGATTTGGCTCCAATGATATAATGTTGCTAACTAGATTTGGCTTATTGGTGCGTGTCCAACATAAATTCCATTGAAGCCATATGGAGAGTGGGCCACTGCTCAACACAAGCTGGGAGCTGAGGAACAAGGACACTTTCTGTTACTGTTTTCCTGCATCCAGTCATTTCACATTACATACATTTTTGAAGCGGAAAGCTATTTTATTGAGTCTCCATCTTTGCTGCTGATTGTTTGCAGTGGTTTAATTTGCCGTGCATCAGAGGCGTTTTCCAAGGAAAGAGAAACCAGATACCCTTTTTTTCCAACAGGACATGCAGCCACTCCCTTACAGGTCTAATCACTTTGGGGTCATATTAATCAGCCACAGAGAACAGCTAACTGGAGATTTGTTGACTTAAGCATTTCCACTTTGTACCTGAGACACAGAGCTGTCTACATTGGACCTTTGCCACAAGTTGTGGATGGATTGTCTATAGCAGTAAATACGTAGTTAAAAGACGTACATAAATCAAGTGTTCTTTTGACATAGAGACAGATGCGGACTTGATACTTAGCATTAGCATAGCAATATACAAAACTTAAAACAATTAAAAACCAATGTACAGTCATTGATAGTTTGATATAAGAATTGATACAATAGTTTCAGTCATTTTGAGTATTAATGCTGTAGATGTATATATGTGTCATGATGTGATGTGGACAAGCAGCCAATTGAATAGCTTTATTTAAAAAAGAATTAAGACGCTAATTATGCAAACTGATGTGGTTAATGTGTAGCCCTTAGTAGAGTCCGTCCACATTTTATTGGGCAGTTGGATGTGTTTATATTATTATATCCAATTTTAAAAAATGAAAACGTTGATATTAAACATTTTTTTTATGATCCATTTGAATGCTTCGAGCACTTCTGAATAATTTCACATCATTAGAGGTAAGGCAGAAATGTCTCTCTTCATTGCAGTGCATCACAGTTAGTCCTTCATTCCTTGTACACAGTGAACCACTTGGGTCATTTGAATCTCATGTGTTCATCAATTTACTGTTAACAAAAGTGGTAAAAGAATGAGAGATGAAGTGTTTCTATCTGGACCAAATGCAATCTGAAGTTTCTTTGTAATGCCCTCCGACTCTATTGATCCGGAACAGGGTTGGCGGAACAATACACATCCCATCATCTTGAACAAAACAGAACTTTATGGTTCTTGTAATTGAATTGGGTTTCCATCAAGAACAGGATGCTTCCGAGGTTGGTTTATTTCGATTTCTACATAAATATTACTTTAAATTGGATTTTAGGTAGCATTACCATTCCCTAATAATCTCCTGATAAGAGCCAATCTTATCTATGACTATGACTCACCGTCTCCACAACTCGTAGTGAAACTGAATCATGATTTCGGTGCAATATCCTAAACTCAAGGTTCCTACAGCATTTTGTCTGTTTTTCATGTTGCTGTGCTGAGCGCTGAATGTGTTGGGTTGAGTTTGGTTGATTAATGAGTTAGCGGTGCCGGGGACCACCCACAACCATAAGGTCATAGCCAGCTCTGTATGTTGGATCCAAACTCAAAGAAGCTGGGAGTAATAATAATAATAACAATAATAGGAATAATAGTAGGACTGTCTGAACAGCACAGAACTCAGCTGGCTCTCTCAACGCTCGACTCAAGACAAATATTTAGGTGAGCCTTATCAGCACCGAAAGGTTGAGAGCATTTGTGTGTGTGTGTGTGTGTGTGTGTGTGTGTGTGTGTGTATCTAGAGGCATGCAGTGGTTTTTATTATGTCCACCAATTGCTCCTTTTTTTGTGTTTCATACAAAAACAAAGTGTGAAGTTGGAGGCCTTCACACACGTACATACAGTTCACTCCTCTGTATGTATGTGTGGATGCATACATTTGTGTACCCATTGCATGTGTTTATATTTAAGTTATATCTTCAAATGTAAGCCTGTGTGTGCATATATTTTCATGCAAGTGCAAGTGCTATAAGGGTCTTTACGTGTGTGTGTATGTGTGTGTGTGTGTGTGTGTGTATACACAAGTGTTTGCAATTATCTGAGTTTGTGCACATGCATGTGTTGAGGGATGTGTGTTTCTATCAAATACCTAATACCTACACATGGTCGAATATAAACGTATCCGTGGGTGTGTATATTCACGACTGACCTGCACCAGCTCTTTAAATGTTTGTGAGCTAGCAGACTCTATAATTGGTCATTTGCTGTGGTTGAACCTTGAACATAGGCTTCTGGTTGGTGGACATGGTCGACATGTATGTCGGCTTTGGTAGGGTTCTACTACTACTGTGTGTGTGTGTGTGTGTGTGTGTGTGTGTGTGTGTGTGTGTGTGTGTGTGTGTGTGTGTGTGTGTGTGTGTGTGTGTGTGTGTGTGTGTGTGTGTGTGTGTGTGTGTGTGTGTGTGTGTGTGTGTGTGTGTGTATGTATGATGTATCAATGACAAAGGAAGTATGAGATTAACAAACATTGTTAACATACCGTATGTGAGCACCTAATCTTAAGGAGACAACATAATGCTGCTTAACACTCTCACCCCATTTACTAATCAATAGTACAGTAAACATCACTTTGCTTCAGGAGCATGCTATCTTTCATTTGGAAGTTTTCCTTTTCCATTTGATGAATGTGCACTGTATATTAGAACAACCTATCAAATCTAGTTTCTTAATGTTTCAATGCCACTGGACTCTGCTAAAAGCCTGTAATCTACCGAATGCATCTAACGAGTGTTGGGCTCATAAGGAAAGATGCAATACATTACTCATTACTGTTACTCATTTCTAAAGTACCATAATTGCTTCAGTTATTAGTCCCTGTGGGCAGTCATTGGTTTATCTACTCATTCATCTATTTTTCTGTTGAATGTCCAGTTTTGCAGCACATCTTTAAAACTACCTGAATAATTGCTATCCATATATTATAAGTATGTCTGATTGATTTTAAAACTGCTTTTGTCATAATTTCACTTAAGAGGAGAGCTTTCTGATTCCAAAAGCTGAACTACTTCATCATTTCTAGGCAAAAGTAGTAGGAATACACTCATATAGGGAGAGGCCAATGTCTACCTTTTATTAATCTTAGGAAACTTCGCACACAAAAAGTCTGCTTTGGACATTAATGGGAAGAGGCATATGACATAGACTTAAAAGTTGTAGGTGATTTCCCCTGCTCTGTGTGTGTGGTGTGAAATGAACGTCATACCTCAAGCGGCCTGCTCTGTCTTAATGCAATCGACACGCTTGATGCTGCTGGTTGGACATCCCAGTGTTTGTGGAGGTGTCTTGGGTGGGGTAATGCTGCTGTTCGGGCACATAGGATTGGTAGGAAGGTTCCAACTGTATCTATATAAAATGCGGCTGAAGTCATGCCAGAATAGCGTGCGCTCTACTAAGTTCCAGGCCGGGCATAATGGGGCCTCACACCCACCATGACACCCACTGTGCTAGTGAAAATAATGAATGGCACAGACTAACCACCCCAGTGCCAAGCAGAGGGCGTAACATTTCCACTTTTTCAGTGCCGACTGAAGTATCGCTGTTGTACAATGACAGGGTTGATTACTAGGGGAAAAGTCTGACTTTTATTTTCATATTTTGGGGATATACATTCTTTTAATTCAGTCTTCTTATCATTAGTCAACTTCATAAATACTCTTCCAACTTCTTCTCTGCAGCCATTCAAACTTATCTGCCTACACGTCTTATTCTTGTCCAAGTTAAAACTAACAAGATTATGTCGATGTCTAGGGATTATCCAACAAATTCACCTGAAAAAAAGTTGAATATCACAGAGGCAAAGGGGATTCACAGAAGTTTGCAGCACGGCGTGGTAAGATGATACCTGGAATACAAAAGACATTACTGGATCATGTAATGTGTTTTGGTGTATGCATTTCTCAGTGGAATTCAGTTGTGAACTAGAGTTCTCCAAGTATGTGATCAGAAAAGTCCATAGGTCAAAATGAATCTATTATGTTTTCCAATAATACATATTATTACTATTCAGACAATCTTACAATGGGGGATGGTGTCAGTATGCTTCTTGAGTCACTCTACAATGATGTAGCTGATTTGTGACTATGAGCACCATAGAAGCCTGGAGCCATGCAAACAAACCACACTGGCAAAAATAACATGTAATCTTTTTATTTTTACTATTGTATAAAAAGGAATAGCCTTTTTAAGTTTTGCTATTACATAAATCTTTCCTTTGAAAACATCATTAATTGGTCTATTAAGGAAACATGGAAACTAGACTGAACGCCTGCTCAGACAGCTGTGATTTAATGGTGGTGCAATACATCCTGTATTTGAATTGGCCGCATACTCCATTCACACAAAGCCAGGCTATTATCCATTCTGCCTGCTGACTGGTTTCTCTGCTATACGGCCTTGTTTTAGTACACTGATAGCCATCAAAAGAGCAACAG
Organism: Apeltes quadracus; assembly: GCA_021346845.1. Taxonomy (NCBI): domain Eukaryota; kingdom Metazoa; phylum Chordata; class Actinopteri; order Perciformes; family Gasterosteidae; genus Apeltes; species Apeltes quadracus. Next base: position 18,268,721 of record CM037917.1, on the reverse strand, counting down.
CACCTGGGAAGGGTTGAGGGTATAGGGGGGTGCAGGCTTGGAGGTCCTTCTTTTCCTATACATCAATACAGACAAGTGCTGGCAGCTTCAATTCTACACATACACACATCACCATGCAGCCACACGCACACAAACTTTTTTGATGTTATACACTTATATACAATCCTTGTACACTTGTTTAGTTTCCTGCAGTGTCTTGCTGGCTGACTCGCAGATAGTCTTGCAGAAGTTCATAACATTCTGTAAGCGTGCAAACCACTAAAGAGAAGTGTCTCTAAGAAAAAGTATATTTGGGTTAGAGTTAAAAGAAACTTTATTTGGGTAGCCTGTTTATGAAGTTTGGTGTCTAGAATGTGTCACCAAATAGTTGTGACCTCCAAGTGGGGCGTAGTATAAGTTATGATCTCATATCCCAGATTAATCAGAGCCAGCTTTGATTTATTATTTTGTGGATGGCACACATTCTGCCTGGACAGTTTAGGGTTAGGCAAAGGTCCAGTTTGGTCCGGTTTGGCGTTAATTGTCTTTATGGTGCCCTTCCGACAACAAAATATCACAGAGAGATCGGTTCATTTGAACAGGCGAGAGCTGCAGATCTGTATGAATGTTTTTGCTTTGCCACTCGGGTGAATGATGAGCAAATTTGTGACCCACGAATTGTTCATTGTCAGCACAAAGTTTCTTGGCAGGAAATGGTGTGAAGGATTAGCTCCGCAAGAAATGCCCACTAGCCTCGTGTTCAAATCTAAGATGTTTTCCGATATAAACTTGTGCCGCCCCCACACATACCTCATATGGTCACGGAGCTGCTGTGGCCCAACTGCCACCGCTGAAGATAAACTAACCACCAGCTTCCATGGATGTACAGCTGCATGTTTACTGTACACAGCATACCTCTGACTATGGTCTCAATAGGCCTAATGTACAGACTGATGCTCTCACGCTACGGACCACACACGCACAGCGTTCGGATACTTGACTAACTCAAAACTATTAGTTAATCATTTTGTGACGTGCCCAGAGGGCCAAGTTGTCCCCTTGCTTTAACCAAAGAGAGGGAAGAAAGAGCGCCAGAGTGCCAGAGAGACTCTCTCCCTGAAAGCTACTCAGCGCTGCTGTGACAGACACAAAGAAATAACGCAGGGAGGAAAGGAGGGGAGGAGGTGTGGAGGGGGAGGGGGGGCGTCAGGGACTGAGTGAAAGAACAGAACAAGGAGTGCGAGGCTGGCTGGGGCCGGAGAGTATGGTGCTGAGAGAAGAGATGACGAGTGTGAAAGCAGAGTGTTGTCATTATATCTGGCCTTTAGCTTCGCCCCCCCGTCCCCTCCTTGCCTCTCTCTCTCTCTCTCTCTCTCTCTCTCTCTCTCTCTCTCTCTCTCTCTCTCTCTCTCTCTCTCTCTCTCTCTCTACATCCCTCCCTCTCTTCAACTCTATCCGCGTTGCCAGGCGAGAGTTTGAGGTTGATATGCGGCGACAGTGTGAGATGATGAATAATAATTCCTGTATTGAGGGTTGCCCCTCCTCCTCTTCATCTGCCTCCTCCTCATCCTCTCTCGACTCCACTGACAAGTCGGGCCTGGATATCATTGTATCATTTATCCCAGCCTCGCCTCTGTCACTGTGCCTCGTTTGCCCAGAGGGAAGTGAGAAAAGTGTGCGTGTGAGAGAGAGTGTGTGTGTCTATATGTGTCTATGCGTGTTAGTGTCACTATGCGCTTGTGTGTATGCCGCTCCAGCTGACTGCAAATGGGCTTTTGTGGAGTTTTTTGGAGACTGCACTTAACAGCTCGCTCAAGGGAGACACACACACAGATAAGGGCCTGTAAGGGCTCACAGAAAAGGAGGGCAAGAGCAGAAAGAGAGAGAATTGTGGCGAGAAGAGATGGTGAGAGTGGAAGGAAGCGCTTTTCTTGGGTCTGTTTTGGCTCGGTCGCACAACAAGAGGACCGGAGACACACTTTGTGTAGAGTATCAGGAATGGTCTCCGGCCGAGGGCAATCCACTTCAGCCAACCCGCTGCACCACCGGCGGCGGCACGCAGAGAAACACTTGTCGCTGCTCCTTCTGTCCCTCCGCTGGCTGGACCACGTAACTTGCTCTTATCCATGACCTATCACTCAAACTGCAGCCAGGATACGTCCAACAAACTGTCGCTCCAGCCATTATGCAGCATGCAAGATGCACATCTTGTGCAACAATTGAGACGATTAACTTCTTTTGCTACTCTCACAACCGAGGCCCAAGCACACTGACGTCTTTTGGATTTGTCAGCTTGGTAATAACATGCATCAAGGGTGATGTAAGCATGAATAGGCATTGAGGACGGGTGAGATCTGATCACTCAGACCACATTTGGATGCTTAGCCACTTTAAAGGACCCTGACTCAACTGAGGTCTTCTGCTGGATCCACAACACACATGTGAAAAGATATACTACGAGTAGGTCCAATATGGCAAGGAACACACCCAGTTCTGTATCCTTTGGATGTCTTCTGATTTCAGCAGGACATGGCTCAGGTGATGCACCTATGTCTCCCGCCACAACAAAGCATTTGTTCTGTGCAGGCTTTTTGCAGGCTTGACAAGCTCTTCAAAGCATTACAAAGCGCCCAAAACAACATTTATATGATTTTTGTGAATGAAGCCACCTAAAGTTCATTTACGGCCATCTGTAATGCAAAAGAGATCAGATTAAGTAAATAAAGTCTCCTACTGTGAAATCAGAGGGAGGTCACGTTCTCAAAGGAACCTATTTGTTGGGAGCATGTTTTAAAATTGTTCTTTTAATCGTCATTACAGCCATTTTGTTAACCAGCATACTGCGTCGCATCACTCACATCCGAGATAGATTGCAAATACTGGAACATAGATCCCTTGTTAGATGTTAGACACCAGCTCACACTTTAAACAGATAATGTTTTGGGGGTGCAGGCCCACTTGTATACACCCACTTCTCTCACACCCTGTCATACTGACTCTCATGTATACACATATATCCGACACACACTATTTCTCCTAACATGACCCTGTATGCGGGTGTGTGTATCAATAAAATATAGTGGCATGAATAAGTGATAAGATACATAATGGAGAGGCAGCCGAGCTGAGCCATGCCAGCTTTCCATAACACTGCAACTTCCTGTCAACAGAATGTCCAACTAAGGACATGTCCTCCTTTGTACAAATGGGTTTGAGGAAAACAAAGAGTAGAGATAGCAGGATAAATGTTAGCACATCTTGGAACATAAAGAGCAACGTCCCATCAAAGAGCAATGAGTCAGGACCCCTGGGCCTTCGTAGTCTCAGGTTGGAGCCATCAATTGGTTGATTTTATGTATCCTTTTCGTCAAGTTGTCTGTCCGTTCGCACCCTAAAATAATTTGTTAACATTTAGTACAATCGTCCAGGATGGACTAAATGCTACTTTCTGTCTAAGCAATCGGACACTACCTTTGGGGATTGGCCTCGTAAACTGTCCTAATGAGTACCGTATTTTCCGGACTATAAGTCAAAGTTTTTTTCATAGTTTGGCGGGGGTGCGACGTATACTCTGGAGCGACTTATGTGTAAAATTTTTCGAACATATCATGTAATTTCACATTTTCACACTAAACCGCAAGAGGGCGCCTTAGGCCTGTGTTGATAATTTCCACATCGGCGGTAACTTATATCCGTATATATCGGTAACGTATATCCTCAAAAGCGCTCGCGTTTCCGCGTCTGGGGTGTCCTTAAGTGCAGACGAACAAACCTCCACCCTCTCGCAGCGGCGCCTGTCGAGCCGTCATGTGCGGAGCCGGCTGCCAGTGAACTACTCGTCTCACTCGCGCTGACCGGGCTACGCGTGCCACTCGCATCGGGTGGCCTCGGGATGGGACTGCCGCGCGTGCTACCGGTTCATCCGCGTAGCCACGCCGCAACTCATCCGACTACGACCTCAGATCAGACGAGACAACCCGCTGAATTAAAGAATATTACTATAGTAACAAGGATTTCCTCAGTAGCGGCGAGCAAAGAGGGAAGAGCCCAGCACCGAGTCCCCGCCCGGCGGTTGGGGATTATACCGCCGACCTCGACGTATACTCCAGTGCGACTTATTTATGTATTTTTCTTCTTTATTATGCATTTTATGGCTGGTGCGACTCGTACTCCGGAGCGACATATAGTCCGGAAAATACGGTAATGCTCACTAGCTTTTAGATGTCAATATCTAACATTGTCTACAGGTATGAACCAATATTCGCTATTTTCAATTCAATTTCAACTAAAATGCATCGGAAATGTGTGTAAGAGACTTATTTTCCATCTACTGACACTCAGATACAATCCTAAATGTTCCAGCTCCCCGATATGTAATATTACCACTAAATACCTAATGAGAGCCTAATGTGAACATATCCCTGTAAGCATATTTACCCCTTATGCAATGACTCTGTGTCATGGTCCTTGTGTCCATTAATAGTCCACAATCTACTGATGGTGCATCATCGTAGGGATGCACCATCAGCATCCGTTGTCAACTGTCCTGGTGGCACCACTCACAGAAAAATCCAATCGTCTTTTGCATTCTTTTGTAGTTATGAATGTAAACCCTTCGACCTCTGCTGTCCTGACCCGTATCTAAACTGCTCAAAGACGTACATGCTTCACTTGGAGGCAGATGAAAGAAATCATGCTACTTAAAGCACAAACCGCATACACCCAGCAACTAACTTTTTATTTATTCAAACCCTAGCCTGTTAGATTTGTCCCCTTCAAAGACAGCTTTTTCTACTCCATATAAAGGCAATCCAAATGTAATGGAGGCTCCTTTTGTATCCGGCTTCTCGTCCACAAGCAGCTTTTCAAAGGACTCTGCTCCTTCATACTGTCCAGCTGAACCTTTTCCTCCTGACCCTTCGCTGACTGTGTGTACATCTGTGTGCACATTACGTGTTTGTGTGTCTCTCAAGGTTAACCTGTACACAAGCAGCCGTAGTACATTGATGTTGTGCTTGATGGAGCCCTGTTCCAGCTCTGTAGGCGAATACAGATACATACGTTTTCTCCCATGTGTCGATGTTGTGACTTCACACTTGCTGCAGGAAAGGTGTCTCTTGGACCGTTGTGTGTGTGTGCGCGTGTGTGTATGTGCGTGTGTGTGTGTTTGATATACAGTATGTGTGTTACTACTGTGACTATATTCAGACAGCTTAAGCAGACAACATTTTGGAAAGCTTCAGAAAGCATACCCCTAATGTTAGGTTCTGTCCTGGTGTATATAGCCAGGTTAATGCGTGAAAGCATTAGAGACATCCATGCCGGAAGTTCAACACACACCGTCAATACTGATATTTACAAAGTAGAGCATTCAGAATGAGCTGAACTGAGGAAGACATAACTATTATACAACACCCAGTCTTCAGCAGCAGCTTCATCTTGCCTTACCGTGGCATGGCTGTGGGCTGGTCAGGTATGTGATGTGATGATGAGTGGCAGCCTCCTGACACACACCTGTCTGTCAGTTTCCTCAGTGGACACCAACACCAGCAACCTCTTTCAGCTGAGAACAGCCCTCCTGTCCTAAACATTCACAGGGGTCCCCCAAGAACATGTCAAAGAACATCAAACCATATGTATTTCAGTGTGTGTGTGTGTGTGTGTGTGTTCAGGATAGGCTGTTTCAGTAGTCCACGGAGTGGCACCTGTTCTCCCCCATAGGCCGTTTGCACATGAAGTGCTTACACTGGTAGAACTGTTTGAATATGCTTACTGTTGACTGTCTCTTTAAAGTGTGCATTCGAGCCTCAAGCACCCGGTTTTTTGATGCAAGAGATTACATTTACACAAACAGAATCTCCCATAGCTGTGTGAGATAGTTGTGTGGTCATGTTTGTACATATAAAAGCACCCTATGGGCCCTGTGACCTGTATGGAAGCATTAGTCCTTGTGAATATATTTATTCAGGTATTCTCTTTTGATTTGCCATTGTTGATCACAGTGTGCTGTTCTGCATCATCTAGACCATAGGTGTCAAACTCAAGGCCCTGCGGGCCAAATCCGGCCCCCGATGGGGACCAGTGTGGCCCGCCGGATTAATTTGCTATTGTGAGAACTTCAAAAAGACATAAATTGCATTTCTATAAAGGTACCTGCTATTCCTAAAGATTCCACTGCGGGTACACTCTGTCAGTGAGCGCATGCGTCAGACCAGGGGAACACGGTCATTCACTAACGCAGTGCCGTTAGAGCACCTGCCATTGGCAGATCGCTTCTGACCGACAAGAGGCTCGTTGAGCTGTTTTTTATATTGATTCGTTTTGCGCTCCCAGTATGCAGCGATGTCGTTCCGTATTGTTATTGCGGGTGAACTGTCCGAGCGGGAGGAGGAGGGGGGAGTAAATTCGCCATGACTCCATGATCGGATTGAAAAGTTGAGTGAAAGATAGCTCGTGAGCTGAAAAAGTGTGGGGAGCCCTGCGTTCCATCTTTTCCACCACGGCGGCCCTCCAGGCAGCTTGAAAATGTTGCGCGGCACTTCCCCCGGACCATTAGCGCCAAACTCCCCTCCGCGTCGGGCTGGACCATCCGCACGGTCTGGCCCGTCTGAGATCAAAGTGGGCAGTATCTGGCCCGAACCTAAAATGAGTTTGAGACCCCTGATCTAGACCACAATATGATTTCAGTTATGAGGAAAGTGATGTGCATATCTATCAACTATCACAGTTCATAAGTGCAGAATATTAAGGCAATGGGCCAGGATTAGGGAATTGGTGAGTGTTGTTATTGTCTCCATTTGTAGTTCTTTTGGTTACATGGAACTAAGAACAGAAGCGTTGGAAAGCTGTTCATCTGTTATTCGCCTCACCCAGCGCTGTTACACCAAAATAGCAGGTGCAAAGGTGTCTTTCTGCTTTACACCGGTTGCCATGTCATTAAAATAGGGCCCATACAAGTGCATTACTAACACTAGTATTGTTGCTCAAAGATACATACATTGTGATTGATGTTCATAACAGGCGGTTGGGGTCATGATTTTACTTATCCCCTTTATTTTATTTTATTTAGCTGTAGCAGCTTGGTTCCTGGTGGTTTTCCCGTTGGACGGTGTTTTGAGATCACACCAATTACTTCAGTGGGTGTTATCGTGATTAGAACCTGCAGCCTGAGCTTCAGATATAAAAAGTGTCCTTTTTCAGAAATGTGCTCTCTCAGAAAGACTCCAAAATGGTCATGATGAACGTAAACAACCACAGATACCAGAGCTTTTGATTTATTGATCACTGTACGGATGTAAAAAGAATTTAAGAAAGACAACCAGTTTTTTCCAGAAGGTTACTAACCTTAGCCGATTGAATTATCAGTTAAATAAGTTCCATGTTTTCTGAATGTACATGTACATCTGAACGTAATTATTTTTCCTATTTGTTGTTCGTGTTACTCATCTGATAGAGCGGTCTGGGTCTGTTACGGCCTATAAAAGCAGTTGCATGCAGTGCCCAGTTGTGAGGCGGCTGCCAGTCTGCTCTGAGGAAGTAGCCAGTCAAGTCCTGGGTCAGCACTAGGTTTTCATTAGCGGCCTAATTCAAAGCGGCCCACATAGAGTGTCAGGAGTGTCCCGGCCTGTTGTTGGCACCCCTTATAACACTCTCTAATGAGCAGCCGATGGGAAAGTTGTGGTCAGCTGTGTATTCGGAGCTGGTGTAGCTTTCAGAGAAGGCGAAGAGAAAGTCCCCGCTCAGGGGCCTGAATTAGTCCCATCCATCACTTACTTTCTTTTTCATTTGTTTCTTAATCACGTAACCTGTTGAGTGTCATGATTCATGGGCCTTGCCGCATGCTGGGGTTTACCCTGTGGAGTTCAAGCGTGAGTCCAGGATCCTCTGTGGACTCGCCAGTGTTTGAGTTGGACACCGTTGGTGTGTTTTTAAGGGTGCTTAAAGCATCTCTTTGCCTCTGTGACTACTAGATGAAGATTTAGACTGTTTGGATGAACTCAGGACATTTCCTGTCATCTTGCAAATATGAAAATATAAAGTCCTTGATTCAGGCTAGTCACCAGTGTTTGAGCAGTGCACAAATTGAAAGAGGTATCAGCCTCCATCACGTGGCTCCAACGCTGCACATGCCTTTTATCCCGATATACCGTATGTGGTGTTAGTGTCTCCAGGCGCATTAATGTGAGCTGTCCTTTACACAGGAGGGTGTGTTAAGCCTGGCTTTTCACAGTCCATCAGGATGATCTCCAGTAGATGTTAATGAGCTTTCCCACTAATGTGGACTCAGTCGTCCAACTGGCCAGCTTTCTAAGGATTGTGCAGAGCAAAAGCTCACGTAGCAACGTTGCCATGCTTTCATGTGTAAAACATCTGTAAGTCTTTACTATTAATGATGTTTTTTTAACGTATAGTAGTAGTTATTGAACATATAATATGCCACTACTTTTGATTGATTGACATTGGAAAGAAAAACACAACTGTATTTGTTATGGGGAACTGACAACCCGGAGATGTTTAAGAAGTGTTTCTTTGCGTCCCACTGAGAACTACAAAGACTGACCTTGATCATGCTGTTGCTAAATTGATATAACATAACATTGATATAATTGATCAAGCTTGGCTAAATCATGAGTTCCTCTTGAGACCGAAACTCATCAGTCACAGTTTCTTTATCTTCTGCCACCATTGGATTTGGTAACATTAGACAGCAGCTCCGGATGTTTGCATCTCACCTAAGTCCGGGAAACCATGTTTATGCAGCAGGCAGTCAGGGCACACCGTCAACAGCAGGGATGACAAAGCCCTTGGTCGAATGCTTACAAATTAAGGTTTTAATGCATTGACAAATCACAATCTCATTGTTTCTAAAATGTGATGACACCCAATATCACCCTTTATTAAAATAGTATTTCTATAGGCAGACATGTCAATGCCATGAGTAGAACCATTACCACTGCCAGAGAGATCACATGATATCCAAGAATTCTGCTGGGAGGTTGCAGAGGAATGGCCCATCCCCTATGACTAAAATTGAGGGCTTTAAATCAGCGCCTGACCTTTGCATTAGTTGCGTGAAAAAAAACCAAGATGTTATTTAATTTGATGGTTTAAATGTTGACAAATGAGCCATCAGTAATAGTTATATTCTGAAAATAGGACAATTGCGTGGGTGCAAAATTAGCATCCAGGATTTAATGAAGACAAGTATTTTGCATACAAGGCTTCAATCGTCTTCTGTACCCGAAATATAGTTGGCATGACAGTGTTGGACAGGCAGTAATCCTAGTGTTGCTTCTGCCCCCAGCCCACACTGTCCCTATGTGCCACACTGAACCCTAAGGAAAAAACAAATCAATGACCTGTTTTATTTGACTTTTTTTCCATTCATGTTTTGTCCACTATGACCTTTTTTTTGTCCCCATGCGAGCAGTGCCGAAAGAGGGACCCTGTTAGTGGGTTCATTTAAAAAACAGTGCTACAAGCCAAATTTCATCCAGCACCAATATGTATGGCAACCAAGTTGGCATAAACGTCTGTGGTTAGTATAAGTGTGTGTGTATGAGACTGTTGGGGGTTGGAATGTGATGTGAGAGCACTAATCAGAGCCAGCTGGGGCCAACGGTGAGATTAAAGTTAAAACACAAAAACAATCAGCTGGGATAAGTACACCATTGCTATTGCTTCCATCCCAGGCTCTCTGAGAGAGAGAGAGGGAGGGAGGATGGATGGATGGATGGATGGATGGGACTCTTACCAGTCTCACTCTGATTAAGAGCTCCTTTGTTTTCTCTTTGATCCGTCCTCTCCGTGGTGAGTCTCGTCTGACCACAACATGCTCATGACACACACCAACACACAAACAGCCAGTCAGTATAGATCCCCTTTATACCGTTTTAGTATTTTGAAAATGCATTCTTAATTATCTTTCGGTTTGGGCAACAAAAACAACCTGCTTACAGTTGGTGAACCATTTTTAGAATACCTGTGTCTGGGTTAAGTGATATTATCATAGAGTCGCCCAATCACCCAACCTGTTGAATCAAAATGTCGAAACTCATTTCCTGGTTCAGCTCTGCTGAACTTCCTGTAGGCCTGTAACTGTACTAAACTGTACTAACCCATAAACCTACCCCGAACTTAGTCCAATCAAGTGAAGAATTACAAAACAATATGGGAATCGGATTTAGCATTCATCTAATAAAAAATCGTATTATTATCCTTCTGTGTTGCCATCGCTGTAGCTACCGGAGTAACCAAACTGAAGATTGAAAAAATGAATGCATATAAAAAGAAGCATGATTAGCTGAAGAATGAATACTGTATGTGAAACTGTTGTTTTTTTCTTTTCAGTTTCAACAAGAGTATTTGTAGTGCTTTGCATTTCAGGTTAGATTCAGATGGTATGAAAATGAAAGTGTGTGTGTGTGTGTGTGTGTGTGTGTGTGTGCGCGTGTGCGTGTGTGTTTGTGTGAGGGTATAAGAGGATTACGGCCTGTTCACAGTCGAGGGTGCAGACTGCATTGTTTCTCATCATTTCCTCTGTGGGTCCGATTGGCTGATGAAGTATTAACTTGCCTCTCAGTTGTTATGTGAGTCTCTGTCGGATTGTGTCCAAAACGCAGCCACCTTTTTCCCATGTTTAACATCTATCCAACATTGGCCTGAAAAAACTCCTCTGTTATCTCCACACGGGGCATCCGCTGCTGTTTGACTGATAGCTTTTTTGACTGGTTGAGCAGTACTTTCTTTTGAAGTCTGGCCGCTGGTATCGTCACAGCTCCAGGCGCAAAGTCAACAGCAAACAACAGAATGACTTCCAAGATTAGGCTAAACACAGGAAAAGAAGTGATTATATATGAGATATTTCAGTGACCGAAAATGGTCTAAATGCTATTTGAGAGGTGATATATAAATAATATATGAATTGTAAAACTTAATGTGCTGTTATCAGCTTTAATATTTCAAATACATGTATTTTATAAACATGTATTTATAACCCCCAAATGTCAGCTGCCTCGTTTTTAGCTGTCATTTAAAAGCCTCAGTCAATCAAACATTACAGTTGTTTCCATTTCTTTATTGGTCTCTGTGCAGAAAGGTATTATCTACACATGGGTGGGACGAAACCCCCCAGTAAATGAGTATATTGCTTTACCTAGCGACATCAGCCCCAGAGGAACAGATCTCCGACATTAGAGTGCTGGGGGATTGTGTCGGGGGCGTGAGAGGTTAAGACTTGTTGAATGGCTGGTGGGCGTCACACAATGAGGTGGATTAGGCAGCACTAGAAAAGGCCTTTGGGGCTTTACTGGGGTGTTCAGCAGCTTATGGCGCCTACAATAACACGGCAACAGAGCAAATCGAGCTGGCAAAAGGGCCAGCTGGGAGGGCAAGTGGCTGGCAGAGCTGTCAGCGGAGTAGAAAGCAGGGAAGCTGTGATACAAGAAAGAGAACAAACGACGCGTCCCATTTGACTGATTGAGAGAAAGATCACAGCTTAATAAAGTTACCAAGTCTAGAAAGAAGCAGCATGTTGCTGGAGGTTCATGCAGGTGTCACATCGGCATTGAGACGAGGAGCAGGAGGGCAGGACCAGTGCGAGGCTCACTCTCTGTGGCTCGCCTGGAGCTGTGGCTGCAACACTGATACCAGTGCTGATGACCCATATTTTTACAGATAAACCCGGACGTGTGGTTGTGGTTCTTTGTGCGCTTAAGTAAATAGGAAATTGTTTTTTAAAGCACAAAACCCCCACTTTTACTGGTCGATGTATCCATACAGACCATATCCAACTAAACAGATGATATGGAGCACGAGGACATACCAATTCACGAGCGTCCTGAATGTAAAACAATAAAGCAGCTACATTGTCTAGCGTTAAAACAAATGACCCAATACCACCCAGTGGGCTCTTTTATAGGTTTATTATCCGCACTCATTACAAATTGTGGAATTTTCAAGTGTGAGTTGCTTTATAATCCACCCATTATCTGAACCCAGACCGGTGTGAAGCAGAAGGCCTCGCTCTCCCTGGGATTACTGCAGCCCTGTCTGCCCTGTGAAGGAGGAGGGGGCGGGGGGGCAGCGGGCTGCGATCACGCCGCAGTGTGGCACATTGCGTGTTAGCTGGGATAATAACAGTGTGGTTTGTATTAGGTTTCCTTTGGCTAAAGCAAGAAGCTCCCACTTCCTGCATGCCGTACGTGACAAAGACAGTTTCCACCTTGGCCCCTGAACATCTGCAGGACGTATTAAACACACGCTGTGGTTTTATGTCAGTGCAGTGCGAGTTTGAAAAGACTCTTAAGCTAATTAGACCTCATGTTCATCTCAAGGTCACTGACTCGCTGTGCAGTTAGTTTCTGACAGGCCGTAGTGTAAAATTCAACGTCCACTCAAAGCGCACAAAGAATTCATTGAATGATCCTCTGGCCCCTTTATAGCTGCTGTGGAAAATGTTTTAAACTGATACTTAAACTGATACTTATACTTAACTGATAAAAAAACTGCAAGCTAAGGAGAGCACCCAGCTTTTACCACCATCATTAAAGCATCTTGATTTGGAGCCAGGCATTTTAAACAACGCCATGTCATTTACCCGTGCATTTCCTGCTGGTTTAATTTGTGAGGCGAACAGCGTGTTTCTACGGTTTGTTTGGAAAGGGTCAAAGAGGTTTTATGCTGTACAGTACCACGTTTTTAAACCACTATGCAAGACATTGATGGTAATATAATCAGATAAGAATGCTTTCTGTTCAATCTAGTAATGATATTGTTCATGTCGCTTGACTCTTCGGCAAAGGACACGTTTAAAATAATCTCAGATTTCCTGAAATGTTTTAAATTGCGTTCATGTTTCCATGAACGCAATACAGCTGAATCCATATCTTTGTTTTTTTAATATATTATTTTCATGCTTTTGACCAGTTGGATACAACACTATAGAACATAAACACATTTACAGATGAAACGTTTGCCCATCGGTTAGTCGGTGAACTGCTGGGGAGAATGTTTTGCTTTGTGAGGTAATCACATGACTGCGTATGCTTTTTGACATGGGTAAGAAAGACCTCAAACACTTCTAACATAAGTGGGAGGCTTATGGATACCCGTTCAAATACACCTTTCTTTACAGATACCAAAACAGCCTCCTGTCAGAGGACAAACATGTGCATGTGGACATCTCACCCACACAGTTGTGTTGTCTGATTGACTTGAAAACAGATCACCTGATCATGACGCTCTCCTTCTCTCGGTGTGTCTGTGCAGAGCTGCAGAGGGAGGGCAGCATCGAGACCCTCAGTAACAGCTCGGGCTCCACCAGCGGCAGCATCCCACGCAACTTCGAAGGCTACCGCTCCCCGCTGCCCACCAACGAGAGCCAGCCGCTCAGCCTCTTCCCCACCAACTTCCCGTAGACGCTCTCCTCACCTCCAGGAAGAACCCAGCAACCACCCGTCTCCCCCGTGCCCGTCCACGCAGCAGACCAAATGAAGTCTTGTTTTGGGTTTTCCCTGTCGCGTGTTCTGTGTTGTTACTTTCTCATTCGGTGACTCACACGTCAGGGTCATCGCAGCTACATACAGTGTTCGTGTTTGGTTCTTTTAATGAAGCTGCCAATGTGGTTTGTATTGATTTCCAACCAATTTAAATTTAAAATGTAATGAAACTCCTCATTGTTGAATTTTCATTCATCCGGGGGAAAACACTGAGAAACATTTCTTGGACTCTCTGGAAAGCTAATTCCCTCTCAGCTTGACTGATATTAAGTTGCTATTATTTTAACTGTTGCCGGTAGATAACCAGATCTAAAGTAGTTTGTATGTAGTTTTATGACAGAGGATGTTGATACAGGTCAGGGAGGAACTTCTTTTATTCCATATCAGATTCTTATTAACAGGCCAGTATCAGCCCAGCACATGTATCGTGCTTTTAAGCTCGCTGCTGTGTGATCAGAAGCCAGGCGACACAGACGCTTTTGGAGGCCAGCCGTCCTGTCCTCGCCGAGCTGATGTTTCCTCTGTGCCGGCCGCCATCATTCTGCGTGTGTGTTTGAAGTTTTACGGTGTGCCTATTGTCCTTATGGAGCCATGAGAGCGGCAGCGCCGAACAAAGGAAACATGTTTATTCCAGTCAGTGACGTGTAGCAGCTCCTTTTCCCTCTGTGTGTGTGTGTGTGTGTGTGTGTGTGTGTGTGTGTGTGTGTGTGTGTGTGTGTTGCTGCTCTCATGGCCTCTCCCTAAATGTTTTTGATTAAATTTGTCCCTCTCATGCCTTTGATTATCATATAATTACATTGGAAAAAGATGCAGTAATTACACGACACTATTGCTCCATTGCTATAGTCATTATTGTAGTTGAGACATTTCTGTAATGATCTAGATGTATTTCCTAGCTCGGCGTTTCCGAATACGGAATCTTATTTGAGCGTAGTAATAGAGGCCCTCATGCTGTATTTTGTTCATTAGTCATTTTTTACCAAAATCATTTTTTCGCCTCTGGTTATTGCTTCTCTAAATCAAGGCATTATACTTAGATGTGCAAGCTTTTCCCAAAGCAAAGGAAGATTTGCTTTGATGAGCTGAAATCATTGTATTCAACACACTTTGCCTGCTTGTTGGTCTGAAGCAGAACATTTATCTTGTTGAAAACTAAAATGCACTATTTACAAAGACACATGTCAACGATATTGTACAACACCCATGACGGCCTGTTGTTTCTCTTTTACTGAATGAGGGCATGCATTGCATCTACGTGTTTTAATTCAGAGCAAATGCTTGTTATTGACAGTGCGAGTTACTTGTTTGACTTTTCCCAGGAGTCATGCAAGAAATAAAATGCATAATAAAACACAAAGAAATGAATGAACAGTCTGTCCTTTTTCTCACTCTGATTGCTCTTAGTCGTGCCGTTCGGATTTCAACCACGGCGGTGACCATCGGCACATCGTACCACTGGTAATTAGTACCATATTTTTTAACAGGCAGTAAAGTGCTGTTAAAGGGACTTTTTATGGGTGGTTGGCTCTTTGTTCTGAGAGCCAAACGAGAGGCCATGTTTGTTTCTCTGCTAATCAGCACAAAACTTCCTGAAACTCTCAAAAAAGAAGAAACAAATGAAAATACCATTGAATTATTCCTTGCATGCTTATTATTGCATCGCATCGAATGTGTTCATGAACTATTGGTCATGATATAAAAAAGGTCTCTGTCCAAGGGAATATATCCAAAGGACGACAAAAATGACAAATGACAAAAAATATTTTACTGACAATAACATTAAAAAAAAATTTATAAAATATGTTGATATTATTCATGATTAAAGTATAAATGGCTCAAGCTTTTTTTCTCCCCTTCATGCAGAGAAAGTCAGTATTATAGAATAAGAACAAGAGAAAAATCACACCTTTTATAGGAAACCTTTTATTCAATTTCGTATAAACATTTTACAATGTTTTTATTCGAGGCAACTTTTGAAACGTTAAAAGAAAATCATTTTTGGTAATTTACAAGGATAATAAAGCACACTAAAACTTGAATGCATAATGTAAGTTTCAAATGAATTTGTTTATTTGGTCATTGTAATGGCACTTCACAGGGAGGTTCTGGGCACTAAGCTATATACATTTCAACAGTTTAAGAAATCCTAAAATACTAAACGTGGCATGTTGCGACAGTGTTCTGATGCATGTATTCTAAGAGTAACTCAGAAAAATGTGTCCTTTGCAAAGCAATAAAGCCCTCCTCACTGAGTTAATTATCTCCCTGACATGTAAATGGCATAAACTTTAAATTACGGTGCGGTGAAACCACTGATGCTGTGTTCAAACGTGTGAACTTCAAACAGGAAGCAAAGTCAACTACAAAGTGAACTGCAGAGTGAATGCTTATCAATCTTCCCAGGGCCAATTATTACATTAAACCTGATTATCCTGTGTTTATAGCATGGTCACTAGAAAGCATTAGCATTAGCTCGCAGTACTGTTTTTATGTGTGTGTGTGTGTGTGTGTGTGTGTGTATTTGTAAGATAAATTTGAATCACTCGCTTTTTTATTGGATTCATTTTCTATTTTTAGTTAATTTGTGTTGTTTGTTTTCATTTGCATTAGCGTTAGACATGTGTTAGACATGTGACTGGGACAAAGCATGCCAACACATATTAAAACCAAGCAGATCAGCATAGACAATAAGAAATGCAGCAGGCTGCGTACATTTTTACTTTACTAAAAGATGATGGACTGCCAACAGTTTTTTGATTACCATTACCAAGTCCATCATTAGGTTAGTTTAGCTGTAACAGCTTTACCATCATCTCATCAGACCTCCTGCTAGCTTCTTCGCTAAAAAACAACCAACAGAAATGTCTCCCTGTGCTTTTGGACCTGAGGGAATAATCTTATCCGCATTTTTTAAAGGAAAAGCCAACAGTTCATGTGGATGCTGTTACTTGTGCTGATTGCTAATCATATCCAAACGGTGGCCTTCGTACATCACCAATCTTATGACGGCTGGGACGCTCGCTGCAAATACACATGGATGCAAATTTACACAACGCTTGAAGCACTTATTTTGGTTTCCTTCAGCGAATCACATTTGCTTATGGGTCTATCTAGGTTGTGTATAATTTAGTATTTCGAAGAAAATAAATCTTTACTTGCAACATTCGACTTGGGATTAATTTGTAACATCACAATGAAAGTCATGAATGTAGGTATCCTCCAATTAAAAAATTTCATCCGTTTTTACAATTCGGAAGAGTGATCTTACTATACACTTGAGCATTTATTGCATATATTTCAGTGAATATATAATATATGAAAATCCAGTGATTACGTAAGACTGTAAAAACAAAAAAAAAAGCTACAAATATCTGCTTACAAACTGTTTTAATTCAAATGTAATTCCTGTTAGCTTTATATAGCCAAAAATCTGAATGTGTCATCGGCGGGAATTGCAATGTGTATATAATCCTCGGTCTTTGGATGACTACATTTTGATGGATGTAGAGGTTGTTACACGTAGATTGTCATTCTATAGTACATTCATTTCTATTTCTATGTTAAAATAGTGATGAAAATATGTTTTGATTGAAAGTCAGCCAGAGTCATTTTATGATTAAAATAAAGAACAACGTAAACAAGCATGGCCTCTTTACCTGTCTCTGTGAGTTGTTTTCTGCAACCAAGCTCCCTGTGTGGGGAACCTACCTGGATGCTTCCTGCATGTTGGACCATCGTTGTCTCCACAATCACTCTTCAAACCCACATGGATATGCAATGCGAGAAACAAAAATGCAATCCTGTGGATGGAAAAGCTGCTTAGAAACACTTCGCTATAGGACACGTATTGGTTTGCATGGCCTGAACCTTATTCTAACATATTTGATCATATTTCTTGTGGGGGTTTTCCTGTGTTGATGTTAGGGTGTCGGGACAGAGGATATTGGATGTGTACAGACCGTAAAGCCCTCTGAGGCTATTTTGTAACGTGTGATTTGGAGTTATACAAAATGAAATGAATTGCATTGAATTGAATGGAAGAAAATATGGAATTACCTTGAGTGAAAATCACACACGTCCCTTTGAGTGGTATAGATAATATTACAATTTCTGAGGAATCTGAGAACTGTCTTTAATAATAGTCATCTAATTAAGGCTATCATGATCTTTCTGCTGAGTTGATTATCCTGACTGAAGAAAAAGTACAGAGTGACACAAGGACAAATAGAGCATAACATGGATCCTAAACAAAGCGTCATACTGCATATAGATCAATGTATCTTTAAACTATATTGAATTACACAATTCCCTTAAACCTCATCAGGTTCACTTACAGACTACGACAGGAGGATAATTTGATGTTGGCCTTTTTGTCCCCGTATGTAGTCACCTTCAGGAGTTCCGTAAACTGACACAGCTTTGTTACCCTTAAGCATCAGTGTGGCCAGTTCATAAAGTGTGATGTGCTGGCTGATCTGAGCTCAACCGGCTGTTGGAGGCATGTGTTTGAATCAGGAACGTGGTTATGATATCTCCTGGTTCAACTTTAATTCCATCCTCCACAATAATCCTTAAAGAAACACACAAGTCAGTTCCCATGCTCTGCTACTTTAGGTTTCTGTCATTTTACAAGGCAGTTAATAAAACGCGTATACCTGTAGAGAGGAGCAGAAGAAGCAGGGATCCACAAACATTTCAGGCTCACTTTCATTTTAATTAGCCCACATTAATTCAGAGTGTGAGAAGATGTTTGTCAGCTCAGTATTTTTAAAGGTGCATGTTATTTGCATTGCTACCAGGTCTCACTGCACTCACTACTCCCTGACTGCGCTACATTTTATGACACGATGACTCAGTTGCAGCCTTAAATAATCATATCACATAATGTTTCTGTCATTTCTAATCGCAACTAAATTTAAAAGTTCTAAAAAGCTATTTCAGCAGTCAGGGATTAGAATTACTAATAATTTGTGAAACGGGGAGAATAATAGGTCACTTAAACATGACATATGAAATCGAAACCGAAACGTAACCTCAGTTCAGACTTCCTACCAGGACTGATGGCGCGTGAGTGTCCTCTGTGGCGCGTGCACGCGGGCCTGCAGGTACCATTCCGGCAGAAGCTGCAGCTTCTAATTCAATTTCTGCACGCTGTCAACACATCTGCAAACACACAGGGATTATTTAGCAGTTTAAAAAAAGTGTATCAACGAAAATAGGATAGTAAAAAAATAGTGTGCCCTGTATGCTTTTAATATTATTTCATGATTAACACTGTTGAGAGCTTCCAGAGCAAAACCCATATACGTTTTACAAGAGTAATCCCTCTCTTTTATTTGATGCCGCGGGATAACATGCACGTTCACACTTCAGCTTCCAACGTAAAAGAGGGATTTTACTGCTCGAAAATACTTTAATCTCATTTCAAAATGGAAGGATTTTTGCAAATCCGTATAGAAAATATCCCTCGATTAAATATATTTACAGTGAGGTAGGGTACTACAGAAAGGTAACAATTCGTTTTCATAAACTGCGGAAATAAAAATAATTTAAAGGTAAGTGGATTTTGCAGAGCCCTTTTTGCTTTAGCAGAAATGTGTTTGGGTTTTCCGAATCCGTTTTTCATGTTTTAGGGACTCGCAACATTCATAGAGGCCGTTTTCAGCCGTGACTGTCGGGTATTGTTAACAAAATGTCTTTATGGGATCAATTTGTTTTCATTTGATCCGAATGTGATGAGAGCGCGTAAGAAACACGAAAACACTCAAGTGTCTCTCTTGGGGATTTCAGAGGACATCTCAGTGGATGTGACCTTTGAGCTCAAAGGCACAACGGTAACGTCGCTCCAACCAGCTAATAACAACAGAGGGATTTTCCCATTAATTTTTCCGGGAACATTTGGTGACGTCTCTGTAATCTATTTGGAGGCGCGCGTCGCAGTGCAGCATACCTATTATCGCCAGAGATAAACGCGCACGCACATTTCGGCAGTGCGTACACTCATTCACCTGTGACCACACTTATTTTGTCCCCCTTCGGATCTGATAACCAAGAGTCCCCGAATTTCCTTCGTGCAATAACCATTATGCAACAAGCTGAATTTCACCATAATGTAATTGCTCATAATAAAGAGAGCGTTTTAAAAAGGAAACCCGGCTGAACTGTGTGAGCGTAAACACAGCATCACAGTGTCTCTGCTGCCATGCTTGAGGATGTGACATCCTCTCGGGATCCCCTGGGTCTCAATAGCGCCCCCACCTGGTGGCCGACCTGTCAACCACACAGACAGCCTCCACACTGTCGGAATAAGAGGCTGAAATGGGCTTAGGGAATGGAAGGAAGCTGGATGAGAGTGGTTGTAGTTCATGATTGAGTTTGTCATAAACTCATGTCCAGTAAAAGTAATGTTTGTTTTATGGAAGAGCTGGAAGGAAAACAAGTTATTACACTTGTTCCAAACGGCTTATTTTTCTTTGTATTGTTCCAAATAATACGATTGTGCGCGCGCGTGTGTGTGTGTGTGTGTGTGTGTGTGTGTGTGTGTGTGTGTGTGTGTGTGTGTGTGTGTGTGTTGAGGAAACACTGTTTTTCATGATAGTGAGAAATGATATGTGTCATTTAGTAGAATGAACTGCAAAGGATCTGCAGGAGGAGGACGTTGAGGGAGAGGAGGCGGAGGAAGAGGAGGAGGGGAGGGGGAAGGTGTTGGTAACTGCACGATGAGGATGAGAGAGGAGAAGGAGAAGATTTTTTTTTTACTTTAGTAAGAGGAGGAGGAGAGGGCCGCTGGTCGCCGGGTTTCCATGTGACAAGAGGAAATATGAGGGACTTTGACAGGTCTTAAACGGTCTGGCGCCAAGGCCTCCGTCTAGCCGCTAAATATAGCGGAGAGATGATGCAGGAAGATGCGAGGAGAAGATGGAGAGATAAAAGGAAGCCAGGAACAATGTCGAAGGGAGGGAGTAAATAACAATACTCGATTATAGACGAACATGGCGCAAAACGGCTCCGTTTCAATGTAATTAGAGCGTCTCTGGCCCAGATCGTTGACACATGGGCCAAATCACCGGGACGGAAGACGTTTTTTACGCATTTTTTCATTTTCGCATATTCCATTATTTTAGTTTAGTATTCAGCGGACGGATCAAGGGCACAGAAAGGCTTGAGTCAACTTTCTACTGTGGAAAGTGTCATGCAAGCATTTAATTCACTTAAAATATGCCCTCACCCGCAAAAACAGGGGGACCGACAGGTTGCACCAAATATTTAAAACTAAAACGTCCAAACCTGCCTGTTTTTTTAATTTATTTTTTACAATTTCCAGGTTGTAATATATTACAAAATTTGTCAATAAATATTTAAATCATTTAAACATGGGTGGCTATTTGGGGACCAAATTGGAGATTAAGCTCCTGTTGCTATTCTTCATGCGCATCTTGTTCCATTCAAGAAGATTACTTTTCCTCCACATCCCCTTCGAACACGCAAGGCACGCACGCGCATTCACCATAGAACGAGTCTTAGAAACAAATTCCCTGTCTTCTTTCATTAATCCCCAACACATAGAATGTGCTAATCTATCGGCACAGTGCCCCTTCTATGTAGACAAGCAGCAGCAGCTTGTAGCCGTCCTCCATTGACTGAATGACTTTTAAATCGCGCGTAATGGGAACGGCACCGAATAAATAAATGGTGACTAATTTGCGAAAGCATTGTTTATACAATTAGTCAATTGAGTCTTCCGGCAGAAAAACCCTTTTCCACCTCCATATGTTGCTAATGTTTATTCTTCTTCTTCTTTTCAAGTAAAGCTCTGTGCATGTAGCTTCCAAACTCTTGACAAACTAGCGCCGCTCCCACGGCCCTCCTACGTCTCTGTGCAGCATTCCCAACAAGTCCGCTGTTCGGCCAAATTATAGCAGATACACAACACAAAAAAACTGACGTATGTGCCAGAAATGCGTGTTGCATGATTTTGTCATTTTGTCATTTATTTCCAAATGATTTCCCCACACCGCCAGTGACCATCAACTGCGCGGCGTGAAACCGTGGGTGCGTGCGTGCTGGTGCGTGCGTGCGTGCTGCTCCTTTGGAACACATTAGGGCCTCCGCTTGGAGTGCCGTGTCGCGCTGGAGCGGCTGCTGTCGGACTTATGGACTCTTTACGCGTGGCCGCATCTATGTGATAGAAACCGAGCAACAAGTGTGTAACTTTAGTGGCCAACACGACCTGACCCGCTGAAACTTTCTATTGGTGCATTTTTGTCTTTAGCGTTAACAGTTTAGTTTTATCTTAATGGGATTGTTTTATGCTGCTGTTGGAAAGATGTTGACAAATTATATAGGTTCACAATATAGGTCCCATGTGCCTGTCAGCGGTTCCCAGGGTTAATAGGAGAGCCTCAATTAGGGGGACTCAGTTTTGGTCCAAGTGACGCCTGAGAGAGCAGCTGTTTGTCCAAAAAGATCTATAATACAAAATTCTGACACCGAGCGATAGCCGAGTGAAGCGGAGCCGCACATGAGGCTGCTGGGGGGGGGGGGGGGGGGGGCTTCAGGGTAAATAACAAGAGACAAGAGATTGTTCTTGTTGTGTCGCATCAGCCGACTGGCGCCGTGCGGCTCTTTAACGAACTGAGTCCAAGTTAATCAGGAGCTGCGGCGCTGGATCCTCTCTAAAGGAGCTCAGCAGAGCGGAGTGCAGGGGGGGGGGGGGCTCCATGGCTCCCGGAGTCCCCTCACTGTCCTATAGGTTTGAGAAAATACAACCTGTCGGAGATTACACGCCGAACACGGGCCGCCCTCAGCTCTGACACCGAGCCACTCAATCATCTCTGGCAGTTGTTTTAAAACGTGACAAAAACGAAACACGACTTCCAACAAGAGCGCCACATTAGTGATACCGAGTGACTCTAACAATAATGACATTCCATAATCTTTCAGAAATAGAAATCGAACAATATTCGATTCTCCAAATAATGCAACTTTATTTGGTTTGTATCGAAGTGAGCACTCACCGCTTTTCCTTCTCTCTGATTTTTCTCTCAAAATGCACTCATCATCATCACTCATGTGGTTTCCTCTTTTCTTGCGCGCAGCATCTGGGTTTGTCTTTTCCAGCCTGGTCTCTTTTATCACGCTGCTGCTCCCCGTCGGCTCGATCAGGACCAACGCGCAAATAAACGGCTCCAGCGCGGGGAAGCCGGGGCTGCGTGCGGCTGGAGGCAGTGCGCGCGGAGCAAACGGGGATGGTCGGGGCGGGTGGGAGGCAAATTTAGCCTACGAGCGTGAAAACAGCCGAGATCGTGTAATAATTACACGGCAGTTCTTATAGAAAGCGGCGGAGGGAGCGGCGGCTCTTTGGAATAATTCTCCCCGGAATGCAGAGCCCTGTCGCTCGGAACGACAGTGGTACACGTGGAGAATTTGAGCTGTACCTCTGTTTGGGGGTGAGTATTCAAACAGTGACTGTGTGGATGGGCTGGTTTTTCTCCGGAGGGGACGTTGTAAAAACGCTAGCCGACAGAGACGATGCCTCCACCGGCCAGGCACTGAGGGCGGACCGGGTGTTTGCCTTGGAAATGGGGGTGGGATTTCCAGATCTTTCCTGTCATTGGTTAATATTTTATTCTGTTGACATGTTTTCTTACTGCTAATGCTTCCGACACCTCCTCGCCCCCCTCCCCTCTTCTCTCCTAGAATCTGACCGGAGCTGTCAGAACCACGCCTATAGGGCCCCACAATTGGTCCAGAAAGCGTAAAATCAGCAATCAAAGGGGCTTGGTTCATTAGCGCTGTGGATGCAGGCAGGAAGGACATGTGAGATAGTCACAGATCTGCAGTGAGCGGGGCCACATCTCTCCAGTCAGCGTGGGATGACTGAAGCAGAGGAGCACTTGATTTCTCTGAGAGGCACACAGCGCAGCCGGGCTCTGCCTTCACAGCAGAGCTGCTACTGAGGGAACTCGGCGGAGGAGCCGAAGGAACCATCGACAGCGACTGCGGGCGATTTTCCTCCAGCCTGATAAGACGCCGCGTGTCCGACAAAGCGCCGTGCCGACACCGCTTTACACACACTAACTGCTCGCGAAGCGCGGACCTACTCTGGCTCTGGGTTAGCGGGGATTACCACTCTAATATCCATTATTTCACTTCGCTTTTTTGTGGATGCACCGATGAGAGATCCAGTTTTCACAGGGACTGCAATGGCTTATCACCCTTTCCACGCACACCGGCCGACCGACTTCCCCATGTCCGCCTTTTTAGCGGCCGCGCAGCCTTCCTTCTTCCCGGCGCTCAGCCTGCCTCCCGGGGCGCTCAGCAAGCCGCTCACGGAGCACGGCCTGGCGGGGGCGGCGGAGGCTGGGCTCCACCCGGCCCTGAGCCACCATCAGGCGGCTCACCTCCGCAGCATGAAGAGCCTGGAGCCCGAGGAGGAAGTGGACGACGACCCCAAAGTCACACTGGAAGCGAAGGATCTTTGGGACCAATTTCATAAGCTCGGGACGGAGATGGTTATTACTAAGTCCGGAAGGTAAGAATGTACCGATGGATCTGCCGGCGCTCCACTATTTCCTATTTTTACAGAGGAAAGTTGTATTTAATAATGCAGGCAAGTTAAAGTAGCTAAAAGCTATTTATTCGCGTTATTAAATCCAATGCGCGTAAGGCCTTTATAGAAGGTTTTAATCCCCCCCACCGATTATTGACGATTAATAAAATTGATAAAAATACGATGAAATGCAATAAAGAATAATACAATAACATGCCATGCTTACTTTAGATTATACACTAAATATATGGTTGTAAATGGAGTTCCTGACTCGTGTTTATATTTACAATTTATTTGGCTTCATTTTTTTAAATAAGTAAATGAATAAAACGCGAATTATTTTTTAAATATTGCAAATATATTTCAAGACTGACCAAAGCATATATTTGTGATATTTTAAGGGGAGATGTGACGCGGGCTTTTCTCTCCTAAACTGCGTGTTGTCGAGGCAGCAGCGCTGCTTCCTAACGCGCCTGTCACTAGACGGAGTGTAGCCATAAACACACTGCTTGTATTTGTAGTTTAGGGTTGGGACAACATACACGTACATGCATTCTCGCACACACACACACACACACACACACACACACACCGGCGGACAGTCAGACAGATATCCCCCTCTCTCACACGCACGCACACACACACACACACACACACACACACACCAGGGTTTTGCTGGAGAATATTCCCTCTTGCCGAAGCGGCGCGTTCTTCGGTCAGCTGTGCGCTGGGAGACGTTGCGCTCTGGTTGAAACCCGTCGGGTTGACTGGATGTGTGTTTTTTCCTCTGCAGGAGGATGTTCCCTCCGTTCAAAGTACGAATAAACGGACTCGATAAAAAGGCCAAATACATCCTGCTGATGGACATCGTTGCGGCAGACGACTGCCGCTACAAGTTCCACAACTCCCGCTGGATGGTGGCGGGCAAAGCCGACCCGGAGATGCCCAAGAGGATGTACATCCACCCGGACAGCCCGGCCACCGGCGAGCAATGGATGGCGAAGCCTGTTGCTTTCCATAAACTCAAGTTGACCAACAACATTTCAGACAAACATGGATTTGTAAGTACTGGGAGTTTTTTTCCTAGTCTGAGCGGACTTTTGTTTTTACACATGCTGCATGAGATGGGGATTTTAAAATCGGATGACATTTTCATGCAGCATGTGGAGAAAGTGGGTTGTGGCTAGTAACAAGACACAACTAGGGGGAACGAATAGGGGGAGAGGGGGGGGGGGGGGTAAAATAAAAACAAAATAAAATCGTAAAAGGAGCCGTCGTTCTGCATTTATGTTGTTGAGGTCTTCACGTTCAAAGCTGTTGACACTTTGTTGCCACTTGACTTCCCACTGCCGCTGACATTCACACAGCTTATGTTTCGCTGCTGCTCTCCAGATTCACGAGACTTTCCGCCCGCATTTTGGCCCCTGTACTCATAGCTGCCCACGGCCTAAACCATCGCCCCGCTTTATAGTGTTCCATTTAGATTATGTGTTCGTAATAAATTCATTCATCTAAAAAAAAATCAGTATTTCTGAGCCGAGCGTTTGTCAGTCTTGGGTCGCAGAGAAAATACGTGAAATATGCTTGAATGACCGAAACGATTGACGTTTCTGATGGGGAATAGTATATAGAATAGTTCCCTGTTATATTAGGTCTGGTTATTGGTTTTGTCTTAAATATGATATCATAGTTAACCATATATTACTCTATTATTTTGAAAACCTGCACTAACCTTTAAAAAATGAGGAGCAACAGGTGTAAGTGACAAATCTCCGATAAACTCCGTTGAAGTGGCAGGAAGAGTGCAGCTTCCGCCTGGAAACAAATTCCGCATTTACATGTCAGTAAATCATTGCAGGCAGGAATTCTCTTCACGTATTTTTGTCTTATTTGCTCGCGCCTCATTATTCTGCTTCTGAATGCTCGTTAAGGTGAAAGGTTCCCAGGCTATCTCCACAGTCGGTCTCTATCTGGAATTAACGCCTCTGCTCGGTGCTTTATAATGAATGTCTAAGTATACATTTGGCCTTAAAACGCGTGTCTAGTCTCGTGCTCGGGGTGGTAGAGGGGCTTAATGTTTACCGTACCCTCTAAAACGAACGGGGAAGGCAAAAGCACGTCTGACTGTGAACCGGCCTAACAACATGTGTGGCCCGCTCACGAGCTCGTGTCGTTCCCGCGCTAATTACAGACACGTCTGCTCGCGCGCTCGTTCTAACGGCACCAATAACCGCGGAGACGTCTCCTGTGTGGAGTTATGCCGCGAGGAGGAATACAATACACCCATATTCACGTCAACGCTGTGTCCTTTCGTGTGTGTTGGTCCAGACCATCCTGAACTCCATGCACAAGTACCAGCCCCGGTTCCACATAGTGCGGGCCAACGACATCCTGAAGCTCCCCTACAGCACGTTCCGGACCTACGTCTTCCCGGAGACCGAGTTCGTGGCGGTGACGGCCTACCAGAACGACAAGGTGAGTCACCGTTCACACTAACATGGATGCTGTGCATAATACTTTGCATAATAAATGTCCTCCCTCCCCCACGCCAACCCCCAAAGACTTAATCTGATTTTGTAGGTCGCCTAATTTCCCTGCAGAGGACTCCCATGGCCCACTTGATTTATTTATTAAATTCTTGCCTGGACTCGTGGCGGTAGAGGATATTTCTGCACTGTATTGTATTGTACAATGCTGGTAATGGGCTATAAATCACCCTGAGCACAAATGGATCATTTAGGGCGACGTGCAAATATGGAGAGTGTATTATGTTTACAAAACATAACATGGCGTGTGCTCGTTCTTTATTTTAATTGTATTCTCAGGAAAAGCTCCTTCCACTTATTGAGATTTAATACCGCATTTAAATGATTAATTAAATTGAAATTGAAAATGGAATATGTGTATCCTATATTTTACGCCAGGCTGTTAATTCGTTATCCTTGAAGCTCCATGAAGCTGCAGGGCTGGCGGGGGGGGGGTGATGTGGGGGAGGGGGCGGTGAAAGTTCTTGTAAAAGTTGATATCGATTAGAGAACATTTTACATTCGGGTCAAACTTTGCTTGAATTTTAAACCGTCTTGTTCAAAGGCCACAGGGCCTTCAGGAAGGAAGCCTCACCGGCCCCCTCGCCGGCCGCGCGTCCCTATATGGAGCCACACCGGCCTCTTTCATCCGGGCATTTCGAAGAGAAGCAGTGATCCAAACCGCATTATTAATTATTGAAATTATAGTCATCTGTTCAAGTAATGTTCCCTCTGCCTTTTTTGGGGTTGGGGAGGTGGGGGGCTTGTGTGGCCCCATAGAGGAATACTGCGTGGCAGAATTTCTCTCTAGGGGCATATGAGATTTACACTCCATCATTGGGCTTTTATTAATAATGCAAATCCGAGGCGTGCAGTGGCTTCTGTCCAACACGCTGCTTTCCGTGCGTGTTCATCCAAACACAGTGGAGCCCCCAATATGCATGGGCAGTGTGAACTGGTGTAGCTCCCGTCCCATTCCTCCAACAACTATTCTCACTTTATATTTTTGACAGATAACGCAGCTGAAGATTGACAACAACCCCTTTGCCAAAGGATTCAGAGACACGGGGAACGGGAGGAGAGAGAAAAGGTATCCATCTAACACCTGTGTGTGTGTGTGTGTGTGTGTGTGTGTGTGTGTGTGTGTGTGTGTGTGTGTGTGCGTGTCTAAGGCCACTGTGTCACAGCGTTATATTCAAACCACCATTCACGAGTGTTATTGTTATTATCATTGACAGGAAACAGCTGACCATGCCGTCGCTGCGGATGTTTGAGGACCAGTGCAAGGCGGACCGGGACGGCGCGGACTCGGATGCCTCATCCAGTGAGCCTCCGACCGGCCGAGACGCCACCCACTCCCCGCTCGGAGCCGATAGCAGCCCGCTGAGGTTCAGCAGGCCCAGTCAAGGTGAGATCACTTGTTTCTTACTCGATCCCGTATATCAGCTGGTATTTCAACAGTGGTTAAAGTATTTTGCGTCTTTCATGTTTAGTTATAATCCGCCCAAATTATTAAACTCCCCCATTCAATGGGCACCTTTTCGATAAATTGGCTTTAACATGTCTGTAACCTGGTGGAGGAAATCGAGATTCAACGTCAGGATAATAAATGGTGCGGAAAAGTAAATTTGCGATTACGCGAATTAAGATGCATTCACGTACATCCATGACAGTAGGATATTTTTAAATAAACGGAACACAACCATTTTTACCCTGGCAGTTTAAAAACTACTATTGGACACCTGTCAACCAATTGAGTACAGGCCATCTAAGATCCGCCATTGTGCCTCTTTAGTTGACGAAAGTTCAATAAAAAGGCCAAATTCAAAATACAATAAGTATTGGTCAGGCAGTGTTTTTACACAAAACAACAGTAGATGTAAACATTTAAATAATATTCTGCTAGGACCGAAATTTGATGATATATAACAGTTCCTTTAAAATGTTCAAACTGAGGTCATACATTGTGTAAATGTGTGTTTGAGTCAAGTACATTTAATTTATTTTTAAACAAAGTTTTGTCCTATATTGAATGTGGTGGGGGGCTTTATTTGATCCCGAGCTACTGTTATTTTATTACTGTTTTAAGAATTTAGCTGGCAATACTGTCAAAAGTTTTTGTTAATGGGCTACTCGTTTGAACCTTTTCTGCTATGGCCAAGAGGCATCTATTGGCCTCTGACACAATAAATACAATGGCTATTTTATGTTGCTCTTAAAATATATATTTGTGTCCCAAAATGAATATAACTAAAACGACAACACAATCCTAGTTATTGATGTATTTTTGTGATGCTGGAGAAGGTTGACACTCTGCTAACACCTCTCTCTTAAACATTTCAGATGACAAAACGTGCACTGACAGCGAGCAGGAGCTGGAGCATCATGACGAGCGTTGCACTGGCTCCAACAGCCCGGGACCTGAGCCCGTGTCCCCCTACAGCTCCAGGTGTGAGGAGCGTGTGAGGGACAGGCCGATGACAGAAAAGAAGGATGACTCCATGTTCAGTATAAGGAACCTTGAGAAGGACAAAGTGGAGAGCAGGCACAGGAAGGACACCACGGATGTGTTGACAAAGGACTTGGAGTCCGGAGGCATTAGTGCCACTAAGGAGACCTTCTCCCCTCTCATGGTTCAGACCGAAAGCCCCTCGCACTTCAGCCAAGGTCACTTACAAAGTCTGGCTCTGTCTGGCCTGCACAGTCAGCAGTTCTTTAACCCTATGAGCGCTGGATCACCACTGTTGTTTCACCCCGGGCAGTTTGCCATGTCCCCTGGAGCCTTTTCTGCTATGGGCATGGGGCATCTATTGGCCTCTGTATCAGGATCAAGTGGTTTGGAAAATGGTAGCCTTTCTACCCAGGTCACAGCAGGAAGCCCCAACCCCTTCCCCTTCCACCTGTCTCAGCACATGCTCGCCTCTCAGGTAAGGAAGCGCCTCCATTCTCAAACTGATCTTGTTTGCCTGTACAGCTGTAGGACGGAGTAGCTTACTGTTGAGAGTGCAGATGATGTAACCCGAGCAGTCTTATATTCATTGCTGAGATTATGATCAAAGAGACAAAATGTTGTGTAGTTGCTGCATGTAAACACGTTGGACTCCTGGAAATTATTAGAAATTAACACCTGATGATTTAATGATACAACCAGTAATCAAACATATTCAGATTCTTAAAAATCAGTTTTAAACGTCTGAAGAAATAGACCTTCGATTGTGGTGAAAACCATATAGAAATGCTTCTATTACTTGACAGTTTGACTGGAAATAGTGATGTGTAACTGTAACTCTAAGTCTTTTCTCTTGCTTATTCCAGGGCATCCCGATGCCTCCGTTTGGCGGTCTGTTCCCATACCCCTACACCTACATGGCGGCGGCAGCAGCGGCTGCCTCTGCCTCTGCCTCTGCCCTCCCAGCCACCTCCAGCCCACTGTCCAGGAACCCCTTCCTGACCGCGTCACGTCCCCGGCTCCGCTTCAACCCGTACCAGCTGCCGGTGTCGCTTCCTCAGAGCCTGCTCGCTGCTGGCCTGCAAGGCAGCCTGAACCTCGGCTCAGAGTCCTCCAAGCCGGGCAGCAGGGAGACCAGCCCGGCACCAGAGCACCACAGCAACCATAAGACAGGAGGGTCAAGTGGGAGGGTTGCATCTCCCAAAACCTCCATGAAGGACTCAGTAAATGAGCTGCAAAGCATCCAGAGGCTCGTCAGCGGCCTGGAGAGCCAGCGGGAGCTCTCCCCGACCGCAGACTCTCCCAAGTGATGAAAACTTTCTGTTTGGGATGAATACTTGGCTTGAATACCGGAGGACTATTCGTGCATTTGTCCTGTACAGCACATTAGGAAGACTGGGCTCAGGTTTGATCGATATAGCTCCTGTGAAGGCCTACACTTGGTATTTTTCTTGGAACAAAATGGCAGGTAGACAAAAAATGTTGCCCATTTAAATCAATTTAATCTTCTTGAAACCACAAGTATTAAGGGTCTCCTCCGAAGCTTACCAGGTAGGATGAAGAGCATGTCAGACAACATTTTGACTGTCATCAAACACACGTTCCCCTGAATGTGTTTTGGGCTCTTCAATGAAGGCTCCCCCATACAAAGAACTATGGGGCACAGTCCTACATTAAAATAGGCTACTATAACCCCAAAATGATAAAATATACAATATAAAACGCATTTTAGACAATGAAATTGTAATATAATGGCGAAATGAAAAGGAGTTATCAATGCCACACCTATCGGTCGAACCCGCCTGAGCCTGCAGCCCCGCAGACTGAGCAGCGCACCGCACAGCGGACAGCGGCGTGTTGCGTTCGCGTCACTTGAAGCATTTGAGACTCCAGGCCGAGTTCCAAGAATCACGTCTCAAGCTGCATCCAAAAACCTTTTTTTTCCCAGGCCTGATTATTTCAAAAGGGCGTGAAAGGTTTAACGCTCTGCGAGAGGAACACACAACCGCGTATCATTTCATGCCAGAAAAAATCTGAACTATTTATGTAATTAAAGATTTAAAAAAAAATTCTGTAAATAAAGGTAAGATCCAAGATTATGCAATTGGTATTAATTTATTCAAGGCTGTATATTAGCGTGTATATATTTCGAATTTAACTTGTTTTTTCCTCCTCCTCTCCCCCATTTTACATGAACGTATGAACTGTAAATGAAAGCTATCTAGCGCTTGTTGGTTTAAAAAACTGTTTATGAAGAATCGCTGATTTTTAGGTGACGTGTGTGCCATGTTTTAGTCT
Organism: Apeltes quadracus; assembly: GCA_021346845.1. NCBI lineage: Eukaryota > Metazoa > Chordata > Actinopteri > Perciformes > Gasterosteidae > Apeltes > Apeltes quadracus. The sequence continues at coordinate 18,237,419 of CM037917.1, read as the reverse complement.
GCATCCACCGACAAAGACAGAGGAACAGATAAAGAGCTCCACATGGATTCAAAAACACCTCAGGTTATTTCACTCCAGCCAGGAGACATTTCAAAGCAATTCCTCCTACGGGCGCATCATTCATATCCTATTCAAAATATATTTAAAGAAGAAAGTATCTTGTTTATGCTGGTTGTCCGATTTTTTGTTTTGTTTTTTTGATTGTCTCACAATTTCAATAAAAATCGTTGTGCTGAAAGCTTGGGAGCGCATCGTTATTGTTTTATGGAATTATTACGTGTAAAATTAATAATAAAAATGCAATAACTTTATATAATTTATGTTATCTAATTCGAGTAAAACAGACGCAGTTTTGAGCTAAATGCTTTGACACACACAGTGCACACACAAAAGCACACGTGGGACAGGTGCGCCCCCTGTCGGCCGTTAACTTTACACGAAAAACTGTGCTTTGTTTAATTTGAACATGTTTTAATGTTTTAATCAACAACTTATCCAAATACATTTACATTTTGTGACATGTGTTGCTCATTTTAAATCAAATCCACCGCAGTGAATATTAAATCATATCTTTTTGTAGCCGCATTAATTGACTAGCAGAAGGAAATAGATAACTTTCGTCTTTGATTCGATTGTATTTCTTAGTGTTAGAAGCATCAATAGGCATATGTCTGTATTTCTATTTATTATATGTCTGTCTCCTGCATGCAGCGCCGCTCAGCTCTATTTGGAGCAGCTCCTCCGTCATCGTCAATCAGCATTTCCGTTAGTATTGTGTGGCCGTCCGTATTTTTAGAAAGAGTCGAGTAATGTAAGTATTTATAGGAAGCTTTCTCTGGTGCGTTCACACACATCCTCTGAAGCCGGAGAGCAACTTTAGCAAACAACTAACTGCGCTGCATGGGAGCTTATCGGGGAACATGAAAATGTAATGTTGGGCCTTTTTACTAGTCTCAATGTACAATGATACCACGTGTTATTAATTATTCCCACTACAAGAACCACGTGATTTCCCCCCCTTGTTGGTCCTTCACAATTAAAGCATTGGTCAAATTGGGAACGATTTCGTGCGTGTGTGTTTGCGTGAGAGGGAGAGAGAGAGAGAGAGCTGTGTGTGATGCAGCAGCACTGTGCGTGTGACTGCGTAGTGTGTCTCGGTTTAAAGGGTTAAGCAGGGGGAGTTTAGGGCAGCAGACAGCCTTTTGTCCCGGACCCGGCGCCTGTCGCCTGCCTGCCGGCCATGGCTTCCACACCGCCCCGCTTCCTAATTAGAGTGCCCCCCCCCCCTCCTGCTCCTCGTCCTCCTCCCCTGCCTCTGCATTTTCCTTTCTTTCTGCAGCGATAATCACACAACTCTCATTCTATTACGGGCGCCATTGTTACCACTCAGCTATCTTCAATTAACAGAGAGAGCGACTCGACCTCGCACTCTGAGAGAAAAAAAGTATTTGTCCAAATCAATCAGTCTACGAGTGATCAATAGGCTCCTGTGGAGACCCCGTGGATCATAACTAATGACTGGTGACGGCGTGGGGTAAAAAGGCTAAGATTGTTTACAACTTTAAATAATCACCTTCAATCATTACAACAGTGTGTCGAGTCAGGTACCTCACATCAGCCAGCATGGCTACTAGGGCCCTTTTTTATCCGTCCTCCTCTTAAAAGTAGCCACACATTGGGTATAATCTCTATTTTTCACCTGTTGCTCGGACCAAATTCGTGGTCTGATGTCTGTCCTCCACATCAAAGCCATTTGATTATCAATATATGTATTTATTATAAAACCAGACCCTATGGCTTTTTGATTCAATGTATAGGCGGAAATTAGACACAGACACTTTTGTTTTGACACAGTGTTTTTTTTAGGTATTCGGGCGATCATATTTATTAAGAAAGGGCTCTGTGGGAAAACAATGTGCAAAGGTACACATAGTGTACAACAATAAATTGTACTTTCAGATCTAATCAAATCAATATATCATATATTAGAGCCTGCGATTGAACCGCCAATTCTCTGATTGGACGACAGCCGCGCTCTCCACTCACCCATAGTTCATTTACTTAAATAAAATTACTAATGTGTACTGGTATATGTAATATGTAATTTAAAATATTGAATACTCAATTATGGACTTTGTCAGATTGAACTATCACCCAATTAAAAAAATCTTAATTTACTGAGACTCAAATGACTTATTAGTCAACTAACAGAAGGCAGCCCTACAAAGAAGACACTCGTTGTTATACATTAAAGTTTAATGTTTTATAGTTTCATAAATCCCTATTTTTCTGTTCTGGATTACAGAGCTTCTGAGACGAGCCCTCATTGGACAGCTAATGGCAATGAGCAGAGTTTATAGACCCTCGCAAAACGGTTGGTCTGATGGCTGACCACAAGGTCACTTCTCGTAGGTTTATGGTTTGACATAGGCAACAGCAGCAATTACCATGGAAACAGATTGTTTTTGAATTGACCCATCCCCAGTTTAAAAACAAAGCACAGTCACTCCTCTGCAACAAGATAGTCGTCCTCTTCGGAAAACAGTGTATTGATTTATAGATTTGCAACTTGATTGAGTAATTATGTATTGAATTTCTTTTGTGACAAAATTCCCAATAAATTTCATAGTATATTATGCCATAAAATAAGTGTAATAAAAATGTCACTGCATGCTAAAAGAATGTCATAATTATTTTTGGAAACTATGTCATGACATTTTTATGGCATACAAAAATCTTATGCCAAATAATCAAAATCTCATTATTGTACTGGTAGTTGTACTTGGATCCATTGTCCACACACAAAAGACAACGAGACCGAATTACAGTTTAAAATGGAGAGTGAGTTTGTTGAAGGTATTGTTAGTGTTGTTGGGGTGAACCGGAGTAGCTGGTGGCACAGGGATTTCCAATGAGAACAGAGGAGAAAAAGGAGGCTGGATTCCAGCGAACTGGACACAACGAACAACAGAGCCAAAAAAACAACAACAATATGCAAAAACAGCATTCTCAAGAAAGGTACAAGCACAAAAGGAGAGGTCTGTCAATGAGGGGGACACTGAACAGGACTTTTCTGTGGCACAAACTGGAAGTGTCTTGATTGAATGTGAGCAGATGCCAATGCGGAAACTACGCCCAGGAAACACAAACAGGAACACACAAACCCAAAGGGAGAGTTGATGGGGAACACGGATGAATTAGGTTAACTGTTAACAAACCGTCCAAAACAACGTGTATGTCTCTTGTTTTATTTATGTAAAAGTATTTATGAGTTAGTTGATCAGCAGCCTTGCTATTTACAAGAATGCCTACATGTAGAAAATACACAATCTACAATATCAAAGTGCTGCATAATGCATTATGCTGCTCCCTTTACTTAAATAAATGATCTGATCTGATCTATAGTGCAGATAAAAATATACATATCTTAGTGACATAGTTAAGTTCGATGACAGATTGAGATTTTTTGGCAATCACAGTTATTTTTAAAATGAGTAATGAAAACTGACTGGATGCTCTCGGTTTTGTGAATGAGGGGCCAGAGGTGGTGCAGTATCTTAGTGTGAGGTAGCTGGGAAACAGCCCAGAAACCTGTTTAATGTCCACAGAGGGTATTATTGTGCAGCTTCTCTCCTATTGGCTGCTGGGATCTGCCACCACACTGGTTCATACTGGGGCAGACGAGGTCCAATCACACGCCAGTGCTTCTCCTTAAGGACAAGGGAGGAGGGGGAGAAAGAAATCACACAGCAACACTTCCACAAGCCGGTACTGTACCTCACACACAAACACACACACACACACACTCACAAAAGTGGAAAATACAAATGTTTGACTTTGGGAAGCGTTTAAAGTGTGATGTGCCAAAGGGGAAAGCACAGATTGCTTTGTGTTAACTCCAATTGTTGGAGCAAAAGAGCCATTAAAACACCTAATAAACACACCTATAAAATGCACTCATAATAGAGTACAGGCCAATCACATGGGCCAAAAGTGCTGTTAATTAACAATACACAGAATGAAAGAGTGTCACATGCAGTTCATCACAAAATACAATGTTCAGTCTGCTATTGTAGGGAACTATCTGAAAATGTCCATGTTGGTGCTTTGAAAGCAGGAAAAACGAGACATACAAGTCTTTTGTGTGTGTGTGTGTGTGTGTGTGTGTGTGTGTGTGTGTGTGTGTGTGTGTGTACGTGTGTGTGTGTCTCCGTGTCAATGAGTCCTACTCCTTGGATAGTTCTGAAGCCACAATAGCACAGCATGCGGGCCTGTCGCCCCCTTCTGGACACCAGTGACTGGGAGGACGTTTTCTCTTTTTTTAACACTTCAGTCACAGTTCAGTCAGCTTTTCTGCTCATGTTGTGCTTCGTTGTCCTTCGTTTCCCCTCTTGTTGACCTGTTATAAATAATGTCAACACTATCATGGGTCTGAAAGTAGACACAGCCAGCTGACCTGCTGTATTTGCAGTGCCGGCAATCCTTAGTATTGTTAGATGTTTTTAGATATAATAATACAGCTGTCAATTTAGCAAGAACATCCTCATGTATGGTCATTGTTTGGATGATCCCTTTTACAGGACTTTCATCGTGTCAGAGATTAAAGTATTTTCGAACCTTCCTATCTCTTAGTCCAGTCCTCTTGGCACCAGCAGTACATCTCTCAACCAGTGCTGCTTCCAAGACAAATAACCAGTAGGTGGCAGACTTACTTACTTTACAGATAACCATGTATAACAAAGAAAAAGAACACAGCAAACAGCATCACAATCATTACATCTGAGTGCAGGAAGTAACATGAATTTATCAACCATTGAGTCAGCACTTCATCATTAATACTCCTGACAAGCACCAGGGGTGAAGGACTATATGTCATGTTATAAATAGGAAATATCTGCATCTTAATAAATAAAAAAAAGTCAGGGATGGACATGTTAAGATGTTATTAATTATTACATGAAAACAATCTGTAAAAAGATATATAATAATCATAATACTAATGACTAAAGATTTGTATTAATATATTAATATTGATAACTATTGTTGGAAGATCTTTAGTCTTTTCAGGGGGGCTGATAGCAACCAACCGTGGGTGCGGGTTATGAAATATATATCTAGAGAGAAGCATGTAAGACAGAAAGTCGGATCCCAGGGTAGTTACAGTAGTAAAGTAATGCACTAATACACAAAGAGCCAGTTTCCAAAAGATAGATTGCACTAAGTGTTGTTTGCATCTGTAAACGGTCTGTTTATTGTTATGAGAGCCACATAATAGGTTGATGCAACATTGCATGAAACAGGTTGATGCAATCGCGCATGAAACCTGCAGTCAAAGCTGGTGGTGGAAACGCACAGGAGTGGGGATGTTTTGCCTGTTGTGGGCTTGGTGATTTTCACAGGATAAACCGCCACAGCGACCAATGCAAAGCACCATTGTCGTCTCGTGTGGATGAGGATCCATTTGATTCTCAACATAATTAGAGGTAAAAGGAATGATTCATTAAGGGTTGGCTTGTTCTGATGGTGTGGATGGATGAGAAAAAAAGAGGTTATCCTGTTGAAGAAGAAACATTTGCCAAAAAGTATTTTAGCTTTTTCTGTAGTTGACGTGCTAGATGGGTTCTGTTTTGACCTCTGCACCAGCAGAGCCTATTTGCACAGTCTTGGTTGTTTCCCAGCATGCGTTGTGGCATGATTTGGAATAAACACATACGAGCTCTATGTCCAGTCCTGTGTGCCATGGTACAGCCTGCCGTGACCTGCGGTTCCTGAGACAAATTACAAACTGAAAGATGTCGAGTGGAAAAGTCATAAATCAGAGCAAAGCCAAACACTTCGAGGCAGCTAATGAAGTGGTAAGAGCGGGCCACACTGGGCCACCTCCATCTTGTCACTCATTACCGCTAAAGGAAACAGTGAAGGCCTGCGTGGAAATGCACGCCTTTCACTGTCCTTGAAAGTACGAACACAGACGCAGTATGAACCTGCTGCACATGCAGGACTTTGCAGAGGTGTGCTTTTAAACATGGCCACGTCCTCGAGGACGCGTTTAAAAAGGACAGCAAGAGGAACTATGTGGGATCGGTGTGTCTGACCCCGGAGAAATCATTTGCTCCGATGCCACTGAGAGGCCTGGCCTCCACACACTGGGAAGATGAACACAGGAGATTAGCAAAGACTAACAGGCTCTGTCATGATGAACAGACGCCTGGGCCGAGTCAAGATGCTGAGACTAACCCGCCAGTTCTTCTAAAAACATACAATCCCCCCGACACTTGTCGAGCTCAGACGCATGTAAAATACACCCACGCCTGCTTAGATAAACTCTGAGGCACTCCACAGTATACTCAGACTGGAGTTTGACTGATCCTGCTTCTTCTTCAAAAACAAAGATGGGATACAGTATTTAGAATTGTTGTTCATCACTAAATGACATGTTAGCCTGTTGTAAACATGCCGATATAGGAATTACCTTTATAGATTTTAGCATTTATGGAAAGAGAGGCGGAAGTCATGTTCTCTGCTTTGCCAGTCTGGTGATATTCAGACCAGTCTTAACCAGGTTTTAAAAGCCAGTGCAAATAATGCTGAACTCAGGCAGCTGCACAGCCTGTGTTTAAGGCGGAAAATGTCATAACAGCTACCATGTAAACCTGAAAAGTAGCCAGAGCAACATGTTCTGTAGACCATGAGACACACTAAACACCAGCCTTGGTACCGGTACTTTAGAGAACGATTTTGGAACAAACAAGGCTCCATTCAAGGCAAGTTTCATTTGACATGTCAATGAATTATGCACAGGGGAAATTAAGAATGCTGCACCTTAATACCGTACTTTCAAACGGAACATTTTATATCAATTAGTTATACCAATCATTTGTTTGTTTGATTTCTTGAAGTTTTTGAAGATTAAAAATAGAAAAATAAGTTTGCTTTACTTGAACAGCTAGAGGTGTCCAATGACACCCTGTGGATTTCAAACAAAATCTATTCTGAGGCCAATTTCAAACTGGTAAAGGCAATATAATGTTAAAAAGCATTGCCCAGTTTAAAATAGGAATTTATTTGGAAGACAGATATTTCAATTTCAGATATGATCCTGAAACCTTCTTGGATGTCACAATCTAAATGGTAAGAACCATGGTCTTTAACCAATGCAATGAGCATTACTTGATGCAAATATAGCCGGCCACAGTCAATGGCCACCAACAACACCCACTTGAGAAGAAAATACACAAACAATGACAAACACAATTCAATATGTTTATACTACCCTGATATAAAATATCTGCATGTCCTGTTGATTAATGTGCCACAACAAACCTGCACTAATTACCACATGGTATCTCCCACATTGTTAAATAGGTGCTCAATCCTAAGACCCAAGTCACTGAGCTGATGGTAATTTATGTTAACGTGACTAGTGCCGTGCGAATGGAATATTATTCACTGTGGTCGTTTTTTTCTGTTTTGTCGTTTTTTGTCTTGATTTTTTTCGTTGTTGCTTTATTCTATAATATTTATTTATGCCATATTATTATTACACCAAACCGATGGTGGGCCATGTTCCATAAAGACTGCAATATTATGTCAAAATGTGGAATTCCCATTTTGCTGTATTTTAAGAGATAATGCCGTATTGCGAACTAGAAGGCCTGCTTGGTTGCAGTATGATGACAATAGCTAAAATACAAAAAAAATAGTGTGTTTCTATAGAAACAGAATATTTTTGACATTCAGTTACAATGTTTTTCCCCACTCTTGCTTCACCCACAACAGACTTTGATTTAAATATATTTATCAATTACTATTTAAATTTAAGATAAATGCATGAGTTTGACTGTTTTAGTTTGAAACCAAAATCATGTTAATGAACAATTGCAACAATAACAATGGTAATTTCTATAATGTTTAGAATGTTTCATTTTGTCTTGGAAATGTGTGAATTCAACATTGCAATTATTTTAATGTACCATAACAACTGACCTCATCCCTTATTGGTAGCCCAGTTTGGGATTTATGTTTTGTATCACAAATTCAAAACTCTGTAAACGTACACACCTAATATGTTTCTGTACCTGACTGCACATAAAGAATCACATATTGACATCATCATCGTGGGCAGTTCCCCTCCACCATGAGAACAAAGGCTGAACACAAGCAAAAGAAAGTCCTTTGAAACGCAATTTGGACGACTGCTGACAAGTCCCTCACACCCAATAAAACTAGAGGTATAGTGGAGTGCAGCAAGACAAATGGCTGCCTGGCTTTGACCGCCAGCAGCACAGCAAGTGCTGGTCAAGTGAAGCAGAGAGGACGGGACAAAAACTAGTCCCTGAAGTGCCACTTAACTTTAATGACCTGATCAACCGATGAACTCAAATGCGCTTGTCCTCATCCTAAGTGTCAGCTTATTATGATTTTTGTCACAGGAAGATACACTGCGGTTTTACATTTAGCTCACAGACTTTACAGTGAGAAAGGTGGAAAGACAGAAGGAGTCCATGGAAAAACAAAACCTCTCAGAGAGAGAACCAGAAAACCACAGCTGTGAAAATCCACCTTCTGTGGACATAGGGAAGACATTTCTGTGTAGAAGCACAACTATAACCCACAGTCTGTGTTAATGATACAAAGGTTCCATCATGGGAGGTCTGAGCAACAACTTCCACTTTGCTGGGCTCAGGCCTGTGAAGTCGGCAGGATAACAAAGTCACATGTCTGTCGGGTCACATGTTCAGGCATCAGACGAACTGGAGGATGTTGGTGTAAGTAAGACTATGGGTTTGACCAGATCTTGAACCGAACAGCACATGATGCCTCATGGCACCTACTAAAGTCCTACAGAAATCAGCAATTGACCCTGACACTAATATCATCAAGCTGCGCTCCGAATTAAATGGTCACAGTGCAAACATGGCGCGCACTTCAAAGAGTTCAGAGGCTTACCTCTGAAAAACAAAGGGCATGACACTGTTTAAATACGAGCACTGAGAAACTAGTGAAGACGCCAGAGCTTATGCGAGGGGCCAGATAAACAGGAGCAGTTTTATAGAAGCTGTAACCCTGCTGGCCTGATTTTAAACAAGTTCAATAGAGTTCCACACTACAAAAAAAAACTTGGCAAGGAAGTGTTCACCCATTACTATTATTATTTAGCACCACAAAAGGGTCTGTAACAGGGCGCTGCATGGATGAACTACCCGCTGCAGTAGTTGTGACTTCATACAAACCACTACAGACACATCTACATCTGTTCACTTTGCATCATCAATCAACTTAATGGGAGGGATTAACAATGTTGGGAAGGTTACTTTACAAATGTAATTGGAAACAGATTACTAGTTGCTCTTCACTAGTGAACCCTTTCAGAGTAGTGTTTTTTTTTTTACATTACAACTTTTGGATTGTTTTACCCTCAGTTGTTTTCCACACTGATGGCTTTGACGCTCTATGGAGAGCATTGCCAAACCATTGAGCCTCTGACATGTTAGAGCGCAAGTAGTTTTTTATTATCTTCATTTCACTGAAGCCCGCTCACCTCCAGCCAGTCACAGGCAGAGTTGTTCAGCTGTTTATGTGCCAGTGAAGAAAGAAAGAAAACATTTCTCATAAATAGCAGGGTGTATTTCAAACTTTACACCATCGTATGTTTGCCTCATTGTTCTTCTTGGACCACGGGAGCCGCCATCTTTCCATTCTGTTGACAAAAAGCAGCTACCTCATTGGTGTAGAACGATCACCTGTCGAACCGTGCCACCACTCGCGACCGAAATCCTATAACGGTCTGAAGAAACTAGTCCTCCATAAAACTTTTTTTTGGTAGCTTAGCGCCAAACGTTCTTTTTTAAGAGCTAAAGATTGTGTAGATGCCAGTGTGTGGAGCGGGATGAAACGATAACAGGGTTCACCTTACGGCCTACAAGTTTTGATCAGTGGCCAAACCATTTTTGTGTTGGGGGGGGAGGGGGGGGGGGATTCCTGACCACTATTTTAAGGACAATTAGGAAGGAAACGCTTTATTCAAGTCAAATATTACATATTTCTTTCCACAAATATGCCTATTTTAAAACATTTTTTAAATTATTCCATAATTTAATGAGGGCCAAGTTCGGCCCCCCTATCCTTGGCCCAGACCCGTTTGTCCCCCCCCCCCTTTCGGCAGGCGTGAGAATCTTCCTCAAAAACATAACTAAACCGAGGGAATGTAAACATCTCAACAATTCTCATAACTGACTATCAAACTTTCTTCATATTTGAATGTAGCCCGTTTGACACAACCAACATTTTGATTTGTAACTATTTGTAACTGATTTTGCATTCTACTGCAGAAAATGATGTTCTTATATTTTGGGTGGCCAGTTGTAGCTTAATTCTCATAGTTGACTCAAACTTTCTCAAAATGCTTTTCATTGCCTGTTTCTTTTGCCTGTGACTTGCTGTACGTCGTTGCCCAGCTGCTACTCTGCTCACTGAGATGCAGTGAGGGAGAACAGTTTGTACACTTGTTTTGGTCTGCGTACAGTTCATATTGTGTTGTATTTATTCCTTTAACTCAATGCAGCAGTTGTTTCCTGTCTGAGATTGGGCTTTTGTAACACTTACTTGTAACACATTTCATTCTTAGTCTGTCATTTTATTACTTCCCTCTGTTGCATGTAACTAGTTGCTCCCTAACACTATAGTGATAGATATACACTATATTATGTTATTTCAACCTGGCACTGAATGTTGACAGTATGACAGAGAAGGATAAGAGTATTATACGGCTACGTTGGAATACATCTCCTCATGCAGTCGGACAATAACCTTTAGAAGATGACACTTCCCACTTTAAATAACCCAAGCCCTCCACACATCCCAACAGAAGATATTTGCCAAGTCACAATTTCAGAAAACTAATTGTGACATAGATACATCTGTAGATATTCTTAACTGTACAGTAAGAATAACTTGCTTGGATAATTGTTGTGTGCCAACACTGACGATTTTAGTTTTTAGAAGTTTATACTTTTGTCTAAGATGGTTTCTGTAGATTTACAGGAAGACATATTTCTATGTGTCAGTAAACTATGGAGCAGGAAAGCAACAGTGAATAGTTCATCATCTAAAATATGATTTATTCAAAGAGAACCTAATGCATTTCACATTGCTGCCACTTCAGGGATGGATGTGGACATTTAGAGAATTCCTAACCTTGCAAGAGGAAACACTTTACCAACTTTCAAGTATGTCAAACCAATGTTTGTGACTGAATTGAAACGCTTTTGGTTGGCTATAGAGGATTTGGGGGTTTGCCTAATTTGGCTGCACAGCTTAATTGCTTTGCATAATAAGGATATAGTCTGTGACATATTAGAAAACAACACTACAGGTCATCACATAAAGCTAATATCCAAATAAATGAATCATATCAGGCAAGTAATTAATTCCGTGAAGCCAAGGCCTTCTCCAGCTAAATCGATTCCGCCTTTAGAATCTGGGACAGATTTCCTGTGTCTTCAGTATAGGCGGGGCTTTTGAGTTTAAACCGTGACCAAAAACGGACGACCCAGGTGTCTCGTGTATCATATAATTCGTGTATCATATAATTTCTTGAAGATCTTCAGCATGATCAGATTCTCTACTACTCTAATACTTTTTTGGTGTTAGAATCACTGCCAAAATACTGTACTATGTTAACAGGGAAGGGCGACCCTCATATTACACACAGTCATTTGATCCATTATTCCATTAAAAGTATTGAATAGTGCAACTTTAAAGGTGCCTCAAATCCAGAGACCTCAGCACAGGGTGATAGATGTCATGTGTACAGAAAGAACCGCATAAACAAATTACAGCATCGTCCAGATGGAATCAAAGACATGATGTTCAGAGCAACTCCATCCTAACGTGTACTAAAGCGTGCTTGTGCAAGTTGGAGGTCAGCTGTGAACACTGTTACACTAGAGGACATCAATCTCCCATTTTCACCTCCACCATTTTGACTGTAGAAGAAACCAGAAGGCAGAGAAATGCGGCAGCATGCAATTACACGAGGAAATGTTTTTCCATTAGGAGTGTTAGGGATTTAAGTAGAAATGCACAGCTAGTGGTCAAAATTATAATACATCTAGAAATGTTTAGGATTAGAATTGTAGCTGTGTGATGTTAGAAAGTAGTTATGACATTAGTATGTTATAGGAAGTTAATGCAAAATGAATCAAACACAATGTATAGTCATGTATGTCTTAATTACTGTACACATTAACATCCTGTCACGATGTAATGTTAAAACCTGGGGACAAATGCTGTACCTTTATGGATTTCTCCCAACTTTCTCCCCAAAGAGAGTTTTTTGGGAGTTTTTTCTCCTGTCAGGTATTAGAAGAGCAAATATCTTGAGTATTGCACCGCATCAACTGATCTTTTATGATATGTTGTATTTTAATTGTGTTGTGTTGTACTAGTTATAAGAGGAAGACAAACTATGTTTGCTATGTTACATTCACTCGTTGAGGCATGAAGCCAAATGTATCTGCATTGAATGTATTGGAATATGAGGGAAAGATAAGATAGAGAGGTTTTAGATCAGAGCAGCAGAGTCGGACCTGGATGTAAAGGGGACAAACCAGGAGGAGACACTGAAGGATAAGCCAATGACATTCAATTACACCCAAGAAACACACACCGGGAGTTTTCAAAGGATCAAAACTGAAGAAGAACTATGGATTTTCCAGCAGCCGCTTTGATAAGTCACATTTGACTTGGTCCGAGAATTCTCTATTTTGCTAAATATTTCACTCTTCACATTGTATTTTACTTTGTAAATTGTATTCCTTATCATTTTGTTTAAAAATTCATATTTTTAACAATGTATCCCCAAAAGTTTCAGCAACACCTAGCTGAAATGTAATTTCCGTTTTCTCAAACCCTGCCACATTATCAGAGTAGTGAAGGACGTCACACTTAGACAAAATAGAAAAAAAATAGACAGGAAGATGCCGATATTCTTGCAACTTATTGTTGTCATCTCATTGTCTCACTGAAAACAATAGCCCTGTTTAAAGTCAAAAACGATTTTTTTTTGTAATTGTTATTTTCATTTCAAAAGTATCAACGTATGGGAGGAATCATGGAATCCATAAAAGGGAGTGAGGACAACTCTTTTGAAAAAAAATCAACTAATTGGGACATATGTGATTTTCAGCGACGATTTGCACATGGTTGGTATATTGGTTATAAATATTATATATTATACTATATATAATAGTATAATATATTATAAATACAGCAACAACTGCAATGCTATACTTAGGACACTATGGAACACAAGTAAGCTGTGCATTATATTTGAAATGGAATGTATTGCAGTAGGAATTTGGTGATTATCATATATCCTTATCGTTTTATTTATTTCATTGTCTTCAATCCCATGTGCACACTGATGGAAGGTTCTATGAAAAGCTACTTATTTTATAATTCTAGGGGACAGGGTTGAGTCCTTCCCATGGTGTTGGTCTCCCTCTCAGTGATCACAAAGTGGAGGTCATATTTCTCAGTCCAGCACCAGTGTCAGAGTGACTGCAGCTGCAACCTCCTCCTGCTCCCATCACGTGACGCGGTGGGTGTGTGTCTAGGTTCAAGTCCCTTCCAGAACCTCGGCTTGATCCCGCTGCTATAAAAAAAATCTATTGTTGGTATCGCAACAGATACCCAGAGAGGTGCTGCATGGGCCTGGACTCACGATCCCGAGTGGAGACTATAGGACACTAAAGGAGCAGAGGTCAGAGCGAAGCAGGAGGTAAGAACAGAGATCCCTGGGACTGCTTCAATTGAAGGGGTTTTTCACCCATCTTTTTTCAATTTCTGCCAAGCTAAAGGCAGTGAAATAAAATAAAAATGTATACATATATAATTTGTGTTAAAAAAAAGAAGTGAAAAGGCTTTTAGTGATCCGCAATAAATGTAGTCAGATTTCTGCAGCATATATTCACTAAGTCCACAAGCGTTGGGTTTATGACTATGGGCCAAACGTGTGCAACATACCTGTAAATATTACTTTGGGAATATATTGAGAGGGTGCAGTATTGTTTTCATGCTGTGTGTTATTAGACATGGGCAGCACGAGGCCCACTGCTCTCCCTAATGTACAAACAGCTCGATGTAGCAGACTCTGTCCCTGAAAGCTGGTTTTTTGGTGTAATTACGGTCTGAGTAATTTGACGGATCTGTGTAATTGGCTCTGACCGAGGGGCGTGATGTTGATATACAACATGTGCGCTCACCTAAACACGGCAGGCTTCATTTATTTGTTTTATTTTTTTTTACCGCTAAAACAAAATGACTTTGAAGGGATGGGAGTTAATTGAGGCAGAGACGTGCTGTTGAGCGTCCGCCTGAGAGTGTGTGTGTGTGTGTGTGTGTGTGTGTGTGTGTGTGTGTGTGTGTGTGTGTGTGTGTGTGTGTGTGGGGGGTTTGCGTGTGGTAAACAGCAGGAGGTTGCAGGGCCCCGCTCCATCTCCGCTGGCCGGGGTTCGGGGATCCCCGAGCAGCGCTGTCGGGCTGCTTGGAGAGGCAGCGGAGCGCAGCTGCGGACGCACTAACGGCGTCTCGTGCGCGCAACACGTCACCGACAGATCTAGAAGTCACGCCGCCACCTGATTTACGGCCGTACGTACGCCGCAGAGTTTGCGCTTCATTTAGCCTTCTCCTGCTCGAGCCGCAAGCGCATGTTTCACCTGCAAAAAGTGCGCAGGGCCTCCGCCATCGCCGAGAAGCTGCGTGTCTGCAGCGCGATGGCTGCACGCACACGCACGCACGCACGCACGCACCCACGGACGGTCTTAAAATGATTTGTAAGTTATTCTGCATTGGCGATTGAATGAGGATTCAAACAAGTAAAGGGAATCTTATTGGCTTTAATAAACCTCTAAATTCATTTGTTTAGGGCTAAATTAAACCATTCTCAAAAATAACTCCAGATATTATAACCATAATAGATTTAAGTGAGCGTAACATGATCGTTTATATCAGGGAACTTGGCTAATCGGTGGGCATTTATGAGCTGAATGACATAATGGGACAAAGAACGCCCCAGAAAGACCAAAGACGTTTTGCTTTCCAAACCAAGCGGGCCCAATGTCTGACCCTCGGAAACGTGTTTGGTCCGCAGAGCTGCGTACTCGAGTGTTTTTCCCTGGAGGAACTCGGTGGGCCTCCATCACCACATGAAGTCTATCAGCAGGGGCTCGCGGTGTGGGATGTGCTCCTCACAGAGTCCCTGAGGTCCTTATAGCAACTCAAGGGACGTACGTGCTTTCATTTCCACAACCGGATCTCTGGTTCTGTGTCGGGGGACAGTTGTCCGTTCGGGTTCATGCTGGCGGGTCGTTTCTGATTACAGATGTTTTCAAAAAATATACGGTTATTATAACTTTTTTATTTAGTTTATTGAAATATTTTGCTCATAATAATCTAGGTAATTCGACGGGTAACATTGTTTTGTGGTTAAATGATTCCTGTAAAAGTGGATGGAGTTCTATCTGGACTCAGTCACTGAAGTCACATGTTTATTTGGCTTTAAAAGTTGCTTATAATAGTATGGATTAAGCATTAAAGGATCGGGACATCATCATCTCGGATAAATAATAGTCCTGTTCAGGTGTAGGGCTCGTCCACCCTGCCGGCCACATTAACCCGGTTAGTCTGACCATGTTTTCGGGTGGACTTATCCACGTTGGTAACATACTCGTGTTCCGTAGTTAGATAGATGTAGTGCGGGTGGAAGTGTTGCTCCCCGGGGAATGGATGTGTTGAGGCTCCGGGGTGGGACAGTCCGTCTGGAGGGCACTGCTGCGGAGTCAGGGCGGACCCGGTGAGCAAAACAGGGGGGCACACCACTCTCTCCTTGCTCCTTAAGGTTCACGCACAAGCACACGCATGCAAGCAGTGGGTGTGTGTGTGTGTGTGTGTGTGTGTGTTAGTGTGCGTGTGTGTGTGTGTGTGTGTGCGTGTAGCAATGGTTGTGTGATTTTAAGAAAACAGCAGCGTGCTGCTGAGGCCCCCCCCCCCCCCCCCCCCCCCCCTCCTTTAGAGCGCAGAGTGCGCGCTGCACAGGCGCACAACGCAGCTCGGGGCCGGAGAGCTGAAAGGCACTAAGGCAGCCGAGGCACACGGCGCGCGGACACTTCCCCGTGGACAGACTCCAGACTCCCGCTGAGTGGGAAGAGGAGCCCCCCCACCCCCCCTCCCCACCCGCTGGCAGCCGGCGGAGGAAGGATGATAGCGGGCTGCATGAGGTACAGTACATCCGCCTGCTGACCGGCTGCTGGCGTGAGAAGGACACGCCAGCACTGGACGGCGTGGGACTGAAGCTAGAGAGCCATCCCGGTGCAATGAGACGTCATTAGACTATAAAGTCCCACGGCGAGGACATCTGATGTGGGAGATCTGAATGTGGCCGTTATGGGCAGGAAGCGGCGCGCAGCACGAGTGGGAGATAGAAATAGTCTTGGTGTTTTTGGGGTGTACATTTCTAATGACATTGTGTTGTGTTCTCGTTTGTTAAACATTATGTCTGGATTATTGAGGCTATTTTTTAAGTTAAAAAAATAGTTTTCATTTACAAATTAAATATAATAATTGGTGATAACAGCATTTTATTTTCACCACGTCATTATTATTATTATTAGCACAATAGCATTCGTTTTTAATTTATTAAATATGAAATATTGGTAAGTATTAAGGCGAGGATACGGCAGATGACCTTAAACGCTTCGGATCTTGACTTAAATACATCAGTTCATCTGGTTTACCAGTTGCAGAAAATGGATGACAATCCAACAGCTAAGCCTTTTGAATTTGAATCAAATATTAGAAATACATTTTTTTGATGCAAAGGCTGTTACTGTAAGGGTTCGTAATTATCTTAACTGTACTAAAGACATTCGGCCTAGTAATTGTTTCTATGGAGCAGGAATGGAGCCTTGCATGATGGGCACTAAATAGTTCCTCTGTGAGAGGCATTTCATTAAATATATTTTAAATATCAATGTTTTTGTATAACATTTCAAATCTGCTTTCAACTTTTAGAGAGTTCCAAAGAGCTCTTTCCTTGCCAGCAGGTTCTAATGAATTTGCAGTGAACTCTAATACAATGCCGTCCAACTGTGCAATTTATTTGATGTGTAGGAACATTTTTTGTTTTACATAATTTATCATTTCATATTTTTGTTCTCTGGACTGAGGAGCCGGCGCTGGTTAATACCCAGGCCTCCATGCATCAGCGCTGCAGACACAAAATGGCGGCGGATGGACATTTATTACTATCTATTATCTATCTTACTATTTATTACTATCTCTTGTTGTTCCATTTGTCATTTTACGGTCTGCATTCCTTTTTCTGCAGCCTTGAAGGATTTGCAGACCACATGACTTCAACCAATGTGTAAAACAACAGTGGAACTTTAAACAAATGGTACATTTAATACAATGTTTCCCCTTATTTACTTGTCTTTTAACATCGGCAAAAGAATAAAACGTGTGTGAAGGAATAGCTTTGCAGACCGAGAATCAGGGTTCTGGCTTGGGCTGCTCAGTTAAACGGCACCAGTGAAAGTTGCAGTTTCACAGGTCTGTGGTCAGTTCCCTGTCAGCCCTTATCTTTATTAGCGTTCACAAATGTCTCCATGAGTTTACAGTGGACGCTGCCTCTCCACTTATGGCTGAGAGAGTGTTTACAGGCCCACATGAACAGCACTAGGCATGATGTGGGCTCTGGCTATGGCTGAACCATTTCTTCAGAAGAATTGTTATAATAATAAGTTAGAGGGAGGATAACTTATGCACAGTGTGAAGAAACAGCAGCTGAAACAAAGGAATATTAAACCCGTCCACGTGATGGAATGCTTATCTTCTTAGTAAGTGTCGGCAAAAGCCTCGCTTGTAGTAGCCACATACGTAGCCGTCAGAAAACAGAGCAGGGTGAGGCCAACGTGACAACCAGTCTCACAGCAAAACGTGTAATAGCCCCCCATCCCCTTAAAATTGTGACAAATTGTGACAATACTACTTTTGCCTTGCAACTAGGTCACGTTACTATCAAGTTTCCCTCACCTAAAAAAACAACATGGCGGACTGTCGGCGTATTATCTGTGAAAAACACAATATTTTAAGAAAGCGTCAGCATTTGTATGCATTTCGGTGGCACTTCTAGTGAGAAGTATGCGTTATATTTTCATAATCTTCTATCAGAGAATGTAGAAGACCTTCCGTTTATTAGTTTCTACGTTGCAGCCGCCGCTCGGTGTTAACGCACCTCCAGCCTAATAAAACATAGCAACAATTTCCCCCCTGAAATTGTGACAATGCTACAATGGTCCCTTGTCGTAGCTATTACACGTTCCGCTGTGAGACTGGGTCAGCAGCAGCAGGAGACAGTTGTGGGGTTGTGAGCACGTGTGACCGATAATCTGCATGGGTTCTGTCCCCATCACAACACAGATACATGCAACCTACACTTTATTCATTTTGCTACATGCTAGTTTCACTGAATTGTATCCAGTTGTGTTCAAAAATCTAAATCAGCCAGATTGGAGAGAGAGTTTCACTGATGAGGCTTCTTCAAATGGTAATGGATCATCTTAGACGGGAACACTTTCACTCTGTTTGAGAGAGACGAGTATTAGGAGGGCAGGGGGGGAGGCCGAGGGCAGGATTTATCTTCATGCCTAAGAGGATGTGTAACAGAAAATGGTGAATTAATGTCTGAAGTTTACCCAATATAGCATGATGGGATGCATGGAGGGTGTCCCTAAGTTAACCTTCTCGCCTCAATGTTGAAGGCCTGATTATTACTTTGTATTATTCTGCAACGACTAAAGGTGATTAAGTTCAATCACGACTTTGTATGGTTTCATATTGCCTTTATATATATATATATATATTTGGGATAAAAGATTGCTGTATAAATATAAATAAATATTAAACAAAGTGAAATTTAAATGAAAGCATTTCTATCATCATTTCCTTTTTGTTTATATTGTTTTTAACTTCAATCCAACTCCCAGAGTTCAACACTATAAACCCCTCTAAACACCATTTGGTTGAAGAAACACGATGGGCTTATTTTCCACCAACAGCAGCCGGTGGCTGGACTTCCAATCCAAACAGCTGAAAGGAGAGAAAAACACTTTTAGATGGCCAAATTTGAATCTCGAGTACTTTTTAGTTCTTCAGTTCAGTTTATGAACACAATTCAAGGAAAACCCTTTTTAGTCAAAACTTATGTGACTTGTGTAGTTATTATTTACACCAGACCCCGTTAGCAGCAGACACACAGACCAAGACAGGCTTTCTTTCAAAGGACTGGGGGACTTAAAACACCACAATGAAATATTAGATATGAAATGATATCCAACATCTGCCGAGCTGCAACATTAACAGTGTATTTCTATATTAGTTACATTTACCTTAAAGAAGGGATTGCATTACATTAAAGTCTGTGAAAGGGTCAGAATTATGAACTGGTTTCTGAATTTAATTCCTATTGAGCCAGAGGGAAAAGGATTAATGAAAAATAATGCAATTTTAAATAGGAAAATCAACATCATTATTCCTTATAGTTGTTTTTACATTACTAGTTTAATAATTCATCTTTCTTCTGTACTCCTTTTCCTTTCTACATGAATGTAATGAACGTAGTAGACTGTGATGGCTCATGCTAACAGCCCCTGGCCTATTGGAGAAGCTCCACACATACATGCAGAAGTCTGAAAGCGTGTGTTTGAGCCCAGCTGCACAGTGACTAATGGTGCTGTTCAGTGTTCTCGCTCTCTGCTTTCACAGATAACTCTGACAGCTGAGTATTTCTCTGATCCTGCAGAGATGCTGCAGGAGAAGCTTTCAGCTGTGACGGATGAATGTATGAGCCGGGTCCAGTCTGGTGGGGAGACGGATCTGCTTCCAGAACATTCCCCACTGGGCCTCTCTACAGCTCCCACCATTCCCAGTTCCACTGAGCCCAAACAGGTACACATGGAGACCCTTGAGTCAACATGGCTGCAGCTTTTAGACTATCAGACGGAGGGATCATTCTCCAGATACATAGAACTTCCTTAAATGGAATGACGTGGGCACATATTTGTTTACAGCCATACTTTAAATGTTTTTCCATACGATATTTCGATGACAATGCGCTACCAAGGGTTAGTTTGGTGAGTGTGTGAGTGTAAAAGGGATTTCTGCTCTCCTTCAGAAAATTGAGAACATTAAGGTTGCTCTTCATGAGAGAGAGCTGTGGAAGAAGTTCCATGAGGCCGGCACAGAGATGATCATTACTAAAGCAGGGAGGTCAGTAATGCACAAGATTTTGGGGTTCTTATTCATTACATTTGTATTTGTATTTGTCACATCATTATCAATGTTAATATGCTTCAAGATTTTCATGTACTGCGTATGTTTTATTACTTCGTATAGTAGTTTGTACAATGCATCACATTAATGTTTAGAATGTATTAATACGTGCAGGGTGCCATGATTAAGTACACACACACGCACACATCCACAGCCTTCATTGTCTTGCCCAAACACACTTGAGCATGTGGACTGGAGGAGCCGAGGACCGAACTACTGACTTTGCATATCCTGTTAGTCACATTATTGTAACAAAACCTGCTCATACTCTTCAGATTGTGGAAAGTTACAGACGGTGATAATAAGGTGATGGATTTACCACGTGAAATGATTCTTTAACCTTTCTGTTACTGTAACATAAAGAAGTTAGAACTTTGTCAAACAGAAATTTCCTGCAGCGGGACTACATAATTGAAAACACAAATGAATGCTAGGCTTTTGGATTCAATGCGACCCGAGGATTAGATGGTGAGGCCTTTGGACATTAACCAGAGAATGAGTACATTCTCCGCCTCTCATTCCTCATGGGATGTTTTTTTTTTGGTAAAAAAATGTAAAAGGTCACCACACTTTTTTCCTTAATGCTGCATAACTATAAGAGATGGGCTTTCCCTTGTCCTGCTGATGAAGTGGGCTCTGAATCCCTAAAGCCCTTTGAAGAGTTGTGCAGCTGTGTCTGGGTTTACCTCCAGTGCTGCAGTCTGCCACAGACATGCTGAAGGTCACACAAACATGGGCTCCATCCTCCAGAAGCAAAAGCAAAGGCTCTGAAAATGAACTCTCGCTTAATGATCACTGGATGAATTACTTAAGTATGTTAAAAAGCGTGCATTCAAGCTATGTTAACACGGTAGAACACAATGGTCCATGTTGAAACGTGAGCGTTGTAGTAGCCGAGGAAAACACTTTTACATTAAATCAGACATTTGAGCAGATCATTCTGTCAAACATAGTGTATATATATATATATATATATATATATATATATATATATATATACACACACAAATTGCTGTGAAATTTTATCCTGTGTTTGTGAGCAGTAAGCTACTACAAAACTATATCACAGTAATTTATTGTGTATTCACTCAAAGATTACAGTAGTTTAACAATTTACTGTGCAAATCAGAGAAACAATTTGTATATTGGGGGAATAAAAAAAGAGGAGGGATTACTCCATCAAGATGGACAGAAGTGTGATATATGTCATGTGTACAGAATAAACAACATAACAGAGTTACAAAACCTTAGATTAATATGACAAAAATTATTCTTAAAATACAATTAGTAAGCCTAATGACAATTGGAAAAATGACTACTAATAATAACCACTGTATTGGATATAGTAATAATAGCAAGGGAATGCCAGTCACGACCACAGCAGGAACTACAACATCCAGATAATAATAAACACCATCAGATATAACACACATCAGACAAAACCACCATCCACAGAAACGGAAAGAACAGGCAGTAAGTCGGTAATGTTGGTTTACGATGACAGCAATAGTTATGTGATTAATATTTATAATGGTAGTGTTAGCAGCAGTGAAAGACAGGCAGGGCCACTATAGTAACAAGAGGCTCCCGTTGAAAAATGTTCTAGGTAATCAAAGGACAATCAAATCAATTTCAGCAAGCATTTCCAGTTGATTTAATGCGCAACAATTAAGATATCAAAAACACATTACCACTTTGCAGTCAGATATTTAATATGTATTCCAACATAAAAACAAGCAGTAAATAACACTTCAGTCTTATTCGTATCACTATCTTTGTATTGGATGAACTGGCTTCTTGCAGCCCTTGTAGCACAGCATATATTCGAAACAAGATCATATCGAATGTAGGCTGAGCTACAAAGGACGCAAGAAGCCAGTTCATCCAATACAAAATCGTATGTAGTGTGAACGTTAAGTGTATCATTTTAAACATTACATGATATATAGACTCCCAGTTGTTGACATGTAAGATTAGGTCTGTTTTGTGTTTTAAGCTGTGTCTAAAAGCATCTAAAATGCTGCTAAACTTGTGTTTGTAGGATCGGCCTGTGGTGCTGGTTCTTGCAACCTTCTGGACCGCTCATAAAAACAACTCCACATCCAACACTGTATTTCCTTAGATCCTCATCCAGACACCCACCGTGACATACAGAAGCTACGTCTCCCACCCAAGTGGCAGCTACAGTGAAATACACTCTGGTTCAGGAGAAAACACCAGGCAGACGACTATTAGGAAAAGTGGAGAACTGCTGGGGACCCCTTAATAAACAGGCCCCACACAGCTGTGGCTGTGTATAAAGCAGATCATTATATTAATAATAACATGATAATTACAATTAAGCTGCAAGTACATTACGGTACAGTTACACATTGAGCATTTTATGTTCACAAATCCCCCAAAAGAAAGTCAAAAATAAAAACTGATTTAAACCTATTTCATCAACACATTCTGAGACGGGGTGCCATGAAAAATGTTGATAAAGTCACCTGGTCTAAAAAGCGGTTGGGTCCCACAGTGGGAACATGTGAGGGGGGTCCGCTCAGAGGAGGAAGGGGAGGAGGTACACATGTAGAGCTGGCAGGCCGGCATGCAGGGAATCCCACATTTCCGACACTCTGAGCTGAAAGTTTCTCGGCCCAGCGCCATGCAGCACCTAGCTGAGACCGGTAGACTTGTTATTGTGAGTGTCATTGTGCAGGCGTAATCCTCCCTCTTCAAAGCACCCAGTGCAGCTCTTCCCTCACTCTCCCTCTTTGTACACAGCCCGTCAAGAGAGCAGCGGCGGGTTGATAAGAGGAATCCGGCGCCCACAATAGGCCGAGTCTACTAGGTTGTGGCGTTTACTCATCCCCCCTCACCCTCCCAAAAGTCCTTTTGATCTTGCCGTGGAAAAGGAGATTCCTAGAGAGGGAATCACTGCAGGGCCTAAACATGTGGGATTGTTAAGAGAAGCAGCTGGCTGACACACACACACACACACACACACACACACACTCTCTCTCCGACTTTTCACATGCTTCTCTTAAACTCACCCACTTAGTCACAGCACAGTGTGTATATGCATGCCTTCACCTGTCTGCTTTTGACCATCAGCTGACTAGAATTGCAGAACCTTGATATTTTTTAGAGGAGTAGCAGATGAGCAACTATTTAGCATTCTCCACATGCACAAAAGTTTTTAGACGGGCAGTAAACAAAAGCACTACAGGATGCGTAGGATGTGTAATCCTAACATCTACTACCTGGATTTAATGGCATAGTTAAAAGGAATATACATATATTTTTGTACAGCCCCAAATCACAAAATTGTCTCAGGGATGCAACATCCTCTGTCCCAAAACATTCACATCGGCACAGGAAAAAGTTGTACCCCCCCAAAAAAAAAAAACTTCAAGCGAGAGGAAAAACCTTTTGAAAATGAAATCCAGCTACCATTAGTCATGTTTGACATGTGTGGAGAAAAAAATATATATATATTTTGTATAGCTCCTTCAGACATGTCTAAGCTTTGTCTAAGAAAGGCAGTGGAGGTAGAGCAACACAATTATTTTTACATATATTGTTTATAATGTACATACAGGGCTGCATGCAAATGATGAGTGAATTACAAGTGACAAGACGCAAGATGTATCTGTTCCGATACACATGATAGTTCCACAGAGAAGTTTTAACACTTAATACAATGGATTAGTGGAACTTTAGCCTGCAGTATGCTTCAAACTAAAAGCTTGTTGGATTCCCTGAAAGCGCCTGGAACCCACTCATTGTTTTTAAAGCGCCCAAACATAATCCCTGCACTCCTGCCTAGTGTGCAAATGTAAAAGTAGTCATGGGGCAAATTATTGTGTCTCTACCTCCCTTTAACGTCTAGTATGGACTTTCTGAATACAAAGGCGATTCCTCAGATGATGTCAGTCGACATGTTTACAACCTAGTTAACAGCATATTTGATTCTGGAACAATGTTTAGTTAGTATTCTAACATAGACACATTTTGATTCATTTGTGTACGCTATTGTGATGCATCAGGTTCATCTGTCCAGCTAGACAGCTGACGCGTGAGCAGCAGCAGAGCCCTTCTCTACATAGTCATGACAGTGTCACACAAATCCAACGGGCCACATGTGTTGACACAGGCCTCTGTCTGCTCCATCTGTATGCTATGAATGGAGCCAGAAATGAGCTTCGCTCTGCCTTGAATGTTCCTCTAAGATTAACCTGTCTTTCAGTGAGGATGATACCGGGACTGATCTCCCCTACTGATTGGATTTAAAGCCAGGGAGAGAGATTTAAATTACCTGCCCTCAATCCCCCTCCTCTCTCTCTTATGTGAGGGAGTATTTACAGTAACATGATGAGATGGTGTCAGGCACTATGATGCTTTTGAAGAAGAGCATCTGCACCAATGGGAACAGCAGACATGCATGAAGGGCTTGATGCTGCGCTCATTTCCCAGAGAGCATGCAAAGCCTTTCGTGAGAGTGGTTTAACTCGTTGCCTTGGGCCCCACTGTCAGATAAACTGCAGTCCTTTTTGACCAGAGCCTTTAGTGCATTGATGATTCAGCTATCTAAACTATTGTCCGATTGCGGGTGCCATTAAAAACCACTTAGATCTTTATAAGAGGCACTGAGCCCTTGGCTAAATTTCCTCTGGCATTGATGGGATGAAAAAGTTTTTGGTTCCCAGAAGGGGTCAGGAAAGGTAGCTCCCTTCATGTGTTTTATGGCCATTATAACAGGGGCCACCCTCCCCCCCCTGAAAAAGTCTGGAATAGAATTGTTTTTTTTCTCCCACGCATGGCTGTTCCACACAACATAAATGTTTTTTTTTCAATCTTCAATAATATATATATATTTATTTATATTATATTTTTCGGTAGTAGATTTGATATTTTCAGATTCAAATCTTATATTCTCAAGTATCAGATCTTTTTTTCACTTTAGGATGTTTTTTTTTCACATTCAGATTTTTTGTTCCAGATCTGGCGTAGCAGGCGGGGCATCAACAGAGAGCGGCGTGGAATCATGAGTGACAGCTTAACAAATAAGGCTGAAAAAAAGTATAAATATAAGATTTGAATCTGAAAATATTAAATCTGCAACCTAAAAATGTAATATAGAAAATATATATAAGTGAAGAAAACTATATTCAAACCAAAAATACTTTTATTTTTATTTTGAATAAATTGTTGTGTTTTTCAATGTTGAAGACCAAAACTTTTTTTTAAAAGGCATGGATTTGGCTCCATAACTCACTCCACTCCCTTTGTCCCAAATGTTAGCCATACTACCACAAAGTTGCCCTGAAGTTTTAAACTTAAGGGCAACACTGGGCCAAGAATTACAGAGAAAGAAAATAGGAGATTTTGACACTTATGAAGATGGTCTTTGAAGGGTTTGGGAAGGTGAGGTTATTTCTTAAGAAGGATCTTAAGGTGTCAGAAAATGAAGCCTCTAACCCTCCTCATCTCTCAAGTGCATGATAATACATGACCTACACAACTGTTTTTAACGGCCCCATTCAATTCTTTGAAAAACAGAAAGACAAATAAGAACATTTGATATTGTTCCTTTTTCCACAGGAGGATGTTCCCCAGCTACAAGGTTAAAGTAACTGGGATGAACCCTAAAACGAAATACATCCTACTTATTGACGTTGTTCCAGCTGATGACCATCGCTACAAGTTCTGTGATAACAAGTGGTAAGTTTGATTATTTTGGTTGAAGGTGGCCCTACGGCCAAGTCCTACAGGCTTTCTTAGCAGCTAAGCGGATTGTTAAATAACAAGTGCCTCGGCCCCAACAGTAGTTAACTTAGGCACAGTGGGTTTCAGTAAACATCCCAGTATGATTCAATGCAAAAATGGCTATCAAACAAGTATTATTACTTTGCAGTTAAATATTTAACATTTATTCCAACAGTTTAACATAATAACATCCTTTTCAAACAATGCAGTGTATCAATGAATATATATATATATATATATATATATATATATATATATATATATATATATATATATATATATATATATAAAACAATATTCAGAATATGATAGAACTACCATATCGTAACTATTATAAATATCCAATATAAATATCATATAATAAATATATTATATTAAAGGATAAATATATTTATATAAAATCTATGAGAACATGAATATGTGTATATACGTATATTGGGTGTCGTCCTTACTGCAGTGGCCACAGCCCATTTCCCTCTATGGACCAGCCGCCACTGCTCAGAATTCAGGTGTCATATTAATTTCCAACTATTATTGCAATACAAACCAAAGACGGAAAACATGATTCCAATCAAATATGTTTTTTACCATATTCAAATATATATATTTCTAGAATATCTGAGCATGTCACCTACTATATGTTTAACATTAGGGACAGATATGCTAATAGTAAAAGATAGACTATGGTCAAGATATTCAATATTCAACAATTTGGTAATCGCTGTTTGACAATTTGTATCTGTCAGCCCTGCAATCGACCAGGGGTGTACCCTGTCGGTCGCCTGATGATACTTGGGATTGACTCCGCAAAGATGAAATACTGATTAATTTCATTACAGGGAATATGCACTAAATGATATCATGGAATAACATCCGATGAGACGGGTCGTGACGTGGCCCTAATCTATAGGGTAGTCACGCCTAGTCACTCAGTTTCAAGACTTTTTTGTTATATTGAGTAAAGTATAGACTCAACAGCAAGTTTTTGCACCCATAACAAGTTAATCTGGCACAGAAAATGTCCCTTAGTTTGTAAGTCCACAACGACTCGGACGGGCAAAATTATGACACCAATGTTCTGCCTTCCTTCTTCACAGTCCTAACGTGTGTGTGATGCTTCAGTTACTTGGTTACCACCATTTGATCCATTTACCAAAAAAATCATAGTAGACCTAGACTTTCAATGTATTTCTTATTTTAAATTCTAATTTGAATTATTGCATAAGAGCCAATAATTGAAGCCAAGACTCATTGGCTACCGCTCCTTTCTGCAGGGTCAAGACAAAGAGAAAAGCTGCTGAGTGCAGTATTTTGAAGTGGCATTCACATTTCCCCTAGGTGGGCAAAACGTTTTGCATGGAGAAGCTGAAATGAACATAGAAGACTGGCGGTGGGTTCTGGTGTTCCTCAACAACACCTTGGAGAAGCATAGTTAGTATGATGTATTAGCAGAGGCCACCTCCTTCAAGGCTAAAGGATTAAGTACAGTCAGGGTTGAGAGCAGTAGTGTTGTACTATTGCTGCGTTACGGTAAAGCAGACTTAATTCATGTGGTGACAGGGACAAATAGTTGTAGTTACCTATGTTAACCATGATGCATTCTTTACATGTTAAATAGCCAGCTCATTACATGTTTTTTTCCCTTTATTATCACAGTTTTTTTCTTCCTGTTTCTCCATCCTTTTTAGGATGGTGGCTGGCAAAGCTGAGCCAGCAATGCCAGGCAGACTCTATGTGCACCCTGATTCCCCCGCCACAGGAGCTCACTGGATGAGGCAACTGGTGTCATTTCAGAAGCTCAAGCTAACAAACAATCATCTGGACCCTTTTGGGCATGTGAGTACCTGCAGATATTTTTTAGTACTATTTCTATTCAAATTTTTCCAATGGTTAACGATATAATTCTACCCATCAATTGAATCACTATGATGTGCCTTGGAGGTAAAAGGTGTCGTTTTTCAAGAAGAGGGTGGACAGTTTGATCCTCCAGCCCAAAGGCCTTCCAAATAGCGATTGTAGGCCATGTATATGTGGGGTATGAATGGGTTATGATCCTGCTACGAGTGTATAAATGGGTGATTGACATAGTTGTGGTGTTAAGTGCTTTAGGTGTCCGGAAGATCAGCTAAACAAGTACATGTCTGTTTAGTTCAGACATTTATCTGTGAGCGACTCAAATTTGTACTGATCCATATTGAAGATATTTTGGTGAAGTATTTAACCTGTTAGGGGTCACCAAAGACAGCAGATTAATCCTCAGTGCAAGATGGGCAATCCAAGCAATGGTCGCCAAACTGAAGTCCAACATTGCGATTTCTAGTGTGGCCGAAAACGTGAAAAAATACCAGAGCAAATGAAGTCCTATTCATGTCTCTGCACCTTAAAATGGTGAGTGAAGTATAAAATACAGTTAGAGAACGGGCCTACTAATCAAACTTGAAGATGTAAACAAGTGAAATCTTTTTAGATAATAGAGCTATGGCGTTAAGTGTGAAATACTTATGTATTTCTAATATTCCTTTTGCATTCAAGATAATATATTTATTTTCATATTTACCTAGACCTCCAAAACTCTACACTGCTGAAAACTCATGACTGGATGGAACTTGTTCAGACAAAAAATCCTCAGTTAATTGGTGAAGAAACATTCAACTTGTGATAACATTTTATTCGAAATATTTGCAAAATGCAAAAAGGTAGAGGTGTTTTTCAGATTTCTGCGAAAATAAGGAGTGCATAGTGATGTGAAGAGTATGAACGTGGCAGCGCTCCCCAGGGGGGCTTAAGGATAGCATGTCTGAAGCCATCCCATCAATGGGCGGGCTCATTAGGTTCATAACCTCTCAGATCCGTGGCAGGGCCTGCTGTCAGATCCAGTTGAGTGGACATGTGCGTTTTAGGCAGGCAGAGCCCTGACGACGCCAAGATCGGAAGGTGGGTAGTAGAGCACGGCTTCTCACTGTGGAGTAAAGGAACTCCCCTTCAGTATTAATTAAGTGAAGGGGTTACAAAATGACTAATTCCACTATAATTCACACTATTCTTCTTCATGTTCCATGGTTATCCAGCCTTGCATCCCAAAGAATGTCGTTCATCTTGGACAAAACCGCCCCACACAATTTGTACCCATCGACAATAATGCAGGGAGGTATTATGATTTTTGATGGATGTGTGAACTGCAAATTGGGTCCCATAACTTTAAGTACTTTATATTGATAGTAACCTTTATATTCACCATAACATTCTTTTCCTAGCCTTAATCTGGGTTTCATCATATCAACCGATATTGAAGTCCTCAACTGCCAATAGGGTTGGGTCATTACATGACATTATTACATTCAAGAAGTCATCCCAAGCATTTATCTGTACCAGGAATATTAAAGAAGATGCAAGCAAATACCTTCTTTAGCTCTGTGCGGATCTGAGTACAGATTTCCTGATCACCTTCAGACAGTCACTCAAGATCCTTCAGTATCACCCTCCAACAACAGACAGACAGCAGAGCAGACAAAGGGTCAACAGAAGGCCTCTGGCAAACCAGCCAATAGCTGGTAATCTGTGTCTCCCCAAATCGCCACGGCAACAGGGCCATTTGCTGCTCAGCCTGAGCCTTGCTCCCTGTGCCCCGTTCAACCTTTGCTTCTCTTGGAGAGACCCCTGGAGGACGGGGCTCCCCGGGAGAGTCTTTGGAAAACGAGGAGGGGAGCTGAAGTGAAGTACTTGATGTTCATCAGCATTGACAGAGCTGGACTAGTGATGACCCTGCCTTACTGTTGCTAACGCTTCACTGGGCACAGCAGTCGGCTGTAGTGAGCGGATTGATGCGAGTGAGCTGACCTGCAGCCACCAATGCAACCTTAACACTATGCACGCTCAGCACATGTCATCCGCTATCCGAACACACAACACATGATTTCCGATCAATTGTGTTTGATGAGAAATGCATCAAACCGGTCTAATCCAACAACTTTGCACACAAAAGTCTTGATTCCAATGAGGAATTCAGCACGTAATGGAGGGTGGTAACATGTACGATATATAATGCAATAACATCAAAGACAGCCATAAACACACTCATTTCACTCATTGGTCACTGTTCTTTAATAAAAGTGTGATTTTTACACTGAACATTTAACAAGTTCTATACATGTTCTGAGGTTAAAAAGTCAAAATTAGATAAGATAGTTAGACATTCTGACTCAATCTTAAGTTTATTTGTCAAAGATGCAATCTTTTGTGCACAGTATACAAACCTTTATTGTGGCAAACATTTAAAATGTCATATCACAAAATAGCTAAAAAGCGCTTTTAAGTAAATTATGTTTTCCAGTCTTCCATTCATTATACATGCTCAGCAGCTCAATATTACATTCACATACAACAAAACTGAATTCTTGAGGGTTAGGGTTGAACAGTCCTCAACAATATGAAACCAAAAGTTAATGTTGACTTATTTAAATCTATGTCAGTAACTTAAATGACGCAATCATTTCCAGCTAAACCATAACATTTTACTAAACCTACCCCAGACTTCATTTTACCAAATCACATAATCAGTTTTTATTAATTCACATTGGTAACCTCAGGGTTTCAAATAATTAATTAGAATAAAATAATGTTTTCCCATAGACGTCATTGTGAATGTTGTTTAGTTGTAAAGGGAACGTTGTTTAGTTGAAGACAGAGTTATCCCTGCTTACTCTGTAGGCTCAACGGGTCACTCAAACAGAATTGGGCCATAATCATTGTAGTTGTCTTGTTGTCATTACACTGTTAGAACGTCAGAAACTGGAAAACCTCAACTGTGGAATTTAGTACTTTACACATTTCTTTGCCAGCTAGTTATAAAAAACAAATGGGTACGACAAACTAGTGGCTGTTAATGTTAAATGCAACAAGAAGTCAAAATTAAAATGTGCGATCTTCTCTTTCCATTCCTAGATCATTCTGAACTCTATGCACAAGTACCAGCCCAGGCTACACATAGTGAAAGCCGATGAAAACAACGCCTTTGGATCCAAGAACACTGCCTACTGTACTCATGCCTTTCATGAGACAGCCTTCATCTCCGTAACCTCTTATCAAAACCATAAGGTAAAGCCCCCATGAAACACAATACATGCAATATCTTTAGTTTTACTAAACAGTAACTTTCGTTGTTGTATTTGTTATCATTTTTTTTTTAATTGAAGGTGAATGTTAAACAAATTATCAAAGTTGAAATGCTAATATGTTTCCAGGTGGAAATTTTTGTCAAACTCTTAAAGTCTGCATGGGATGAAGGGATGTTTCCAGCTCACTTGTCCCCCACAGCAAAGAAGCTTTCTATAAATGCTTCATCTACTGTTAGTTTGATACCAAATCGAATGAAATCTTTAATGAACTATGATACCTTTCCAGATCACTCAGCTAAAGATAGAAAACAACCCATTTGCCAAAGGATTCCGGGGTAGTGAAGAAGGAGATCTACGCGTCTCAAGACTACAGGGGTATGTTTACACCAATAAGAACCAGGAAAATAAGAGAGGTCTTGTAAGATAATTTAGCCAGTTGGAAGTCTCTCATAAACATCAGCGCTCCAGGAGATTTATTCTATGTTTGGGTATAAAAAAAGATACTTTGCCTCCTTGACAGTCTTGCCGAATTGGAAGCACGTCCAACAGGTTTCATTTATTCTTCTGTTGCTGCTTGTTGTACAGGAAAGACTATCCAGTGATTTCAAAGAACATGGTTCGCCAGAGGCTCATCTCATCACACAGCCACCTAGCAGGGAAGCTCGGACAAGGAGTTCTCACAGGGCGCCCTCAAGTGCTGTCCTCTTATCAGTATGAGAATGGGGTTCCTTTGTCTAACTCAGAACCCCAAGATCCTATCTCGAGCCACTACCCTCAGAGCAGAGATCCCAGCCTTCTTTACCACTGCTTCAAACACAGAGGTATGTTCATAGCTGCTGTTGTTCTAGCTATTGCACAGAATATGACATGTCAGTCACCTACTCCCTGGTTTAAATTAAAATATGCTTTTTAAAAACCATTTGCAGATAATGCCCGACACCTAGAGCTTGGATGTAAGCGTCCGTATTTGGAGACAGCACCTGTGGTCTCAGAGGAGCATTACCTTCATTCGGCTTCTGCTTATGAGTCGCCGTTGATGTCTCATCCGTACTGCACAGAGGCGATTACCTCTAGAGAGGCTTGTATGTACGGTAGTATTGAGACGGAGTCTGCATCAGTAGTAGGCGACACAGATGACTTGGCCAACTCCTCTTCAATAAATTGCAACATGTGGACCACAATGCAGCCCTATCCTCGCTATAGTGTGGAGGGCGTCCCGTACCAGCCCTTCACTGCTCACTTCACCAACGGTGCCACGGTCACTCCGGTACCGCATCCCACATCATCAATGGCGTCTCGACCACAGCCTGACTTGGGTATCTACAACTCAGCTGCGGTTCAGCGAGGTCTGCCTGTCATACCTCCTTCATCCTCCTCATCATCCTGCTCTCCAGCCGTTTCAGGATCCAGAGAAAGGTCAGGCCATCCACCTATGTACCAGATGAAACCGGGGTCTCCACCTCGGCCTCACAGGGATTTCTCAGCCTATCCAACACAAGGCACCATATCTATCCGGGATCCATCCTATCAGTACCAAGTGGGGCTAAGTAGCGCTGGGACTCATTGGACTGACAGCTAATATGGACCCATGGAGTAAACCGTTATGCCACCATACAAGTCTGAAATGAATCAAGGTCCACCACCCTTTGTGGGCTGCGGATGCCAAGCACTGACAGTTGTGTTCATTGCCAAAGCCTTCTATGGCCATAAACTCTCACGAAAGCACTTTTACATGCAACACTGTGTGTGGTGAACAGTGCTCGACTTTGTTACTTATGCGTATTGTAGCAATTGTAGGGACACGATTGTTTTCAACACTCAAATGCAGAGGGCAGGTTTTCATTAACACTTCAAAGTCTGTGGGAGGAAGCCGTAAGAGACACAAAGTCTGACACTAACTGGCAAACATTAACTATCCAGAAATTGTTGGCCATCTAACCTGATGGAAAAATGAGGATCATTTTTGAGAAGACACCATCATCGACTTCTAGAGAATCAGAGGCCTAGATGTATTAACCTTGAGGGAATAATGGTTTTATCATATTTTGTACAGCTCCACATAGATACAGTATGGTTATTGAATGAGGCTGCTGTTATCATATGCATTTCTTTATGTCTACAATACCAATCAAAAGCCAGGGATGCTTCATGTATTCTTTTTTTTACTTTGCGTGGTAGCAGGCACATTAACCATGTAGGGTTGACTCAAAACATGGCTGTTTTATTGTTTATTTATACATTTGTGGTTTTGGTATTTTCATGGCATTTGTTGACAATAATAGAATATAGTAGAATATCGTACAAAAAGTTAAATTACTGTCCTTTTACCATGATTTGCACTACAGATGAATTAAATGAAGTTAAAGATGAACTAAAATAACTTCCATTGTGAGATTGTTAGTCTAAAGGGCCTATTAAAATACCCTGTACAGGTCTATGCTAGTTGCTTAAGACAACGCCGCCAATGGTCCAAACTTATGACTCCAAACTATATTAAGGTGAAGCAGGACAGCAACCAGATGCAGGCTTACAGGGCCGCTGCTAAGCCGTGGTAAGTGCTGGAAAAGAGAGTGGCACACAGATCCCACTCCCTTGGAACACAATCTGTGTAAGAATAGAACAACAGGAGTCGGCAGGAGAGCTGAAAGAGAAGGTTCTGGGTAGCATTGACCGGTACAGATAACCGCAGGATATAACCGTGATCCCTCATGCATTTGTGCATTGTCAACTTTATTTCATGTTTCATTTCAACATTTTTGGATATATTGACATTTTTGCACACCTGATGAATAAACATTTTCATACCTCTAATTGTTTGCTATATTCTATTCAAGACCACCAGTGTAGTGCTTTACATAAAACTCACTTTGAAATTAGTGTTTTATTATCAAGAAATGGTTCATCTCAGATATTATATGTTTGAATTATTGATAAAAGAAAATGTCACTATGGTGGGGAGGTGGCCCCTCGCATGTTAGTCCCTGTCATCAGTGTCAGTGTGTGGATGTCTGCATGATGACATGTAGTGTTGAAGTGCTTTGTGTGGTCAGCAGAACACAAGCACAGTCCATTTTCATTTCCATGTCCGTATACTGCTTGCAGGAATGTGCAGTGCCACGTGGTTAACATTGTGAAATGGTATATTAGTTTTAAAGACAAAACTACTAGATTAATGTTAGGAGAAGATCATGTTATGTGATATAATAGGGATACTGTAATAATAATAATAATAAAAGCAACTTCCCTTAGTGAATTCTTCTGCACGTTGCATTGCACGTTGCATTGAAGAATAAGAAGGGAAACAAGAAGAAGCACTTGCAGCATATTGTCCACTTGAGTTACAATCAGCAAATGTTGAACAGATCGGTGAACAAAAATCAAGGTAAATCCAATGTAGAGACATCATCTTCCATTGCTTTCCCTGTCTCGCAGCTCTCATTAGATCATGAGTTATACAGATGGCAGGGTCCTGGGTCATGTCAGCACCTCTTTCTCTAGCTTTTCTCAGCTGGAGATGCATTTCATATGGAGCGTCCACTGAAATCAACAACTCCCCAGCCCGTTATCTTGGGATTCTGAGCTATAACCTGCCTGATAATACTTATTAGCATGCGGCCCGCGGGCCGTAGTTTGGGGACCGCTGCATTAGATATTCATCTAGCTGCAAAAGCACAGTTTCGGTCTTAGTGTGTTTATTTGGATTCGCTGAAAGGGGCATACCAGTATTAGAGAAATTGCATATTCACAGTCTTCCGTTTGGCTGTCCCTTTTCAAATGAATGCTGCGAGTTTTGTTAGTGGACCTAGATCTTAGAACTTGGACATCAAATGAGTCTTGAATGCTTAAATGCTCACAGAGAACAGGATGTCTAGGTTTCTCTTTGTCAAACATCTTTGTTGTTCCCAAAAATCAGCCTGTTTTGCAAAATGGTTAGTTTAAATATAAAATCTGGTATTTGAGAGCCTTGTGTGTAACAACATGCTTTGATTTAGGAAGGATTATGGTTTGCATAAATGTAAATCCATAACGTTTTATAGACAATGTATAATAGTTTGTATATATGCTCTTTGCATTGTACAGTCTGTAATCTCTGAATAAAACTACTAGTAATTAACGAATAAACATCATGTGCTTAAAAAAATAAGAATAAAAGGTTTGGGGGGCATTAGGTTTCTGTATTTGTTGTTGCTTTGTAGGATTAGTGGGATTGTTTAAATTATGCATTCTTTATCAACCTAGTTGACAATGATGGCAATATGTGAAAATGTAATGCCAGTGACTTCAGAATGACTAAAAAGGTCCCGAAACATTTTTCTTAAGACTCCATTTATTTGAATATCAATAAGCAGAACAGAACTATACAGTGCACTTTTACATACAGGTCATGTTCTAAATGTGGCTGAAAAAGAATAATATATAATTATCTAAAATAATCTATAGACAATTCCAGGACCATTTGTGATCTTTTCACTGTGACTTCAGCTTTTAATAGGGATGAGAGAACAGAACTGGACTGCTGCAGGGGCCAACACTATCTGTAAAGAACACAAAGTTTGAACTCATTTTGCAGTTTGGAAATGTTGTCCTCAAAACCACAGAAACCTTTGGAAGAAAGGTGCTCTTTCTTTAAAGGAAAAGTATCATACATTTGCACCAAAGATTCCAGACTTGAGTTTAATGTTCAAGTGTTTTTGGTCAAAGCTTTAATAGTGCATCAAAGGGTCAAGCGGGCATATTTGAATTTATGTTATCTAACTTTCCACATAAAATCCCACTGAATCTCATTATAAAGAAGCAAAGTGGAGGTCCCTTAGCACAAGTTAAGCAGGCTGAGTATGTATCTCCAGTGAGAGAACCAGGACCTGCAGTCCATCTGGAAGTCATTGGATGAGATCTGGCCATTCGCCTCTCCCCTATGTCGCACTGCCCTTCCCTACTGTCGTCCCATAATCCCATCTAACAGCCGCCCGGGCCTGGCTGGCCCATTCCGACACACACAGGCTTAACTCGACCCGTCTTGTAAAAAAGAAAAAGCCTGGTTTTCGGCAAGGCACTCCAAAAAGACACTTTAAATAACTGAAGGGGATTTAATATCAAGTCCATTAGGGATTTTCTCATGGCCTGTAAATTGTCAATTAGCAGATGATTCTGATTTGATCCACATGCAGAGAGATCTGCAATGAAAAAGGACGAGGAGAGGCCGCGAGTTTTACATCAGATTATATCTATGTGCCCTGAGCACAGTGTGACATTAACCGAAGTAAAGGACAGTGAACATGCTGACGCGCTACAAGTAGTCTTCCTTTTCCTCCTTCATAAAAATGATTCATTGTGAACAGAAAAAGCAGATGGAGACAACACTCACAGATGCTTTAGCGACCGTGGGCACTGCTCGGCAGAGAGGGAGGCTCTGGGACTGGGCCAAAAGGGCACAACGTGGGTTCAAAGCTCTGGTGGAGGGACATTGAATCGTGTTTGTGTCCCTTGATCAAACATACAGCTGGTTGTCGGCAGTATAAACCATAGCTAGATCTGCTGTATAAAACCGGATCCCTAATATTTCAAACCGGCTTTGGATAAAAGCATCTGTAAAAACTGAAAATCATTACAAGAGAGGAAAGGGACACAGATTATTTACTTTTAGTTTGACCAAAACATTTTATATTGGAAAAACTCCCATTCTTTGGAAGTGACATTATGTCAGCAGAACAGAGTCAGACCAACATGCAGCACTAAATGTTGTCTTTGGACTTTGAAGCAACTTCAAAATGAAACACAAAGATAAATTAAACCCCAAAATACGATGAAAAGCTAACCAAAGTAAACACTCCAAACTACTCTGGGAAAATACAGTGAAATACTGCATATGGCAAAACAAAGAGAGACATGCTGTGCCTCCTCTAAGCAGGGTCATAAATTAGCAGGAGTTTGAGGAAAAATGTTCTGAAAGATTTCATGAAATGCTTGTGAAATCGTAACTATGGAGCATTCCATCTTGTAACTGTCGGTAAACTCTACCTGCAATTACATTTTATGATATCAGATTTTCTCTACTGCGGTGAAAGTAAGAAAAGTGAGGATTTGTGTTAAGACTTAAACATGAAGCAATCCGACGGTCCAAAGAGCTGCTTGTACAACACACGGGGAGGCCACAGGCCATCGTAGGTACCTGGCTACAACGTAGCAAGAAAATGATGACAAACGCATCATAGCGTACTGCAAACCTCCCCACAAACAGCCCTTCACTTTGCCTCGTTAAGTTTCCCAGCCTGAATGTGTCATGTGACTCGCTGCTAAATATTTAGTCACATTTTTATCGTTCTCGTAATAACTTTAAAATCAACCAGAACCTACAAATCTAACCAATGCATCAGACTTGGGAATCTAATATTTAAATATGGGACTGGACAATGTGCCACATTCCAATCTCACACGTATTTGTAGTACCAGTGTCAAACCAAGCGGCTCCAGCGTTGCATCTGCTCTCCCCATAGTTTGACTGACTGCACCCCGATCCACTTGTTGTGCTCACCCCTCAGCACCTGCTACTGATCTCTTGTAAACCTATTTTAAACACTACTTATTAAGATTTTAGTTTTTCCATAAGCACCAAAAAAGAAACATACTATGATTGAACAAATCATCTCTTTTTGAAGGATAACTGTGTAGATGGAGCTCTGGCAGCAATGGACTCCATGAGGAAAGACAAAGGCTGCCTGTAAAACCCTGCGGGTGAGAGCAGGAAACGCTAAACAAGATGACTAAAAACCAAAACAGCTGGAAACTCTATTGATGGACATTCATTGCTCAGCAAGATGTTCCTCAGACATGCAGTCGATTCTGTCTGTATGTTGAACTAGAAGTAGCACGTGTACAGAATGATCTTATTCCATACTTTACCTTCTTCTAGCTTAGTTGATTGATGTTGTGATTGCTGTGTGAACTACCCAGAGGTTGTGACAAGTGATCGTTTTTTTAACCTCCTCTTAGGATAATGAAAAACTTTCCTCTTTTTCAGCACTGATGTTCATAGATAGACGTCTTCATTTTGCTTTCAAAACGCACCATACTAAATAAGGCTTGTTAAATTGATGTTTTGATTACAAAAAATACATATTTTGCAGCATATTTTTCCTGTGGAGTTGGAAAAATATATTCAATACTAATATGGATATCAAAGCTACAGGTCTGACTGTCCTCAGGTTATTCTTAGACATGCCAGGTTGGGCTAGGTTTCTATTTTGGATCAGCTCCAGGCCTCTACTTTCACATGTGTCTGTTATGCATTGTTTGCAATTTATCAGCCTTGTTGTACTTTGCAGGAAATGTTCTTTGGCTATGAATGTTCACTTAGCAGCAGGAAACTGCTAGCCTAACATGGTACTGTCTAATGCTAAATAAGACCGACTCAAAGATTTGATCTCATAGTGGGGGGGCAACACAAGTAAGATAAAAGACAAAAAAGAAGGTATAGAAATTGATTTATTAAAAAAAGGAATTTCACCATTTGATATAATTGTCCAATGTCCTTTCCTTTCATTATTGAACCACCATTTGACTTTCTTTAAAATAATAGTTTGGTATTTTAAGGCACTTTTTGAGCAACAATTAGATGAATAGTTAAAAAGGTTGTAAAAGTAGTAATTTATTGTATTTTGTTTTTAATGTCAGCGGGAAGATTTACAAGACAGAACATAAAAATACTGCTAAACAATAGTGTCTCGAGATGTAATCCATTCTGACCCTTTAGAGCGTCTACTGGCAGTTCTAGAACCTGAATATTTATGTCAATGTCAATGTAAAGTGTTATCTTCAATAACAATACTATATTCTTGTACCAGTTTGATATGAAAGATGGAATAGGTTAAACAACAACAGGGAATGCTATTGCTTTTGGACATAAAAGCAAAAGGTTGGCTCCTTTTATGTGTTCAGATGAAGAGTTGCTACTAAGACGTGTGTTTGTGTAGTAGATGTCGTGCTAGTTCAAAAGTGGGTGCATAAGCAGGAAGTGTTTTTCTGTTGTTGGCCAGTCTGACTCACATTACAGTCACTGAGACACAGGGCCTCACATCACCACGCGATCCTGCTCGTGCTTCAGATGTTCAGTGTCCAACAAGTGGATCGAGCCGACTAGCTGCAGGCTAATGATGGAAAAACTTGTCAAACTCAAAAACAATTAGCCATGACCAAAATGTTTCTCAATAACACGCTTTCTCATTTCACACATGCGCTCTGAGATGCACCCTTTGGAGGCCTAATTATTTCCTTTAACCCGCTCAGCCCTCTTTCACCTCTGGCTGGAGTCTTTTTGATGTCTGGCTCTCCACGCGAGCACACACAAAGGCCTAAACCCCTCCACCCCACAACGGCCGAGGCTAAGTGGCTCCTTTCACAGTACATGGCCCTCTTCAACAAACGCCACACGGTAAGGGAAACATCCTCAGACTTATTCGCCCCGAGGGGTATGAGAATAGTTGATGTTCTCCCGCAGTAGAGCGATCTTAACTTACAAAGCTTCAACAAAGCTTCAAGCTTCAACAAGTGACGCAGTAGAGGAACAGGGAAAAACAGAGTGTGACAGCGAGTCCTGCACACGCACACACACACACACACACACACTCACACACACGCAGCCACATGGTAATGGTGTATCGAGCCAATGAGCCTTGGGAGGCGGAGGGTCTCTTGGAGTACCTCCACCCTCTGCTGGCTGAAATAGGTTAAATCCAATCAGGCAGATTCCATCTCTGAAGTGGAAGGTCTGCATTTGTCTTGATGGATAACTAAATGTATCACTATCTACATTTATTAAGAATTATCCGAATAAATAATACAAATAAATTGAATTAGATGTTTTCAGAATGAATCATTTTATTCCATCATTCAGGTACTATTTTCTTATTTTTGTTTTGTTATTTGGGGTTTTACTTGTAAAAGATTAGTAAGATCATTCTGTTGATGCCCTACTTCAGAATTTCCAGCCATGGACAGAATGCTCTTTTTAGATACTTTACCTTCTTCGATCTTAGTGGATTGATGTTGTGATTGATTGTTGGACTACGCAGAGGTTGTGGTAAGACCCTATGTTTTTTTTTTTTCTTTTTTAACTCGTCCCGAAAAACTTTTCAGCACTGATATCACTGTATTTTGAGGGGAAAGACAGCACCCCCGGACAGGCACCAGTTAACTATGATGCCACAGGGTCACGTAAAGGTGGGGTTTATCCGTGGAGAGCGGTCACATATATTCTACTAAGATGCTTGTCCTCTATTAGAGCCTCATCTTTAGCTGCCGGCCTGGTCCGGATCAAGTATTTAGTTTGATAAGTACGGTTTACCGGGGATCACACACTGCTGACAGGCAGGTTAGCCAAAGGAGGAACTATCCTCCTAAAGGTGATTAAGTACCTAAAGAAAGGCTGGGTGAGAGGCGGTAGGCCACGCAGTTCAGTTTGCACGCTCGAAGCAGGTGGCTTCATGATGAGATCAAAGGAACCAATGTCCCGTTGAGTCCAACATGTTCCCTCTGCTGGCACAGTGCACGTTCCTCACACTGTTACGTACACCGCCTCCGGACAGCTCAGCAAAGGAAGGGCACCTCGTTATCACGTCATGACATAAATAATAAGCCAGATGCTCCCCAGTTCATCCACCCCGTGTTCGCACTGGCACACTTCCCGAGTTTATGTTGAATTAGTCAAATTACCAAAATATCTTTCCTATTAAGCATCATGTAAACTTATGTACGGTATTTCTGATCAGTATGACGGTGACCAGGGGTTGGTAGGTATGGTGTTCTGTTGTTGTGTGTGTTCACATCCGATACAAAACGTTGTGAGGCAGCCCATGAACATCAACACCTGTAATCATTTTTAATAAATACGGAGACTGTGTCCTCAGAACATGTGCAAGACAACAAACTTTCACAGTTTATCTTCTAAAATTATCTTTTGAATATTCCATCGATGTTTATTTTCCTTTTTTGTAAAGCATGTTGTGCTGCAGTTATTTTATGGAGCTACACAAATAAAGTATTATTATTATTATTTTCATTATTTAAATAAGTGATTTTAAAGTGGCAGTGTGATTATTACCTTAATTAATTATTAAGGTAAACTTGGGGATACATCATGAGTTAATTTGTTATCATTCTAGAAACCAGAAATATAAATATTAGCATACAAATATGCACAACACTTTATCATTGTTTTTATAGTATCTTCAGTGCTGTAGTGTGCCTTAGCGTATGCTCGACTATTTAGTGAAATGCAATTCTACCCCTTTCAGTTTTATAATCAAGCTGCACGTCCAAATCCCAGATTCCATTTCACTGAAGCACTACTGGCGTTGAGTACAAATCATGTTTCGTGATAATGGAAAGGAAGCCGTCTAATGTGCTGGTCACAAATAATACAACAATTTTGTTCAAAGAAAACCTCAGAGTCAGACACTAGATTAAAAAAAATATCCTCAATCTTTGTTTCATTGAAACCAGAAACTACAATCACAAAGTCAAAGTACAATTACAGCAGCAATTACAGTTTCCATCCTGTAACCTTAAATGAGATCTGCAAAAGCAAATTAAGCAAAGAAACCTGTCCTTTAAGCCTGTAAATGATGCTTAATTATGCTACATCTTGATTTTCATTCATTAATTTCCTAATGAATACAACAAGCTGTCGGCTTTAAAACAAAGCAACTAAGGTGTAAAAAGAAAAGGGGGCCTTCCTTTGCAATGCAATCCCAGTAAACCTTGACACCAGGTGTCTTTACAGCCAGTGATGGATTGGATTAACAGTTGGCCTTTTTAGGACACAGGTTGTGTGATTGAGCAGTAAGACGACTAAGAACAGGTAAAAAAGGTAAACTTGGGGATTTGGGTCCTCAGCTCCGTCTCTAAAGACTCTTAGCAGGTGATTTGAGGCTCATCCCCTTGGGGTTTAGGCTGTGACGATCTGACAAAGCTTGACCATCAAATCAGGTGTCTACTTAACGCAGAGCAGCCAGGTTGCTCAGGGAGATGGCTAAGAAACGAGTTGAACATCCCTTTAGCGTAGCTGTTTGAAAGGGTATTTAAAGTGTGATCCCATTAGGTTGGATTGAAAGTCTGTGATGTGCTCCAAATCAGGTTCAGGAAGGATTCTAAAAGTGGCTATTGGCAGGACACATTCACAGGACCCATGCCAACCTGCGTCTAGGCTGTTTACATCGTACAGTCGTGTTGGTCCGGAGGAATGATCAGCTGTCATGTTGACTTCGGGGCGCCCAAATGCCCTGCCTGGGAGTTTTGCAGACTGCAGTAACCATTGAGAGTTATCCTTACCTGGAGCTCAATGGTCGTGATATTTATCAGGATGCTCAACTTGTTTATTTTAGCTTTGTAGTGGAGAGCTTGACAAGGCACAGAGCGGTTGTGTTTGGTGAAGACATGTGCTGCTGCAATTCCACACCTCCACACGTCCGGCCATTGAGCAAGACTTTTCGTTCTAAAGTTACAAATATCGCTTGTCTTCATTCCAGTAGCAAAAATGGGGTTTCACAATGTTAAACTGCAACAAGCAAATGCTGGCCAGGTCTTCTTGTCTTGTTGCATTGGGTTTAAAGGGCACCATGGCCACACCGTGGCAAGCATCTTTGTGGCAGATTAACAGGATTATTTGAGGGTTACGTGAATGACAGAAAAGTAAGAACGTGAGGTTACGCAGTTTAAAGGCTTTTTTACAGCATGGCTGAACCAGCCGCCTGTCCTTTATCATCAAGTGTTTAGAGACTAGTCATGTAGCCTATGGCTTCTATCGTGACGTAGCAAAGGCAAAAGAAGGTGAGTGATTGTCATCGCCAGGGCCGGGAAGGGCGGGCGGGCCGCCGCGGTGGATCTTATCACGTTGGTATTCCAGTCCCTGAACTCGTTTGCACCTCTTCTCCTTCTGTCCCCTGAGCCTCCTGTCTGATGTGAGAGGATGACACCTCCCCTTCCCATGCCTTCTTCCTACAGGCCCTCCTCTCCTCATTAAAGGAACTCTAAACAAGCGCAATTACAGTTAGTGAGCTGGATGGGCTACAGGTCCTCCCCCTCAGCCTGAAAACACACTTTCTACTGATTCTCAGTTTGCATCGCTGGCTCAAGGACGAATCAGATCAGTGCTTTAAATATATGCTTTTCCTTACACCACACGTTTCCATGATTCTGAACAAGGAGTGGAATGAAAGGGACGTCCAAGTGTAGGAAATACTATCTCAGATGAATTAGATAACAACAGCATGGAGCCGAGGTTGGCTATCACTGCCACTCATCTACCATAAACACACACAGCCCCAACAATAACAACAACATTTCTGATAGCACAAACAACATCCTGATAGAATTACACAATCAGTGAATTAACAAGACAGTGTGTCTGCTGCAGTGTGTACTGCATGAGATGAGAGTGCGGGTTATCTGAGGTGCATCCACTCAGACAACAAGGATAGCAGAATTATTCACATCCATTACATACGGAAAAGATCAAATCTAAGGAATTGTATATATGAAAAAGTATTCTGCAGACTGACCTGCCTTTGTGTGAAGGGCTCCTTCTGCATTTAAAGTTAAAGGTTATGTTTCCTTTTAATTATGTATATGTGTGATCTCTGTAAATATTCAGGATGAAAATTCAATCCTTTGCCATTCACAAATTAAATAAGCTTGGTTCCATGGATTGATATGCATTCTTGTATCAAAATGAC
Organism: Apeltes quadracus; assembly: GCA_021346845.1. Classification (NCBI taxonomy): domain Eukaryota; kingdom Metazoa; phylum Chordata; class Actinopteri; order Perciformes; family Gasterosteidae; genus Apeltes; species Apeltes quadracus. The sequence goes on along the minus strand of CM037917.1, from coordinate 18,193,432 downwards.
TGTGCAAAGAGCAAAGCCTATAACATTAAAGGTCGTAAAGGTCGGCCTTAGTCCAACAATTGCCGATGTGATTGATCATTGTCCCAAGAGGATGTTTCTTGATGACTTTAGTGACCTTTTCTTTAGCTTTACAATCAGGTTGAAATTTCACCACAAAAAGGATTCTACAAATACATGTTGTGGCATTGTTTTTTGGACGTATGCATTGCAGCAAGGCTGATGTAAAAAAATAGAAAAAGAGAGATTCCAGTAGCTTATTTAAAATGAAAGATGCCTGAATATTATCCAACTCTGCTATGACCAAACAGGCAAATGAGTGCCATGTGTTCATGACCCAACCTTTGTTACATATCTGTGGGTGGAGGACAACGTATTAGGACAGTGATCCATGAGCGTCCATTTGTCAAAGTCAGTGAAACAATGGTCTGACTGCAAATTAATGACAAAGCTTATTTTTCCATTAGCACTCAGTGCTGCTGAAAGGCCAGAACCGAATAAGACTTTGGCTGAGAGACACCTGCCAAGCAGGCTGAGGGGGCAAACATTACACCTTTATTCATGCCTATGTGCAAACATGCACACACAGACAGGCAAGCAAACACATGTGTGCGCAAACACAAATCAAAAGGTGAGAGGCAGAGCTCTCACTGACACCCACGGGCTGCCTGACAACGCTTAGGCTCCACGCCCTTGTTTGCTTCGCAGCTTATTCTCGTCACTGCTGCGTGTTTTCTCTCGCTGCTGTAAATGCTGTAAGTGTGTATGTTTGAATATAAGATTTATTCTACTTTATACCAAATAGGTAGAATAGTAATGTTGATTTTTTTATTAGTGTACCAAGAAAAGCTTTCCAGTAGCAATACAGAATGTTAGTGTTTTTATAATCCAACTTGACTTTAGAAGGAAGCTCAATATCACTTAAGTGATTAAACAAATACAAAATTAAATATTACACTTGTTATCAGTCTGTTATTACTCCCAAACAGACAGTATCCTAACATTCTTGGTGTTTCAATCGTTATGCCCACAAAAAAAAGGATATATAAAAACAAGAAGCTTGTGAGAGAAGCTCAAACGATGCGCCTTGAGCGCCTCCTCTCCTCTGCCCATTGATCCTTTGCTAAGTCCGCCCCATGACAACAGACTAACCAATCACAGTGTGTCATCAGCCAGCTCAGACCGGTGTCCTTCAACTGTAATCATTTTCTTCATTTTCAAAGGTTTGTTTTTTGGTTCAAATATAATCATGGTTATCATTAAGTTGTGCCTGGAAAATGTGATATTTGAGGACAAATTAATTTCTGCTAAAGACCCTCCCCCTCGCTCTCTTTTCCAGAGCCATCAGCGCTGTGTACTTGTCTTCTTGTATTGAAATATTTTTTATTTTTAAAAGGTCTTAAAAATGTGAGTGCGGGCTCAATACAGAGCAGTGACCCATCGTTTCCTGCTAACTTGTGCCGACAATGGCTCATCCCCAGGGAACAGGCCCAGTTCTGCTGAGTCGTACAAAAATGGGGTCTCCAGCCCATGGCCGTGTCATTAACCTCTCTCAGCGTTCTTATCTTTCGTGTGTTTTATTTCATAAACAGAAAATCAGTTTGGACAGATTGGTAAAACAAAAAGTGACAAGATGACCTGACCAATGCCGGGTGTTGTTCCCTCTGCGTAAGCCACTCACGTTGGAGAGCTTCGCTGACAGCAAATGAGCAGAATTAGCTTAAGAAACAGATGTCTCTTCATTGCCACAAACACAATAGACGTCACGGTGACAAAAACCTAGCAACAAAGCCAGGTGGTGAGCTCTTGGAGGCTAGAATACTATTCACTACTAATTCAAAGGAGCCTCCTTCTGAGAAGTAGGGAAACATTGCCCCCCTCTGTCCACACGGAGTACGACATATGGGAGGACTGTCAAGGGCAACCTCAAGCAAAGGCAAAGGCAGCATGTCTGCAACACCCGTGTGCCACCGAAAAATAATGATTGGATCGCCTGATGATCATTACACACAAAAGAACGCACACAGAAATACACTGCCCTATTGATGGGAGACGGAGCTGTGATGAGCACAACAGGGGTCCGGGGGGCTTTGTCGCCCCATAAGTGGGTCATGAAATGGAGCCAGAAACGAGAATAGAGGACTCCGGCTGGATGTGGGGGTAGCTTCTCATGTCACTTGCCCATCCTCTTTGCACATTGATGTGTTTGGACAAAATTTCACACAGCTTGGATAAGACTATCTTAAACCTCCTTTTGTGTTTCTGTCAATAATCATGTTTGCACTTCCATGATCCTCGGGCTTTAGCACTGGCAAACAATTTGCTGCTGCACCTCTACCACCTACATGACTGATGTCGGACTTTTTTGGCACAAAGGGATCAACACAGCAGTTACTGACATGTTTTCTTTTCTTTGCTACCTTTCATCTTTTTACTCTGCCTCCCAGTTTTACAGCAGTTGAGCATACAATGGTGTTAAAAACAGTACGAGTGACGATAAGAGAAGGAATGCTTGGAAGTTCATAGAACGACACAGAACAAGATGAGAACCTTTGCATTCTAATCACCCTGCATTCATAATACAGAATGATGTTAATATTTGGTTTACACTGTGCCACAGCAGGATTTATATTTTGATCAATCCAATTTTGAAGTGGGCAAATTCAAATAAATTGTAGCTAATGTATGATGTATTTCAGGCGGTATTTTAAAAATTAAAGGAAAACAATGGTCAAACATCGACATTAGGCAAAAAAAGGAAACACTGACCGATTACATGCGTTAATCACATCATGTGATGCTCCTCAGTCAATTAGATGCTCGTATCGGCACTCGGGGGAGATTCATTGGAGACCAAATGGAGGGGGAAGTAAGTGAGTCTAGGAGTAATACCCACACGGTGTGGTCCACGGGGAGAAAGGTACCCACACCATGACTGGATGGACCTCATTCATATGTTCAGAGACCATGGCGACTACCAAGCGGCACTACGAGATCAATCCTTAATCTTTTGAGCAAATCTACCAACTTCAATCCAAAAACCACAAAATGAAGGCACATCAAACAAAAATAAGAGCCCAATATGATCAGAATTGTCTTACGTTCATTCACTGGCTGAGAAGGATATGATGAGAGGGACAAGTGGTGTCAATAACCACAAATTCCCCTTTAAAGAAGGTGAGACAAATTTGTGTTTCTATCTGTAAATAAACCTGAATGGAATTAATATAAATTAGCAGGGTTGGAAAATTTAGTTCTTTTTATTCATTTTTCTCAAATGAAGTACCGTATTTGAAGAGGCCAACTTTTCAAAAGCTGTGCTACGTATTCCGTTTTTTATTTAATTTACTTTAAACACTATAGAATATTTTAGATGCAGCAACAACCACTTTGGTCCGTGTTGTAAGCGCAACACACAGCCCCCAGGTAGCCGATAGCCGGGGTGATTCTCCTCACAAAGGGCTTTTTTGCGTGAGCGACAAGAACAAGAGGTGAAAAAGCCAGCGGCAAAACAATGAGCTAAAAGACATTTAACATTGTGAGCGGGATTATGTAATAATTCTCTCGGGTTTGATCACGACCAGCATCACATTACACATCTTCATCACTGTATGCAGTAGGGATGGGTTAGTGATCAGTCACATGTGGTTCAAGGCAGAAAGCTAGTGCTTTCCAAGGTCAAGAACAACCTTTAAAGTTCAACGTCGAACCGCAACCAACTTAATACTTGTCTCATCCACATCCCCGTCAGCAGAACACATTTAAGCAGTGTCCTTTATCACAGGACCAACGCGTTTCCTTTCATGGGAGTAGCACCAAAGTGCACACACTAATGCGCACTTGTTAAGCTATGTGTTTATTGCACCACACAAAATAAAAGACTGGAGCTCTGTTGAGTACATTTAGAGAACGTTACTACAATGTCAGATGGGAGGGCAAATATTAAAAGAGATAGGCTTTGGAATGGAAGAAACAAAGCATCTTAAAGTGGCACCTGCTATGGGAGGAGGATTGTAAGGGACAAAGGCTGAGCATTATGCTGCTGTTATAAAGAGCGGTCAGACTTGTTTGCTTTGGAGGTGTTGTCTGGTTGCACCAGCGGCTACGTATGGCAGGGACGCCCAGAGGCCCTTTGTTTTCTGACACGAACAGGGAGTGTTGAGGGCCGCGGACACTGATGCGTGACTGACATCCTATTCCACTCTAAAGGACACCTGCAACATCAGAACACGTCTCATTGATCCATACTGAAAATGGTTTACCCTCATGAAATGTTTGTTGTGATGTTGTCAACAACAACGCTCAAAATAAGTCGAGGAAGACGGGTCAGAACAAATCTTTGGGTTTGGCACATTTGTTTGACAGATGTACAATGATTGAGGTTATCCAAACTATTACAGATTACAGAGTAATCGGAATGGTGCATCTTTTACCTTGCAGTTTCATATAATGTGCATATCCACAGACAATCTGCACAAATACTGCTACAACTTTATCCCTGAGCTGCTTGGTGAGCTCCTTGGTCTTCATGATGCTCTTTGTTCAGTAATGCTCCCTATCTCTACCTTTTTTAAGGGGTTTTACGATAACTAGATTGTCTTTGAAACATTATCTCTGGCCAAGTTTGAGATCCCCTTGTTTAGATAATCTGGATGAACTGTTGAATTATTTAGAATCCGAAATCCTACCTTGGTATAGCAATGGTGCCGGGTTTCCAGATTCCATCAATTACTATGGTGATACCAATGTTGTACACTGCATAACAAAAATAAATAAACCATTAGTTCAATAGTTGCTTGGTTAAAATCCATAACAGTTGGAAGACGTGAGTATTATCATCAAGCTGCTGGATATTAAAAGAAGTGTCAACAAACAAAAAGGTTCCTTACTGAATGGTTTCGTTCAAGAGAGCAACTCGTCATAAAACATTGTTTTACATCACTCTCCAGGTGATAAAATACACATTTTGACTCAGCCAGCTCAGACCGGTGTCCTTCAACTGTAATAATTTTCTTCATTTTCAAAGGTTTGTTTTTTGGTTCAAATATAATCATGGTTATCATTAAGTTGTGCCTGGAAAATGTGATATTTGAGGACAAATTAATTTCTGCTAAAGACCCTCCCCCTCGCTCTCTTTTCCAGAGCCATCAGCGCTGTGTACTTGTCTTCTTGTATTGAAATATTTTTTATTTTTAAAAGGTCTTAAAAATGTGAGTGGGGGCTCAATACAGAGCAGTGACCCATCGTTTCCTGCTAACTTGTGCCGACAATGGCTCATCCCCAGGGAACAGGCCCAGTTCTGCTGAGTCGTACAAAAATGGGGTCTCCAGCCCATGGCCGTGTCATTAAGTCAGCCTCTCCTTCAGAATTTGTATGTTATATTTAAAGGATGGCAGCAACTATTTATGTTCGAAGCCAATCATTACTTTTGTTAGAATTGGTTTTTTATGATGATTAACAACTTCCCTGAACTCAGACTCGACATCCTTAAATGTCTTTTTTTTGTCTCATCAATAATGCCAAACCCTGAGATTTTTTGCTTTCACTTTTATATAAAAGGAAAAAGCAGAGTACTCTTCTATCTGAGGGAGGATAAACCAAAGAATGTTTGGCTTTTTTGCTTGATAATCAAGTTAATCAGAAAAGGTCATTGGTCATTGTTGTGAACATGTATTTACTCTTTGACAAAGAGTTAGAGCCAGTGGTATATCTCTGGCTCTAACTCAGATACGCATTTTGAGCGTTTAACTATTCTCACCATTATCAGACAGAACCACAACAATTTGGCTTGGAAGTTGAAAAAAAGGATCTTCTCATCTTCTCCCAAAAACACATATGTGGGGTAGTCGGGGGGCATGTTGTATTGATGCCCATCTGTCCACACCTCTGTGAACCGGTGAGGTCGGCAACAATAAAACAGGATTAAGTCCTACTTCAAACAGAGGGGTGGGCACATTCGTGTGCACACTTAGGACTTGCATTCAACAATTATTAACCCTTTTTGAAGTTTGAGCTGGTGTATTCATCCAGCTCTCCATTATGTATGTGAAAAGCAGCTGAGCCCAGAGAAAGTGCAATGGACTTGTTCAAACAGAGATGGGTTGAGAAGTGTCATTCCCACGGCGAGGTGTGCCAGCGAGCTTTGAAAGAGTGATGAGTCAGGGCAAGCTCTCTATGTGTTGCCACAGAATTAAACACAGAATGTGTCCTGTTTGATTTGAGGAGCTCCTGTTCTTAAATAGTCCTCTCTGTCAGCACTGACATATTCCACTAAGAGGCCAGAACAAAGAACGTATACGTCATTAACCCATTGGGATTTTCCTCAATGCTTTCAATGACTGTGTGTGGTAGAATAGGTGTGAGATAAGAATATCTATCTAACACTTTTAAAGGAAAACAACCAACCCTGTGTCCAGCCCCACATCTGTTGAGAGCATCTATTTAGTCTGAGTGACATTTTCGGAGGGTTTTAGGTTCATTACCAAACGCCTTATAGCTTTTGGACCCTTTACACATGCATGGACCACCAACAGTACAGCATTTTCCCTCTTTTCATTCCTCAGCACCTTACCTTCACTTTCTGAGAGGTAGCCTGTAATACCACACCTTTCACCCTCACCTCTGCAAAAGTTAAGGCAATCCATCATTTGTAAAAGAGAAAAGCAGAGCATTTACAGGGAGATGAGTGAGAAGTAACATGTTTGATCTGCTGAAATATTTACAGAAGGATTTCAAACTGTAGGAGTGCACAAGCGTCTCTCGGGGAGTTTCCCCACATCTGCTCAGGGTGTCAGCCAAAACTCCAAGGATCACAGCGGATCTCTAAACATTTATATTTTGTCTTCATCAACTCCAATACAACCATATTATATATTACAATATTTGCATTATTTTCAATGACATTGTGTAACGTTGAATCACTGAGTCACTGTTGAATTAATTTATTCATACATTATTAATACATTACAAATAAAAAGGTAGAATTAGTTTGGAAGTTAGGTCCCGTTTATCAGAGATAAAGTTCTAATAACAAACACTAAAAACAGTCTTTAAGGTTAAAGAAAGCTATTTGAACAGAATGCAAACTGGTCCCCTGCCACAACGGTGGATACACTATACTGCTATCCAGAAAACTATACAGCTAACCAACAAACTATTCAGCTAACCAACAAACTATACAGCTAACCAACAAACTATACAGATAACCAACAAACTATTCAGCTAACCAACAAACTATACAGATAACCAACCAACTATACAGCTAACTATACAGCTAACGAACAAACTATACAGCTACCTATACAGCTAACTAACAAACTATACAGCTAACTATACAGCTACCTATACAGCTAACTAACAAACTATACAGCTAACCAACAAACTATACAGATAACCAACCAACTATACAGCTAACTATACAGCTAACTAACAAACTATACAGCTACCTATACAGCTAACTAACAAACTATACAGCTAACTATACAGCTAACCAACAAACTATACAGCTAACTATACAGCTAACTAACAAACTATACAGCTAACTATACAGCTAACTAACAAACTATACAGCTAACTATACAGCTAACCAACAAACTATTTAGCTAACCAACCAGCTATTCAACAAACTATACAGCTAACCAGCAATGGCAAGAGATATTCAAATTACTCTTAATAAACATGTTGTTGTTGGCAGATAGTGATGAATGACAGTATATCAGTACACAATCCTCATCATTTTGTTTGAGCGACTCTGTAAACTTATCTTCTTTTTGGCAATTTGATAAAAAAAAAAAAAAAGTGTCACATGGGAAGATGAAATCCATGTTGTGTAAAACAAAATTACTCGACCAAGGCCAATAGATAATTCTGGGTTCAAAGTTCCAGAGTTTGGAAAGTTAGGTTAACCTGAATTTACCAGTCAACTGTCTATTTAATCTGACAGGTCAGAGCGATAATCTCGACAGCGTTTGGCATTTAAACCTCCCCTGTTACCACTGGATACTCCTGGCAGGTGTTTGGATTACATTTTAATGATACGACAGCTTAAGAGGACCGCTAGACAGTGGTGGACTGAATTAATAAGAAAAAAAATGTAAATAACGATACAAGGGAACATTGCAACGAAATTAGTTTTCAGTCCAAATTAGCAGATTTCAATTATGTAGAAATCTTTGTGGAAAACAAAATAACACACCACTTCTCCCTGATATCAGACAAATGAATAGAAGCAATAAACTATCCAACAAACTATACACCTAACCAACAAACCGACCACTCCACAGAATCCTCCAATAAGTGGCGCTCTGTCAAAGATTTACATAATACAAACATAAGCACCTTCCAACACTTTGTGTTAGCAAATTACACTCACCTCTTGCCTCCTAAAATTCACCATTTTCGACATACAACCTAAGAGTGACATATATTTGTGTTGCGTCACTGTTAAAATGTGCCCTTTACAAACCATCTTGCATTGTTTTGATAAACCTTTAAATCATTAATTTGTGACTCCAACTTTACTTCCTGAATCGTTGTTATCTCCCCGGTATCTTAAACTGCACGGCTCAACAAGCCCAGCAGGGACCGTGTGATATACTTTCTATTTGCAGGTGCACGAAGCCTGTGAAGGTTTTCGGTGAATTCTAACGTCTCAGTCTGAGACTCAGCAAGACAGAGCGCTTTTGTTTGGTAAATCATTTGGTCTTAGGAAGAGACCGTGCTTTCCTTTGAACAGTACACCAGGCTAATGGAGCGCTGCTTAAACTAGAGAGGTCATCTCCTCGGAGCAAAACCTTGACTCAAACCCAAGTGCCATTCCTAAATTAGAAGCAAATGTTCCCGGGACAGATTTACGAGAGTCCCTTCAAGTGATGCAAACTGCAGGATGGAGCTCAGAATCACATTTGGTGACTAAGAGCAGCGGGCAATAAATAGATGCTTTGCTGCAATCCTGATCCAGCTGTCATGTTGTAGACCTGTCCATGATGGTATGGTTTTAGTGTGAGGATCTCCTGGTCTTTTAGACAATTTGGAGTTTTGTTTTAGAAGCCATAGTAACAGGGGACATTAATTATCTGGATGACATCAAAAAAGTAAAATGTGCATTTCATCTTCCAGATCAGATCATACTCCAAATCTGAGGCATCCTCCAATCCAAGGGGAGACCACCTTATGTAATGTTAGCGCTGCGGGTGAAAACATTTTACTCAACTAATGGGGCCATCACATTAGAAAGAACTCATATAGTTCACTATGCTTTGCTTTGGAAGAAAATGACATGCCGACATGCTGATGATAGGCAGGTATAATGTGCACCCCGGCCAGGTGTGCCATTTAACACAATAGCAAGCTGAGGCCAAAAGAAAGTCATTACTTACATTGGTACCGTAAAACAACAGAGTGATGCAACTAAGGGGGGGGCGCGTTAGACATTTCATAACAATCAAATATTTCAATTAAAGCAAAAAATATCAACCTGCTGGTGACCCTAGAGAAAAGCTCCAGAGACAGCGAAAGTCAGTAGGATTCATCGTCTGAGGATCAAGAGTGTCCAATAATAGGTGAGATGATTCCATCAGAGGGACGTAGCCCTGCATGGCTAAAAAGGAAAAGCTAGCAGGGGAAATGCGGTACCTAATGATAGGGTCGAAATTAATGCTCTTAGCCTTAGGCTACCTTGAGGAGATCAATTAATGCTATCGACTGTTGCAGAGAAACACATCTTGTTACATCCCCAATAAAAGCAATCCAATCGAAAAAGGGAGAAGGACTCCGAATCAATGAGGCGAGAATTTAAATGGAGCTGGATAATCATCAACAACTATTATGTTTATGCTCTGTCAAATTTAAATCAACAGTTGAAACCAATTGGTGACCAATAAAGGGAGGCACGGATTGATTCATACCTGACAGCATGGTCTCTAAAACAAACCCCAACAAATGATCGTGTAGCGTTGTGTACATCCAGACATCAGCTCCAGAAAAACTTCAACATAATACTACACAAAGAAGTTAAGTAGTTTAAGGGATCAGAGATTCTTATCTCGGTCAGTGTTCTCCCATAAACAGGGTAAGGTTGCATATATGGCTGATTGCCAGTACTTAATGCTCTCCTGCTGAGACCTTACTACAATATGCACAACTAAAAAGAATCAGGCTTTCAGCTGACAAATGGTTAGCACAATCACACTTATAGCATTACCCAGCTTATTGTGTAAGCACAGTAAGATGAGCCCCAACAACGGATGTCTATATCAAGATTAGTCAATTTATAAAACCACATAGGCAGATTATGTGTCTAATTCCACTGACCCTCTGAAACAAATCTGGGTTTATTATCCAAGGAGCTCCAAACCTATGACTCAAGCCAAGTTCTAACAGCTGCTCCAGCAGACAGATTGCTAAAGACCCTCCACCACGAGTTGATCCGTTCAAGCAATCCTGATCAGGCCACATATGCCTTGAGAAATCAATTTCATTAGCTATTCACCTAATGCTCCACAGAGGCCCAGGCCCTTTGCTTCCATTTCAAATAGGATGTGATTCAAGAAAACTATGCTTCCCAAAAGAGAAACGGTACATCTTGTATCGTTTTATGACAAACAGTGCTTGTTTTGTTGGGATTATTTTCTAATGACATTACAAATGTCTGTAAAACATCCATTTTTTTGTTCCATTCTATGTCATGGGACATAAAGCAGACATGCTGTCCCTTTATACAGAAATCAGTAACTTTTCATAGTAACAACACAAGCAAACTTAAAAACCACATCAGAGGATTACTTGTCAGGAGTACTTGACTACTGGACAGAATAAATCACTCAGATGAAAATAATAACCTTCAATAACCACTAGTGCGTGACAATTATTAAAAGGTCACCATATCAGAGCTTGCAGGCCTACAACCTCATGACTGCTGTAATAAAGCACATTAAACGCACACGGGGTTTGCATGTCCTCTCGTTCTTCTGAACATGAACAAAATGTCCCCTGCAGTAACTATCTCAGACGGACACATTTTAAGGCAGGTGTTGGAGGAGTGGGGAGTGACACAGATGCTTAAGCAATAAACAATGGCGGGTTTATGACAAATTAAAATTAACGACTCAGTCTGACAGTGGTCGATGATATCGGTGAAGCTGTTGTCAACGTGTCATCCCTAAAGCGTTTAGGTTGGAGCACGTTCACAGGCCCCGTGCAGACCGCAGTTTTTTGGTGTCTGGCAGTTGCACCCAGACAGACTCCAAAGCTTTACGTGCAATATGGTGTCTGTCAAATTCACAACGGAACAGCAGGAACTTTGAAATGCATAATGCGAGGGTCCAGAAAACAGTGAAGGGTGGACCAAAGTGTGTCCTAAACCCCCTTGTGGCAGAGGGGGGCAGAGGCGTGTGTTAAGCCACTGGGTTTAGTCAGGTTCACACTGGGCTCCAGATGGCCAAAATCTTTAGGCAATTTCACAAACAAGGCTCTCATGTACACGTACTGTGAGAGGAGAGTGTTGACTGGCATCGACAGTGGAAACACAAGACGATTGAACACAATGTTCCTCTTTGTTCCACAAGATATAGATTTTGCATATGTATTGTTACAGCAGGAAACATATGTGTGCATTATGGAGAATAGAGGTAAGGACAGCCATAGGAAGGAGATATTTACTGATGTTATCGAGATGCTGTGACGTATCTGACAGTATACATTGTGTAATTTTTCAATCCTTCCCGAGCGGTCAACACTTCCCCTTCGAAAAGGTCAAATTACTCTTAATGAACACGTTATTGTTGGCAGATAGTGAAACGAGTTTGGAGATAAATGACAGTACATCCCATTAAGCTGCAAAACTCCATCACCAAGAGCGCCACTTGGTTAAAGACTAACTGATAATGAAATAATCCTCATCATTTTCTTTGAGCGACTCTGTAAACTTATCTTCATTTAGGCAATTTGATTAACTAAATAAATAAATCTGTGTCACACGGGAATATGAAATCCATGTTGTGTAAAACAAAATGACTGGACCAAGGCAAATAGATAATTCTGGGTTGAAAGTTCCAGAGTTTGGAAAGTTAGTTTAACCTGAATTTACCAGTCAACTGGGGTCAATCTATTTAATCTGACCAGTCAGAGCGATAATCTCCACAGTGTTTGGCATTTAAACCTCCCCTGTTACCACTCGATACTCCTGGCAGCTGTTTGGATTACATTTTAACGATACAACAGTTTAAGAGGACCGCTAGACAGTGGTGGACTGAATTAATAACAAAAAAAATGTAAGTAACAATACAAGGGAACATTGCAACAAAATTAGTTTTCAGTCCAAATTAGCAGATTGCCATTATGTAGAAATCTTTGTGAAAAACTAAACAACACACCACTTCTCCACAGTATCAGATAAATAAATTGAAGCAATAAACACACGCCAGTGCATTTTTAACTCACAGAAAATAAGCCACAGCCTCCCCAAATGATTCGAAAGCTTGACACTTTTCACTGAAGAAAAGATTTGGTTTATTTTCCGTCTATACATAGAATGTCAGTAAAAATGATCTACTATTGTGTTAAACTCAGTCAAAACTTCCAATAAAATTTTCTTTGCAACCATGGATAAAAAGTAGCATTTCTTTTTATTGTTTTTAAACAGCTTAATAAGGATTACCAATAAATCAATGAGGCTATAACTCCCGACCGAGTCATTCCTAGTAGCTGTGACACTGTTCTGTGCTGTCACCACTGTTAATCAGATTACAGGGGTGGGGTGGTGGTGTGGGGGTGGCGCCGGTTATTGATTGAAGTATAACTCCGGACACAGCATGTGTCCAATTTGTACTAGCTAAAAGGTACAAGTGACAAACAACAGGGGAAGCAGTAAACCTGCAGCATGTCTGCACAGGGACTCCACTTATGGCATTTCTTAATTTGTCTTGTATTGATCATTGAGGATCGGGTTGAAGTAATAAAGACACCTCCAGCTGTCAAATATTTTTCCCCGCAGTCACGCATTATCAAAACTGTCTTGGAAACAACGCCAACTACCACTGGGAACAAATGGAATCATCCACCCTCTTGCAGACATTCGTCTGTTTAATTTCTATTTGAATTAAAACATTCAAATAAAAAACAAAATCCACCAAAGAGTTCAGCAGTCTGGGTGTTGTTGATACTGCAAAGTTGTTGGCAAATGGAAGAAAACTGTAATGCGCATTCTTCCCCAGGAAAGCCAATTTGTAATATCGCAGATGTGTAAATAATAAATATACTTTCATCACCATATCTATTTAAATTAAAATTTTCCCCATATATTGAAGAAAGGTAAATCATTTGGATTGTGCGTCCTCCTAAATGACCGTGTGTGTTGTAAATGTGCATAAAGTCTACCTGATCTCGGGTCGTGTCCCGAGGGCACTGGATCTCTGCTGCGACTATTGCTGCAGACAGAAAGGGGCTTTGAGACAGGCAGCCTTTGCACTGCAGCAATGTGGTGACAGAGCCGTCCTCGGGATTCCAGATGGCATTATATGCTGCATGGATGAAAAGCAGGGGGAAAGCATGGAACCTCGCCGTAAGGACAAACATGCGCTATGCCATTGAATGTTGAAGTTGGTTTCAGCAGCAGGAATGGGAAGAGCCTGAGTATATTGTATTTACAATTTCCCATTTGAATCATTTACACTTATCATAAGTAATTTCTTCTAAAAGTTAAATTCAAATTTGGTTTTAAGTAGCCCAACTTAATACGTACTGCTTACGCCCTCCTCTCTCACTCAGGCAGAACCAGGGTGCGATTTAACAAAAAAACAGAGGAGGGGATGTTTTTTTGTTTTTTATTCATAGACAAGAACATTGGACTTTTAGCTTGCGTAACTAGGGAGAAAAATTAGTCTCCTTCACAACATAGCAAAACTTTTAATAACCCACATATGGATTTCTATTCAACGTCACGAAAACATGCGTAGAAAGGTAGAAAGCACCAAAGAACAGCATCAGTGCTCTCCATGAAAAGACCCTCCAATTAACTTAAATACTCAAAATAATTCATTAAATAGCACAACGTGCTGTCAACACTCAGGGACAGGTCTGGAAAACTAGACTAAGTAAACAGTCGGCTCTGGTGACGAATTTGTGGTGGCCTTTTCAGTTTTCCTGTCTGGGAATTGTCCGCAGCATTTCGGCCTTCTTTTATCCACAATTCTGCAAATGCAAAAACCCTACATGAGCACCAACCTCCAGCGCATTTCTTGCGCTATCACTCTCAGGTGTTAATTTAGTTGTTTTCTTATTGGGTCCTGTGAAGTAAGACGATATGCGGCTCTAAACGCGTATCATGTTTGGTTCAGCGCTGTTTTCCCTGCGAAGTTCCCGCACTGTTCCCGCAATGTCACAATGTGTTTGTGTTGGATGACGTTCAGAAATATGCGCCATCTGCCAGAAGGCTACTGAATAGCTACTCTGATGTATCGACACTGAAGAGCGTTAGATTAATAGTTCAAGTAGGCTAGCAGTTAAATTGCATTCATCGCTATCAAGGGGGGAAAATCATTTAAAAAAATCAAGATAATTTAGCAGAGGTAGGGATAGGAAAACTAGAGGGGGGGGGAATCTCCACCACTCGCCCCCTACAAATCGCACTCTGGGTATAACCATCAGTTCTAATTAGCATCTGTTTTGATATCAGTTGTGGGTGTTTAGGCATTTCCCTTTCTTGATGGAAAAACACACAGGATAAGTTGCATAGTAAAAGGTGTGTTACGATCACCCGTATAACAGTGCTTTAGTCCTAGACCCACCAGTCACAGTGCTGTCGCAGTAGGGCTGCAGAGCGGCCTTCAGGGCCCTCCTCGATGCCAGGCTCCGGACCACCAGCAGTGGGCCCGAGCCGTCCGACAACGTTGGCTGAAGTGGAGCAACGTGGCACCGGCAGCTCGGTGCTGCGGGACTCAATCCATCTCTGGTCAGCAAGGATTGATGTTCAAATGGACAAAGAGCACTTTGCAGTGCACCTGAGGAGGGGTGGCACGAGAGTGGAAACGAGATGAAACACACCGCTCCGATTCCTGGTTGGACTCATTATTATTCAGACGGAACTTTAAACTCAAGAATCACCGTGTGCCACAGGAAGTAGTTCCTTCTCACACACAGAACAGTAGAGTCCCAAAGAGCACGGCTTGACTTCTTTGACCTTATGAGTAGCACAAAAAAAAATCAGCTTTTCTCATATTTATTTAATATTATGTGCAGCATTTCAGGGAGTCAGTAGAGAGTTGATCAGTTATTGAGCCCAAAATGGGGCCTGATTCAGACAGGAGACGGTCTGCTGATCAACTGTGAGGCATCAGCAGTCACCAACGACAAAAACAGATTAAGTATGGAGAGCTGCAACCACGAGAGCACCTTGAGCAGGTGCAAATTCGCACACGATAGAACTCATGGTATGACCACAAGGCATAATAAACAGTCATCATATACTACGACGGAGTCGTTTAAGAAAGTAGAGATGGTTGGTGGATTCATCCTGACACGTACCTTTCTTTTTGGAGAGGTCTTGTTAAATATCCTGCGTTTCTGCCTCTGTACTTTAATAGCTTGGTTGAAAACATGAGTTATGTACAATTTGACATGAAATAGGTGCATTCTAATGCAGCATGATATCTAACAAATGTATACTTCTAAACACAATTGAGAGCATTCAAGCGAATATTTCAATGTTACAGAATGAACCTAAGCACGGGTAAACCTATGTATCTTATGTAAAACAAAACTAATTGAATTTATTAATGATTAATATATGACACCATTTACTGTAATCCAAGCCCAGAAAAAGTCCCTAACTGGGTTTGGGGCAGCAGCTGTGATGCTCAATGACATTAGCTTGATTTATGCCTCCAACAAAAGGGCATAACAGCTGAGAAAGGAAACCATGCATTGATATGCATACTGGCTGAAAAATCAGATATTGGACACAACTACAGCCTGGCGGGGCATTAGGAAAAACAGATTGAGCACTTTAAGTGCAGATTTGATTCGGTTTATGGAGCCGTTTTTGTACCCACCATGCATTGACTGGGTTACCTTTTGGTTGGGTCACTGCAGGACTCGGACCACATTGTGCTGCTGCGGCTCCTTGCAGACGCCCTGTGTCGCCTTGCTCGGGAGTGTTCGTGGGAGCACCAGGTGTGACAGGCCCCGTTGTAGGAGCTTTGTGTTGCCTCACGGACGGGGGTTGGGACTCGCTCACTCTGTCATTTACACTTGATTTCAAAAGATGTGGGTGACAAACATCTTGTTCGGATTGGGTGACAAACATTCCTTTTACGAGTCTGGCTCTGGATTGGCTGCTATTCCAGCCCTCCATCATCACCTTTGACCTATAATCGAGCCTGGCCCTGTCGCTCCTCTTCCTGGTCTCACTCTGCTGAAGATTCACTGTCCCTGCACTCCCTGCTCCACCTGTCAATCAACATTAAAGAACGTTTGTAGCAGATACATCTGGCTGTCATAATCAACAGGGATCACAGAAGCTGATGTTATTTCTTCAAGCCTGCTTTGTGCAGCCTCACAGACTGGCAGAATATGGATTTTCATTTGGGCGTTTTTCTGTTGCATGTTGTCCCGTATGTTCTTTTAACTAGCTTTAATGAGCCGTGGCCGAGGGCAGGAGCTAAATTAGAGTAATGGGAAGAAACAGTCATTACTGAGGCTTCCAGTAATGTGGCTCCCTATTAAGTGCTTTTATCCACGCTCAGGGTTTTGATGATGCCAACGAGTGGCCATGCGTATTACATATACAAGGGTCCTGGGGAGCCAGCTGATGAGCAAAGAAAGGCTTTAATGGAACACTTGTCCTCTCTGCTTGGCTGCGCAAATCACACATTGGTGAAGTTTGAGCTGTAATGAGACAAATCACATCAGTGTAATCATGTTTAATCCTATTTTTGGGTCTCCCGTCCACGCGGCTCGAGTGAAGAACCTCAGCTCCTTAAAACAATCACTTATGGCCATTCAATTGTTTATTAGTGTTTTCCGCGGTGGATAAAACACAAAAAGGAGGTCACGGTAAAGGTTTGGGAATTATGCCACGACTGCAAATATGTAAAGAACACTGTCAATGATCATCACCGGCTTAGTTATTGGCAGTTGCTCAGATAACTAACAATACTTTCAATAAACGGTCATAATGTTTAATATCTGTTCAAATTGTTTTAGCCAGGGATTCGTTCAACTTCATGGTCGTTTAATTGTGTTTCACAAAGGATAAAATGCTCAATCGTAAAATGATAGTGTAATTGGGAGGTGGATTATTATTATCCAAATCAAGACTACATATAAAACATAAAAGTATATAAAGTAGTTCCAATGACCCTAACCACCAACACTTACAACAGTAGAGCTCCTCCTTCATGTTAAGGCATCAGATATCATTACATATCATAAAAGAAAAAAGGATAACAAATCAATGAAACGCTAACATCCAGCTTTATTGTGAAGTAACAAAATTGATATGAACGCTTAATGAATGTAAATCAAATGAGAATCAACACCTTTTGAACTTCGGGCACATATCATTTACATTATTGGAAGTGGAATTGGAAAACAAAAGTCTCATCTTTTGGTTTAATCAGGCATGTCCAAAATATATTCATCATCCATCATCTGCAAACACATCATTAAAACAGAACTCAATGATTACCTACTTCAGGAGGGAAACTAATTGGTGTGTGGTTCTGTATTTTAATGATTTGTTAAAACGCACATTCAATAAAGACATGCGTTTTTTAACTGAGAATCGGCCTCCGTGGCCTTAATGCTGTCACACTAGATCAGAAGGTGATCCCACAGTGATGAAGCCTCATCAGTTACTGTGTGCATGGTGAGTGACATGATTTACTGTAGTGTGTGTAGGCCTGAGGCCGCTGCAGCACATGTAGATACTCGGCGTGTGAAGGATGAACTGTGGAACTGACTCAGCAATGGATGAACTGAACATGGTAAGCCGCCCTGAAATCTTTGCATACACAACATTATTAAACACACGGACTATTGGGTATGTCCAGGTTGTTGGTTACCTGTAGGCGTAGAGGGAGCTCGCTTTCTGGACCTGCTCTTCGCCACCTGCTCTCCTCCCTCAGCTTGCTGCGGTGTTAGCAGCTTTTTGCTCCCCTTCCTGACAGAAATAGCAGCCTTTCCATCAGAAGCTCGGGCCTGCTCAGAGTCACAGAGTTCCTCCGATGGGAGGGTAAGGCTCTCTGCCACCACAAGCACCGTGGGGGCCGATTTGGTCTCCTTCTGTGGCGCTTCTTCTTCGTCGTCACCCTCGAAAAGTTCCGGAGTAAAATAGATGCTTACGTCCTCTTCACTCCCATCCTCTTTCTCCTCTTCTTCTTCTTCCTTGCCAGGATTGTCTTTTGATGGCAATTCCCTCGCACAGCTGGGCGGGGTCCTTTCTGGAGAAGGCTCTGAAGCCAGCTTGTGTGGTTCCCCTCTGACTTCGGACCCGTCTCCAGCTCCTTGTGTAGGACAAGTTACTTCCGGCCCCCTTTGTGAAGCGGAGGTCTGGTGCGGATCCAAAGGCTTTGAGTGACACTGTCTTTCCAAGTGCTGCCTAGACTCAAAGGCTGATTTTCTTTTAAAGATTGGCTTCTTCAAGCAGTTGGGGCTGGAGGTGAAAATGCTGTAGGGAGGCTTAACTGCGTTTTTGTGGTGCGATGTTTGCTTCATCTTTGACCATTCTGCATCAAGGAAACAAAACTAATCAGTTTGAGGTGGATATACATCACATAACTGAACGCTAACAACAACAAAGCGGACACTGAGCCACAAAGAAGCTTTTACGCCTCAACATGAAACGAGTGCTGCGCAGAGCACCATGGCCACCATTGCTTTCTTATAAACAAAGACATAAACGCAAGCTTACGCTCAATATAATTCAAACAAAGGTCATGGGGATTTAATTAAAAGCAACAGTCCAACATCTGCTCATCAGCTCGCTCCAGCGCCACTCAGGCACGCAAAAGACCTTACAGTAATGAGGCCAGCCACTCAACTGATCCCATGGCCCCCACCCCCACCTATGAGGGAGGGGTGAGGGGGGGCTTGGCTACTCCTCTGCTTTTCAATTAAACTGGGCAAACGGCTCAACCTTGTCATGACCCCAAGACAAAGGGCGCTGGCCGAGTAAATGCTCATACACATCACCTAAACATCATGTCTTCTGGTCACGTCATGCTCATACAGGAGTTAAGAGAAAAAACAAAACAAAGTGTCATTTCGTGAAGAAAGAGGAAAAACTAGCTCTCAGAAAGTGGGAAATATGGTTATATTTGTAATATTTTGAAATGCATCTGTTTAGGGTTACCAGGAGATCTCCACGTATCCCCGTCATCGTTTGACCAAAGCGGAAATAATCTGAAAGTATTCAAATCGATAAATGTTATATCAATGTTTACAATAATCTCTGTTCTCTGTGCTTTACTAGTATATTCCAAAAACTATTATTAAAAACACATCAATGAGCCACCCTGTTCTCTGGCATGTTCTTTTTATGAACACACAGACAAATGTATTTTGAGGATGTTGATGTACTGGGTTAGACTAGAAAGTAGGGGTGTAACGATTCAGCTGTTACATCGATGTATATTCCTCCGATCCAACTACATCGATCTGTGCTCGGCGAGTTGGCCTTATGGACGACATATATCGATCTAACATCGATTTAAAATGTAATAAATCGATTTTATCGATACTAGGAAATAACCCATTGGATTTAAGCACGTCAGACTTTTTTCTTAGCACTTTTAATGATAAAGGCTTTCGCGGACTGAGCCGTGACGTGCTCACGCAGTATGCAGGTCCCGCCGTCCCGAGCCCCGATTCAACTTCCCGGTTTCACGGCAAAGGGGATGTTCCAAAAGGGTTGAAAGAGAAGGGGGGGGGGATGGTAGGGGAAACCATTATTGTTTTTTGTGTATATCACTAATACAGGTTTTTTTCTGCTACACTGCTACAGCAGTGTTTGCACTTTATTCAAATAAAATGTGAATGCATTTGCCATTCATTGTTGTTTACTTGTTTATTTATATTCGGAATTAATTGATACCTGATTCCATTACAAGAAACAGGAATCTAGGAAAATTATTTCAGTCACACTGGTTGAATTTTTGGCTAAAAAGTTACTGAATCGATTTCGAGTCACTGAAACATTTCGGATCGTATCGTTCTAAATGAACCAATATCGTCCTTGAATCGTATCGACAACCACGAATCGTGATCGAATCGAAGTTAAAAACGAATCGTTACACCCCTACTAGAAAGGGATCTTGACATGAACATTCTTTGGCCTTAATCTATCAAATAAATCATCCCTTACATTTCTCAAAAATATAGAATAATGCAAGAAAACAGCAAGTATTTAAACATAAGCAAAGGAAGCAAAAACGCTGACCAATTATGAATTACTAAACCGTTTAGGACTATTTGGAAAGTCATTCAAGCTGCTTCTGTGCCGCCGTGCAATGTGACTTGTGTTTACAGCGTTCCCACAGCATTATACCCGTTTCAAATATTCTCATCCAATTCAACTTGAATATAATCCTGAACATAACTTAAGCATTTTATATGTTGATCTACGTTATTCTCAGCTGAAACGAATGTTTTAATCTTATCTTTAAGGGCATTTTTCCTTTCCTCTCATTTTCTGTTTCATGACTAGACAATTTGTAAACTGTTTACCAGGACGAGGGGGGGCGTGTACAGTGACCTGGTGTGTGGAAATGATCAAGCCTTTGTGATTTTGACCAGTCATCCTCAGTACAATCCACAGACAGGAAGTAGGGTGGTGGTCTTTTCATGTGGTTTGTTGACATTAAGGAAAATGCAGAATGAGACAGCCTGATCATTTTATATGTGACCTAGCACATACAAACCTTTACAAACCCAATCACCAATTCAACAGTGACTTTATTATATTGACCCTAATATTACATGTCATTTAGCTGAGACTTTTATCCAAGGCGACATACATTGCATTTTTAACCCATTGTTTTGTTACATTTTAGCCCGGGGAGCAATTAGGGGTTAGGTGTCTTGCTCAGGGACACTTCAACATGGGACATGGAGCAGATGGGCTCCAACCTAAACTCAACCAAACTCACCTGCTTTCTCCCGTTGCTTCGCCTTCCCCTGTGTTCCCGGGAAAAGATGGGAGCTTGAAGGACTTGTGTCCTGTTGGGAATTAGGCTGTTTGACACATGAGCGGGGGGTCTGAGGGTGCGTGGCATCGGGCAGACCCCCATGACCGTTTGGAGGTGAGATAGCAGCGGGAGGCCCCTGCAACTTCCGCTGCACCTGGGAGAAGGCTACCAGAGAGTGCATGGCATTGTTGAACGTGTCGTGATGCTGCACCAGCTGGCGGACCCATTTAGACAGACCTGAGGTCACGAAAACACAAACATCAGGGACGGACAATGCCACTGTGGATAACCATTGCCATCTAGTGTTCAGCACGAGAGGCTGTGCCGACATTACAGCCACACACAGTCCACGTTCTGGGGTACCTGTGATGTACTTGTTGGATTTCCCATAACGGTCATCCACCAGAATCAGTGCGCCCCAGTCATTCTTATGGCGGATGCACCTGTGGGATGAGTTTTTAGGGTTTAGGCCTGAACGTGAAGGCAAAAAGATGATCTTGGAAAAACAGGATTAGTGAGGTTTACCTTCCCAGGGCCTGGTTCAGAGCTCTGTAGGCCTGAATCTCGTACCATTGATGGCCTGCAAGAAGATCTCTGGATTTGCAGTGTTGGTCATTGTACTTCATCTTCAGCTCCACCTGAAACCACAGAGTAGAGCCTCAAACATATCAAGTGTCACCTCAACATCACAGGATTTGAAATTAGGTCCATAAGAGTTAAACAGGTTAAACACATCTGTTTTATCAGCATGGACGGTTACACGTCAAAACATTAGCATCCCCTTTTGAGAGTAGCGGAGAATACAACGCGATTCACAGTAATTTCATAACAGTTGAGAATGAAACAGATATGATCAATTGAAGAGCTGTGCCACAGGTATAGGTTCTAGGGACCTGCTTAAACGAACAGTGGTCACCGTGTGTGTCGTCTTCAAGTCAGAAACTGAAGTATTTGTGAGTCACACTCAAGGAAATATTACTTTTACAAATGTGAGAAAAATAAAATGTGATATTTTGTTATAAATGCTGTTTCAGAGCAGTTTAGTTTTTGCGACAATATTAATTAACCTACTTTTCGAGATCATTTTATCAACAGAAATATTCAGTTGCTCAGGCTTTCATTCGACTAAAGTGGTTGTGCGCATCTTAGAAACTTACTCCACATTTTCAATCGGGAAATTGTCTTCTGGAATCAAAAAAAGGTTTGTGGTAGAAACATCAATCAACAGGCCCTTTTGACCAGGTGGTTTAAACATACATCATCTGATCTTTGGTTAGAATTCACCTCCTCTCCTTCTCCCCAATCTGTATGTCTACTTCTGTAAAAAAAAAAAGATAAATAAGGTAAAAATACCCCAAAGAAAAAAAAAACATTGAGAAGACTAGACCTGTTACCAAATTATTATTGAGCACAACTAAAAACCTGTTCTCCAAAACAACGGCCATTTTGGGCAGCCCCGGGAGAAGATGGTTTTTGACATCTTGGATACGAGAGGAAACCAAACTAAACACCGAACAAATATGAATATCACAGATGCGATCTGAAAGAGGAACAGAGGAGCTAAAAAGGCCAGGGTCGGGTGTAGAGGTCGAAATGAAGCATCCCTGCACAAAAATGCCAGGAGAGCATCCATCCATTTGCATCCGTCGCGTCCGATGTTAGTGCTAACCTTTCAGAATTGACAAGTGAAAAGTTCAGTTGGCGTCTGATGGGATTGCGGGGCGGGCGGGCTGCTGAACAGGGCTTTAACTGCTTTTGACAGGTACCGTGTGTTCTGCCTGGAGCCACCAAACAGGTACAGCTTGTCCCCTCACGAGAATCACGCAATGCGGCCTGTCCAGGCTCCTGTACATAAACAGGCCGAGTCACGGGAATTGCTAAATGTCGGCCCAAAGTTGGGACTATGACTAACAACACCTCACCTAGGACGCACATCAACCACGAGCGCCATCACGGAAAACCTGACGACAGAGAAGGAACCTTTTAGGATTGAATGAAGCAGATGTGGGCTTTTCGGGACTGTTGGAGACTACAGCTGTAATCTGTGCCCGCCAACGGGAGGCAGATCACATAGCCTCGTTAACGCTGCTGGCTTCATGCTGAGATTTTTTTTTTTTCGGAACGTATAAAGACACCAGAAGCAGTAAAACAATCCACTTCTGAAGCCACAGCGTGAACAGAAAGGGCAGCAGCCCCGGGCCAGCGGTGTCATCTAAATCCAATCACAGTCCATCTCCGCGTTAGAGCCATCACATCCCCGGTCCGTACCATGTCAGCGTCCGATCCAACATGACAGGTTGCATATGTGAAAAAGCCAATTCTGGCTGCTAGCAAATGTGCAAGAAACCACAAGCTAGAAGGGATTAGTTAAAATGTCAAGAGATCACTCGCTTGCTTTGGCCTTGTCCTCCACAGCAACCTGTTCAACCCTAAAAACATATTTGACCACTGGGCATGATTCGCAGCTGAGCGCATCTGTTTGAGCCACATTTTGCAGCTGTGTGTGTGTGTGTGTGTGTTACCTCCAGCAGTCCGAGACATCTTGTGCTTGTCACAGAGATTGCGAAGCGCCCCGTCTGTCACATAAGACTGAGCTGACAGACGAGTGGCTCATCTTGAAGACAGTTTCCACGTGTGTGACAGTGTGTGCGTGTGCACGTGCAAGCACGCTCATAGATCAACTCACAGCTACAAGGCTACACACTAAATCCTCCTTATTTGTTAGTTATTCTGTCCCACTAAAAGTTGACTTCAGAACATAAATGAATGGAGAAGTCAAGTTTGTAGATAATACGCATGAATGGTAAAAGGGGAATACTGAGTGAGACACGTTTCAGTCCTGTGGGTTTTGTCTCGTCTTCATTACCATAAGAAGGCCAACATACCAGGTTGAAAGCATTAAACCCGGCCACCTTGCACCAATCTTTTTGATTTGAGTTGATTTGGAAAGTGGAGAGGTCACTGACATTTGAAAACAATCCGTTGCTATTGTGCCAGTGATTCAGCTACAAGGGCATGTAGCCTAAATTAGCTCGATCAGGTTTAGACACAATTCTTTAGTCTGACCCGATCTTAACTACATCTCAAAGATGCTAGTTAGTTCCTGATTTATTTAAAATTCTGCAAATTATTGTGCCTGGCTGCTCGTATTAAATTTTAGAAAATTGGCTTAGTTGATAAAATAAATATATTGGTTTTGGTGGATAGAAGTTTGAATTGCATTGATAATAGCATGAACACTATCTTAAAGCCGAAGCCAGCCATAGTAATAACTGGTGGTAAAGTGCCAGGTTGCAGGGTTAAACAGGCATGAACAAAGAATGTCCACTAAGAGATCTTTCTAAATCCGGCCTTTGGCGCTGACAAGCACAGTACAAGAGCTGATCGTGTATTATATAGCCTCCCTTCAGTGGCTGATGATAAAGCAAAGCGTACAGTGTTCAGTGTGTCTGGCGCATCCATCCTCCCCTCTTCAAGGATTTCCACTAACTCTTCAACATTCCTCCAAAATCCCTTTTATCCACCCGTTTTACATGCCAGCAGGCCTCAGAATTAAAGCGCTCTCGTGGTTGTCTTTAATAAAAAGCAGCAGCGAGAGTTGGACTGAGCCCTTCATTAAACTAGGAAAGATGCCTTATCAGTTGTAAGTGTCTTTTTATTGCTTGTTAAAGCCACTTATTGTTTGACCCACTCACGCAGGACGTGACTGTTCTCTGTAAAACATGCCGTTCGGAAAAACCCAACGTAAATGTAATACCACCTTTGGCAGGCCTTTTCTCTGCAGAGGACTTTTCAAGTTCAACCTTTGATCTTTGTCACAATAACACAACAGGCCAGTAAAATGCCATGCTCTGCGCTTAGGCTGTAGCTTCAGAGAGTTATGCCTGTCTGGGAATGCAGGCCATGCAGGCATCTAAAGTGCTGGAGTAGTTTAAATGGAGAGAAGCTGGGCTTACACCTCTTATCCTAGCAACGGGGTGCTGCCGTGGGACTGTGGCATAGAATGAATGAATTAATATGTCTGGGTCCATGTGTGCTCTGGAGAGAACGTCCACGTGCTAGCACTGGTGCATGGAAGTGACAACATAAAAACATGTCACGCATGTGTGTGTGTTTACACTGATGGAGTCACTTTCAGAGTGGTTGTTGTGTACATGTGATGCTAATAGGAAGCAGAAATGATATCCTTGTGAAATTCAGTATTACTCTGAGAAGCATAGCCGAGGTGCCGTATCCCACTGACCACGAATCAGCAGTTTACAGATAGGGGTGTAATAATTAATCCTAATCAATTCTTTGAGCTGGTCCTCTTTGTCTTGTCCTATAGTCTGATCTGTCCATCCAGGGAATTTAGAGACAACTAAAACGTGAATGAGGTCATTGGCACACTAAATATAGCATCTGCATGGTGTCAACGTCAGTCTCTGTCCGCTCATACGAGATCGGCACGGTGGACACCAGCACACAGGAAGCAGTCTGCTGGTACAAGGAGGTAGCACTAATCCGGAGGCCAAAGTAGTCAGTTCACTGGCCTTTGTGTGTTTGTTAAACGTTGTAATGGGTTAAACATCATTATACTTTAATGAACTGCCTTACACCTTTTTCCTTCCATTAGGTTGGTCTTCAAAAGCGTTTGACGACACTGTGCAGCACGTTTGCTAAATAAAGTCTACTACTGGGGGGCAAAGCCAAACGGCATCATTGTGCGGTAAAACATGAGCTACAGACAGTTTAATTAGCCATCGCAATGATTGTGTGACAATAAATCAGTAATTCATCAGAGCAACAGAAGACAATGATAAAAAAAAGAGACATAAAGTCCCGGGACTTTATTTTGGCAAAATTATTATTTTGGCTATTTAGTATTTAGTTTTTTATTTGGTGCTAATTGAGTAAATCGGGGCCACTTGCCATCCTTTGGTACATTCACATCTTTCTGATCAAAAGCAAAGCAGATTATTCGAGCCGCAGAATTACAGTCTATGAACAGACGCAATGAAACTGGAGTGACACAAATTTACAACGATTTAAAATCATATTATATTGACTATCTTTGGAGTTTGGATCCATGGTGATCTGAACATTCAGAAAAATAACTACTTTAAAATGGCTTGCTCACCAGTCTTGTAGACAGACATACAGGATCCGCAAAAACATTGTGGTTGCTCTTGGTGGGAACGCAGCATTAAGGAGTGTCCACACTTCTTCTATTTTTAGGATAAAGCTCTGCCTTTCAGATCTTTTTGAGGGCTTCAGCGGATTACTTGCTTTAGCTTTGGCGTTTGAGGAGGAGGGTGTTTGTGAACAGCCAAGGCACCTTTAATGGGTGAATAAAATCCTCCTTAATAGGGAGTCGCAGGGCGCATTCTGCAGAAAATGGAACTATTTTGTACCCAAACGAGACGGCGTTTAGTCCGCGGTTTAAAAGTCCTTTTCACATCCCATTCTCATCACGTGAACACGGCATTAGACACATAGTTTAGCTCACAATCAGCCCGGACAACCATTCAAATCTAAGAAAAGACGGGCTTTTCTTATTTTCCACTATGTTCCTGATTTGCTGCAGATGGATCTGGTCGAGTATCTGAGAGGGAAGGAGGAATCCATACGTCATGTTGGGTTGGTGTACTGCAGGCGCCAGTAGATTCAGGAGTCACTGCATACAGCCCTGCTCCATTTACTTTAATTGCCCTTATTATCTAATAATATATAATAGTGAACAGGTACACGTAGTACCACGTTTATTTGATAAGGGAGCAGAATAAACAGTCCATTTCTAATCAGCCAGAATGTCTGCTCATTAGTAAATGTCCGTTAGAGGAAGTAGAAGTGGTCCAGCAAGCACACAGCCAGGATTTATTGTGTAGGGACTTTTTAGTCTGTGTCCATGTTTGTACTGGATATTTTTTCAGTGATGCAGGTTCTATAATCTGCAACATCCGATAGATATTTAAGGTCAAAATGTCAAGAGTGCTACCTTTCTTTCATTTTTCTGTAGCAGGTTCTGTCCAGCTACCACAGCGGTCCGAGGCCCGCCCTGAAAGGCCCACATTGGTTGAGACGCGTGAGGACACCCCCACCGAGCCAATACTGATCAACATCCCACCCCTCCTCTAAAGCATGGTTTGTCTCCATTTGTGTTCACAGCCAGTTAGCAACAAAATACTGAAATAACAATACAAATAAAACTGGGTTAAATTCTTCAGCGCAGCAAAATAGATGTCTGCATTAATTAATTATTGCATTACGGTGATAATAGCACGTTGACTTGCAACGGACTAATGGTTTTAATTGTCCTGATATATCGGTCTGTCACTCTTAAAACACAGAATAAAGCCCATTCCCGGTCACAACGCTTGCTTCCCAGTCATACAGTATGCAGCTTAACTGACGATCAAAAAGAATAAACAAACGAGCGGTGTCAACAGCGATACGTCTGTGTAGGTCAGCGAGTCAAATGAGCCCAGATTCATTACGTTACAAAGGGCAGCCTTGTGTGGAACCACATTGTGAAAGAACCATGTAGAACCCTGTCGACTTACTTAGAGAGGACATGGATTTCTGGAATGCCAAGCAGAATTGACCAGTCCATGTAATTGTATTGATTATCCAATAGTGACCATTACCATTACATGCACCAGTGCCTATCAATGTGTGTGTGTGTGTGTGTGTGTCCTTTAAGGTCCTCTCCTCTCCGACAGAGTGCTCCTTTAACGGGGCGCCGACGGCTAAATGCGTAGCTTTGACAGGCATTAGTGTCAGTGTCTCTATTCTCTCAGCAGCATAATGGGGTTAGCTCAAAGACCTTTACAGCCCCCAAGGGTTTGTCTGGGGGCCACACTGCCTCTGCCACTGGAAGAGGAGATAACCGGGGAGGAAAAGACAGTAGAGAGCAGAAGAAAGAGGATCATGCAAAGCTGAGGATTAAGAAGTAAAGAAGAGAGAGAAGAATGTGAAACAAAAGCAGGATGAGGCACATCTTATCACACGTTTTACAGTCTTGAGGACTTTTCATGAGCTGTTGCTTGCTCTTGTTGATCACAAGATCGATTTTGTAAGCATATTGTCTGATCTGAGGTTGCAGGTGTTAGACACTCGGGTAAAGAGATGGGCAGAGCTGTCAAGTGATCACCATCTGGTGGCGAGTTGGGTCAGAGGATTGGGGAAGACCTGGGGAACTGGGAATCTCAGACGGAGGCCCTGGTCCAAAAGATTTTCAACTCACAGATCAGTGAGTTTTCAAAAACTTCCATTGCTGAAGCTGTGACCTTTTTTTTTTTTACCAGTGTTCATCCGTGTGGCTTGGTGAAGATCCCCCAACCCTGTAGTTCATTTTGCTATTTTGATAAGGGTTTACAATGAATGCAATGGCAGGATTATCGCGTGAGGCATTTTGAATTTATGGCACCGGGAGGTGTCCGGGTGATAGGGGTAAAAAACGGGAGCGTTGGCAGATAAAACTCCCAAAAAGTGCGCTGAGCGGTCTGCCCCTCTCTCTCTCCATGGGCGTAAATCTGATCTAACAGTAGGGGGGGGGGGACAGTAAACATAACATTTCTAAAGAGCAAGTTTTGAAGGGGACACAAATAATAACGTTAGCTAGTTGTAGTGGGGGCAAATCCAACAAGCTATTAAACAAGCTGGGTAACATTACATTATATTACACTAGCATAGCGGACTTTTTTGTCATGACTAATTCATTAATTACGCAGCATCATTTGTATTTGAGAAAATAAAAACTTCATCCGATGTTTAATGTGAATAAAATAGCGTTAGACCGCTTACTTACTACGTTCCCGTCACTACCATGTGACAGAATCGAGTGCAGATCGCGCTAAATCCTAACGTGCCGCTGCAGTGGACCAAACCACTGTGAGGCAAGGGAGGGGGGACTCAAAATGTTTCTAAACTTAAAAAGCATGTTTGGGAGTTTGTATTGTTTTACTTCTTACACAGATATTCTAAGTATACATCATTATGTTATTTACAATACACACCATTGTTTTAATGATATTTCTAGGGGGGGACAACCCTTAGATGGGTCGCCAGGAGGAGGATTTGTTTGTTATAATAGTCCAACCACAACCGCATTTCAGACACATAATTTGTCACACTGCGCATGCGTGAAATGCAATAAAAAAATTGACGTAATTAACGACAAACATCTATTTAACGCCGTTAGTGCACCATTTTTGACAGCCCTAGTTTAAACACATGTGTCTCACCCCTACTTCAGTGCGATGGAGCCATTGCTGTTCCGCCCTGAGGAACAGCTGGAAGTTATAAAACCTCATTTGTACCTTGTGTGTGTATATTTCAATTATGCAGGGTTATCAGTGCTTGCGGATCTAAAGGGTTTTGTGTGACTTTAAAAGGCAGTGCAAAGTCAAAGAGTCACCAGTTAGCAGCTTACACAAGTTATGACAAGACGTGGCAGGAGACGAGGCGCTTTGAGGGGGGCTGAGCCAATGTAGCAAATAAACAAAAGGCTGCTCATGTGGAGAAGAGGAGATGTCATTAGAAATGCACTGTGTCTTCACGCTTGGTCAGCTCCACCTTGGCCTGACGAGCATTGGCTTCTTCTCCTGGTGTTCTGCTCCATCCATCTACAATGGATTTGGCCGACAGGACTCAAAATAAGATACTTTACTTTAGTTTTCTTTCTTTCGGGGCAAATATATCTTTGTTCACTGGTGCGAGCCTGCGCCGTGTCTGACTGCTGGATATACCCTTGTTCAATGGGAGGGGAAACTAAAAATATCGACAAACAAGATATCTGCAAAAATCCAATAAACGCCCCAATGACGAATAAATGACGATTGGAGGTTATTAGAATCAGAGTGGTTATGACTGCATATAGTGGTATATATTTAAATCCAAGGGTATACGTGTTGTAGATTAGGTACAAGGTACTGGGTATTAGTGATGAGCTGGAGTGTTCCATGGGGGTTTAAATCCCCCTAAGAGACTCCATCCTGTGCCACCATGACTACAAAAACCTGTCTCTTATTGTCAAACCCCACGAGGTAAAAACTAATATGATCTTCTTTGAGGGATGCTTTAGACCATGAATATGAACCCCAAAACAATATCGCTAATCAAAACAAAGTGATCAAAACGATGAAGCAACGGCCCGAGAGCTGATGGCGGGGAAACTGACAGCTTTGGCTCAGGTGGAAGGCTCTGGGAGGCTTCAATCAGCCACACTGACAGAACAGGTTAGTGGAAGCTCTGTCATACTCTGACAGGGAGGGTGTGGGGGCGAAGGAAGGTGGGCAGAACCAGAGAGTTAAACTTAAAGGTCAACTTTATAGGTTGAGGAAGGGGCACGCGCACACACACACGTCGCTTTGGGATTATTCTTC
Source organism: Apeltes quadracus (assembly GCA_021346845.1). Taxonomy (NCBI): domain Eukaryota; kingdom Metazoa; phylum Chordata; class Actinopteri; order Perciformes; family Gasterosteidae; genus Apeltes; species Apeltes quadracus. The sequence continues at coordinate 18,162,888 of CM037917.1, read as the reverse complement.
ACGGATCACCAAAGGGAGGTGCCCTTACTGGTTGTCTGTGTACATCTTTAAAATCTACTTTTGTGGTCTTGGTAACTTTTAGCTTCAATGTGCATCGTTTCCAACTCGCCAAGCTACGGAAGGTCTGCAATTTAAAAAAATAAAACAATGAAAAATGTTCTTCCCAACGCACTGCAGTTCCGCCTCAACACGTGCGCGCATATGTCCATGTATGCACGCTTGCACCAGCCGACAGAGAGCGCACGTCCGCCCGAAACAAAAAATAAGCATGTCAAATAAAACTGCTCCCAATATATTGAACATATAGTCAGGATGGAAGCGTTTGCCATAATCCAGCAGGCCTCTCTTTCATGGACTTACTTGGAGGTCTTTGATGTTTGGGAAGGGGATTCCAATGGTGATGACGGCCCTGGCATTGTCATCTGTGAAGTCCAGTCCTTCACTCACTTTGCCCCTACAGACGGCAATGAGCAGCGCGCCATCTGTAACAAACAAAAGGATGTGTCAACCCTGAAAATATAAATGCAAAATAATGTGGAGCTCAATTTCAGCAGCATTGCAGCTATACAAATGACAACTTAAGCATTACACTCCATCAACTTAATGTAATTCAGGATACAGCAAAACTCAGCGGGTGAAAGGTGACCATGACAGTTACATGTCTCACCTCTTTCTTCCTCGCAGTACTTGATGGCGTCGTAGTATTGCTGGAGCAGTTGGTCAAAGTCGCCCTTACCCCCCCCGCGGGGCTCTGGGATCACAGCTTTGTGTTGTTCCAGCTTCTCCCAGAGGCCAGTGTTGTTCCATCGCTCTCGCAGCTTGTCCAGCATCTGAACAGATCACACGAGGCATTGTGTGAATAGAGAGGCCTGCTTGGGTTTTGTTGAAAGAGTGAAAACTGATCACAATGTGGAGTCAAAAACCCAAATCCACAAGAGAGCTAAGAGCAGCATCTATTTTCTAGACTCATAATGCTGTGGTTAACAAGTTGTCTTGTGCCAAATAATAGAAAACCTGCCACCATTTCTGTGTATGATGTATTAAATGAGCTGGCCAATATGGTAAATGACCACTGCGGGTCTTCTTTTTCCTAGTCAACAGTGATCAGAATAAACCACGACATGTCAGTAGAGAGCGACTGCTACCCTCCCCCCCGCTCCCTCCCTGAAGTTGTGGGAATGTCTGAAAACATTAAATGACATGCACTTTGTGGACAGATAAATTTCTGCTTTTCATTTTCATCTCAAAAGAGACAGTCAAACCAGCATCTGTTATTGTCATATGATCGGGATGAGATAATGATCCTAAAATATATGATTACGTGGGAAGCACACTTCAAATACTGCTGATATAAATTCATAATAACTGCTCCATCTGGTAGAGGGAGCATTCATTATCACGGTGGAACCGTTACTTCTTTTCCAAATATTCTGGGTGGTTGCACCTTCAGCTACGAGCTACTGACGTGTACAAGTACTCTAGAACGTGGCCTGTAGACAACTGCATGATGGAAACTGGAATGCGCTATGAAACAAAGAACAGGGGGCATTTAGCTTCACACCGCATAGCTTAGATTTATTTTCTTTCCTTTTACTTGCTATAAAGGCTGAAGCTTTGTAATGAAATCCTTGTCCTTGTGGAATCAGCGGTTCTCTAAACTGAGGTCCATTGACCTAAAAGCCCCCATCTGGCAAAACCCCCTCATATCCGAGCTTGGCAGATCATACCCTTGAATAAGCAGTGCTTCAAAACAATCAAAAAGCAGCTCCACTGGCTTGGACGTGTGCTAAAATGGTGAAGTGGAAGTTTGCAGGAAACTACTCAGCAGGCCAACGGTGTAAAGGGGTACAGCCTGGTCCAGATGGGAGGAAACAATACATCAATTCTATTTACTGCCATGAACATTCAATTCAAGTATTCCTCAAAAAACACCACACAGAAGGGGAAGTTGTGCTCTCCTGTGTGGCAGTGGGATTTCCTCACGGTGGTGAAATGAAGCATAGGGGCAGATTTCATCAGGTTGGTGCCTGCTAAAGCAAGCTAAGCCGGGACATTTGCATCAATAAAACATTGCGCATTCACTAAATATGCAGTGTTACATCGACAAGGACCCCCCCTTACGTGCGTCTTCAACTCGGCAAACTATTTGTCTTCCAATAGCTTTCCAGCACAATCTTGAGTGGGAGATGAATAATGCATGTTATGTACTTCAGGAAGATCTACTACTAAACAAAACATCCATTATCTGCCAGGCTGCACTTGGAAAAGAGCTTTGTGTTTCCCCCAGGTTTACAACTTTGCCGAGGCGAACGAACGGGCCGACGGGGGCGGCGGACATGCCGCTTTCCAGCGAGGAGCGGACAATTAAAAAAGAAAAAATCCAGAGGGCCGAGGAAAAACATGCACTCTGATCAGAACCGTGGCACAGGGGGAAGACGCTCTGCAGACAACGTTACCAGCAGGGCAACAATGGTCATGCTAGCTCCAGTGGCATGTTTGCAGTTTAGTTTCATGAAGGACAGAAAAGTATTTTACCATTGGAGAGCAAAAATGATCGGCATTCCGGACTGCTCCATCACAATGTATTTGTGTCTCTGAACGACTTTTTCTGATCAGTCAGGGCGCCTTAGCATAAGCGCTTGTCCACAACGCCATCATTTCACAGACGAGTTGCAAAAATACATCCAGATGAAGTTCAAGAGCTGTGAAATGTAAGGGACAAAAAGAAAAAGACAACAGCTGCCCCTCTAGTGAGTTTATGCATCTTTGGCCAGTCTCGTTCATCGATTAAAACATTGCCACTCAAGGTGAAGTCCAATATGAGTGGGGCATCAGAGGTACCACTCAGTTCATTAGAATGATGAATGATGACCGCTCTCTTTGACCATGTTTTGTCTGCATTCACAGGATAATTAATTATTACTAGTTTTTTAATACAGGGGAGAGCTTGAAATTTTGCTGCCTCCGATTCTCATATCAAATAAAGACGTACAAGTGTTGAGTCAAACTGTGTTTGACCCTTTCATGCGTTTACATTACTCCGTGTTCGAGTTCAACCAAGCAACATACATCACGAGACGGGTCGAATCCAGCTGCATGGACGTAGGTGTGAAGCACAGAACCTCGCTGTGCAGTCATACAGATCTTCAGCACCTTCAGCAAAGGCTTTCAGCCATGTGAGTGTTAGACTCTCAACACAGAAATGACAGACATGAACACCGTGGTAAATAATTCAGGGGCCACATCTGACAGAGACCTGGTGTTTAGTTGGCACTGTGGGCTGAGCTGCAAAATGTCTGTTTAAAGGCCTCTTGCTAGAGAAGGTATCGGTTCATGTCTGCAGATAATTACTTTTCCGTTAGCTCTTTAAAAGACAGAAGGAGGATCTATTCAAATCGGAACGCATTTCTGGAAAACGAGTTCCGAAGACGAGCACAGTGACATAACTGGGAATGAGCGGTGTTTAGCAAATAAGAGGGCACAACAAAGTGAATTATTCAGAGCCTTTTTGGGGCCTGGTGGGTGCAATGCTCAGCCGCTGTGAGCGACACAGTAAAGTGGGCCAGGTCTCCGTGCCAGTTGGGACAATAAGGTGAAACAACTGGATAAAAGCAGTCAACTGTAGTCCTCGTCGCGCTCCCCCTCCACCATCTCCCCCATCTTTCACCTCCTTCGCATCCGGCCTCTCCGTCTCTACCTCCCTCCCTGCGTCCCCGGTGTCAGTGAGCTGTGTGGCGACACGTCGCCGCTCTCCTAGTGCCTGATGAATTATGAAATAGGCTGGGAGGCCACGGCATTAATGAAACATGCAGCCAGGAGCCACATTTCGCCGTGGCGAGGGGAGACGTGTTGTTGCGGTGTGAATTATTCAGCCCCAAAATATCACAGTAACCATCACGCCAAGACTGGTGGCCAGAAGCCACCTGCCGCCTCTGCTGCCGCCCCTTCCCCCCAACCCCGCCCTCTTCCCTTGTAGTCTGCAACACATCCCGGCCACACTGATGGTGACAGAGCTGCACAAATAGAGGCTGCTGCCTGAAACCACCCTGCTGCTGTTAATCAGAGCTCCATAGCAGGTGCAGAATAGGACTGATTAATCTCTCAGATCTCAAATCTTTTATTAGGAATTGTTGATGTATGTAAAACGATTAATATCACCACCTTTGTCCATCAACTAGTGTGACTATTGTATTTCCCTTGTGGAAATACTGTATTAGCTTCTCCATTCTCTACAAGCCCAAGACAAGTTAAATGTGCTTATATGAAATCAAATATAAAAACAAAATTAATAATATATGCAAGAAGGAAAAATGAATCAACGTTTTACTAGTTGCCGTTTCTCTAATTTGAGCATGCTCAAAGACAACAATCAAGTTGGAATTGGGTCTAATCAAATATCAGACGTGTTGATGGTTGAAGGAGATATCAAAACAAGGAGACTGATGCTACATTTGACCTGTTAAATCTGAAACCCTCAGCCTCCCAATATGGCTCTGGCTTAGTCACACAGCAGTAATACTGAAGTTTCCACTGTAAAAACTCGTATAAAACGTTGACTTGGCTCTAAAAAAGAATCCTTGGGGATATGCTGCGCTGGGAAAACGAGCCAAGAATCCAAAGTGCTTCCAAACAGAGACAGTCTCACTTTGTGTGATTGGTGCTCGAGAGCTGCTGAGGACAGTGTGTGATGTCCGCTTCGACATTGATTTGAGTCCAGGCGCGTCATCACACAGACAGCAAGGCGACATCACCTAATGGCCCTTATCTCCATCTCCCTTAAAAGCATCTTGTATTCCCTGCCATATTTTCACCTCTGAAAAAAAACACTTTTTGAATAAAGCATCAGTATTGGTCGATGCCTTTGGTGGCAGAGACAAGGCCACAGGGCCTCCTATGGTCCTAATAACAATTAACCTGAGGACTACAGAACCAGTGCACTGTGTGCGCGAACATGATTACAGCCATGCTTTATGCATCTGTGTACTAATGCACAACGTTCTGTTGAGTTGTCTTTTAATTAATTTCTTTGCACCAAAACTAATGCTGGAAAACAACATTTCTCATGGTTGCCTGACAAGCAGAAAAGGCCAGATTAGTAGCAATTTTTTTAATAATTTGTTATTAATGTTAATTGAACTTAACAGACTTGTTATGTGTGTGTTTGTGGTTTCAGAGTACAAGATCTTCTTGACCCTGCAGGCCTTTTCACCTTTTTCAGACACCTGTGTACGAGGGGATGATAGATATCACCTAGAACACACTGAACAGGGAGGTCTGAAGATTACCTATCCTCTCTGTACACACACACACACACACACACACACACACACACACACACACACACACGAATCAAAGGGAAGACGGGACTCAGCGGCACCAACAAGGCCTCAACGGGCTCCAATTAAAACCCCAGCCCTTCATATCCCCTCATCTCATCTTTAAGAGCTGACTGCATATTAAATATTTATGCATCAGCCCAGAGAGGGAGAGAGAGAGAGAGATACTCCTACATGGCTATCAATAATAAAAAAAAGAATAAAAAGATTGCACAGCTCACATACAGCTTTACAAACCGCCGATCAACCCATGTGACCCATTAAAATACAAGTTGAGCACAATCCATGAAAGTATGCAAAAAGTTCAAACTAAATGGCCAAGGTTAAAACGGGTGTCCAGATCCACTGTTAGATGGGAAACGATGTGTCCTCTAAATGTGATGTTAACTGAAAGAAAACAATGTTTGTGTTAACTGGCTTCTACGTTAAGGATAAGTATAAAACACAACAGGTAACGCTGTACCTCCTGTATGTATGTATGTATGCTGGATCAGAACTTATACAACCCGACTCCAAAAATAAAAAGTATCTCTGGAAAATACAGTGCAAATAAAATGCAGTGCAAAGACTCACAGTGGGGCTTCTTAATAATGACTTTAAACCCAAACATATTAGGTTCCCCATAGTTTATGATTATTATAGTATGACTATTGACCAAAATTTGCTTACTGACCAAAGTCACACTTGCGCAATGTGGACAAACAAAAAATGATAAATGAAACCCACTTGGCCCCAAGCAAGCTAATGTGACAACTGAGCTACAGAGTCCATGAAGTATTCATGAGCAAAAACGCATAACAAAAAAGGGGGCAAAGTGTCTATGAGTGCCCTCTAAGAAGCCCCCTCATTAACTGAAAGATGATACAGTTCCACGAGGACGACTGCTTTTAACAAGTCCTTGACAAGTGCTTCTATTGATTAGCCGTGATCCATTGTAACATCAGACGCCATCATGGGCAGCTTCTGAGCGGAGGGATGTATTGGATCTCAGCTCAGCCTCTGAACATGGCTCCTTGTTTTGTGAGGTTTGTGAAGTTTACAAAATGCCTTCAAACAACAAAAACTCAAGAGCTGACTCCAATGTGTGTCTCTGGCTCCCCTAGTGGCAGAATGTGGGACAAAACTGCCCAGCCTCCCTATCACTTGAGTGTAAAAATGTCCACTAAATGTATGGACTTAATAGTAGATCTAAGTACAGTCAAATTTGTGTATAATGTTTAATTAATCTGATAAATGTTTTAAAAGCACCCTGTTTGTACTTGCTAGAGAACATTTTATTTTCTTGTTTTTTGTACCTGTTTCAGAAACAATAAACAGCCATCACTCTAGTCAAACTTTACAAATAGGACATACTAGACCTTAAATGAGTGCACGTTAATCCCCTTCAAATGTTTCCGTTATCAACAGTCTCTCTCACCACGATCATCAAATTGCTCTTGGTTCCCATTCACCTCAACACCTTTATATTCAACAACAGCTTCTGTGGAACCGTCTGTAGTGTAATCTGTAGATGGAAAACGTGTGGCAATTTAGAAACCTCTTCCATCACCGTTTTCAAACGGATGGGACAAAGACTACAACCGAATTTGTAATGTTAGATACATCACAAACAGCTAACCAACTTCTGAATGTGCAGTTGTAATATGTTTTCATCCAACACAGCCAAAGTGACGTAATAAGAAGTTTTAAATGTCACAGCCGTCATGTGTCCCGTTTTGGTAGAGAACGTCTAGGTGTGGATTACCTTGTAGGAAGGCAGAAAGCAGAGCACACCCTTGGCCACGACCTGGCAGACGTGGAGCAGCAGCGCGCCCACCTCGTCCTGAAAGACGTACGTTTCAGTGTGTTTGAAGGTAGCCAACAGCTTCCTGCCCTGGGGTCCTTCACCAACAGTGCCCACCCACACCTGAAGAGGGGCGAGGGGGTTTTAGGTCACCAATATACTTTATATAGAAAATATATTTATATTCTGCATTAACATGTTGCCACCAAAAATGACAAATATCTATGTATTTATGATGAGCTTTTACAAGGACTTCTCATGTGCCTGCCAAAATAGCAATGACGTTGTTACACCGTTATTGCAATCTGATGGTCACAGTGTGACACCTGCTGGACAAAAGTGGAATGCAAGGTGCTCAAGTGATCACATTTGCAAGGCACAGATGAGTTCAGCGGCAAATAAAATTTCCAGAGACTACCAGAATGATTAATACAAGGCTCATATTTCTTACCGCTAAATATATATTCATTGATACAAATATCTTTGTGGACGTCACAGATTACCTAATACCTACTGACCTGGGACTTGTCGATCACATGGTTGGCCTCCAGCTTGATGGTGAAATCAACTCCAAGCTCTGAGGAGAAGGAGCTCATGGGTGACAGGGTCCCTGAAGTCAGCACAACGCTGTGCACCGCCGTCCTGAAGTAGGCAAAGGCCTGGGAGACACACATAATGAAACCTCCCAAGAGTGATGAGCATGGTGATAGAGGCCTACATGGCATGAGGTGCCATCTCTAACCTCTCACCACAGCAGGGTTGAGGCACCAAAAGCTGAGAGTCAGGACTTCTGTCCGGATTCGGGTGCCGTTGCGTTGCCTGTCGTGTGGTCGAATAAAAAAGCCCAGGGCATCAGGCGCGTCGGGTGGGACTTGGTTTGTCCAAGCGAAGGTCTTCTGCAGAGCTACCCGGTAGTCTTCTGCAACACTACGGACACACACAGAAGACCGAGATGTTGCTCAATTCTAAACCTGAGGCACTGGCATCCCACCGGATTTCTTATGTCTGTGTCTGACCTGCAGCTGTTCCCAGAGTACATGAAGCCCAGCACCATGAAGAGGCTTCTGAGGACAGTGGCAGTTGCCGAGCTGATGGTTGGGACGTCAACTTTGACCTCTTTACCTTTGATGACTTGAAGGTTCTCTTTCTCCAACACGGCGGCCAAGCTTTTCTGTCTCAATGGAAAACGTGTGAGAAAAACATGTCGGGCTGATTATCAAAAGGACATCTCTAACCAAATGAGAATATGAAAGATGTATGTTCTCTTTTTTTATGTCAACTTATTACTATATTCATGCACAACTCACAACGCCACAACTAGCGTGGCATTGAAAGCCTTAAAATAATCACATTTGGCACTATTAGCGTACTCAGTCAGTCTAGATCTGAAAAACAATAGAATCACTATGAAATGTGGGCCTGGAATTGCTTCAGCCGGAAAGATTGTGAACGGCACCAATCAGCAAACTGGGTTTAGTATCAGAAACATCGGATACAGTGAAGCTTGATTTAGTTACTGATCCTGTCAATCTTCTACGCACACCTAATTATATGAGACATGGAAATGTAATATTAAAAGAAGTCTTTGCTTATGATGCATGATGGCCATTTATAGTCAAAGTGTTGATTTGGTCCAACTGTGCTATTTTGCTTATTATTAGCTGGCAAACGAAAAATACTCCAATTAATTTATGTACCTATGGGCATTTTAAGGCATTATTGTGTTGAGTTTATATGAACTTCCACCGATCGAGAGTTGACTCTCTGGGGGGGGTTAACATTTGAACGGAAAGGCTTAACCTCAAAGCTCTTGAAATAAAGCTTAGATGTGGGTTGTACCTGAAGAAGCTTGTAGGTGCCTGCAGTGATGCCGATGTCATTAAACATGGTCAGCACATCCCGTCCATTCCAGACTTTACAGGCTCCCTCGAATCCCCGATCAGTCATCAGGCTTTTGTTTTCCTGGATCCAGCTACACCATGGACAAAGAGACGTTCTGTAAACATCTAACGCCATCGTTTACTAAACCGGGCTGTTTTTAGCGAACATTCCAAGAAAATAGTTTTATGATTTCAGCTGATTTAATGGTAAGTGTAACTTCTCACCTTTCGAGCTAGATACTTTTGATTATTGCATTGCCTACTACATTCAGTTAAACGGACGCCAACACCGTTGAATTAGCCTTTGCTAAAATAAGACGTCATGCTCCAAAATGTGCAATAAAAGCACCTTCAAAATAGAGAGATGATACCGACGCGTACAGTTTAGGAAGTAGTAACATTCATTAAACTGAGCACACAGATGAACTATGAATTCACGGAATCACTAACTTGATCAGGCTATAGCAGAATCCCCTGAGTCGCTCGTGGTCGGAGGGTTTGATGTTCTTTTTGACCATGTTGTCAAGTTCCTGTCTGCACATCAGCAGACTCTGGTGGTCTAACGTGTAGCTGGAACTCTCCCTGGCACAGTCCTCGATGTTGTGGGCCTCGTCCAGCAGCACAATCTGTCCTGCCAGGTCGATTTCCATCTGGAGAAAATGGAGAAGCAAGAGCAGCAGAAGAGGAGAGAGAGAGGATTGAACTCAACGTAGCACAAAAAGTAAGGACATTTGTAGCAATGCTTCTTATGCCATAGAAAAGCTTGTTTCATTCGCTTTTAAATGGTCCAACATTTGTAAGGAACATGCATTTGTAGGATGAGCAGCACAGCCGAGACAAATCTGTCAATGCCAAAAAGCGTATTCTGCTGTTGATTCTTGTTTGGTGGATTGGCCGATTAAAGTCGGAACTAACAAGACATACTTGAACCATGAATTGATTTAACAACCAGTAACCTCAGCAGCGCGAAAGAACCATATACGGCCACAACAGCTTCTGATTATCCCGCTATGTGGGGTCGAGCATTGTTAGCTTGGAGGATCGAGTTTGGTCACACTGTAGAAATGTGGGATCGCTGCTGTTGTAGAATATAATCTGCGTATCTCGTTGCATGAAGACTGCCTCCAATGTTGTAAGCTTTGTTTTTTCCCAGTGAGACCACACTGCCTCCACCAAGAGATGTTCCTCTGTCGGGAAAGACATCAGCATATCGTTCTCTTCTCCACATTCTGAACCTAGAATCCAACAGCCGTAGGCAGTCTGGAACCATTGCTGAACATTAACGCTCCTCCACATGTTCAGGCTCCTGTGCACCTGTTACCGACACAGATTGGCCAGCAGAGGAACAGGGTGTTGTCTTCTTGGGAACTTGCCGTGGCCTTCACTTTAGAGATGGTACTTGGGCTCACGTACCAGCAAAATAAGCTGTTTGGCATTGGCAGTGAAGATTTGAACATACTCAGCCCACAAATGCGTTTTCACTACAAATAGACAACATTTAAAAAGAAAATAAAAACTTTTCCTCAGTGTAACACATTTTGCTTTGTTGCTCCCCTTGGGATTGCTCTAGAATTACTCACACTCTCTCTGATCAATGGGTCTAGCAGGTAGTTATATGGGCAGAATATGATGGAGGCGTCCTGCATAAGTTCACGGGCAGCATAGTAGGAGCAGAACCGGCGCCCTCTGCCCTGTGCGACAAAGTCCTCAATGTCCCAGGCGTCACTGAGCCGGAGGGCCTGTTGCAGCGTGGACCTGCCCCGTATCTTTGCAATGCCATGGTAGTAACTGCACGAACCGCCCTGCAATGCACACAATTTGATTCAAGATCAGCAGAAGTCGATGGATCAAGATGCAGTTTGAATGATCCCTGAGTTCCCATTCATTGCAGGAAGTTACCTGCAATGTTTTTCTTAGCACTTTTAATGATAAAGGCTTTCGCGGACTGAGCCGTGACCCACCGCCGTCCCGATTCAACTTCCGGGTTTCACAGCAAAGCCGACGGGATGTTCCAAAAGGGTTGAAATAGAGGGGTTTTGCGGGGGTTGGTAGGGGAAAACCATTATTGCAGGGGTGTTATTTTGTGTACATCACTAATACGGGTTTTTTTCTGCTACAGCAGTGTTTGCACTTTATTCCAATAAAATGTGAAAGCATTTGCCATTCATTGTTGTTTACTTGTTTATTTATATTCATAATGAATTGGTACATGATTCTATTACAAGAAACAACAGGAATCTTGGAAATTTATTTCAGTCACACTGGTTGAATTTTTGGCTAAAAAGTTACTGAATCGATTTCAAGTCACTCAAGCGTTTCGGATCGTATCGTTCTAAATGAACCAATATCGTCCTTGAATCGTATCGACAACCACGAATCGTGATACAAATCGAATCGTTGTTAAAACAAAATGTTACACCCCTACTAGTTACCCCTGGGTTTGTTTTTCCTCGACAGCGAGGGTTAATTCACAGTACACAAGGGTCTGAGGTCACATGAGTATAATTTGTGAGGTTACTAGTTGTAAAACAACAGGTCACTTCTATGTTTATCAGCTTTTGAACCAGAAGATAAAAGTTTGATTCCATGGACACAGTGTGGAAGGTCAAAGGAGTCCATTTCAGGCACTTTTTAAAACAAAAAGGGATGCAAACAAAAAGAGCTACAGCTGAAATACAGGTTGTGCTTTAGGTGGGATAAAAGGCACACGTACAAATGTACAGCCTGTTTTGGGTTGCATACCGGTTGGTAGAATTGTTGCTTCTTTTTTTTTTGTCCAACATAAAAAGCTTTGCATAAAACAAAATATGACAAAGCACCCCACTTGTTCAACGGGAGGGGAAACACTGCAGTTGTTACAACTTGTGACCTTTTTGTCATCTTTGTAAGAAGTTAGGAACATAATAAATTGATGTTAATGTATGAGAGTGTTCATCCTCACTTCTTTATCATCCAGCAGTTCCTTGCAGCGTTCGTTGCGGTTGGCGTGAGGCGCCACCCTGCCGTTGACACATGTGTGGGCCCTGCTGGATAAGATGGTCATGGGCACCTTGGAGTAAACGGTGCGCTTCAGCTCGCGGGCGATCTGAGTTATCTGCTTATGTGTCCGAGTGCCAAAGAAGATCTTCGGGATCTTCTTTTTGCCATCGTTTTCGTTTTTCTTCTCCACGTCTTTGGTTGAGGCACACGGGCACCGGCGGCATAGCTCAGGGGTCTGAAAATATAAAGAGACAAACAGTGAGAGGTTGTTCGCTGCTGGATTTCAACAGAACCTTGCTTCACAAGGAACTAAGGAATACACTACTTTTTTGTTAAAAAACAAGTAGTATGTTCTGAACCAGGTCAGAGCCAGTAGCATAATAATGATATACAGTAACATATTAATGGATTGTCACACATTAGAACACTTACAAGGGTTGCCTTTTACCCTCACAAAAATAAATTGTAGAAATAGACAAAGTAGTTATTAAGTTATTAAGTTATTGTCATTTTCAGAGCAGAGGCCAAAAAAGAGGCTAGTCTGCAAAAGGTTAAAACAGTGATGGCGTCATGCGGACCAGAGGAACTTGAGGCCGCAGGCATATTATAAGTCGCATGTTTAGGAGCATTTTTGCTCTCTATTAAATTATGATGACAGGGTAAGTGTGGTAGACAAAACCTTTACAGTATGTCGGCATTGTTTACAGAAAGCCATACGAACAGGCACTGTATCAAGCATGGCCACACAGCTGACGCATCGGGGCATAAAGCCGCAGCAACAACGTATCCTCCCAGCATTTAGGGTCTGTGGAGTCTGGCCGGGCCAAAGCTATTACAGCATCAATCAATACTTCTGTGTGGAGTAAAGAAAGAGGGTATCACATCAACGTAATTCATGTTGCACTCAAACAGAAATGAGTATTCTAATGTTTTATTTATGTCAAATTTTTCATTCATTTTTTTTCAAAATAGTTATCTTCAGTATTTGTTTTATGTGAAACTACAGCCAACACTTTTTGAACTTCTTTAGGGAATAAATTGAAAGCAACGTTTTCTTTCGACTCATCTTAGGAGAAACACATCAGTATACATGTTTCCATTCTGATACACGTTTATACCCATTTTTCACTATCCTACGGGAAACGCTAGAGCAAACCATAAGGAATTTAGAAAGGAAACTAGAGAAATTCATGTGAGTCGAGGGATATTTGCTTGTGGTTTTCACCCCGAGATTGGAAACATGCATAAAATACACCAAACCTTTTGGAAAAAGATAATCACTGTATCCAACGCACAGATGTAGATCTAAAGAGATCATGTGTTCTGAATGCTGTACTACATATAGACCTCCTGTGTATTATGATACACAAGGCTCATCACTACTACCCACTGCCTGACAGACGGCCCTGTATTGTCTTTTGATAAACACATGGAGAGGCATAAATAATCTGTATCATACATAAGGTGTCCTGTCAATCTCCACAAGTTGACCTTTTGAGTGCGAAAGATGATCGGCCACCATTGTGGCGACTGAAAAAAATCTAGCGGCTTCAAAATTGGCCGCCCAGTAAAGAGGCGGTCCCCACCCCCCTCCCTCTCCCGTTTACAGCCTAAATGTAGTCAGCAACGCTAATGAAACTGATCCTGCTCGTGTTGAGCTCTTTTAAGTGGTGTTGACTTCAACAAGTTGGTGGCCCATATACACCATCCAATCACGAGCCTCTCCCATCCAGGATTAGAACTTTAACACTCTGCAGCCTAAAGAAGCGGTCCCCAACGCTTTCTGCCTCATGGGCTGGTTTAATGTTAGACAATATTTCGCAGACAGGTCTCGAACAACAAAATCTGACGGAAAGGTAAGCTGCCCGGTGGTCGGGGACCACTGGTCTAAAGTGCATCCTTGACATTTGTCACTTTCACAAACACTCAACGCAGTTGTGTAGAGTATGGTTATCTGTTCACCAGTGCACTTCATTTTAGTTTTTATCTTTTAATCCATCTCCTAGTCTTTAGCCTTCTATTTTATACTGTAGACTACTGTCCAATGTTATGCACCAACCACCATGTCAAACGTGTGTCTAACATCTAAGCTATAAACAGGTACCAATATAAAGAGCTCATTCATCTTTTCATATTTGTGTGTATTCTAAACGTTTGGGCCACATGGCTTTAATGTGACGACATGAGTGACAATGATGTCATGAGACAGTGTTCAGGTAGAGTTCAGCCTGGGATGTGCTCGTAGCTCAGGCAGGGATGCTTGACCCGTATTAATCTTGTGTCTTTTTGTAGTTATTAGGAATTGTCTCGAGTGAGATCTAGAGTTGTGGCATCGGACAAATGGAAGGATATGATATGAACACATTGTCCGCACTACCATATTTTTATTAAATATTGAATAATTGAATTAACAAAACTTTTGACCTTGGCAAACTAGTTCATCCATAAATCCTCAAACTAGGGGAATGCTTCCAGGTAAGAATGAATGGTATGTGCTTATCATGGCGATCACAGGGTAGCACTCCTGATGACAGACGAGGAGCTTGAGTTACCAAGCGGCTCAGATTTTCCGAGCATGTTTGCCCATCGAATTTTACAATGTGCAATGAAGTGTAGGCCAAAGAGAGCCCTCAGAGCGCCCACTCTGAATTAAGTAGGATAACGAGCCCTGAGCCCATGTGAAAAATAAACAGAGGTGCTGTAGGGCCCCAACACCAGTTCAAGTTACCTTTCTCCTCTGGAACAGTTGCGCTTCACAGCCCGGACTCAGAGCCCGATCACCTTACCTGCTGCAGCCACATTAAATAGAGCCATCCAAATATCCTTCCCCAAGATGGCTAATAATTACTTATTCATTGGCAGGTGGGGGGAGGAGGGGAGCAGTGTGGAAGGGCTGACTGATGAATAGAGGCCCTTGTCAAAAGCTGCAGCAGGAAACAGCTGACACAAGAGTATCCTTTTACACGCCTGCCTTCTGAGATGCCAGGACAACGAGGTATCGGGCCTGGCCCCTCGGCCCGGCGCGGACACCCCCTCGAGAGGAATGCAGATAACTGGCAAAGGGGGCGAGGGAGACGCCAGCTCTGCTAGCAACAGAGACATAGCGCTTCCATTGGTGTTGCTCCTTGGGTACCGCTGGCATTGAGAATGCTAGCTTGTCTTTCAAATGAAGCCTTTTTTTATGTATAGCACAGGTGTACTAAGTCTCTACAGCTACACAACATGTACTTTGTTCCCTTGGTATAGCTGCACGTCCAGGTGTAATTGTATGGAACCGCTAAATCTTTCAGGAATCGAAGGAACGGAGGTCAGTGGTGCTACTGAACACCTCAGGATATTCACAGGTAGGCTTCTGTTGCACTACTCCCTGCCAACACCTGAGAGATGGAAATCTCACACTGCGGAGGAGGGTAGGGGAGGGGAGTGGGGGGGGGGGGGGGGGGGGGGGGGGCAGTCAGAGGGCAGTGTGGGGCCGCAGGCAGTGGATCACTTGGGTATCACTGGCGCCTCTCACTGGATGGCAATTTGCTCCTCATTCCACAGCTTTCGAGGGCTTGGAATTCACTCCAATAAGGTGAGTCTTGAGCAGGCGATACCTGGAAGGACATGATACCCAACACCCGTTCCTCCCAACATGACTACACTGTGCAGATAGGGGGCCCTCGCAAATATCTGCCCTCCAAAGCACCTGTTTATCCCTCGGGCGCAGTAACCAGCGGGTGAACCCCATTCAATATTTATCCCTGTGGCTTTCACAGATCAGCGGTCCAGGCGAGGCAAACCCTCTTAATTAAAACTGGAGCTTGCTTCAAAGGGCCCCATTCAGGCCGTCAGTCAGCGCTCGCAGGACAAAAGAGCCCGGGTCATGTAGCTGCAGGGAAACTAGAGACCGACTTCACTTTCCCTCCTCCTCGTCTTTTTCCACCTCCGACCGTACACGGCATCAAATCCGAGCCACACACCTGTGGCAAGTTAAGACCCAGTAGGGGGAGTTCAGCAGTCGCTGTGAGCTGCATTCTGAACAGCATTGTGGGACTGGGCATGTCTAAACTCTGGGTCTTTGGGATCTCAGGAATACGGATTATTTCACCAGCAGGAACTTCGAAGACAGCTTTGGCAAACACAACTTTACCTGATGCATCTAGATTGGTTGATTCTCACTGCAGAAAAGCAGCATCAAAAGTACCTTCAGTTGACCAGCTCTATCAAACGAAAGCCAACGTTTTCTAATGAACAGTCCTACGTTAAAACTAGAGCTAAAACTACTACTCACTTCATTCACGATCAACAGAAAAATAAAAACATTGATAAAGACATTTTATACACTTAATAGCCTTAACCATCACAATACCGTAGACCAAAATCGAAACCAACTCTAAAAGTCTGAAATGTCAAACAGGCATTTGAAGTGATGAGCTGCCAAAATGCTCACTTTACAAACATTCTTTATTCTCAAGGTCAGACTCACACACTTTATCAACCTCTCATAATTAGTTAGCAGATTATTCATGCGTTCATGATCCTCTATGTTGAAAACTCTGTTTTGTGCCCACATGTTCGAACCTCTAAACACAGCAGGAGTCCATTTGGTGGAGTAAACCGCCCCCTGGTGGACTGGACACATTACTGACAGTGAAAGCAAGAATGAGTGGTTCCTTAACCAGCTAAACTATTCTACCCTACCAGCAACATGAGGGTTAACCAATCCGTGTTTCTACAGATCGTGTATAAGACTTTTTCAACAATAACTTTTCACAACTCTCATTACTCATGATAATAAGAAGGACTCTTTTTGAATGTACAAGCCAGTATACCCAATGGACATTTTTCCCAGCTGATAAATGGACCCGTCATTAGATAAAAAGCATGATAATGATGGCTACATTAAATGGAGGAGTCCGGTGTGCAGAGCTGTAATGTTGTACATGCTGGCTCTCAGGAGTCTACATGAAAAGAATGAGTTACACCTGTGTCTATCTTGGAACGTTTAGCACTCAATACTTTAGTAAATCTATAATATGTTTGTATTGAGGACAGAGATATACAACTTTTTTCCCCATAGATGTTTAAAAAATGCATTTACAGTCGTAATGTAAATTAACTAGGACCCAGCCCTTTCTGTGGGGAGGTGCGGATCCGCCCAAGTTGGCCATATCTACATCCATTTGGATATTGCTCATGTATTCAGCCGTTTAGTAGAGAGTGGGATATTTAATGTAAAAGAATCCATGGCCTGCTTATATTGACTAACAATCAGTACATCTTTGTGTAATAAACTACACTTTTATTAATTTATTATTGGAGACAAACACTATTAGGGTTGGCCGGTCCGTCCCCCCTCCAAGGTTATACACTGAGGGCGTAGCGTTGTTTCTTCTTCTTCTTCTCTGTGTTGTTTGTTATTAAGCCACATTGAGCTGCAGACACAGGGACTTCATTTCCTCATGCAAATGACAGGAGATTATTCTTTGGGATTATTTTGGTTTTGTCTAGGTGTTTTGTTTTGTCTGAAATGTCACAAAAAATAAGACTTCATAAACACAGTGGGTTCGCGCAAGTCCCTTCCACTGTTGGTGTCTGCCGTGTGTCCGTGTGTAGATGCTACCTGAGGCCCACCTCTGCCCACAAGAGGACAGAGGCAGCGCGATCGACTTAAATGTTCATGACATCCATTTATATGTAAAATGAATGTAATATATTGCAGCACCAAAAACTATTGCGCTAATTTTTCGATGAGTCAATATATTGACTATCGGGACAGGACCAAGAATCGGTTTAGCTCCGGTATCGAGAAAGAAAAAAAATACCCATCCCTAAACATCAGATGTTAAAATGTATTCAGATACATGCCTATCCTAATGTATGGACATAATTTAAGCCATGTGTCAGTACAGTTAAGATTCTTGGAGCAACTCGATGTACTCACACAGCATGAGGACGACAGACCAGCTTCTGCCGTGTTCGGCTGCGAGGTCCAACTCTGAGCACACGAAGGCTCATTTTCCTGCTCATCATCTATGAATACCACTCCCTGCTCCACACGCTGCCTCTTACGCTGCTGAGGAACAAACAGAGGAATTACTCCACTGAACATTACTCAATATATCACTCAACAGAAAGTTTGGACAAAACAAAAAAAAAACTTCAAAAAGACAGATTTGTGATTGTCACCACATTATTTAAAAAAAAATTATAATGGGATTCGAGGGGGGTTGTACATCAACACATGGAGACATTTTCATGGAGATGTGATAATAACTTTACCTAAACTAAAATAACCTTTACAATTCAAGCTGGACACTACATTTCAAGGCGTTACTTTTCCAGGGTACGATGCTGGCAGAGAAGTATGGTAACTGTACTTTGTCTTAGCAGTTGGCAATATTGTTTAGGTTTAATCCGTTTCAGGTTTTCATAGGCGTTGTTACTTAACTTAAATGGGTTTGTTATGGATATAAGGTGGACGTTTTGGCAATATACCCTTTATGAGAATGTTGTTATGATTAACATTACTGGGAAACTGGGACCAAAGTATCTATTTAAATGTTGTAAATGTGTTGCATAATCATTCTGCTTGGTCTCAGTAACACTGTTAATAATGGCAGCAGTATAACGGACCACAATGATCCGTGACAAGATGCATGTGAAGAGTGGATGAATTTAACAGATCAACCATCCAAGTTTAAAATAAAGGTGTATTGCCAATCATTTCAGGCAAATAGTCAGTGAGAATTTACCAACCCTCCATCTGGCCACCTTACAATGCAACATGATGAACAACAAATCCATGTTCATATGTGCATACGCAACACTAACATTTTGATTTCCGCGTATGCAGAGCCCTCCAGGAATATTTACCTATGGGAAACACTAGTATTGTTCTTACAACACAACCATTTTATCAAACCACTGCAGATATGGGTACTGTGTTGTTAAAATAATACATTAGGTTTTTAGATTCACCCTTTAAATTCAATCTATAGTAAAGTCAGGATAAAACCAAGGTACAATACCTGGCGTTCAGCAGTACGAAAGCGCTTCCTCTCTGGCTGAAAGTCGTCGTCCTCGCAGTCTACAATGAGGCTGGACAGCATCTTCCCAGACAGACGAGAGGCTATAGATTGTTTCCTTGGATGCAACTCCTTGGTTGATGGGCCTGAAACAAGACATGTGCAACATTAGATCATACGAGAACTGAAATGAAGTGTGGAGGTGGCTTAGTTAGGGCTACTCCCCAGTTGAATCTTAACTGTGTAGGACAATTTGTAGGTTTAGCTCTGTGGACAGACTTTAGACTGATCGCAGTGCCGGTAGATCGCCTGCCATTGGCAAAAGAAAAGCACGATGGTCCCGGGGCCATCGTCACTAACGGACACATTTAATTTCATTCAAAAGCCACCCTGGCTGACTCCGATCAGGTCAAGTCATCAGAGTAAGTTGATGACCAAGGATGTATGTAGTTGTTGTGTCGCTTCCCTCGCTGACAGGCTGTAAAAACAAATGTGATCCATCAAGTACTTCAATTCCTCCAATGAAAGTCGGGGATCTTTGCGATACTTGACACTACTTCTACCGAGTCAGAAGTTTTTACTTTCAATTTCATAGGATATTGTGACCCGTTTTGTTTATTCAGAAGGCATAAAGTATACTACACAAGTAATTGAAATGTTTAGTGATAGAGGGCCTTATCCACATTTTACCACATTTTACCACATTATCCACATTTTACACATGCATGTATTCAGAATAAATAAAAGTTAAGAGATCTTTTTGTAGTAAGGTTGCACCCAAGTAGCCATGAACAAAAAAATATTTTTTGAATCATTATGGCTCCTAATTGCATGGATGTAATCAGATAATTTAAACCCTAATGGCAAGCAAGTACATGTCAAAGCATTGGGTACAGGCAAAGCAAGTATCGTTTGGTGACGTGCAGTGTTGGGAGTAACAGCGTTTAAGTATAACGGTGTTTCTAACGGAGTTACTTTTTCAATAACGGAGTAATCTAATTAATTACTGTTGCCATCGTTACAACGGCGTTATCTTTACTGAGATTGAAAGTGTTACTACACCGTTAGTAACTAGCGTTACTACAATTTGGTTGAATGAAGCGCGACGCTTTGGCTACACAACAGCTGCCTGGAGAGAGCTGCGGTGGGGATGATGACGGCGTTGCAAATTTCGTCATCATCCTCACGCTGTCTCGCCGCACACACTCTGACTACCACTAAACAAGCAGCGTCAGCAACAATGGCGACAAGCCGGGGAAGTTCAAAAATAGCGTTGTCAAACTGGAAGTCAAAGACAAGAATGTTTATGTTACATGCACCTATGCCCAGGAAAAAGGATGTTATCCACGTCTGCCTCAAGCAACTCAAATCTAATGAAGCACGTCACATCAACACATGCTAAGACGACACTTGTTGCTGCTGCTATCCCAAGCCCAAATGCAGCTGGCGTGAGCTCCAGCGGAGACAGAGCCACTCTGTTAAAACAAGCAACGCTCGAGTTTTCAGGTCAGCAACAAGTGACCAAGGCAGAGCTGAGCACTTTGATTGGCAGGTATGTTGAAAACATGCTCCCCCTGTCCACTGTTGAGTCAGAGTCATTCAGAGCTCTCCTTGATAAAATACCAATACGAGGAGGATGGCAGCTGCAATCTATTGAGTTCAAATAAGTACCAAATGTTCTAAAATACTGTATATAGTGGTTTAGTCTTCAATCAGTTAATATAAACATCTTTGACGTTAAATATTATAGAACATAATAGCGTTTAGAACATAAATAAAATGTCAGTTACTTTGCTGAGTTACTAATTACTTTTACTATGTGGTAACTGAGTTACTAACTCAATTACTTTTTGGAAGAAGTAATTTGTAACTGTAACTAATTACTTTTTTTAAGTAAGATGACCAACACTGGTGAAGTGTTTGTTTTGTGTAAATCCAGAATTTTAATTGACAAAGTATCATGCGGGGAGTTCAAACAAGTTATGTAGGTTTCAAATGCCCCCACAAATAAACTACCGGTAAAGACAGAAGAATACTTACTCTGTTCGGATGCTGTAAGCTGTGTCAACTCTTTGCAAGGTGACACAGTGAGGTCCAGAACGACAGGTTGGGATGCTGCTGTGCAGCTGTGGCACACACAGTGGCACGGCTTCATGTTTTTATCCAACTGGCTTTTCTCCTCCGAAAAACTCTCTCCCATTTGCTGTTTATCTGTCATTGTACGATACAACAGATACAAGTATCGGTGACATAAATTCTCAGCTGGTACATGGTGTAGGTCACATAAACAAAATCGGAAACATTATGGTAGTGGAACAGAGATATCTGCGGAGTAGGTAAAGAAACTTTCAACGACTTATGAATGGTATTGTAACATTAGTAAGAAACAAAAGTCTTATGTAGCCTTGCGTCACTGTATAAATGTTGTCGAAAATAAATAATCAAACATAGTTCATACGTAGTAATATAAATAAAAACTTATAAAAAACATCTAAGTGACACTTGATGAGATATAGTAACAAGTGAGAGACTTCTGCTCTAATTAATGAGGACACCACAGGTCAAACATTTGGTTCGACATCAGAAAATGCTCAAATAGTTTTCTGAGCCGACCTACCTGCCTCCGCGCGCTGCCAGCCCAGAGCCGAGCAGAGCAAAGCCAAGCTCTTCCCGCTTCCTGTTGGACTCTCCAGCAAACAGTGCTTCCCATGTTTCAGTCCTTGTATGATCTGCAGGAAAGGTACATCCACAATACCCAACTGACAACTCCACCTGGTGTCTTGCCTTTTTTTCCAGGATATTTCTCGTTTTCTCATACACAATCTTACACAGCCTCATACCAATTAATAGTTGCCGGTGTAAATGATGGAAGGAACGATGAATACATAAGTGTTTATTTACGCATTAAAAGCGTTAACTGAATACACAAAATTACACATTTCGTCAGACAGTAGAAAAACTGTGCACAAGTGCCTAATCAGCTTGAAACACGATGGCTTAATAATGCCATACATAAGGCCACATTTCACAGCAGCCTATTCCAAATGCATAACTGGGTAAACACAAGTGCCCATAGAACACTACAAGTGTTATGTATATATATTAGGGCTGTCATAGTGCACTAACGGCGTTAATTAGATGTTGGTCGTTAATTAGATGTTGGTCGTTAATTAGATGTTGATCGTTAATTACTTCAATTTTTTTTAACGCATTTCACGCATGCGCAGTGTGACAAATTATTCAGGTCAGGAATGTGTCCGAAATGCGGTTGTGGTTGGACTATTATAACAAACAAATCCTCCTCCTGGCGACTTTTGTGTCGAAAGCGACTAGAAACAAATCTAGTGACATGTATACAGCATATTTCTCATAATTTAAACAAGTCTCCTGAAGAGAAACTGTATTGCTCTCTCCCCCCTCTGCCTGCTGCGCTGTGGACGTGTGAGAGAGAGAGACAAGGGCGTAAATCCCAGGGGGGTCAGGACCCCCCCATCTAAGGGTTGTCCCCCCCTAGAAATATCATTAGAACAATGGTGTGTATTGTAAATAACATAATGATGTATACTTAGAATATCTGTGTAAGAAGTAAAACAATACAAACCCCCAACAATTCTTTTTGTTTAAGTTTCAAAACATTGAGTCCCCCCTCCCTTGCCTCACAGTGGTTTGGTCCACTGCAGCTGCACGTTAGGATCCACCGGTATGACAGGAACGTAGTAAGTAAGCGGTCTTTGGCTATTTTATTCACATTAAACATCGGATGAAGTTTTTATTTTCTCAAATACAAATGATGCTGCGTAATTAATGAATTAGTCATGACAAAAAAGTCCGCTATGCTAGTGTAATATAATGTAATGTTACCCAGCTTGTTTAATAGCTTGTTGGATTTGCCCCCACTACAACTAGCTAACGTTATTATTTGTGTCCCCTTCAAAAATTGCTCTTCAGGAATGTTATGTTTATTGCTCCCCCCCCCCCTACTGTTAGATCAGATTTACGCCCATGGAGAGAGAGAGAGGCAGCCCGCTTAGCGCACTTTTTGGGAGTTTTACCTGCCAACGCTCCCGTTTTTTACCACTATCACCCGGACACCTCCCGGTTTGTTATTTCTTCCGGGAAACGTCGCATATGTGGATTTATCATGATTAATCCACTGAAAACTCAGATTAATTTGATTAAAAATTGTAATCATTTGACAGCCCTAATATATATAGTAAATTACCATATCTTACCGGGCGTTTGGTTTACGTAGTTCTGTAAGCTGCACTATATCAGTGTGCAGGCAACATTTTGGTCTTGTGATCTAAACCAACTGGTTACCTTTGTCTACCAACTAATGTCAATCACGACACCAAACCATCTTTGATGCTTTTATAGTTTTGCTGGCAATGGTTTGAAACAGGTTGTTGCGATCTTTGAACAAATATACTTTCTTCCATGTATTTTTCATGTGTGGCAGTGATGTGGTGCTAACTTATACAATCTTAATTGCTGCAGTGCATATGTGATGCATTGTGAAGCTTGTCAGCAATATGTTTGTGTGAATGTGTGACGAATCAGGCGACAGTTTGTGTTTACTTAAGTTAAGTAAACACAAACGCCTCAGCGGAGAGCAGTAGGTCCAAACATCAGTAGGGATGTGACACCGGCCCTCCTTGTGAAATGTAATTTGTACGATTTTGAATCCAAGTCCTCCACAGTGGTTAGTTTCACGGCGGGCTGATGGTGTGACTCACTGAATTCATCATAGACAGCTGGGACGGGTACGCCTTGCAGGGGAAGTGTATTTCCACCCCTCCAATCGTGTACTCTACCGGGGATGAAGCCATGTTCCTCTGCTTCTCGGGGATATCTGATATCTACCGTAAAAAAGGGGGACACGTGCGAAAAACTTAATATCAGCCGACATGACATTACTGCCAGGCAGATAACCACAGGCAACGTTAGTATTTCACTAACTAACTAACGTTACGTTACTTAGCTAAAGTACTGGAGCACACAGCTAGCAAACCTTTAGGCATTTGATAAACGTTTTTAAGACAGGTCATTGTTCACCGTTTTCGTGGCGGTGTCAGTGGCCACCTACCTGAGTTAGTCAACGTTATTACTGCGTTTTTAGCGGGTCTTCCTCGCCATGGTTAGCCGACTAACCAGCACTCTGACAGCGGTGAGAAAACAATTCACTCCCCCTTCACCTTTCCCGCTCTGGAAGCAGCTTCTTCTTCGTTGTAGTCATTCGGCAGAGTGCCTGCGTTCTGTTGCGTTTGTGCCACCTACTGGAGCTGCATAACTACTGCGCCATCTTCACACTGGGTCATTTTAATTCAAGTGGTGTCTGTGAGGAAGCCAACGCACTGTTATTCATTTTCCTTTACTTCCACTTACTATAATCTATGTTAATCCTATTTCCTTAATTTCAGTTCCCAGTCATTGTCTCTTCACACTGTCTTCACCCTGATAGATTGCTGCCCATTATTAATAGCGTTCTGGTCCGATATGTGTGTATATCTCCTCCTCCTTGTCCTCCTCTACTGTCCACTCTGCTTTGTAAGGACTAACTGTCATATTTCGCTCCCACTGCTAAGCCCCATCATTATATTACATTGATTTTGTATAGCGCAAAATCGCAAATCACATTTAGCTTCAGAGAACTGTTAGAAAATTCTTACTCAACAGCGATCTAAAATCATTAAACGGTAAATATGATTAATAATACCTGAAAGCAGAAGACAGAATTGATACACATACAAGTTATGCATCAACGCTACTCAAAGGTCCTCTTCCCCCGGTACTGGTATGCAGTGGTGTCAAGTAAAGAAGCACAAATACTTCGTTGTGTATAAGTAAAGTACAAATACTTCTTTACCTTACTTTTGGGTATCTATACTTTACTGGCGTATTTTTGGCGTATACTTTTTACTTCTACTCCTTACATTTTCCCGCAAATATCTGTACTTTCTACTCCTTCCATTTTAAATATTGCTTCGTTACTCCCTTATCATTTTGGCTCGTTTTCATTCAAAAACACACACAAAAAACCTTTCCAGATAAGTGAGATGATTGTGGTCGGATGAGATAAACATGAACCCGCCTCCTCATCCTCAGTCAGACTCCATCCGCTGATTCTCCATCCTAGAGGGCAGCAGTTGCCTCGGCGCTGCTGCCTCCACGTGTTAAGAAGAAGACGGGTGATGACGTCAGCGCGTTGGAGCATGCCTACTGCGGTCCAACATAAACAAAGGCAGGACGCTGCGCCGCAATAAACTCAACTCTGCAGCTGTTTTATATGCCAACAGCACCGAAAAGATAGGAGCGCAAACTATTTCTGTAGCTATGGAAAACGCATTATTAATGCGAGTGAGTGTTTTCACCGACCAAGGAGGCAGGAAATACATGGAAGATGTGACCGAAGTCATAGTCGAGCCCGAGCCGGGGGACGACGAGCCGACGTCGGCTGAGCCCGATGAGATCGTCGGGGGAGACTGTACGTTTAGTTCTTTGGCCGCGGACACGCACCCAGAGCGGACTGATGGACCCGTCGTGTCGCCTCGGGTTTCGGGTGCACCTTGTGAACCCTTACCAACGGAAGACCAACGTGTAATAGTGGAAACATCTCTGCCGGGAGGTCAGAGCCCACCGGGAGCCCGCCGCTCCGTCGCCTTCCTCGCGGTGTTCGACGGGCACGGGGGGCGCGAAGCCGCACAGTTTGCGCGAGAGTATCTGTGGGAGTTCATGAAGAAGCAGCGGGGGTTCTGGTCCGACTGTGACCTGGAGGTCTGCGCCGCTATACGCAAAGGATTCATAGCCTGCCATCACGCCATGTGGAAAAAGCTACGTATGTTCAACGTTACCAAGTTACCCTTCACTGCGATGGGCCGCGGGTTGTGCCTCTTCCTCGGTTTCAGTAGATTACAGGAGAGCAAACCTCTGCACCAGATGCAAGTTAGTTCGTGGCTGTTACGATCCCTGCTGGCTCATCCATGGACTCAGTACAGATCGACTGTGTGGTCATATACATTTTCAAAAAGGCCGGTCTCAATCTGTTGGCACTACCTGTAGTCCTTTGTTGCCATTTTCCGTCTCAGTGTAAGATTGCTTTACGGGGACTAGTTTTGGCAACCAGCAGAGCTAACGAGGTTAGCAGTAGCTACTGGCTCCAAACAACGCCCGCCGCGGCGGACAAAGCATTACCAATCGTAATGGATCTGATACTTCACATAATTGTATAGTTTTCTCGGAAGCAACGTATGTGTGAAGTAGTTAGACGCCTTGCATGCAGCTACATACCTCGGCATTAGCTACTAGAAAGCCTGTTAACTCGTGACATGGCCGGTGTCAGTGTGTCTGGATAAGCCCGGGCATGTCTGACTGTTTGACAGCCGGTCCCATCAGGGTGTCAACACGCAGTGTGCGATCACGTGGACAGGTTGCACCCAACAAACCAGCCGAAAGGTCGCAGTGTCATCAGGTGTGATACTTGGAGTTCAGCGATGTGTACATTTAGAGTAGTTTTTAGAAGCATCCGTTGTGTCACTGTCGTATATAGCTCAGTAAATGTTTACCTAGTGTGTCTCTCATCTTCTCAGCTGAATGGCCAAAGACACTCACAGGCCTCCCCAGCACGTCGGGCACCACAGCCAGCGTGGTGTTCATCCGCGGAAACCGCATGTATGTGGCCCATGTCGGGGACTCTGCAGTGGTTCTGGGGGTCCAGGATGACCCTTTAGACCCTTTCATCAGAGCCGTGGAAGTCACACAAGACCACAAACCTGAACTACCCAGAGAGAGAGAGCGCATAGAAGGGCTGGGAGGGAGGTGAGGCAAAACAAACTTATCACCCTGTCTTTAAATTGTACTAACATTAGAAAGGAGTGTTTTTGCATCCACACTGGCACACTGCATTACTGAGAAAACATAACCAAAACAAACTTCAGTTTTACATTCCTGGGATTTTGAAACGGCAAGAAAGAAACTGATCCCTGCTGGCTGGGGCTCCAGAATGTGTCTGTGTATGTCTCTCTCTCCCTCGCTCTTCATCCTGCCACAACAAATCAAACTGTTAATTATTTGCTATGAGTACATTTAAGTTGTATATTGATTTAGGACTTTCCAGCAGATGCTAGCAATATGTTCTTATTGGTTGGGTCAAGACAATTGCGAGATAACCGCTCCACCAAACTTCATTTTAAACTGAGAAGGCAATTGTAAGCCTATGGTTGAAATGCACTTATTGTAAGTCCCTTTGGATAAAAGCGTCAGCTAAATGACACGTAGCGTCATTTTTGCACAAAAAAAGCATGTCAAATGCTATCTGCTTCAAGGACAATGTCCTACTGAAAAGATGTTGTTACGGGGATAAGCGCTTGGATCACTTGACGTGTGCTTGGCTTAACTGCATAACTATAATACAGCTTTTACACAATATTTAGTCATGTTATTTGGTGTGCCAGGATGCAGCATATTAAAAAAGTGTTGCTTTAGAACTCATTACTATAAACATTAGGCCTGGGCAGTAGGGCCATGGAATCTTAACATAAATCATATTCAGCATGAATGGATATTAATTTTCCCACCTAAGTGACCATGATTGATTAATAATCATGAAATTGATGCACACCAAAAGGCATAATGTGCAGACTGACTCTATGCCAGGTCTATTAGCGCTCCCTCATTAGGAGCACAGGACATTCCTTCCCTTTATTTGAAGCTTAAAATAATTACAGAATGGATCATTTATCGCCACGGTGATGGCTAACTGTACATTTTGGATGGGAAAAAAAGGATGAACTTTTGTCGGCCTCCTTATTGCCAGATGCAAAAACAAACTATGGCAAAACAAAAAGCTTGATTGAGGATGAACTCATTTTAGTTTAAACTGAACTGCTATAATTCTAAGCCTTCCTGTATTCGATCACCTAAACCGAGTCGAACCGACACCTCCCAAACACAAAAGAACCACAACTAGACTCCGTAACCTTCATGGCGGTAGGATTTACTGAGCTCATTCTATCGAGCAGCGGAGCCCTGGTTGTTACAGCCCACCCATAACGTCTGAATCAAACGCTCTGAAATGTTTTGGACACTATAACCAACTAGTGGCTTCCCTCACCCACCTTCTCTGTATCTGCTAACAGTGTTATCAAAAAGTCTGGAGTGAACCGGGTTGTCTGGAAGAGGCCGAGGCTGAGTCACAACGGCCCAGTCCGTCGGAGCACCGTCATCGACCAGATCCCCTTCCTGGCAGTAGCCCGAGCCCTGGGTAGGGAAAGTAACTCGGCCAACAACCTGTTCACAGGGCGGCCCTTCACTGGAGTTATGTTGTTATCCTCTTTAGTCTTCTACCAAGGGCATGTAAGAGAGTCGCGAGAGCTTTGGCAAAGTAGTGACCATCATTCAGTCCTTGGACTCCACAGTGGTTGTTGCAGAGAAAACGTACCACTTTATTGATGACCTCCTAATTATTTTGCATATGTTAAAAAATCTTTGAAAGCTCCCTGTCGTCCTGTTGAATAAACACTGTGGCAATGTTTTCTATAGACGTTTTCGCTAAGAAGACTGGCTTTTGTCCAAAGCTTTTAAAAAGGGGGTTTCTCACCCCCTCCTCCCAGCAGTTGTCATGGAGACTGTTCGTTCAAACAAGGTTTTCAGCAACCGCTCTATCTGCCACAGGTGATCTGTGGAGCTATGACTTCTACAGTGGGGAGTTTGTGGTTTCTCCAGAGCCAGATACTAGTGTGGTGATCCTTGACCCCAGAAAACACCGATACATCATCCTGGGCAGCGACGGGCTTTGGAACATGGTGCCCCCTCAAGAGGCCGTCTCTATGTGCCAGAACAACGACGAGGCGATGGTGAGTGGAGAGACCTGCTTCTGTAACGTGTTAGTTCCTCTTCAGACGCGATCATGTCGGGTCGTTACAGAGGGAGGCCTTCCTTTGCAAGCTAGCTGACTTTGGTCTCTAGAAGGGTCCGTTAAGTAATGTCCTCCCCATATCACACCACGCGAGTTTCATGACAGCCTTCCATGCTGCAGGCACCATGCGGGGTATCGAGCGCCCGGCAGCTGGTCAGCCATGCTCTGCTGCGGTGGCGCCAGCGCATGTTGCGTGCTGACAACACCAGCGCCATTGTCATTGCCCTGCAGGAGCCAGGGAGCTCCCAGGACGTGCTGCACCACGAAGAAGTGCTGCTGGACTTAGCCAAGGTGTCCCAGTGTCCTCCCACCTCGCTGTCACGCGCAGACACTCCTCTCCTTCAGGTGAGGGCCGGGGGACAACAACCCATTTACCATCCATCCATTCCATGTTTACCACAGCACAGCTCGCTCGGAGCGTTCAATGTCGGTTCTATTCTCGCCTCTATTTGCTAATATTTGTTTTAATCACTGCCATATTTGGGACAAAAATCACAACCTTAAATTGCTTGCACAAAAGAAATTACCTATACAAGTAGTTATGTCCTGTAATCTGTCCTGTTATTGACGTGCCTAATGCGCAACCTATGGAATTCCTCAACAAGGAGAGACGCTGCAGCATCAGTGGCGGCTTTGCGCATGCGCGCCAGACTTTCAGTCTGGACGTGATGTGACGTATGTCTCCTCCGTAGCAACCAGATATTCAAATATATGTGGGTTTTTTAAAGCGAATATTCGAACGTCATTTTTGAGCAATTTTGACAGCCCTAATACTTGTGCATACATGGAATTTGGGTCAACACCAGCCTCTCAAATACATTCCATGACCACAGATGTCCGGGCGACGGCCCTCTAGCCATTTAATCCCGTGATGGAGGGTTTCTTGGGGACCGGGATGACGGTGGAGCTTTTAAAGCAGGAGGTGACTTGAGTGTGAAGATAAGGGCCACTGTTCTATGGAGGAACTATTCCGGATTCATTCTGGTGTGTTATTTAAGATGTTTTTTACCTGATGGATAGGCCTAGGCTTAAGAGGTGCTGTTACCTAACATCTTACACACGCACACCTGACATAAAAGCACACGCAAGGTTGGGTCGAACTATCCTAGTATGTGGGGGACTTTTAGGATAATGAAATTGATTTGCTTACTGAATATGAACCCAGTGTATGAACTTACACTGGTATTGATTATTTATTGAATAACTATTTCTGAAAGGTCTCTGCGTGTGGCTATTCCGTAATGCTCCAGCTGAGGACTAAACACAGAAACACACCAGACATTGAGCATGACATCAGAGTAGCCTTGTCGAGTGCACAGCTCTCAACTACGTCTCAGTAGCTGGACTTTCTCGGTTAATGTCTGCGTGAATGCACTGTCCAGTCTGTCTGTGGCTGAAGTTACTGAATTGTTGTGCAGGTTTTGTTATCTCGTGTCCTTAGGCATTCGTTTTGGTTTGAGTAGAAATGCCGCTGATTGAATGTAAAAGAATGTTTCCCTCTCAAGTCTGTCTCTCACATTCTCTGTCTGACCTGTTGTGCTGCAGCGAACTCTGGATGAAGACTCGCCCTCTGCCATGTGTGATTTCCTCCCTGCCTTGGAGCGACGGGACGGACTATCGGGAAGCAACAGCCTGTACTGCGTGAACCGGTCCGACCTGTCCACCCTGACCCCGCTGTGTCCGAACAGCGGCGCCGAGCTGCCCGGCCGGTCTAGTCCCACGGACAGGGCGGCTGGCAGCAAGCGAACTAGTGGCAGGTCGCCCTCGGTGCAGAGCGCCAAGAAAGCCCGACGCAGGCCAGCCCCCCGGCCGCCGCTGGTACGTCACAACGCGGAGACCAGCAAAGTCTCTGCTGTCCTCCAGCAGCATAACAAAGCCACCGTGTGTGCGTGCTGAAACACTTGCGCATTAACCTGCTGCCTTCCATAGTCCACCCTGTCTCCGGTGACTCTTCTGTTCCTACAAGTGTCCAGAGACCAGGACACAATGTACGGAGCGCTCATTTCCACAAAAAACATTTAGACGTCTCCAGATTCCTTCCTGAGATGCTGGTTGAAAGGTGTCTTAATGGTTCCTCTTACTGGTAGACGTAAGAAAGAAGTATGACTAATGATGACGGTGCAGCTGTTTGCATTTTAGAGTTGAGTGTTAAGTAATAGGTAATGTTCATGTAAAACAAATATATATTTTTGTACGTTCTTTTATTGTTTGATGATAAGACGTGACAATGAATTTGAGCTCAAACTCAGCCCCACCCCCCGTTTCACCCTCTGCATATACACTTGTGTGCACACCCTGGGCTTAAACATGTGTGTTTTTACTCTCTTTTATTTAATCTATGGAGATTTTTCTCGAATATGGAGTGACGGTGATGCTACACCAACAGCCCTGCAAGCTACTACATTGTGAATATAGATGTATAAATACTTGGGACGAGTGTCGGTAGCAATTCTTCGAACGTATGCAAACGACAGTGGCAGATTTTTTAAATTGAAATTGCACAATGCATGTTAAGGGATGGATATATCCACCTTATTAATCATTACAATGTTGGGATCTGTATGAAGCATCACAGTGGATCTCGGGTCATTTGTTGTCGTGAGCCAGCTCCACCCGGTCCTACGTCAGGTCAGGATGTGTCTTTGCTCAAGTTGGTTTGCTTCGTCCAGAGGTCTCTGAAACCAAGTCTTTTCCACAACTCAATGTTTACAATGGCTCTGAAAAGTGTCACGTTGTCCCGCCGTACAGGGGCAGCACCAGATGTGTTGGGGGGGGAGGTGGGGGTTGACCATCTATCCCAGTAACAATTTAATTGAATTAATTTTGTGTAGCCCAACATTGCAAATTACAAATTTTCCCCGATGGCTTTACAGTCTGTACACATGCGACCGAGGGGAAAAACTCTCCTAAAAATGTAAACCCATTCAAATACAAAAAATACATTCAATTCCTATGACAGAAATGATTGTAATGCTTGCGAGTAGCACGCCAGGTGGACAGTAGGACCGCTGCAGGGCAACCAGCGTCAGATAGAAACACCATGTGGGGAGGGAAAGCACAAGGACGTTAGGAAAGGGTCATGTTGGTAGCAGCAAGGTCCAGATGGAGCCATTCTCCATGGAAACCTAGATGGACACAGTCGCCATGGATACTTCGGGATCTGGGTTGGAGGATTTTGAGTTAGTTTGTCAGTGGAATCTAAAATAACTTCCTGGGCTTCTTTACTTTGCTGAAGGCCAAGATCTGTTGGGGCTTCCTTCTCTTTCTGCCACCGTCCATCCTTGCTGCAGCTTCAGTTGTACGGTTGCTGATGTGAGCTCAAGGCTCATTGGGGAGTAGTGACGGAATGCACAGACTTTCTAAGTGATTCTTTATTGCTTTTACACTTTCATGGTGAACTCGATCGTCTGTGTTGTGAAACGATGCAGTTAGGGATGGATAGCAAAAAAAAACAAACCCATGTAGGAGGTCAGGCACTCCTGCGAGTCTGAGGAGAGTTTTTCTCTAGTTACAGGACAGACTGTTTGATTTAGATCAGAAGTATGACCTTAAAGAAATGAAATAATGTCCGGTGTAAGACTGATGTCTCTATCTTTGTAAAACCACCAAGTCACACAATTGTGCTTTTTCATTCAGTGCAATTAACAGAAATTACCAACATTATTGTTTAAATTTGACTCTTCCTCTCTGCAAACACTGTCTGTTACGTTGCTCGGGATTCTTGTGTGACTTTTCTACATATTTGTTGGTTGTTTTTTTCTTTTTCTCATGGATCTTACTGTAATAATTTACTAGAAGCCTAAAGTGCATGTATAAAGTATAAATGTGAAATGTGACGTCTGTGGACATGAACCTATTTAAATAAAAAGCTTTCTGAGGTAAAGTGATTACTATGACATTTCCTTAGATGCTTTCAAGTGTAAAGTTGGTTTGAATATTATGTTTGATTCTTCCCTCTCATATTCTCTCTCTCTCTCACACACACACACACACACACACACACACACACACACTCAGCCTTACACCAGTAGTGCTTCTTTTGACCAGAAATCTGCTGCTTCTAATTTGACACTTGGTCTTAATGTTATGTCATTTTTCTTTTTTTAAATGCTTAACATTTGAGCATGTAGTGTTATTTTGTTACATTATACAGAAGATATGACATTTATTAAACTCTCCGCTGAATAATGGTTGTGTCACACTCACCTGCCAGCTTGATCTTCCACACCTGCCCCGCATCCACAATCAGTCACTCCCCTGCCTTCCACACCTGCTTCCCATCCACAATCAGCCCCGCTACATAAGCACTGCACTCCCAGCCTTTCATTGCCAGATTGTTCTTCTCGTCATGCAAGTCTCTCCAGCACTCTACCTTGGACTGATCTCCCGGTTTCGACCCTGCCTGTCCCCGACCCGTTCGTCTGTCTCCGCCCCGGTGTGCACGTCTGCCTTCTGTCCCCGACCACGAGTCCTGCCTGAGCCCCTCGGGTTTCTGTTGCCGGTCCCCTGGACTGCCCGGCGCTTCTGCTCCGGTGCCCCGGATCCCCGACCGGCCCAACGTCCGCACCAGCTGTCTCCCGGCATCTCCTCCCCGATCCTGAGGACCGAACTCTGCCCTGCCTCTCATCGTGCCCGAACGCCTGCTGTGAGGCCGTGTGTAATACAAGCGCTAACCAAACACTCTGTGCCGTTGTGCTGCATTTGGCTCCGCCACACGCCCGTGTCAGGTTGTCCTGCACGCGCCAGTCACCTGTGGGTGCTTGGTTGTTGTCTCTGTCACATCACATCACAAAACACGTCCCTGTACATCCCACCTATTATTGTGTCTGTGCCGTCATTAATGTGAACAAGCCTGGAACCTCCACCTGTTTTTCTTTGTTGTATCACATTGTGTCTTCATACAATGTGTTATGTGCATTAAAGTCTCAACACCACCCAATGCGCCCTCTTTTTACTCCTTCTATTTCCTCATATGCGTTGAATTCTAATGTTCAGCATGAATTATAGAAGTGTGGAACTGCAGCTTCTGTCTCCTTTCCAGTATGAACACCTCTAGAGGGGATAAAACCCCTCCGGCCCCATCTTCATTTTCTGATGGAGACACACCCATTTATTATGACTCCTGGATAGTTTTTAATTTTCACTGGAGATGAACCGCTTGATTTCCTGCTATTACGTTCATCCCCCCATTTACAGTGTGCTGAGCGTCCAGACTACCGCCAATTAAAACAACGCATTGACTTTGCGACAAATTCCTTTTCTTTTCACACTTTTAACTTTGCGACTCACCTCCTAGTTTATCAACTCTCTCTCTCGTCAATGAATGAGTTTCAACGAATCAGGTCAAATCTCTTCCAGTCTAGTTCATCTCAACAGAAGAGATTCAGTCCTGCTGTCAGTTGGCTAGTGAGCGCCCATCCTGCTGTTTCGGGCCAATTCCAATCAATCTGTGGGGGGCGGGATAGTTTCATGGATGCCTCCCCTTGGCTAAGCTTATGGGCGACAGGGCCGGTGCAAAAGTAAGAGCTTGCAAAACATCTAATGACATTTGTGAGTTCATTATTCATTCATTATGGTCTCTCTCTCTGTCTCTCTCTCATTTAGATGGCGTGTGTTATTGATTCTGTAATGCATATGATGATGAACAGAGAAAAAAGTCAATCCTCTGTCTCACCACAAATAGCCCACTGTACACATGCCAGGAGGCAATGAGACAACACTATAGTTTTAACACCATGTCTAAACATGATCACCTGACAGGTCCTTGCTTTAGTCTGCTATTTGCATAAATAATCATATCAATAAATAAAGAGAAAATGAAAATGCATTAAAATAAATATTCCCCTGTTTATGTGCATGTCGGGGCTGGTCCCAGGGTATAAATGTGGGTAGACTGCAAAGATCCATTGATAAGTTAGATTTTAGAAAGATCAATATTGTTTATAGAGAAACACAACTGCCTGTTATAATCTTTAACAGGACTCAATTTGGCCTTGACCCTGACTTGACCGTATACTTGGACTTGACTCATTTGATTCATAGACCTGATTTTAGATGAATAGTGTCGCCTTCGGGGTTCTCATATTGACTTTATTGATATTGAAAAAAAGAAATCAGTAACACCGTTAATGTGTGTTTTTTTAAAAGGTCAATTTAGATCAGAATAATAGATTTGGCCCAACCTTATCGCTTGACCACTAGTGAGTCATAACTGACTAACTTTGGATGGTGGATAGTCAGCTTTACTTGGAGCATAGCATCTGCATCGGGTGAAGAACTTGCCCCATGATTCACTGTAAAAAGGCAAAGCAGCCGCCATGCCGTGTTCATTGTGGCCCCGTACGCGCACTCCAGTTTCATCATCCTCGACGCATCTGTCCGAGCCCCGGACGCCTGTGTTGCAGCGATTGCACGATGACGTCACTGCGCCAGCGCCCGTGAGTGGTCTGCGTCGGGACGGGCAGCGGAACTGCTGAAGGCTCGACGAGGAATCGGGGATGACGGAGAGAGATGGGGATGAAACAGCTGGCTTAGAATCGGCTCGGTGAATCGCCCTCCATGAAGTCTCGCCGTGTGGCGGCTGTTGCATGAGGCCGCGCGGAGGAAGTGCTTTGATCGCAGCGAGGTAGCGAATGCGGGGCGAGTCGGGGAGGGCCGTAGCTGCTGAGCTTTTTTTGGAGAGGGAAAACAACATGGCTGCGGTGGAGCTCGAATGGATCCCGGAGACACTGTACAACACCGCTATCTCTGCTGTGGTGGACAACTACAGCCGATCGAGAAGAGACATCCGCTCGCTCCCGGAAAATATCCAGTTCGATGTTTATTATAAGGTAAGTTAGGTGGAGATGTCCCGTTACATGTGACAGCGGCGGAAGCTGTACGAGTAACGTTACGTGTAGTCAGCTGCTAACGCTAGCTAGCTGGATCGCGAAGACGTTCCGCTAACCCTCGAGGACCCGCCGCTGTTTTCAGGGGGTCCAGCTAACTTCACTGTTCGCTTCCACCGGTACGAGACTATCTAGGTGAACCAGCTAGCTTCGTTTCGTATCAACGGTCTGTTGACAGTGAAGCCATGGACGCCATCGATCATTTAACCGTTAGCTAGCCGATCACACCGATGACGATTTAGCGTTTAACATTTAACTAAGTTAACTGTTAACGTTCCTACGCGGTCGATCAGAGTTTAAACCATTCTAAACAGCACATTGCAACGTTGACAACATTCATGTTTGTTCTCCAGCTACGACAGTTCGTTAAGTGCCACGTTAAAATAAAGATGACTCGATCTACTGCGTTATATGCTGAGATCATGAAGATGTTTGTTTTCTCCTGTTCTGCCCATTTATGATGCATGATTGCATCTGGGGCTGGATCGATATAACTCCCTGACCTTTTACTCTCTGGACTGATCAAGCCTTCTGTTCTAACTGGTCTCATTGGTCCTGTACCGCGTGGGACTGTTCACTAACAACACGCGGAACCCGCGGAAGATCGTTTCATTGAATCCACTATTCCATCTCTCGGACAGCTGTGGAGCAGCATCACATCTGCATCACATCTGCCTCATCTCCTCGCTGTCAAGAGTGGTGTTTAAAATACAAACCCCAAAATGCTAAAAGACGTGTCAACAGTTTCTTCACACTGTCCATTTACGGTGCATATCCGTAAATGTAACAACATTACACGAAGCAAACAACGCAAATGGAGATTAGGTTACACAAGGAAAATGAATTAAATTACTATAATATACATTACTGTTTTAATAAATGTCCATTAGACCAAGAGAAAAAATGTTTTCTTATTTTACATTAAAGCGAGAACCTTTCAGGATAGTCTCTTAAATTCTGTTTAGTTTTCGTACCTAATAATTACGTGGTGCGTAAAAACGAATCATTGGCAATCCTTTTCAGTGTAAAGCTCACCGCTGCGTTCTTCACATCTTACACACGCTCGTCTCACTCAGCTGTCAGAAACGGAAAAAAGAAGGAATGAGACTATATTTAATTTCTCCTTAAAAGGATGTCTTTTTACAAGTATTGCTACTGTAGCTGTCTTTATTTGATGAGTCATCATCACAGACACATCGTGTCTCTTCAAGGTCCCTTTCCATCTGCTGGGCCCGTGTGTTTTAACCTTTGCTCCGTATTCATTCGATTATAGAAGTTGTTTACATTAGTATACAATGAAAGAGGAGTAAAAAACTACTAATGAAAACCGACAGCGGCCGTAAGGCCCGAAACTCGGCTCCTCCTCGCTGCGTTTGTTATTTGTCTCCTCTGGTACCTGCCTGATGGTCTTGTCCTGCCTGATGGTCTTGTCCTGCCTGATGGTCTTGTCCTGCCCGATGGTCTTGTCCTGCCTGATGGTCTCGTCCCGTTTTCCTGGCCCCAACATAGTTCAGGAGTCTCTGAGTACACCTGATGCAAAGAACTGAGCAGAGATTTCGCCGCACTTTTTGGAAAGGAAACGCTGGCCAACCAATTACTGAGGAACTATGGCGCTCTTTTACTCTTCCTCAAATCCTGAAAATAATGTCTCTATTTTGAGTCCACGGGGCTGTAAAGACGTGTCCAGCTTTTGAAATAAGTATTTGTTAGCAGTTAGCTGCCTGTGAGTCACAGTATTGTGTTGCGCTTGGAAACATTTAGCCAGCAACACATGCTGAGCTTGTCCAACATGCGGCCTCCTACTTTATGGTTACACCCAGATGTGGCCATCATTTGGGCTCCCGCAGGACGGGGGTCATCCAGTTACAGAAGTATTTCCATTGTCACTAACTGAGACCTCCCAGCGCAATAATTGTCACCCAAAAAATGAGTTTGCATGCCTGAGGACATTCGCTACCTCTCCTTGTGTCTATAAGCCGTAGACTCATCCCTGTGCTCCCGATGGCAGTGTTTACATATGTATGATTTCCGTTTCCCTCTGTGTGTCCCAGCTGTACCAGCAGGGCCGGCTCTGCCAGTTGGGGGGGGAGTTCTGTGAGCTGGAGGTGTTCGCTAAAGTGCTGCGGGCTTCAGACAAAAGGTAAGACTGAGAGCTGCTCACGGTCCCTCCTCCGGGGACTTCGGCATGTATCACCAATGCATCATGGGTATGTGGAATAACCTGGATAGAGGTCAGTGGACGTCCAACGGGGGGGTAATGGGGGCAGAAGTCCACCATGCACGATGCAGAGGGCAGAGTGAACGCGTGACCATGTAAAGGCAGACATGTGTGAATAAGATGAATGCCATAGCTGTTCACTTTGTTTAAAACGAGGTGTAGACTGCCTCCATTGGAAAGGTGATCGGCTGTGAACCTGACGTCCTGGGGGGGTGTTGGCGCCCCCCTAATATAATGGAAGAGGAAACTTTACCACTTGGGAGTAAAACAAACGCGAAACCAACAAATCGCTCGTACCTATCTAATAAAGTAATGCGTATGATTTTCTACACGTACCATTAATCACAACTGTTTTTATTAGTCTAGTTTTAGGAAATTGAATGCAAATTGAGGATATTTCCAGTCCAGCTTCTGAAATGGGAGGCGTTCATGCTTTCGCTTGTCTTATAGAATGTTGAGCTGTTAGCATATTACATGATTGTAAAGTAAACAATTTTTAGTCGCATGTTGTTGTTGTTGTTGTTTAAAACCGATTTCAGGATGTTGATCGTCAAGAAGTGAGCTTTCATCCATGCTGCCTTTCCAATGATGTTCTATTGGGCTATTGGGTTCATTTGACCTGCTTTTGATCTCACCTGTTACGGCTGTTTTCAACAAACTCCTCCGGCGACGACCGGTAGACTGAGTTCCGTTAGTTCAGGAGAGCCGGCCCGAGTTCCTCATCGCACTCTGGGAGTAAACAAATATAACGCTGTAATGAGAGCTTGGTAAAACGTCAAAGGGGCAATTATTGATGCCCGTCTGTCCAGCGTCTTCTGTGGCGTGTCGTCTTGATTTCAGCCTCCATTGATGGGCTTAATAAGAACACAAGGCTGATGAACCAAGCCGCATGTTAACCGTCAGCCTTGTCCTCGGCAGACACCTCCTGCACCACTGCTTCCAGGCGCTAATGGACCACGGTGTGAAAGTGGCCTCGGTTCTGGCCAACTCCTTCAGCCGCCGCTGCTCCTACATCGCCGACTCTGACGCCCACGTCAAAGAGAAGGCCATCCAGTTTGGCTTCGTGCTGGGTAAGCGGGGTGGAAGAGGGAGCGGGGGGGTGGGGGTGCACCCATCTTGTGGCTGTCGGCTGTGGCCTGTTATTAAAGAATGTGACCATTGTCTTCAGAAGACGAGGCAGGTGGACATCTTTTCTCTCTCTCTCACACGCACCATACCTGATGATGTGTTACTTTCCTATATAGTTTGCACTATATAGAATTATATCTGTATTTCTTTTTTTTTAATCTTCCCAAGTGTTCCACTTAAACCTCCCCTCTGATGTGGAGCCAATGGGGATTTATCTGGTGGCTTTGGGTTTTAGGGGGCTTCCTGTCGGATGCCGGTTGGTATGGAGATGCAGAGAAGGTGTTCCTGTCGTGCCTGCAGCTGTGCACGCTCCACAGTGAGGTCCTCCACTGCTACCGGGCCGTGGAGTGCTGCGTCAGGTCAGTGTGGCCGTTCAGTGGGCTTTTATCTACACTCGCCCAGGACTACGGAGGTCAACCAGCAGGCTCCTTCCCTCTTACGATCTCTCCCCCATGCTTGTCTCATGCAGTAGTGCAACCTCGACCGCTCCAGCTGCTGTCTCCACTCTTTTTCTTTTTGCAAAGGAAAGCAACGTGGTGTGAATTGCTACAGTTGTCGGAATGGCTCCCAGTGTGTTTGTTGCATGAAAGGGTGTCCGTCACATGTCATTATCGCATCTACTCAGTAGTGCAGAAGTAACATGGAGCCCTCACACACGCTGCCACAGTGTTTAGCTATTTATCGTTTCCCCTTACTAATCGATGCTAAGGCTGTTCGCTAGTAGAAAGGCGATCAAATTCCCTGATGGCTTGGGTTAAATCTGCAGACTGTACCGGCTGATGAAATAAACATTGTTTAGTCAAGATGCTCAGAATGATTTACTAAATATTTTAGCATATTTGCTATTTTT
The DNA here is from genome assembly GCA_021346845.1 of Apeltes quadracus. Classification (NCBI taxonomy): domain Eukaryota; kingdom Metazoa; phylum Chordata; class Actinopteri; order Perciformes; family Gasterosteidae; genus Apeltes; species Apeltes quadracus. The sequence goes on along the minus strand of CM037917.1, from coordinate 18,122,904 downwards.
TTTCTAAATAGGACAACAATCGTGACGTTGTTGTTTTCCCCTCCGTTGTGTGCACAGGCTGCTTCATGTTCGCAATGGTAACTGCAAGTACCACCTGGGGGAGGAGACCTTCAAGCTCGCTCAGTCTTACATGGACAAACTAGCCAAACACGGCCACCTGGCCAACAAGGCGGCGCTGTACGGCGAGCTCTGTGCCTTGCTCTTCGCCAAAAGCCACTACGACGAGGTACGCATGCCTGACACCTCTCGTATGTACCGCACACACCATGAGGGCCACGGCTGGACATTTCAATCGTTTGAGGGGTCACGTGTGAGAGGTTTACGTGGAACCCTTGTGTTTCCCCGTGCATCCTGCAGGCATACCGGTGGTGTATAGAGGCCATGAAGGAAATCAGCCCCGGGCTGCCTGTCAAAGTAGTGGTCGATGTGCTCCGGCAAGCCTCCAAGGTCAGCTCCGCTCTGTTGTACCTCAATGTACTGTACCATTGGGGGGGCCGTGTTTGCAGCACGGCAGTGTAGTAAAGACATGTCTTGTGTTCCCACTGCAGGCCTGCGTGGTCAAGCGGGAGTTCAGAAAAGCGGAGCAGCTGATCAAACACGCCGTGTTTCTAGCCAGGTGACCCGCCTGCGTCTCGCACGGACTCTGCGTTCCTCTTGTTTTTTTTGTGTCGCCGTGTGTTGTGATTCGCTTTCTTTGTCTCACAGAGAACATTTTGGACACAAGCATCCGAAGTACTCCGATACGCTGCTAGATTACGGATTTTACTTATTAAATGTAGACAACATATGCCAATCAGTCGCTATTTACCAGGTAAGGACGCCCTCATTCATTATTTTCTGATATGCTTTTCTGTGTCACGTTTAAAGTCCTTCTCGTCTGGACGCGTTTCAGACAGCACTGGACATCCGGCAGTCTGTGTTCGGGGGGAAGAATATCCACGTTGCCACAGCCCATGAAGACCTGGCCTACTCCTCATACGTGCACCAGTATAGCTCTGGGAAATTTGACAACGCTCTGTGAGTGCAATGATTCTCACTAAGTGGATTGTTTCCAGGCCGGCCTGCAATTCCATCCCACTTGACTTTCTTGGAAGTGAAATGCAGTTCCCAGTCAAGTCTTAAGTTTATGAAATGTTTGGTTCAGCTGCTGTTTGTCTCTCAGATTCCATGCGGAACGTGCCATAGACATCATTACTCATATTCTGCCTGAGGACCATCTGCTGCTGGCCTCCTCCAAGCGAGTCAAAGGTGAGGTGAGGGGAGTGTCGGGGAGATGCTGGGCTTGCGCCCACTGTGTGGAGGGTGCAGTGGGGAACAGCAGGCAGGCCTCTCCCTATAAACAACCATGAAGGAATGCCCCAACGGAAAGTGCAAGAGTTCAAATATGGAACTGTGATTATTCGCATGATCAGCGCACATTTTCCTTTATCTGAGATTTCCCACGTTTTTAATATTCCTCATAACATGGCGGTGGATTAATATTCTAATTAAATTAACTTGACTAAATGAGGTGCCTTATTTTGGCGGGACTAATATCATTCTGTGTCACTATCATAGTTGGATTGCTGATGGCGCCCCCGTGTGGTTCATGAAGACATGCCGTACCTCTGTGGCTCCACTGTTCACTGTGTGCTTCACCAGCCTTCTTTTCCCGCAGCTCTCATTCTGGAGGAAATCGCCATTGACTGCCACAATAAGGAGACGGAGGAGCGCCTCCTTCAGGAGGCTCATGACCTTCACCTGTCCTCCCTGCAGCTGGCTAAGAAGGCCTTCGGAGAGTTCAACGTCCAGACTGCCAAACACTACGGCAACCTCGGACGCCTCTACCAGTCCATGAGGAAGTTCAAGGTGATTATGACGTTGTGTTTCTGTGCGTCCGGTTATTTTCATAATTTGGTATTTAGGTCTAGTGGTTGAAATCTAGCTGAGGCATGCAGCCACACATGCACCTTTAGTCGGCCCACTGCTACTGTTGTCAACAATATCAGCCAAAATGGGAAGCGAGGATAGTAGCGAGAGCAGGGACATTCAATGACAACAAAACACACTAATGACTTGCACGGATCTGACGTTATGCTCAACTCTCGATTGAATCACAGCTGATGAGGTAGTGACTAAGGGGGAGAAATCAAGCCACAGTCACAGAAAAATGGAACCCGATGTAGAGATGAGCTGGAATATCCTATTCACATTCAGAAGGACGGGAAACACTTGTTTCTTTCAGTGCAGTGGATAGTTCTCCTGTGCTGTCACGCTCATCCAATACTGCGTGGATACTCCAGAGTCCAGCGGCAGCCATCGGGGATGCAGCGCCACATGCCTGCTCTTTTCTTTGGGTTTACCTGCTGAGCTGCAAATTAAATGATACTCTGGAACTTTGGGTTGACTGAATAATAGCTTCAAATAAACTGGAATTTGAACGCTATCCCTTGTCACTTACAATGAAAGGAACCGAATGGACTGCACATTGAAAGAGCAAAAGAGGGCACTTTAAATACACATTTGTTCCTCCTCCTTTTTGTCTGAATGTGAGATCCATATCTTTGTCTTTGTGTCACCAGGAGGCAGAGGAGATGCACATCAAAGCCATTCAGATCAAGGAGCAACTTCTGGGCCACGAGGACTACGAGGTGGCTCTGTCTGTGGGTCACCTGGCCTCCCTCTACAACTACGACATGAATCAGTACGAGGACGCAGAGAGGCTCTACCTGCGCTCCATCGCTATCGGTCAGACACTTCGACGGGTGGGATGGCTGGGCGCATGAATAGATGGATGTGTTGGTTGGATGAATTCATTTTTTGGGTGGGAAGGGATGCTATAGGTGGATGTGATGGATTAATGGATGGATGAATAGATGGATTGATGAGTCACAAATGTCCCCCCCTCACTCGAGATGCTGATTTAATAAATCACAATCCTCTGACCATAACCCCTGAGCCGCGTCGGTCCCCCATAGCATACCAAGGAGATTCACCCTTGTGAAAAGCTAGCTCACTTAATAAGCTTTGTAATGGAGCCTGTGCAGACTGCTGTGTGTCATGGATTCCAGATGGTCAAACCTTTTTTTTGTTCTTTTTGACTGATCGAACATGTACCATGGTGTATGACATGTATTGTGTTCCCACAGGTAAGAAGCTGTTTGGAGAGGGTTACAGCGGGCTGGAGTACGACTACCGAGGCCTCATCAAACTCTACAACTCGGTTGGGAACTTTGAGAAGGTGTTTGAATACCACAACGTACTGTCCAACTGGAACCGGCTGAGGGACCGGCAGTTTGCCGTGGCAGACGCCCTGGAGGACGTCAACACTACGCCCCAGCAGACCCAGGAGGTGGTACAAGCTTTCCTATTGGCTCAGAGCCTCGGCCCCACTCGCCCCTGTCTCGGCTGATTTTATAAGAGAAGAACGGCAGCGGAGACGGAGAGAGAGAGAGAGAGAAAGAAAGAGAGGGACACACACACACACAAGGGCTTCTGAGGGGCGAGGACTAAAGACGCCCAAATGTGATACTTCAGTTGCTCACAGTTAATTAGTCATGCACAGTAAATCCAATCATCGGCAACGACAGTGGGCTTCAGAATCTCTGCAGACGCCAGTACACAGAACACACACACACACACACACACACACACACTTGGCTGTGAAAAAAAAGAAGTAGAGACACCGTTATCAAACCTCATTGATATTTAAAACACCCAAGATGCAACTCCAGAGCGGATGCAGCTTCACCCCACAGAGCAGACTGTTTTTCTCTGAGAGAAAGAGGCCACCTGACTGGGAAGAAAAAGCCCTCCAGCATCCTGTCAGGATGACAAATGTCCTCTCCTCTCGCTCGCCTTTTGTTTTTCTTTAGGAATAGGAGATTTTTGCTTTTATATTTGAACCCGTGTAGCTCTGAATGTCATCTGACAGGCCCAGGGCCACGCCCACCCCCCGACAGTGAGCTACTCGTTTTAACCCACACCCATCCAGATCAGAGAAGAATAATGTCAGATATTTTTGACAATTGTACAGTAAAATAACACAGCAGATTGTACACTTTTTTTCCTTTTTGCAAATAACTGAGAGTGGACCCTGAGAAGAGAGAAGTTGTGTATTGAACTGCCTGTTGGAGAGAATTACAAAGAGTGGAATGTGTTCAACCAGGGGGTGTAATGTTAAACACAACCGCTATATATTTCATCTCTTTTCTTTTTTTAAATCTTTGTTTCCAGCTTAGTACCTACAATAATTAAAATGCCAACAATGTATATGCAAAAGAATACGTTGATGTAGCCCTTTGTAGATTCTTTTCTTACTTGAGCGACCTGTGAATGGGGTAAAAACGGCCGCACACTAGTACTTTAACCGAGAGGCTTGGATAGGAGATACAAGAGGAAGAAGCTACACGCACCGAGGCTTGTAAACCTCCCTGAGCTAATGCTTCATGTACGTGTGTGTGTGTGTGTGAGGATGCACAAACAGAACCCGGGGGGCCCAAGTGCTCTACTGATGATTACCAGCCTTACACCAACCTGCAGTTATCTGTCTGTAGACGGACCCTTACCCTCAAGTGCTAAATAAACTATTCTACCCTGAGGGGCACTACAATGGGGACCAATATTGTGTGATTGTGTGTGGTTGCGTGTGCGCCTGTCTGTTTCCTGCCTGTCCACCTGTGCATCTCGCCTTTCCCTCCTGTCAAATACCCTGTGAAGGCAAAGCTCTGGATATTTGTTTACTGCACCATGTTTTTCCATCTTGGAGCTGAACTCCTCTTTGATCGCAATGGGCCAGTAACCATGTACACGTAGTCACTTTCTTATTAGAATTCATTTTCCTTAAAAATGAATGTTTGGTGGAGGGATCTGATGCTTTCATTTCTGAAGACGGATCCCTCCACCAAACACCTACGAGTCACCAAGGAAAGGCCTGTACAGGCAAAGATGCGCAGTATTTTGACGGTGAACCGTCATGGTCTTCTTACCTTTTGGTAGTCAGTTTTCACAACCAATGTTTAAGCAGCGCTGCTGTTGTGCTCTCTGTCTTGGTTATTTACCACTTTAACCATTTTACCATTGGAACAGAGGGGAGAGTCCTTAGGAGAACTGGCGTAGTACTTAAATAATACCAAAATAAATTCTGTTAGATGGTGAAACAATGTTTTTGGTCAAGCAGGACTCTGTATCCGTTCTCACTGATTTAAAGGTGACTTCTAGGCGTTGTTATGTGCAACGTTAGTCGAAATGTGACGCCTTGGTTCAGAACCCCCGCCTCCTTTTTCTGAGTGGATGAAGCAGACCAGCGGTCGGCCTTGCTGTTGCTCCAGTGCTCTGGAACGCCTCCCTCTCTAGCAGTGTTGCGAGTGGCTCTAGCTGAGGAGGTCCAGCCTTAGATCCCCGTCCTTCCACTCTCCCCTTAAAAGGGCAGTCGGCTCCACTCTCGGTGCTTCGGCCTCAAGTCCACCGCTCGCTGTGGGGGAAAAACAGGCTCCCAGGGGCAGAGGTGGAAATGAATGTTGCTTGCAGGTTCTACAAAGATAACCGATTGGATTTGGACAATTTACATTAAATGGTGTATTGCTTTCGCAAATGTCATAGAATGTCTTTTGAAAGACAAAAACATCAGATCTCATCATGGGGTTACTTGGTTCTCTCCTCCGGCTACTTTGACTGACTTTTAATCTGAGGTTACATGTTTCATTGCATTGTGGTCTATTAAGGCCGCTAGCAAGTGATTCCTGCACCATCTGCAGTTGATTGATCTTTTTCACTGACTAGAACACAAAGCATCTTCTGTCCAAACTCCAGCTGTACTGTCAACAAATCACAGGAATTAAGGAACAACTGTGTTTGTGTCTGTAACGCTGACCAATAGTTGTGTGCAATGTAGGAGATGCGCTTTGACATCACCTACTGGTCTGATGTCTGAATGGAAACGCTGGGATCTGTGTGGATGGGGCGCTTGAGGAAAGGAGGGTCAAAGGGGCTGTCATCTCACCATCAGCCCGGTTTCCCTCTCAAGTCTGGAGCATCTCACCCACATGTGCAAAGGGGACGTTTCACTGTTGTCCTGTTACTTTATTGTTAGCTGCAAAAACATTAAAAGGTATAACATTGATCACAAAAAGCCACATGCATTTCTATCTTGTGTTTGCACCTTAAACCACAATGTATTCACATCCCAGTAGAAGGAAACTTAGTCGAAAAAATAAACTTACATGATCTATTGATGGAATTGAATGTTAAGTGTGTTTATATTCCCTTCAGATGAATAGTATACAGAATTAATACAGATCACCATGAAACTTCCCATGTATATTACTGACATGACGAGAATCCTTTTTTTTTTAACTGGGTCAAAGTAGTCAAATTAAAGGTGTAATATGAATATTTTCTTTCCAATCGTCTGAAAATAGACAGGTTATGGATGCATAATAGTTTTGTAATAGAATCAATAGAAATGTCTGCTAGAGCAATGATACTGGGGTACCCAGACACACAGTGGGGACAGTTGAGCATTTCAACGCTAAAATGTGTGGTTTTGTACAGCAGGTAGACGAGGACCACAACAGGACCATCCGAGTCATTTATTGCGACACACAGGTAATCATAATCGGACGCAAAAGCCATTTATGGCTGTATACGTTACACAGTATAAGAATAAAATAAGTATGTTCAGAGAACCTAGCCTCTCCCGTGACATCACAGATCATGTGAAGAAGCTGTTGAGTTAGTGACATCACAGAGGTTTTCTTCAGTTGGCGTGGTAGGTTATAAATATGAGAGGGGGGAGGGGAGGGTCTATCCAACTCCTTGAGATGGGATACAGCAGACCGTCCACCACCCCTTCAGAGATGACCCACATGAGTCCCCACAGTTGGCTGGGACATAATAGTCGGAGTGGCTTTCAGTTCCTTTTCTCTTCCTGCTTTTCATTAGTGAGGTAATTGATGTGTGTCCATATACACCATATCTGTGGATAGAACCGTTAAATATTAACTTTGAGCACTTTGTCAACATAATGTTGATGCTTTTTAAAGGTAATTTGTACCTCCACTGACAGAGCTAGCATGCAGCCAGCAGCAGTGTCCCCATAGAGGAAGATACAGCCAGTGGGTCCGTAAACCCCTCTGGCCCCCATAGAGCCACGGGGGGGGGTGGGGGGGGCAGTGCAGCGAGCTCACCACCCATGTGCCAAGAGGTGTTCGAAAGCCTAACTGCAGCCGATACACAGTTCAAATTCAAATCGACTACTGCCGTCTTTGAATGCATCTCAAGCGCCCTCGACAGAAACATGTTCACAGTGACGGACTGGTTGGATGAATCGAGGGCTGCTGATGAAACCGCTCTTCCACTGGCCCCCCTCTAGCATTGTCCCCTGTAGCACTGTAAGAGGACCCAGAGAAACCCTAACACTGCTGTACAAATGATGCCGGACCCCTGTGCGTCTGCACAACCAGCGTCCACCCAGCATTGCTGAGCAGTGGGGGTTCTGCCTTCATGTCAGTATCAGTTTTGTACCAGCTGCACACAAGCATTTCACGTGCAGCTACTGTATAACTGAGAAAGAAGCTCATCTCTTCCATTCCTTCCGTGATCACAATACAGGAGCCTCACAGTTGGTGTCCTATACGATACGGTTGGCGTTGAGTGCTCAGCAGCCAACCGACCTCAAAAAGCCGGCTCCACAGAATGCCTCAGCCCAGGTTGTCCACCACCACGTACAGCCAGGCTCCAAACCTGGAGGTCTGGCCCAGCCTCCACGCCATCCAGCCGTCCACTCCTGCACAGAGAACAACTCAACGCAACTACACGTGCAAAACCTACGACTCTGCTCTCCACTCATTCTGTATCATCCATATTACCTTTGAGCAATCAGAGGGACCATCAGGTTGCCCATCATTTGAACAAATTAATAGGATGCAACTTCATTCAATACACATTATCTGCAATAAAGACTAGGTGTTTATATTTTAGGATGGCTTTACTTCCTAGAGTACCATGGACTGGCATTCTCCACAATATTAGATCTAAAGACACACCCACAGGCATGTGGCTGTGACTAAATACATCTTCCATCTTTAGATGGGGCATAACATCCTGTACCAGCAGAATAACAGGTATATATTATGACATTCGGGGCCACAATGCACATTAAAATGAAAGGGAGGTGTGTTAGTTACACCAATTGTTAAATTTGTATTTAGTCTAAAATAATCAAGTTACATTCGCCATTGTTTATCTAAAGATGCCAGAATGAACCTCACAGCCGTTACCATTAGGGGCTATGTTTGTTGGGTAGAGAGGGGTGAACACTGCTGGGGTCTCCCAGGAGGCCCATGCAGCAAACACAACGCCGATTCTCATGTATCCTGAAAGAGACAAATACAAACACAAAGTTCAAAGGACAGACAAGTGTGTGTCACAGTGGCGACTGGTCCATAGAGGGCAATGTCAGTAAATGTACTTTTAAATAACCATAACTTGCTATGTTATGTTCTAAAAAATAGAATAATGTTCTAAAATAGGTACAAAACTTCCCTTTACAAACATACATCAAGACATGCTGCATGTTGAAATCCCCACCCTGTACACAGATGTATTTATGATACTGCATACTTATGAATCATTATAATTATAACCATGGGTTTTCATATAAAATGATATTAGAACATTATTCATACTTATGCAGTGTCATAACTACATATTTGACATTTATAACAAACCAAACCGTTTAACGCCATGTCCGGAGTTCACATGCCACTCCATATATGCACAGTGCCACCAGAGACGGAAGCACAGACGTTGGTCAGCGAAACAGCCACAAGGCGGCGCTGCTTATGCATCCTCACAACAAACACGTCACAGATACGCACATAAAATGACAGCTCGGCGTGACTATGTGATTATGAGTCAAATGCATTTTGTGATTTACGAGCATCGCGCGAAGCACTTTGCACAAGTACTGTTGGCATTAAGACGTTTCTTTCTGGGATGCTTATTGTGTTTACCAGCATTCGTAGGAGCTGATCAGCTGACCCGTGAGTCAGCTCACGTGACAGAACGGAGGCGTCGCTAAAAACACCCGTTCACTACACACACCTCATTACCCAGTCCACAACAAGCGGATAAGACAAGACATACATTCGCTCGACTCAGTACACAACGTTTATTTCTCCACATCGCAATGAAATGAGGGCAGCATGGGGGCCAAAGAGTCGAGGATCGGATTCCTGTCGTATGACGAGGCAGTCAAGAGAGGTAAGGCGCGAAGTAGCGAGCTAAAGCCACCTCAGTTGGCCGCTAGCTCAGCTAACTGTCAGCTTCCAGGCTAGGCCGGCGCGTAGGAAGGGGGCGTCCGGACTTTCCGTCTCAATATTGAGTTTCTGGTGGCCACGAGTGCTGGTAGTCGATAGTTACCTTTCAAAAAGAACACATTGGTTCCGTGAAACCGACAGGGTGTGTTGATACAATTCGGGACAGCAAGATGTCAGAAAACCTCACGGAATTGAAGTAACAACTGTTAGCTAACGTTACATGTAGAGTTTAACTCGCGTTATGTTTATATTTTCTACAGCGTCTGTCCCCCAAACCGCACGCTGTTTCCTAGTAACGCTAATGAAAGCACACATCATATGCACCGAAACGTCGTTGTATGTATTCCGTCCATCGCGGATTGCGTTATGTAATGTGGCAATTAAACTGACAGGTATTGTACAAGGCGCCTGCCTTCACGTAAGATGGTGTTTCGTAAGATGGTGTTTTGGACCGTGCTCGGTGTGACGCTGTCTCTATGGCTAACCTAACGTTAACTCGCCCCGTTCGTTGAGGGGCTATAGTGTCCGCTAACGCAGAGGGCTGGGCCAGGTTCACAGGAACGTTATTTGGCAAAACAGTTGTGCCACCAGCCTCGGACGTGTGCTCACTTCTTGGCCGAACCTACGCTGTACCACTCGGCCATCTCGTGTCACTTAAGGAAGTAATAATAATTAATACCGCTAATCTTTGTGTCGCAACTAGCTAGCCGAATGTTGTGCTAGCTAGGCAGGTAGAACGTTGGGTTTAGTTAGCTGACGTTGGCTAACGATGGGTCCCTGAAGGGAAATGCCATCAGACGGCTCCTTGAACCCTTCGTCTGCGGACTCGCAGCGTGGCCGTGACAGACTGTCTCTGTAAACGGCACACGCAGGAGTAAGCAAGCGGAGCGACGGTGGTCGGTGCCTTCGGCTCAAAGACACACGGCTGTGCTGCCATTGCTGTCGCTGCATAGTCTGACTGTCTGTGGACATTTTCCTTCAGCCTGAAAACATGAAGTATAGGGGGTCCCAGATCCGTGCACCCGGCAACGCCAGTGAGTTCATTTCACTGGTGCCGGATTTAGAGCATTTCTCCCTCCGCTCAGGTCCATAACGAGTGTGCGCTTATGTAAGATGTGGGCGAACACCTACCAGGAAGCCCATAGGATATCTTATCCTTGATCAACTTCTTTTTGAACTTCAATCCCTGTGTTGCCAACTGCTGACCCTTTGTCCTCCTTGAGTCCTTGTTACACATTTATCCAGGGCCTCGTCATACCGTAACCAGGACTATAGGGAAGTTGGACAGAACTGCCCTTTGCATTTATAATTATTTAAGGGATTCAATTTTGTGAGTTCATTGCAGGCAGGATCCTTCACTGTAATATTTTAAATATCCGCTCCATGGAGTGGTTTGGACATTTCACACACACGCACACACAGGCCATGGAATGATCCAGCCTTATCTGACCAGTCAAATGGGCAGCATTCCTAATTCCCACCCTAGGCTCCAAGCGTTTCATGGAGGCTCTCTTTAGTAGCAGCAGGGGACGTCCAGGGTCATTTTGTTTTCAGTTTCCAACATTGTGGGATTTTTTGGCAAATGCTTAGTCCAATGGATATATTTTCATTAGACATGAATTTCCTCTTTTAGCCTCAATTGTGTACCTAAGTGTCTGATGCTCAACTATTTCAATCTGCTTGTTCTGTTATTTTAGCATATTCTTCAAAAATGGCATCAGATCAGTGCGGCATACATTTGTGCATACTATGTGTGATGAATTCAATTACGCTAGTGAAACTGATGAGAAAATCATAGTAAACATAATCAGTGTGGATGATGAAACCTTGGGTATCCTAAAGTCATCATATGGTATAGCTACACATACTAAACAGCCTACCTTTTTATAATTTGCATTGGCACAGAACAGACTTATTTATTGACCCAAACAGGTGATGGATACAGCATTCCAATCCCCGAGAGTGGAGATTGGGCATCTATTTTTCACAGGTGAAGTCTGACTTATTTTGAAATGGTACATAATAATATGAATGAACGTTTAATCGAATGGGATCATTGGTGTGCAAAATGAGAACCTAAGATCAAGTATATTTGACAAGAAGTCAAAGGCTCTGAAATTGGAGTGGGCAGCCCTCAATCAAAAGATCGCCAGTTGGATTCACAGCTCCTCTCGTTCAAGTCGATGTGTCCTCGGGCAAGACACAAAGATACTTTACCACTACAAATCCATTTAGAAGGGCACAAGAGTGCATACATTACTTAATAGAGTCCAGTCATTTGATTGCTAATTATTGAATCAGGTGGTTTCTTGAAAGATAAATGGTAAAAGGTTATTATTTCTTAGCACTTTTATCTTCCAACACGTTAGGGCTGTCACGATAACTACTTTTGGTTGTGTGATTTATCTAGCACAAAAAGTAATTGCGATTAACAATATTATTGTAATTTTCAGACTATTATGCAACTGATTACATATTGATAGTATAATAGTATATTGATAGTATTGAATAATAATTATAATATAATGGCATAATAATGCAAGTACACTCTTTCAAAGAACAAAGAACGTTTTGTTCTTCAGAATATTTAGACATTGGAAATCATAAATACACCCTTTTGTTAACAAAAAAAAGTAACAAGAACTAGACAAAGGCACGGATGCATCAACAGGCCATTTCTGCTGCTAGATCAGTTTTTAAGCGGAATGGCAAATTCTGAGAAAGAAACTCCATTATATCCCCCTTTTAGTGCTTTAGCCAGGATCTTTTGGGGTGTTTAAAGGTTGCATCTATTTGGCTACATAGTGATTTACTCTATCGGTTAGTGTGTGCAATTTCTCACTATCGCGCTTGTATTTGCACTGTCAAAAGACATCTGTGGCAGATGACTGTCTCTGAAAGCCCCTGTTCATCTCCAGCTGCAGTTGTTGTTCCCAGGTTGAAAAACTGTGTGGGATAGTTTGTGTTTTCGGTGAGATTATGTTAGTTGTTTCCTCTTTTTGTTACCATGGTTTTTAAACAAAGTCGACACACCGGCTTGTTCACGTCTGTTGGCTCTCCCCTCTCATTTGGCTTAAAGCCCAAATGTTCCCACACCAAAGCTTACAATATAATGCAGCACCAAAAGTGGTCGCGCTCATTTCCATACATCGTGCGATAAGTCAATGTATTGACTTTCGCAATAGGCCTACTAACCATGTCAACTGTTTCATACAGTGATCTCAGAGGCTGCTATGCAAGGAGCCACCATCCCATCAGGATTGACACACACACACACTGATAGCACATAGAGGGTTTCAGTATTGCTCAAGGACCTTTTTGTAGCGGACGACACACTCGTACTTTGAAAAGATTCTTCCGAGTATTTCTAAAAGCAACAGCTGACTGTTTCCTGGGAACAGATTATTTTTTTTAAGCTATAGAGTCCAGAGCCGCTGCATTGCATGTTGTAGCAACTCCTGGTTTCATCCCTCTCTTTGTGCTGGCCTGCCCTCTACACTAAATACGTGTATAATCAGGGCGCCACCAATCCTTTTTAAATCCTCCTTGTTCTTTATAATAAAGTAGTTGCTTGGAGACTTGAAGACAGTCTATGGTTGTGGTCGAGGGAGGAACAGACTAGCTATGAAATAAAAAAGAATATGCAGAGAAAACAATCTGTCATAATGCTAGCCGCAGTCGCTGCCTGGAGCTGATTGCAGCATTCTAGATGGCCTGAGCTGCAGCCAGTAAAGAAGCAACCCCAGTGCGTTAAAAATACATGCTGCTTTGCCTATTTGTGAAGGAGACGCAGCATCCTGGAAAGAGCACATCCAGCTGGGCAACAAAACTACCTTTTTTATGTGAAACATAAACACAAATAAAACAACTTCTAACAGTGCTCACTGTGTCTCCAGGCTAGTGCGCAACAAAGGTATTTATCTGATAAACTGTGGTGCTGTATATAATAGGCTACTCTCTGTGAAACATGACATCAAGTTAATTCTCTAGAAGCCGGTCTTTATTTATTCATTTAGATTATATCTGGTGGGCAAAAGCTTGAGTTTTTATCTTGTGTTTTAAAGAAATATTTTATAACCATATTTGTTCACAAACGGTGGTCTGGCATAGTAATGGCAAATGAGAATGAAAGAGTGGTTCTGTTCGGTCCGCGGGCCACATCAGGCATCCTGTGTCCGTTGGGTCAACGATCCGATTCGTACCGTCGAGTTCCTTAAACCGTTGAGAACCTTAAATGAGTTTTGAGATTGCCTATAAACAACTACACTGGCGTTTTGAACCTTTTCCTGGTTGACTACCACATATTCTTGTAGGGCAAGGGCATCCCACAGCCACGGACATCCCTCTTACTACTCGCACGCAGCCCTCTGAGGACGTTTGCCTCCCATTTCTGCTTGACGTCAGCAGGCTTTCAGCCGAGGCAGAGACTACATATAAGGAGACATGCCACTTTCTCAATCCTCAACACAACTCCCGTAGGGAAACCTGTTACGGCAAAGATGGCGGTTGTATGCGCATGTCCCACCCCTCCCGCTGGAAAGCCAATCATCTGCTTTTTAACAGTCAAGGCGGGAAACATTTAAGTCTATCGTCTGGTTCCACTAACGCATGCGCACAGTTGAGGTTTTGCAACAGCGGAGACGATGGGCACAACACTGCATTCTGGATAGACGTCAATTAAGGTTGGTGTCGTGAACCCTTGCGCATGCGTAGTAACAGTATGACCTGTGGGGGGAAAAAGGCGTTTTTTTTAACCTTATTTTGGGGCAAAGTCATCAAACCTTTTCAGCGATTTTATCATATTTTACTGCTGTTTCTATACATGTAGTTTTTATGTCCCGATGACCCGTGAAAGTGCAGTTCTGACTCTCTTCCCATTCATTGAGATAGGAGCCTGGTCTTGTTAGAGCGAAAAATAGCTGCCCGGAGGCGTTGCCAAGATGGCGGCGAGTGGCATGACTTGCCTAAAAGGACTTTGGCCGAGGTGACCGGCTGCTGCTTTGCATTCTTACCTTGTGCATGTAGATAGGCCCAATGCTGCAACAAAGGCGTCCAGTGTGGCGTTTGCTCTGTAAACATGTCCTGGTATAGATCAATGACACATGTCTTAAAGCTTCAGTAGAAGGAAGGGTGAATGTTGTCTGCTCTCCTTTTATTTGATGCAGCACGCTGATCTTAGTAGAAAGCTGTAGCTTCATTGAAAGTATAAAATCGATATTTCACATATTCAAGATAATTAACTGTGATTCAGGGTTACGGACTCTGTGAGGCGACTACATGTTGCTCATATGTTAGCTTAGCCTTCTGCTAACTTCCTGAGCATTCGCGGATGCTTTACTGTAGCAGTGAACCACAGTCTTTCTGTGTGGAAGTCGTTGGTTTGTTTATTTATTTATTTATTAGAGACTTCTTTTGCCCCGTACATCGCCACTGCTGCTTTTCAACGCACCTTTACGCGGACATATTTGTCCTGTATTTTCCTCCACAACTCCCAACGACCGGCAAACCGACGTTTGCGGAGATCTGCGTCCATGAATTGGAGGGTATATGCACGTCCTTATAGTCCTCCAATTACGGTTGTATTAAGTGGTAAGAAAAGGTGCGCAAGAGGTTCTTGCGTCTGCATGTTCTTGCGTTTCTCTGAAAACACAGAAGCAATTGGAAACTAGATTCAAGAGTCGACGGCCCGCTAATTCCGTTCGGGTAACCAAAAAAACTTGTTGTAATTTATTGGGCAATAGCCATGTACAATATACCTGCACCATGGTAATGTGTTGGGACAATTGGCGGGTCATGAGTTTGCTGGTTATATCACTTATTTCACAATGCCTTTTACGTTGAAGTAGCCACAGAAAACGAGCCCAGTGGCAGCTGTAGCTGCCTCACTTCTTCTTGCAAACTCACTAGCCAGCTGTCGAATCCACTTTTATTGTCAATTAAATTAAACCTCATAATCCTTGTGTTAGGAGCAATGGCCAGCTATCAGTGCATAGCATTTGTATCGCGCTTTGCTCAAGGGCACCATGGCGGTTCCCAGGTGCCAAAATGGCACTTCTCTAGCAACCTATCCGTCCTCCGGGGTTGATGTGGGGTCTTGGACCTTGAATCGGTGACCCTCCTGATGGGAAGTTTAGTAACGCACATGGTAGCTACAAAGCGCCACTGACCTGTAAAATAATGACACGTCTGGTGACTTTGAAACTTCCAACACTTTTCTTTTTTCCCCAACTGTCACTGGAGTGCAGCAAAAACCATGCTTATGCTTGCTAAACCAAGGGGATAGAATTATTCTAATACTTATTGTTTGTTATTGATATTGATTGTTATTTTGACTTATTCCGCCCCGTTCAGCAGACGGGTTGGTGTCGTGCTTCCAGGCTCTTGTAAGTTTAGTATTTGAGTGTTGCCCCAGACGCCTCGGTTCTCCTGCTCGGGTGTTTCCAGCACACCCAGTTTATCTCAGAGGCCAACAAACTTTGAGTCACAGCACCAGGCTTTGTTTGCGGCTGCTCGGCTGCCATGATAACGTAGTATTGTAGTCTAACACTGAAATCCTTACTGGGACAGACGTACCGGGAGACACCAACAGAGACCAATAGAACAGCTAAGCGTGTATTGCTGTGTATCTGTATATTATGTTCCCGGGCTTTGTCTGAAAGATGTGTATATTGGTGCACTTGCAGAAATCAGGCCCTTTTTGGTTTGCTGTGCATTCAATGGTAACCAAAAATACCACCATTGCATTACAGCATCAACAATAGTGTTTTCTATAATGTGGACTGCTTTGTTTTCCTTTCCCGGTTGTCTAGCTAGTTGAACCGATTTGGCTATTATCTGGTACCATTTTGATTTTCAGTTGCAAAGCTTTTAGATTTTTATGTCTCCAGTGTAAATTGAGTTGGGCCTTCCGATGAGAATAAATTGGACACAGCTGAGATTGTTGCACAATTCCATTGATTCATTTCACAAGTGCAAAGATTTTGTAAATAAATCATCCCATTAATGTTTGTGAGATGTCAAAAGAATTTATTCATTATTTACTCTGGTTTAAGACTTGTTGAAGTAACAACTCAAAGTACTGGTTTCAAAACTATGGGAAAGTGCCTTCAGATCATGTGACCTGGATGATGGAAACATGGCAACCATTAAGAGAGACAACAGAGGTATCAACCTGCAGGCTGTATGACTTGAACAAAGAAAACCAGAACTCATTTTCCAGTGACGGCTAAATGACATGAGATGGAGGATGTACACACACGTTGTTCCCATTGAATAGGTAGACTGCAGACTGTATTGCTCAAATACAGAATAGCTTTGTGTTCACATTATTAAAGACTCTGCGCTACTTGCAAGTCGCTGTATTGTCAGATTCTCAATAACGTTAGAAAAAAACATTTGCCGCAAACCCATGGTCATGAAGATACTCATTTAACATCACATGGAGTTTGCATGAGGAAGCGGCAGGTTCATGTCTCTAAATACCCAACTGCGATCGGCTTGTGCTGGTCTCAAAAGGAACCCGGTAGTGTTGCAATGGTTCATGTTTATACTTCTCATCCAACCACCATTAAAATCACTGCATCTGTATAGCGCGATGTATATGGAAAGGTTTTTTTGTGTGTGTTTTTGAACAATGACAAGCCGGAATGAAAACAAGCTAAAATTAAATGGGAGTAACAAGGCTATTTTTCAAAATGTAAAGTACAGATATTTGCGTGAAAATGTAAGTACAAGTAAAAAGTTGTCCTAAAAATTAAGTGTGTGTGTGTGTGTGTGTGTGTGTGTGTGTGTGTTTAATTAAGGTAACAAAGTATTGGTACTTCGTTTCTTGGCACCTGAAGATAAAACAAACTTGCATAAATTGTCACTTTGGTCCACTACAGTCACTTAACTTTGGAGATGAAAATGGATAATGACGAGAAGAAAACTCAGTTCAGTTATTCCACCATGTGTTTTGCTTTCATCCCCTGTCTGTTGAACATGTATGCAGACAATTTGTCTTGTTCATGACTTAAGTTTTTATTAATCAGGAAGCTGACTAATGGTTTCAATCTGGTCTTTGGTACTTTTTACTGGAGAGAAAAACCTGAATAGTAGTTATGTATGCATTTAGCCAAGGCAAGTTTATTTGTATAGCGCTTTTCATACACAAGGCAGACTCAAAGTGCTTCACATCATAACATGTCATACAATAAAGTGAAATAAAATGCAAGAATTAAAAGACAATTAAAAAAAAACTCAAATAAAATTATAAATAAAAAAATAATTAAAGGTGTGCTCACATTTTTTGGTCTTTGTTAGAACACATTCTGAACAAGCTGGAGCTGAGGTTTTTTTTGGAAGACCTGCAAGGAGACCATTATAATAGTCTAGCGTGCTAGTTATAAAGGCATGTACAAGTGTTGAGTCTTGAGCTGACATGAGCCCTCTAAGTCGTGCTACATTTTTGAGGTGATAGTAGGCTGATTTTGTTACTGATGTGATGTGACTTGAAGTGTAAATCTCAGTCCATAATAACCCCCAGATTTCTGGCTTTATTTGTTTTCAGGGACAGAGAGTGAAGGTGTTGGGTTACTTTAAACCTTTTTTTTAGCACCAAATACACACTGATCTCAGTTTTCTCCTCATTTAGTTATAGGAAATTTTGACACATCCAGTCTTTGATTTGCTCAATGCACTGGCACAGAAGATCTATGGGGCGATAGTCGTTTGGTGATAGCGCTACATAGATTTGGGTGTCATCAGCGTAGCAATGGTGGTCAGTTTTATCATTTTGCATGATTTGCCCTAGTGGGAGCATGTAGATGTTGAATAAAGTCGGCCCTAAGATCAAACCTTGGGGTTTGATTTAGTCTTTACTTTAAGTTCTTTTAATGCTTCTGCGGGCATATGCACCTCAAACATTGTAGTAAATTGAATGTGCTGCTTAGGAGAATTAACATCAAGCTTCATTGTGAATGTAGGACAAATAAGAAAATATCCTTCCCTCAGCATTTCAACAGCTCCATTCACTTATAGTCCTACCAAATCGTATTGAACTCTGGAAAGCCATTCCATTTCAAATTTGATGCTCCATTTTTTATGACTTTGTTTGTAGTGTAGGCAGTGGGTACGGGTAAGGACTTGATGTTGGGAGGAGAGTAAAGCTAAATGCAAATTGGGTATTTGCAGTATTGGAATGGGCAAAGAGATTCATGTAGCCAAGCTTTTTCTTTTGAAGGCCAACTGATTGCAGTCAAAAAGAGTTTCTGAAAGCGTAACGCTCATACAGCTTTGTGAATGATTAATAGTTAAGGAGAGAAAAAAAGGTCAGAAGTAAGGTTATGTGTGTGTAAGAGCGTGTGCAACAGGAGTGTTATTGTCTAACCCTGCAATCGTCTTGACTGTTTTTTTTTTTTTTTTTAAATTGAAAAGATCAAGGTATTTGATGTATACCGTTGAGTAGAAACCACGTAAAATGAATTAATCATTGATTTCAATTTTTAATCTATGTATACAAAAGAGGGAAGACTGTATAATATGTGATAAAGGAGATTCTAATTGATTGGGAGTTAATCATGCCAAAATCTGGCACAGTATTTGTACATCAGTTCCATTCATACAGGTTTTTCCAATTGCTGTATCCTAACAGATTTTAGAAGTGTACTTTGATCAGTTATAGTCTTAACATGCAGCACATCTTAAGTGGTTTCCATATAGCACAGTAATGTATTTAGCTGACATTGATATGGTAAGAACTTGATACTGTAAAACATTGACAGAAAATGCAATGGATTACTGCTAACTGAGCTGCTGTTCACAACCCAGCTGATAATAAATACCAGTAGCATGTCCTGATGGTTGGTGGATAGGAGAGGGAACAAAAGTGGTGGTAAGAAGAATAAGTGTAATACATTCTCAAAACAATATTCATGATGGTACCATGTAGCATTTATTTATCTAATTTATACATATAAATGAAAACAAAATTGATCCCTGACCGTAAAACTGAAAGTTTTGATATGTCCTGATACAGCCTAAGATGCAGGATTGGGTATCATGGAATTTGCTAGTCTACAGACCGATGCAATACAATGTTATATCATTTATCAGCCACCATTGTTCAATGGTAGGAGAAATACTGATATTGCACTCAACCATTGGCTACATATTACACTCAGGGCCTCATGTACTAGTGATTTTGCGCCCCCCCTCAGGCGTTTTGCAATGTGCGTGTAAAAGCATGGCGAGATATGCTTACTACAGCGCAATAGTCAATACATACATTGCCCCACAACTAATGCCCAAATAACACATCAACATCGTTGTCACTGTACTTTTGTTTTTGCTGTTTTGACTTTGGCTGATCCATTTAAGTGCGCGTTTAAATGCTTGCAATGTACGCTATTGTGAAACAGTTTGTTTGATGTTCCTTTCGTCTCTGTTTCTGTCTAGTTACTGATGTTGAATTGAAGCGGCTAAGAGATGCCTTCAAGAGAACGAGCGGCCCCACCTACTACATGACCCAGCAGTGCTTTTACAAGGAAGTGCTGGGAGATGGAGTTCCTCATAAAGTTGCCGAGGTAAGCCACAATAATGTCACACGCCAAAGA
Source organism: Apeltes quadracus (assembly GCA_021346845.1). Classification (NCBI taxonomy): domain Eukaryota; kingdom Metazoa; phylum Chordata; class Actinopteri; order Perciformes; family Gasterosteidae; genus Apeltes; species Apeltes quadracus. The sequence goes on along the minus strand of CM037917.1, from coordinate 18,103,013 downwards.
ACTATTGGCTATGATGTTTAATCTAAAGTGATGGTTACGGTTAAAGGCTGAAGGCAGCCACCAACAATGGAGAAGGTTAAGTCAGGTGGAGTAAAGCAGCTAGTGTACCCTGAAATGTAAATGAAGCCATCCCTCATTTATTTTCTACAGGAGAGACAAACAGGGGAAGTACGTATTCATTCAAGAAGTTTGTATGCTAGAAAGTAATCCTTCATTTGAAAACATATTGGAAACAACCTGGGTGATTACGTTGGGTGTGTGGTGGGATCTCGGGATCACACCTAACGGTTTCAAGCAGAGGATAACTGGATAACAACGGGAAGACGTATCCGAGAAGCCAGTGGGCCGTCGTGCTTCTTTCTCATCTCTGAGCACATGCTCTGTACCCATTGCCAGGGATGTCGTTAGGCCTATTTTAGGGGGGCTGAAGCTACCCCAAAATGTTCACAAGCCCCCCTAAATAATAACAATAACAATTAGTTTTATCAATAACCGTATCCTCATTGATATTTAGACGCAACAAATGATAAAAAAATAGCCGAAAAGTCGGAAGTTGGACAGCAGTACAAAGACTCGTTGTGCTATCAAGATGATGCACCGCACCGTCTCGTTGCATTGGTGTGAAGTGGCAGCTTTCAGACCGTTGCAGACGTGCGTTGCAAGTAACTGGGGGATTTATCTTGTCTCGTCGTAACTCTTTGGTCTGAACTTGCGATGCAGCATATAATACTCATGCTAATGGTGAAAGGAAAATTGATTACACTTGTGTAAACACTAGTGAGATAAAAAGGGAAATTGTAAGTTGTTTTTTAATTACCAGCTTACATTTAGCTACGTTTTCTTGAAATAAAGGGGATATTTTGGTTTGCTATGGAAAACTAAAGTCTAGCTAGAGTGGAATGTCGATCACGTTTTACTTGTTAACATCTTGGTTTCATAACTGGTTGTTGACATGAGTGTAGCTCTAATACAGTAGCAAAAGACGTGAGTGCAAAGATTATGCAAACGCAAGTTACAAATGCCCTGTCTGGGCGCTAAGCCCCGCCTGTCTTTCAATCCTAGTGACGTCCCTGCCCATCGCTAGGCCTTGCAAACTGTACAGCAAGGTTTTCAAACTCATTTCAGTTCTGGGCCAGATACCGGCCACTTCCACCGAACGTGGGCCACTTGCGATGCTGTGTGGGAGTCGGGGGCGCGCTGACGATCCGAACGGTAGGGGTTGTGCTGATGATCCGATCGCCGAACTGCGTGCCCGCGAGTTTTACTTATGTGCTGAACAGTATTTCTGCATGTTTTACCCGAGACTGGCCTAACAATGACAATTAATGGCAGTCATATCTCATTTATACAGGGGTAATTTCATACAGTTAAGATTACTATTTACTTTTACTTACTATTTACCATAAGAGCTTTGGCCTTTTCTCTCATTCCTCTTTCCCATTGTCACCATGGCAGCAGTTACTGCCGGGACAGCTGTCCAGATCTGAGGTTAATGCTGATTAGTCGACTAAACAACTAAAGTTGACAGCCCTAATCGGTCGATGCTGTCTTGGTCGACTGACATTCGCATTGTAACAGCGCCACAGTTTAGCGCACCGCGTAGATCACTCGGGAACCGCTCGTGGCTGCTGCACTGCTGCTTCGCGCTCAGTAAGGAATATGGGTAGTTTTTCTGTATTCATTCATTCAGTTAGAACGCTACTTGTTTTGGCTTTACGTTGTGTGGATGTCTTGGTGCAGCCCAACATTTGTAACAGCGTGGACTGACTAAACATACTTCAGTCCAGTCGGTACCATATGCCAAGAAGAATCTTTTGAAGAGAGTTTGAGCAAGGAAATCCCTCTTTACTCACAATAATTAGTTTTGGATTTAACAGACAGCCAAATTGCGTTGAAGTCCTGGCTAACGACCAGAATCTGGTACGTAATCTTGAACTTTGGAAACCTTCAGAGCTCTGAGGGTATTATAATAAACTGACTTCATCAAGTCAATTAAGCCTAATACATGGGTCTGATCTTAATAAAAAAACCAACATATGAGTTGGCCGTGTCATGGAGAATGAGACCAGTGCAATCAAGCGCAGCATTTACAATTGTCACTAGAGCGTGCTCCTTTGCACCACCCACTGGAAATGCGACAACATTTTTTCCATTGCACATATCCTGGCACATTCGGAATAATGTCCTAAGTTAGTAGATTTGAGAATCTACTAACAGGAGTATATGTCCCCTTCTCAATGAAGGCAGAAGGCAACGCAGGTTCTGGTACAGGCTATGGTCATCAACTCCCTCCTAGCAGGTCTACCTGCCAACTGGTCTTCAATCTACCTACATTCCCCCACACTACTCCGCTCCCTTCACTAGTTACCAGTGGGTGCCACATCCGTTTCAGAACATTGGTATTTGCGTACCATGCGGCAAACCGATCAGGTCCAGACTACATCCAGAACGTGGTCAAACCGTACTTCCATGCAAGGTTATTTTGCTTTGCATCTGTCAATCTGCTTGTTGCTCCCTCACAGAGCTCAACGCTCAACAAAATGTTTACTGTCCTGGCTCCTAAAAAGTGGAATGAACTCCCTAATTACATCAGGACAGCAGATAGTCTGTAGAGCTAAAAACACACCCAATGTATTTACCTACCCAGTATATTTGTTTCACTCACTGCCCCACTAATTCATTCAAAGGGGCTTTATTTGAATGGAAAATACAAGTTTACAATATTAGTGTTAAAGTGGGGAATAAAAGGGTTGCATACCAAAAGATCCTCCTTTTGGGGAGCCTTTCTGCCGCTGCAGTGGTGAGCCTGTGAAAATGTACCTAAATGCTGCAACTGCATTCTGGGGATTTGATCAATTGCAGGAACGTATCACAACATGGAAGTGAAAATAGTATTCTGTTTATTAAAAGGGGAATGTAATCAAATATGCTCCTGGAATCAATAAATACTTGTGATGAAAAATCTTTGATCCCACTATTGATCAAAATACTCTTCAGCCTGTTCTGCTACTGTTCTTTGGCCAATGGCAAATATTCTCACACAAAGCTTCTTATTCTCAGCACATTACTTCATAAATGGGCTTTACAAAACGAATATGCTTTAATTGCATAGCTGCTTGCAATTGGTTGGTGTAGATATTACTAATTATGTTGCATCCACCTAAATTATTTTTAAGACGGCATTTACTCACGAGAAAATGCTGTAAATCAAATTCCTCGCTAGTAAAATGTGTCCACACATTCATTGTCAGTGCTCTAGTAAAATGAAAGCACTTATTGATCACGGACGATCATCCAGTAGTCCGTTGTTTTCTTACCATGCCGTGTATTTTCTTTCTTGTAGGTGATCTACACCTCATTCGGAGGCTCGCCTAAAGGGCTGCACTTCAACAATGTGATCGTGGGTCTGGTGCTTCTGACTAGAGGGCGCGATGAGGAGAAGGCCAAGTGTAAGTGTTCCTGATGAGTCAACGGGAAGTCTGTGTTTTGTGTATACCGTCGTCTTTTCTTGTTTCTTGTTTTCCTGCTAAATGTGACAGCGAATGGATGCTTGCAACCAACCATGAACTGCAAATAACATGATTTATATCAAAACTGGTATGAAATACTGTACTTACTCAGTAAGGACAGTATGCATGACTAGTTACAGTATAGTAGAGTCCACTGTCTCTATATTTAGTGTGAGTGTTAAAGGATTGGTTCAGGTTGTATAAGGTACTGGACTTCCACAGACGGGAAGCAGCATTGTGCTGCTGCTTAACGTGGTGGTACTTCAGTGGTATGTCGTTCAGCCTCTCTGCCTCTCTTTTTATTGTTGCTCTTACAGCTGTGGCTAATGTGCTGCAGGCAGGCTCCTCTATCAGGACGTTATCGACCTCTGCTACATGCAAGAGGCCGGCCTCCTGGGATAAGGCTGGAATCTCTTCTGACACTCTTTGTGTATGTGCGTGTGTGTGTGCGTGCACCCACAGACCTCTTCAGCCTGTTTGCCAGCGATCTAAGTGGACACGCAGCCAGGGAAGATATAGAAGCAGTTCTGCAGGTCTTGGATGGAGAAGTTCCGACGTCCCTCAAAAGGTTCTTCAGCGAGGTCAGCAAATATCACCACATAAATGTGTATGTGACCATGTACAACCATCCCAGTCATAACCTTCATTATCTCCATGGATCATCAAATGATGCCACAGAGTTCAGCATTACAGGGAGTTTATAGATTATTTAGATCAAAGACAATTTGCAGACATGTCCATCCCATGGATTTACAAAGTGGATGCACTACAGAAGGTGGCTTACACCGAGAACTTCAACCAAACAATCAAGTTTTATTTTGTCAGTTCCTAATGGAAAGCTACACCTGTAGGTATCTGATGACTGTAAATCCCTGCTGCCATCGAATAACATTTCACATGCAGATGCTCTATTTGTCACTTTTATATTGCTTCTTATTCCCTCACTCAATGGGTGTTTCATTAAAATTCAACAAGGTGCATTTAGTAAGAATTTCTTCATGCAAAGGCCTGGAACGTCAGAATATCCAACTTGTGCTAAGATTTTGGCCCTTATATATGGGAGTAGTCTAGCAGTTTTATTAATGTTTTGTAAGTAGTCAACAACTGTAAAATCATATAAGTAAATTCAAGTAATATTTAAATCAGTTTTGAAATTCGACTGATAACATATTCTAATAATAGGTGTGTTCTCTTGTTTCAAGTCAAATAAAGACTGCAAGAATGAATGAAATCACAGAAAAAATGTTCATCTTGAAATAACCGTATTATTCCCCGGGGAATAATACGGTTTATCTGAAACACATTTGATTGGCTGAGTAGCATCAAAGTCCTTTTAGTCAAGTCATGCCACTCGCCGCCATCTTGGCAACGCCTCCGGGCAGCTATTTTCGCTCTAACAAGACCAGGCTCCTATCTCAATGAATGGGAAGAGAGTCAGAACTGCACTGTCACGGGTCATCGGGACATCAAAACTACATGTATAGAAACAGCAGTAGAATATGATAAAATCGCTTAAAAAGTTTGGTGACTTTGCCCCAAAATAAGGTTTTTCTCCACAGGTTACTGTTACTACGCATGCGCAAGGGTTCACGACACCAACCTTAATTGACGTCTCTATCCAGAATGCAGTGTTGTGCCCATCGTCTCCGCTGTCGCAAAACCTCAACTGTGCGCATGCGTTAGTGGAACCAGACGATAGACTTAAATGTTTCCCGGCTTGACTGTTAAAAAGCAGATGATTGGCTTTCCAGGTGACCTCTGCCCCCATCGATTCATTGACCTATCATTACATGGGTGAGGGACGGACACGTGTAGAGCCTCTTCTGCTTTTGTGATTAATAATAACACATTTTATTTATAAAGCAGGCATTTAAAATCATAAGCGCCCAAAACTTAATCACAGAATAGTCAGGCACTGAGCTGTGTGTGTTGTGGCAGGGGGACAAGGTGAACTATGAGCGCTTCAGGAACTGGCTGCTACAGAACAAGGAGGCCTTCACTCTCTCCAGATGGCTCCTGTCTGGAGGAGTATGTGTCACGCTCACAGATGACAGCGACACGCCGACCTTCTACCAGACACTGGCTGGCGTCACACACTGTAAGTCCCAAACACACACACACAACAAACTCTGTCGCTTTGCAAATGGAGCATGTGCACATAGGAACATGTGTTTCCACAAATAAAACAAAAACAACTAAAATAGATATATTTGGAGTTGTTGGTGCAACATCAAAGTGGATGCAGTTTAGCGCAACATCGCCAAAGTGCGTCTGCCCCACGGGGGGGAAGGAGACACCGGAGCTACTACATTTGTGAGCAACATGTCTGCGTCACAAATAATTTGCACAATGATCGAATGGAAATGATTTTGATTAACATTCGGTGCCCTTATGGCAACATGAGTGCCGTCAATAACACCGATTACATTTGGGAACCGTACATGGCCGCAAATTGAGATTTTTTGTTTGCCTGTTCCCCCGCCGTGTAGGGGAACTTTAGAATTATTGGACAAAGCTATTATGCATTTTAACACGTCTGGCATAAAGAGCGCACGATCAGCCATTTCGCGTCATTACGCATTGTGATGGCATCATGGCATTTTATTGCCCTCCATTTGATTGCATCTAAAAGCAACAGCTGTGTTTTGAGGTTGAATTGTATACCATAACAATATTATTGCAGAACATGTATCACTTTTCTTTTTGAAAATTTGTTAATTTGTATTTCTGATTGATCGATCTGCAGTGTAAAACAAACGGGTGTTCGTGTTATTTATGAGGCAGTATCGGCATTTCTTTTACACAATAGTCTAGTTTTACACATGTTTCTTGCATTTGCCGTGAAGGACCGGACATTTTTCCGCCAAGTTTGCTTTTTATAAATGCCAATTATTGCGTAGAGAGCGGCGCACGCCTTCTTCTGTGCGTACGCAGCGTTTAAAAATGAGGCCCCTGGTCATAACAAAGTGTGGAGCAACGTGCCGTTAAAGCCTCTGATGAAACGGGTTTCAAGATAAGGATCCTTTTGAAATGTGGCATAATTCAATCGTGTCATATTCTGAAATATAGTTAACTATAAATGTGCATTTAAACATTGACAGCAAAGCAGTTCTTAAAAATTGCCTGACTAGTAAATTTAGCCAAGCTTTATTTTGCCAATTAAGGACAGAGGGCTGGAAAGAACCTGGACGCGCCCTTTAATCTGCCTGCTCCCAGTTTATCCTCTTAACTTTGAGTGTGTGTGTGGAGAGAGTAACTGACGGACTGACACCCCCTGGTTCTTAACTCTTGCCACAAGAAGAAGGCTTGACTCATGACAGAGCTGGAATCCTTTGCTAGATGGCGGCGTCACCGTGTCATCGCAGTAGAAATGCGTGGGAATAACCGGCGTGAGGACGGGATGACGCATCTTCTATGAGGATAGTTTGCTATGTTACCTGCGGGCTGTGGCAGCACCTTTCTAAGGATGCTTCCTGGATAATGGTATGGTATCTCTGCTGTCACTCTGGGAGAGTCGCACCTCTAGGTGGGTATCAGGCCATGGAAACCACAGCAGTTGTTCAGTGTAGATACCTGGTGGCTGGTGTGGATGGTCTTTTCAGGAACCAACCTTGTTGGAGGGCTTAGTTTTTAGTCTGTCACCGGGCTTAGTTGTCAGGGCTTAGTTGTTTGTAGTCACCCTTTTTGATTTCAATACATCCAAAAAAGGCCCTTTGTTTGATTTAGTTTCGTTATCGGTAATAAATAAAGTCGAGCTAAAACTGAAAAAAAGTATCCTAGCAGGCATCATATATCCTGTGGGGATGTGCACACGGAGGGGGCAGCAGTACACGTTCCACTCATACAGTTAAGATAGTGAAGCATAAACTGCCAAGCTTATTTCTGCCAACATTACAAAGATTAGTGATTTAAGTGCTCCACTGACATGAGATGGCTGGGAGAAGTGCACGAGGCAATCTATAGTCCTGGTAATTACTTTTATAGATTAGGAGTCAGACATGAGCATAGCTGTCTAGAGGAATACGCCGCAAGATGAACTCAAGTGTTTATTTTCCTCCTTTGTCTACTAGGACTTATTGTTTATACACTAAAAGAGCTGATATCCACTGCTTGATTCATCGTTTTAGGATTCGGTCTGCCTGTTTTCTGATCATTGCCGGGGACTTGTCCTTCCCTGTATTTGTTGAGTAACAGTTTCCAATCAAGCTTTGAGACAGAATGGTAGTAGTTAAAAGGCTTAAACAATCTTGCTCTGTGCTCTAGTCTATACAGCCCTCAATCATTTATCCTTCTCATATTATTTCTTCCTTGCCATTTCCTTATAGTCAGACTTAAACCAGTGGCAGTACCACTGCCCCGAGGTTCACATCTGGACAACAGCAAGTCCACAGCTGGTTATGGAACAGCCAATGGGTGCAAGTATATTTGATACAAATCAGCCCAATATAGCATATGAGGCTCTGCCTGGATCAATGACCCCGCTTCCCTCTTCCAACATGCTAATCCACAGCTTACGATAATAGGATTCGGCAGGTAGTCGGCTAGCTTTTGGCACGGAGCCAAAACATGACAGGTGTCCAAGTCAACGAGATGGGAATCGAACCCCAGTGAGTGCCTGGCAGAAGTGGATTTCAACAAAGCTTGCTTTCTAGCAGCTGTTGGTCCCAGTTCCCGATGGAGGAGATTGGGGGGGTTTGTGGTCGGCTGCTGGTGAATCAGCACACTGACAGCATGGACGGTCGAAGAGGGGTAGTCCTCTCTAACCCCAACTAGGGCTTGCTGTGGCCTTGTGACCCCGAACATGTCAAATCTACTGGTCAGCACGCCACAGCTTGGAAGTGCTCTCGTTGCGATGCATCTTGGTTTGTAACCCAGAGCATCGGGTAACTTGCTGTTGGTCAATTGACTGAATGTCTAATTATTTTAGGGCCAGCTTCAATCAGGCATGTTCATAAAGGTTCATTTTAAGTTTACGGTCTATTGCTTTGCTGTGCAAACCAACTTGGTTGGACTTCTTTTTTAGTTTTATTCTGATCTTAATTGTGATCAAAAATTCTAAAACCCCATTAGTTAAGATTACCATATGTTTTTCCCCATTGTGAGTTTTAGAGCCATGTTTACCAGGTTTCTCTGCAGACCTCAACCCGTTTTAGAAGCTACGTTGTCCTTTAGCATGATGTAGTATAGCAAGAGGTGAATGAACAAAACCGACTCATTCACAAACATTGAAGGCTAACAGTTAGTGATGATTGACTTAATCAATTCCTCTGAAACTGTGCCTCCTACGTCGACGATATCGCCTTCCTTCTTCTGTCCTCTACGTCGTGCCAATTATATTCTATCTACTCCCAATATCTACCCTGGCAACATTTCTTTATCAATACCCATAATGTTTACGGTGCATTTGCTTGTGCTTCTTAACTCCCCTTGCTTTTGTACGTCATGATCCTCACCATATACGCTTATTTGTAAAACATCTCGAGCCGTTCTATATGCGTTGCCCAATAAATTCTTACATGGACACACTTTTGCTATCTTATTATTGTTGGCCACATTCACGTGCAGTATAAAAGAAAAGCTAACCATATTTCCATGCAAGTAATGATTCTAACAGTTAAACTTCCCATTTGTTTTTAACAAAACCTCAAAACTGATCTAATTCCTCTGAATAGTTTTGCACAGATCTTATTTTGACTTTGTCTTCCTCTGTGTGTGTGATCCTGAAGTGGAAGAGTCGGACATTATAGACTTGGAGAAGCGCTACTGGCTCCTGAAAGCCCAGTCCAGAACCGGCCGCTTTGACTTGGAAACCTTTGTCCCACTGGTCTCTCCTCCTATCCATGCCTCGCTGAGCGAAGGTAAGAGGACAGGGACCTGTATTTTGTATTCCTAATCTGGGTGAGTGGATACAGATATAATGCCAAACAGTCTTCCGAGACTTCCTCAGAACAGAATGATCTGATAGGGCTCTTGTTTTCCAGGCTTGTTTCACGCCTTCGATGAGAATCGGGATAATCACATCGACTTCAAAGAAATCTCCTGTGGACTCTCTGCATGCTGCAGGGGGCCCGTGGCTGAAAGGCAGAAATGTAAGCAATAACAGATATTTCATTTGAAGCACAACATCAGCAAAAAAGCATCATTTCTAGGTGAGATCTTGAATACCTCACCTCAGTAGACAAATAAGACAAATAAATAATCCTCAAGTCTTTCCTCATTAGAGCTGTTATCTGGAATTTTCATTTTAAAGAAGCAGCAAGTATTTTGGGAAAGTTGATTTCCTGCTGAGGTATCTTCTTCACAACCATGTTTGTTTCTCACCACTGCACTGGTCTCTTTCCCCCTACAGTTTGCTTCAAAGTGTTTGATGTGGACCGTGATGGGGTGCTGTCTCGAGATGAACTCCATGAAATGGTGGTGGCCTTGCTGGAAGTGTGGAAGGACAATCGCACGGACACACTCCCTGTAAGTTTACACCAGGAACTCCAGGATGTGAGAGTTGGCATCATTTGGCGATTAGGGGATCAAGGTGCCGCCCGTACACCTGCCAGAGCCAATTACGAGCCAATCACAGATCAGCAAAAGAGAATCACAGCTCACACCCCTCTCTTTACAGCATCAAATGACTAGAAGCAGACCCGTCAGAGTGAATAAGAGCTAACAATGTCACAAACCAACTTTGCTAACGTTTTGACTGCTCTTGGTTTTTTCCCTATTCTAATATGGATAGCTGTTGTTTATACCCTATTCCGCACCACCATAGTGCAAGAAATATTTCTTGGCATCACTTTAAGGGTCTGTCAATTGTTTTTCTAAAATAATGATGGCAGGTAAAAATGCATGTTGTTTTGAAAGGGAAGGTCAGAGCAGCGATCGCCACAGGAATTCAAAATATTGGTTAAAGAAACAAAATAAATGTTCATTTCTTTTTGTTTGTGCGCTACATCAAACTGTCATCGCGTGATGGGCAATAAAACCATGTCTATCAGTGCATCTCCCTTTCCCACCATGGCAAACCGACAGCCACTGATGATCATCCCAGAATCTTTTGAATGACTCCTCTTTTTTTCACCGTCAGGATTGTGATCGTTCACACAGCAGTAGCTTAGGAGAAGTTGCATGGGCTTTTCTGCTCAAAGTGCCTTTGTTCCCCTGCAGGAGTTGCACAGCAGCGTGTCGAGCGTAGTAGAAGGCATCCTGAAGATGCACGACACAACCAAGGTGAGACTACCCTGTAATATAATGTGCGCCGGAAGCCTTGCAGTACACCCACAGCAACCTCCCTCTCCTTTTACCCTCTATTCTCACCATCAAGAACCACAGCAGAGGACAAGATCTTCTGCAGTGTATGCTTTAAAAATGCTGACATGTATTTTTTACTCACCAGCTGGGTCACCTCACCCTTGAAGACTACCAGATCTGGAGTGTGAAGAGTGCGTTGGCCAACGAGTTTCTAAACCTGCTTTTCCAGGTCAGAACCACTGCAAAGTGTTCAGTGATTACAACCCGTACTGGCATGCAGTATTTGTTGATTGTTTTTTCACCGTCTTTGGGTATTTCTCTTGGTCCAGGTCTGCCACATAGTCTTGGGGCTCCGGCCTGGTAGTCCTGAGGAGGAGGGACAAATCATCAGGTACATACCCGTTCTCTCCATCGGTCATGTGATTATAACAACGTTGGAGAATATGCTGTTGGGGTCTAATGAATGCTTTGTGTGTGTGTGTGTGTGTGTGTGTGTGTGTGTGTGTGTGTGTGTGTGTGTGTGTGTGTGTGTGTGTGTGTGTGTGTGTGTGTGTGTGTGTGTGTGTGTGTGTGTGTGTGTGTGTGTGTGTGTGTGTAGGGGTTGGCTGGAGAGGGAGAGCAGACACGGACTGCAGCAAAATCAGAACTGGTTTCCCATCTCCATGCTGTGGTGGCAGCAATGGAAGGACTACGTAAAATATGTAGGTCAAGTTTAAGCAGAAGGAATTGTTAGATCTGGATATGCACTGATATTATCTCTACACTACTACTACTTTGTGAGCTGTGTTGCACTTACAGGGAAAATGTGGGACTGCTTTATGTGCATGTCCAAACATTGTTGATAGTAAATGTTTGCTATATTGACAGAGAATGTTCTTCTGCTTGCGGCATTGCTGGTCCGTAACCAGTTTTTGACAACGAGCCTCGTCCATATCCTCTTGCACTCAATACTGGCACAGCCTCAGGGTCACTTGGCTGCGTTTCCTCAGCCAATCCGCTGAGCAATGTATCCTCGTCCATCACGTCTATTTTGAGATTTCATTCACGCTCTTGGAAATGGAGATAGTTTACAATACAAGCAAAGAGCCTGAGGAAGTTGTACTTTGAGCGGCACCTGGAGCCTGGTTCTTCCAAGCCTCGGCCACATTTACGCTCAATACTGACTGGACATCCAGAAGAAAAAGGTGTTGATTTTGCTATTGAATAATGTCAAAGCCGGTGTCTATAGGAAGTGTATTGTTGTTAAGATTGCCTTTGGACTGGTTAGTACGTTTTTATAAAACAATGTACAAAAGCAGTGGATCAAATTAGAAAACAAATCAGCGTTTTTCTCAGGTGTAGAACATCGGATACATTTTGATTGAAGAGCTGTAGATTTGTTCATCTGATATTCAAACTGAATTGCACATAGTGTTCATGTCAACCCATCTTGCTCGCACAAATGTGTAATGGCATTGTTTTAAGGCCAAACAGAAGTAGTTCATGGTTTTACAGTTAATGTATGACATGACACAGCTGTGTCAATCTCATCCACACTTGTTTGTTATTTTGACTCAGACAGGAAAACAGACTCCTCTGAATTACTGACACATATGGGATGGAGCCAGCAATTTTAACATCTGTAACTGGGCTTTATCTTTCTAATAATGAACATTATATACACATTCTAAAAGGACAGGTGAGCCTCACACAAGGCTCTACTGTGGAGAGAAACATAATGCTCAACACATCCCATTACAAACTGAATTCTTTACCGTGGTTTTCAAAATATACCAGGTGATAAACTAGTATTTCTTTCACAAAGGCTCAGATACTTGTATGAACAGTTCATGTGAATTGGGTACTATACCCTAAATGCGCAGTACAAATCATTGCACACCAGTGCAATGTGCGGTGTGACCCACGAGTCTACTCGCAGCTTTCAGTGTTCCATTTCATTGACCTGACTTTCAACAACGCCAAAGTGTTGGACTACTAACGCCAGTACATTTCTTTAACAAGCCAGGATGGTAGCAGTGACTACCTCCACACTTTAATCACAGCTATCACTTTAAACAATGACAGGGAAGTCCCTGCTATTGTCGCCCTGTCCAGGAGCATAAGGGCATCGTGGTGGAGCAGCCGTCCATCCTGAGCTCGTTGAGAACTCCAATGTCCACAGCCACTGTAGAGCCCGCCCCGCCAGACCGACTGGGAGGACTGGGAACCTTCAGCCCGGTCAGCCCCATTGAGGAGAGGTCACCTGACGCTGTTTCCAGCGCCTCAGAGGCCACAGAGACCGGTCAGTCTACATGTGTCACATACTGGTCGATAGCGTAATAGTAGTAGTAGTTACTAGTTATTACTAAGAAGATTAAGTTCCTGGCAGTGACTTCACACAATCGCTGAATGTTGATCTTCGTAGTAATGCATCATCCAGGGATTACAATTTAGCAGTTTTTTATTCTATCCTATTCTAATGGAATACTTACTTCTTGGTGTCCATCAGTGAACTACTCAACATTTATACTGGCATCATTACGATGACCAAATTCTTGGAAATGTATATAAAACTTATTTAATAAATCCCAACCTGACATTGATTGGATTTAAATGCTCTTTGTCTCTTTTGTCCTAGCAGCCTTGAGCCCACAGGTAGCTCCCTCTGCTACAGACAGCTGTTTCGCCCGTCAGCACAATGTATCGGACAACAACAATCAGTGTTTCTCTGGAGCCAACGGCCACCTTCCCTCCCAGCTGGCCGCCCAACGACCTGGAGCCATCGATAACCAGCCGCTGGTCAACCCTGAGCCCATGAAGGCAAGTGTGTGTTGCCGTGTGTGTGTGTGTGTGTGTGTGAGAGACTGCTGCTCAGTTTATTTTGTTTATCTACCCAGTCAGTGTGTCCCTGGCAAGTCGGACTTTAAAGCCTGAAGTTCCTAACCAGGCGCTCTACATCAGTGCAATCCTCATTTTTATGGTGTACGGTGTATGGTGTAAAGTCAAATGTAATTGATGTGTACATGTGACGGTTAGAGTAGTGTTCATGAGATTGCTCACTCCAAGCAAGAAAAGAAATGCGTGTAATTCCCAACATGTGGCTTTAAAATCTGAGAAAACGTATCGGAAATCCGAGAAATGTGCATGTTAGGAATTCCTAATTAGCCACTACTCATCTGGTAAAGGCTCTCAGGGACCAGATGGTGCTTTCTTTTTCTTTTGTCTTCTCTGCACATCATGCAATAAATGAATGCTGTACTGGTAGCAGGCTGCCACTGTGTGCATAGCATTAGGGTGCTGTCGATGTCTATTATCTGTAATCCGAGTAGGCAGAATAGGGCCTATTGTGCACGTATTGAAATGCTGATGTCTGTGCTGTTCCCCTGCAGGCCCCCACGCTAACCATGGAGGGGGGCAGGCTGAAGCGCTCCTTGCAGCTGGTGCCTGGCAGAGACTTTGAGACCGTGCCAGAGCCGGTGTGGAGGGCCCTCTACCATTGGTACGGTGCCAACCTCAGCCTGTCGCGGCCGGTGAGTGGAGGCAGTCTGTTTAAAAACAGCAACATGAACTATCGCTGATTACAGGACAACCGAAGAATGGTTTAACAACAGCCCATAGTTTATCTAAACTGGTTATTTTGAATTTAAACTGAAAGTAAAAACTGATTTTCCATGATTATGTAGTCAGGTGACCCGCAGTCAGTTTGTCATTTGAAAAGAAGGCTGGAATTCGGTATTAATCCAACCAGACATTGAAATGATGTCTCAGTCCTGAGACCCTGTCTCTGTCAGATAAGGAAAAACTCACCTCAGGAAGAGTAACTGAGGGAGCGTCTCTCTCCTAGGATGAAATAAGCATGCAAAAGATGCAGTATTCACAGAATAACTGACATAAAATGGCAGTACCCACAAAAATAATAGGCAATGAACTCTGCTATATGTGAGTTGATGTGAGAACTCAACTAATGAAGCGGCCTTAAAGACAAACCTTGGTCACAGGTTTGTTGCATAAAGAGTACAAAACTTCCCCTTCCACCCCTGCAGGTTATCCTGGAGAGCAAGACAGGCCAAGCGGAGCTTGAGCTCTTCCCACGCTACCTTCTTTTCCTCCGCCAGCAGCCGGCCACGCGCTCCCCCCAGTCCAACATCTGGGTCAATATGGGTATGACCAGCCTGCGAATGTTCCCACCGTATTTACCCCCACCAAGAGGTAACGTAAGCCTGCAGCAAGACCAGAACAAGCCGTCGACAAATGCTTCACTGAGCTAGCTCGCATCCCTCCCTTTTAAACCCTTCAGAAGTGGATCGATGCAGCCCTGCAGGTTTCTGGTGTGGGCAGTGGAATGAACCAATGGACCATGAAGGGGAAAAACTGCTGGTCACTCTAATGGTTCCATAATTCAAACCATTCAATCGTCACAGACCTTGCTATTCAAGCCTTAAACGGTTCCTTGTATTAGTATTCACCCACTTCGGACTTTTCCCATTTTCTACTGTTACAAACTGGAATTCATTTGGACTTAAATAGACTTTTCCCGTTTGATCAACACAACATGCAGAGTGCTTTGAAGGAGCAAAATACCTTTGTTGTGACGCAAACAATAATGACAAGTTGACATCTGTTGGAAGCATAAGTATTCACCCACCAATACTTGGTAGAAACCCCTTTTGCTCCAGTTACAGCTAAACGTTTTTAGGGTATGACTCGGCTTTGCACATTTGGAGATGGAAATGTTGGTCCATTCTTCTTTGGGGGGGAACAAAGCTGAAGGTCACTCAGATTGGATGAAGCCATAGATTCTCAATTGGATTGAGGTTTGGTCTTTCCCCACAGCGTGATGCTACCACCACCCTACTCCGCTGCTGGGATGGTGTGCTCAGGGTGATGGGCAGTGTCCAGATGGACCTGATCTACTAATTATGTGACTTGTGAAGGCAATTGGTCGCACTAGAACTTTGTTACGGGGTTTACAGTAAAGGGAGTGAATACATATGCATTCAACACATTTTTATTTGTAAATCATTTTGAAACACATGTAAACTCTCCTGACTTCCAGATGATTAACTATTTTGAGTTGGTCCATTACATAAAATCCTAATGAAGGGAGGTGAATACTACAGTCTGGGACACACTGACTATGTCGTCGGCTTATCTCTACTTCTGGCTTCCGTCACCATAGTTAGTCACCAAAGCAAGCAAAATGAAAGTCCAGGTCCAAAGTTCGTAGTTCGAACCTCTTCAGGAGAGAGACGTCTTCTCTTTGGCTGACCTAATATTTTTGAAACACGATCTCCAGCATTCGGATGAAGCAGCTCGTAAAGGTTGCCGTTTGTTTGTTGAGGTTTCCGTGTCAATGACTCTTAAATGTACCACACTGTAAGACACCTTTTGGTAACTCCCGTCCCTCAAACGCAGACTGGCCAATCATAGCACAGCACCAGCCAGCTCTGACAGGACTATATAGAGCAACTCACTCACATAATAGCTGGAGCTGGATTTCAATCTGTATTTATTACTTTGCATGATAGCTAAATTACTATAGGGATTTCTTGCTGTGGAGAGAAAGGAGATGATGAAGCATGAAGTGTAGCTGTACGGATTTGCTCCAGAGTGATCAGGCATCAGCACTCAGCATGACAGTGCTGGTCTGAATCCGGCCAGGGTATCAGGTTTTAGACACAAGGGGCGCTTTGGATACCACCATGACATGTCATTGCAGGGCTTTAACAGCCTTGTGGCTAAATACCACCAATTGATCGACTCATTCAACGTATTCCGCCAAATATCCTCCTGACAGCCGGAGTGGAGCACACAAACAAGTGTAGAACGGTGGACTTGAATAGCAAAGCTGTGGAGAATTAATCATTAATCATTTTGAAGCCAGTTACAGAAATCTTTTAGATTTGTAGGTTTTTATTGTAATAGCCACGAATGATTTCTTTTTTTTTTAATCCAATGTGACTGTGATGTAATCCACTAAATTGATTGGCCAATGAAATCTGTACTAATTGACAAAAAAGCCTCTTGCTGCTTCCTTACAACTAATCCTCAGACACCTAAATGCTGTTGTTGTGATCCTGTGTGTAGCCAATATGAGTTCTTAAGCACGCAACAATGTTTACACCACAGCTGAAGTCCTTTGGCTAAGAGAAAGTCGAATGGACAAACCCAGTGACTTTGTGAGTCTTCCTGTCTCACCTGTTAGCAGGTAGCGTGCCGTCCCCCAACGCTCCCCTGAAGAGGTCCTTGGCTTACACAGGCTGCTTCAGCCGCATGGCCACTATCAAGGACATCCACCTCTACCTCTCCCAGAGGCTGCGCATCAAGGAGGAGGACATGAGGCTCTGGCTCTACAACAGTGAGGTGCGTCACAAAGCTAGCATAGATGACACAATGGCAAGTGCTCTATGAACAAATGTCATATATGGTAGGGGAAACACTGAATATAATAAAAGCTTGGATGATACTCGTCGCATTCAACTTCTCAGTGGCTTAGTCACTTATCTGAGGTGCTTCCAATGATGCACTGATGCCAGTATCAAGGCTCTGGTTAGTCTGGTTCACTTACTGTGACACATATTCCTAAATTGATCCTATGTTGAATCAAATGACCTCACAGCGAACCACAGGCCCAGTAGAATTCCATTAAGCAAGAAGTAACTCGTACCTCACACAAAGCGAGCATTGACAACAGTAGTAAATGGCAGATTAATAAGTTAATATAAAATGCTATCTTTAAAGTTCCATTAATAAGCACGAAGGAACATCATCATTATTTCATAGTCCTAATGAATCCAAAGTTACAACTTTTGTCTTGCAGAATTACCTCGCCCTCCTAGACGATGAGGATCACACCTTGGAAAGCCTGAAGATCTATGATGAGCAGCAGCTAGTGATTGAAGGTCTGGGAAAGCAGGATAAACACAAACTTCCCTTCAGGCTTCCAATTTGATTGCAATAATATTACACGTTATTTTGAATATTGCCATATGTCAGTGTAAGTGACCGGATTTATTCTCTTCCCGCACAGTCAGGAACAAAGACATGAGCTGGCCGGAGGAAATGTCTTTCATAGCCAACAGTAGTAAGATGGACAGACACAAAGGTGAGCTGCAAGAGACACTTTTCTTTTATTGTAAAATTGGAAACTGACTGAATGGTTGTTTTGAGTTGGCTTGTTTTGGTGCATGTTAACTGGGCTCCATTTAAAAAAAAAAAAAAGTTTATTTTAGGTCTACATACATAGAGTATTGACTCATATTCTCTAATCTCTAAATCTTCTAGAATGAACATACAATTTAATTTCAAATTAAAGATTTGTTTTATGCATTTATATGTAAAGTAACGTAATATATAAAGAGAACTGGTAAGGCCTCTTTTCCTTCACTGAAGTGTGTCACACACTGTTTGCTATCCCAGTTCCCACAGAGAAAGGAGCCACTGGCCTCAGTAACCTTGGCAACACCTGCTTCATGAACTCCAGCATCCAGTGTGTGAGCAACACCAAGCCTCTCACAGAATACTTCAGCTCGGGGAGACACCTCTATGAGCTCAACAGGTGCTACTTAAGTCACTCACATGGCTATTAATCCCTTCCTTTGACCAAACTCATTATAACTTTATCATGGCCATTGGTAATTTTACAGAACAAACCCCATCGGGATGCGCGGCCACATGGCCAAGTGTTATGGTGACCTGGTGATGGAGCTATGGAGCGGGACACAGAAGAACATTGCTCCACTCAAACTCAGGGTAAGCAGCCCCATCACTTTCTTCCACATGAGAAGACCTTTTGTCAGGGTTAGTCATCTTTTAATCATGGCCTTTGTTTGTTAAAGTGCTACAGGAGCACCTTAAAACTAAAGTTCATAATGTCCTTCCATCCTCTCCAGTGGACAATAGCAAAGTATGCGCCACGCTTTAATGGGTTCCAGCAGCAGGACTCCCAGGAGCTGCTAGCCTTCCTGCTGGATGGTCTCCATGAAGATCTCAACAGAGTGCACGAGAAGCCCTACGTGGAGCTGAAGGACAGCGATGGCCGGCCAGACGGCGAGGTGGCCTCTGAGGTCAGAGATGACGCTGCTCATCAAATAATATTTTCCACAGATGAAATCAACACTGTGTGTCAATGAATGAGAAATGTTAAAGCCCCTGAAAGCTTGGTGTCTTCAATAAAACAATAAAGCTACATTTGAGGTTGTATAAAATAAACTAAGTTACTTGCTGTAATATAAGAATGTTATGGACCTGACCACCAAATCCCGGCACCATCGGAGAAAACGTTCATTTTACCGCAACGGTAAAAGTTTCCATGTATCCAATATGTTGATGATATCAACACAATAAATGGCCATGTGTGTTTCACTTTAACGAAACAGCAAGCAGTGTCCTCAAAGGCTCAATTTTGTATGAATTGACAAATAAGTTGGCCAATCAGCGATGGTCTATTAACTTGCCGATGTTGCAGTATTAATACTCTGGTGTTTTGTATATGTTCTGAGGGATGGATCTGCTGAGTTGTTGGTGTGTGCTCCTCCACCCTACAGGCATGGGAGAACCACCTCCGCAGGAACCGCTCCATCGTGGTGGATCTGTTCCACGGTCAGCTCAAGTCCCAGGTGAAGTGTAAGACGTGCGGACACATCAGCGCTCGCTTCGACCCCTTCAACTTCCTGTCGCTGCCCCTGCCCATGGACAGCTCCATGCATCTGGAGATCACTGGTGAGGCAAGCGTTGGGAAAGGTGCGGATGATGTGATCTCTTTTCAAACAACCTGAATCATTTGTAATGTTGCTGTGTTTTATAGTCATCAAACTCGACGGCTCCACACCTGTACGCTACGGCCTTCGCTTGAATATGGATGAGAAGTACACAGGCCTGAAGAAGCAGCTTAGTGAACTGTGCAGTCTGAAGCCTGAGCAGATCCTCCTGGCTGAGGTCCATACCGCCAACATCAAGGTACTGACACTGTTCCACAGTTCCAGATGTAGCCAGAGGGTGGGAGGCAACAGGATTCATGGTTTTATTGTTGGAGCTTAAAAAGAAGCCGATTACACAGCCTCCGGGACCACAAACATCAACAACATTTTATATACACTGCATCGAGGCAGGCATTTTCGAGACTGATGACATCACATGCGAGTATGTAAGTTGTATCTGTGTGGCGCCATTAGATAACTAAGAAACGAGAGAAAAAAGGATTGATGACATTTTACAAATCGTATGAAAACTGGGTAATATACCCATTGTTGTTTGTAATTATGAGCTTTAAAAAGATACCCCATTACTTTTGAGGAGTGATGGGGGAAGCTCTGATCCAAACCAAATGTCATCGCAGCTGATGCCAGTGAGTGTCTGTCATGTTAAATCAGCCTACAAGGTTTCACAATCATTTGGTTGGCTCTGGTCCAACTGCAACACATTTCCTCCCATCCTCTCTAGTTCGCTGCCTAAAAGGCACTTTTGACTCAAGTGAGATACTGCTGTGTCCTACCGTACTACTTTGAAAGGCCACAATCTGATGTCCCAAATCGTTGTGTTTAGAACTTTCCTCAGGACAACCACAAGGTCCGTCTGTCCGTTAATGGCTTCCTGTGTGCATTTGAGATCCCCGTGCCTGGTTCGCCAACCTCACTGAGCTCCCCCACTCCGACAGGTGAGACTGTCCCCTCACGCCGGGCCGCCTTAGACTCGTCAGCGGGGATCGGTCTGAATCCACAGCTTTCTATTTTCTTCTCCTCTTCAGACATCCCCCCAATCGCCAACGGCTCTGCTGCGAAGGAGAACCTGGGCAGTGATCCCGTCCGCATCCCCAACGGGGGGCCCAGCACCCTGGTGCCCTTTAACCCAGAGACGCCCATCGCCAATGGGGTCGCCAATGGACACATCACACCGATGCAGGAGAGCCCCTTCACTGGATACATAATCGCCATGCACAGAAAGATGGTGAGAGCGCCATGTTTTAAAGCGGCCTCGGTGTTTTGTACAGTGCATTAAAGGCCGGTGTTTTACAGGCAAATTATTATTGATTCAAAGTTCACTGCGGTTGATCTGCAGATGAGACGAAACTGTTCAGGGCCCGTGTGGGGGCTATAACTATAAAGTCTTCCCTTTTTAGATGCGTACGGAGCTGTACTTCCTGTCATCTCAGAAGAACCGGCCCAGTCTGTTCGGCATGCCGCTCATAGTTCCCTGCACTGTCCACACCAATAAGAAGGATTTGTACGACGCTGTGTGGATCCAAGTCTCCCGGCTCGCCAGCCCGCTGCCGCCACAGGAAGCCAGCAACCACGCCCAGGACTGGTAGGCCGACAGTCAGCCCCTATTACCAAATAGTTTCTTTGCACAGAAATGACCTCGTGGAACTTGTCAGTTGTAGCAGTGAAGTGAAGGTAATTTAGAGCATATCGGCACGATCAGTCGGAGCTTATCGCCGCACACTATCTAAAGCCTGATCCACTTCCTTTCCTTTTCTGCAGTATCATTTACTCCAGGCTCAACCAACCAAGCCCCATTGGTGCCATTGAGTCTGTTAAAGTGTTTAGTTGCATGTGGCACTGTGAGACAGTTGTCTGTCCATTGTAAGACAACAGAGGATTAAAACAAACCTCAGTAGCCTCGTCTCAGCAGGACAATATTTTCTCTTCCTTTAACCCGCAGTGATGACAGCATGGGCTACCAGTACCCTTTCACTTTACGGGTCGTGGGGAAGGATGGCAACTCCTGTGCCTGGTGCCCCTGGTACAGGTAAGACACAGAGTACTTTACAAAGTACCGTGTCATGTAGCTAGTGTTGATTGTTTCCTATTATCATCTTACCTTTGTCTTCATTTTCCTCACTTAGGCTGGTACAGGTGTGCCACATTGGAGACGGTTAACTTGTTAGAACGTCTTTCCTTCCTGAGCCTTTTGAATGTACTGCAGCTGTGCCTGTGTGTCCGTGTGTTTCCAGGTTCTGTCGGGGCTGTACAATAGAGTGTTCAGAGGACAGGGCCTCTGTAGGAAACGCTTATATAGCTGTGGACTGGGACCCCACCGCCCTGCATCTCCGCTACCAGACCTCCCAGGAGAGGGTAAAACACACGCTGCATTCAATTTCACTTTAGTGAGGCTTTACTGGCACGGCCATATGGTTTTTCCAGAGAGACTATCTATAAGCACTGTGTTAAATATCAGCCCCTCGCCTTAATGATCTGTTCACCTCATCATGAAGGCTATGCTTCCGCCCTTTACACAATAACTTTCCTTTGTTGTGACTTATCTCTGATTCCAACTGTGCACATTTAGGACCATTTTAGCGGCACACTTTTCTGGCCGGATATGAATTCATCCCAGGGGTTCACACTGATAAAGTATTGTATTATTCCTTTATAGTTTTGAGATGAAAGCCAAGTAAGGTAGGAAACCCTGCTTAATATAAAGGACGTTG
Source organism: Apeltes quadracus (assembly GCA_021346845.1). Taxonomy (NCBI): domain Eukaryota; kingdom Metazoa; phylum Chordata; class Actinopteri; order Perciformes; family Gasterosteidae; genus Apeltes; species Apeltes quadracus. The sequence continues at coordinate 18,080,855 of CM037917.1, read as the reverse complement.
ATGCTTGGTGTGACCACACAGAGTTGCCACCAAGGTGATGAATGCTATAATACATCAGTGAAAACCCTCAAAGTAACTGTGGTCCATGTCTCCGTGGGAAAATGCTGCTTTGGCAGACAACAGAACACGATTGGACAACAGCATACATGTCAGATTCTTTGCATAGTCCTGGTTACGAAGTCTACAAATGGTTAGATGATTGTTAGTATTACAAATTATTAGGTGCTTTGTGCTCTGAAAGTTTATTCCAGAAATCTATTAGCTTTACCTAAAAAAAAAGAGCGAAAAGTGTGAGTTCATCCTCACCCCTCTCAGTATCATTCACCCTGGTGGTCTCCTTGCAGATTGTGGAGGAGCACTGCAGTGTGGAGCAGTCCCGTCGGGCCCAGGCAGAGCCGATCAGCTTGGACAGCTGTCTGAAGGCCTTCACCAGCGAGGAAGAGCTGGGTGAAGACGAGCTCTACTACTGCTCCAAGTGCAAGACGCACCGGCTGGCCACCAAGAAGCTGGACCTGTGGAGGCTGCCGCCCATGCTGGTCAGTCTGTCAGCTCACAGGAATGCATACTAAATGTGCTTTTCAGTGGTATTTACTGTCCGCATTGAACATAGTTTAAAGACAACGCGATACGTGTGATGTGCGTTCACTTCTTCAGATTGTCCACCTGAAGCGGTTCCAGTTCGTTAATGGCCGTTGGATCAAATCCCAGAAGATTGTCAAGTTCCAGAGGGAGAATTTCGACCCCAGCGCCTTCCTGGCTCCCAGAGACCTGGAACAGCGCTGCCTCCTCTCCTGCAGCGAGAGCAGGGATCTGCTGAGGGTCGGAGAGGGCAACCTGTCTTCCATCTCCGCCCCCGCAGGCTTCTGCAACCTTCCCAAAGGTACGACACGTCGATTTCCAGCGCCCCCCAAGCAGCTGACCCCAGGGCAGAGGCAATGTCTTTAACACGTCTCTTTCCCAACAGTCTCCCCTGCGTCCACCAGGAAGTCTTCTCCGTCTCTAAGCCGGACCAGCAGCCCCTCTGGAAGCCCCAAGTCCGGTAGCGGAGGCCGCAGGCCAGCCCGGCTGCGCCTGCCCCAGCTGGGCAGCAGACACCGCCTCTCTAATAGCAAGGAGAACCTGGAGGGCTTTGCCGATCCTGAGGCTGAGCCAAGCGACGACACGGAGGGCAGCGAGGCCCCTGGATCAGGGGAGGCGTTGGCGCCGTGCGGCAGCGAGGCATCCAGCAGCCACTGTGACGTGGTCCTGGTGAACGGTGACAGCAATGGGCTGAACTCCGACGGCAGCACAGAGACCAGCGTGGAGCCTGACCACCCGCGGCTGCAGCACAGGGACGACGTGTGTCTGGACGCCATCTACAACCTCTATGCAATATCAGTACGAATCGCACATCAACATCACTGAGCTACAAATAGTACTAGGGTTCTTCAATATGCTTCTTTCTGCTTTGAAACAAGTCTAAAATCGGTCTGTGCTCTCTGTCCCACAGTGCCATTCGGGAATCATGGGAGGAGGCCACTATGTGACGTATGCCAAAAACCCCAATGGGAAATGGTACTGTTATAATGACAGCAGCTGTAAGGTAAGGCATTAGGACACTCTTTGTTTTGTTTCCAAAATCTAAAGCATTCTTTCCAACAACATAATTCTGCTTCGTCCATTATTATCATCCTCTGCATATAGTGGCTCGATTTGAAAGTTTGACAGACACAAAGTGTTTTAACATTAGAGCACAACTATGATAGAGCTATAGCTTTCAGGTAGCTCTCAACAAGGTGGCGGAAGCTAGCGGTGCCTACAAAGCTAGCAGCTTTGTAGGCACTGTAGTAGCACTGGCTCCTCATGAGCATGCTTGACTTTAGAGCCTTCTAGTGGTGGATGCATGCCACTACATATCTTAAATCTGCCTGTAATGTCTTCCAGGATTGCCTCACCTGTTGTTCTACACATAACTGGTTCATTTACGGGCACCTTGAGAGGATCAATCACAGCCCCCCCGTGTAAACCCTTTGTTCCCACAGGAAGTGCGCCCCGAGGAGATTGACGCTGACTCTGCCTACATCCTCTTCTACGAGCAGCAGGGAGTGGACTACTCCCAATTCTTGCCAAAGACTGACGGCAAGAAGATGGCTGATACCAGTAGCATGGATGAAGACTTTGAGTCCGACTACAAGAAGTACTGCGTCCTCCAGTGAGTGCAGCTCGCCTCCCATCAGCCAGTGCCGCTCCGCGAGGCTCAGGCCTCTGTGAAGGATCCAGATGAACTTCCAATGACTCGAGTCCCTGCCCTTAGAGATCGCCAACATATTGTGCTGCAAAGGTTTGCCAATACAACAATGATGCCCCTCCCTCCCCAAACCCCGCCCCCAACCCACTCTTTTCCCATCAAGAACAACCCTCGCCATAACAAAGAAGCACCATTATCTTTACATACTGAGGCCTCACTGAATGTATGCCAGCATGGCCGAGACATGGAGTGTTTTGCTTCGTTCGTTTATCTCTTCTGATGTCGGAATGAAAAGAGTCATCGCTTGATCTGAGCCTGGTTGTTTGACCTGGAGAAGGAGAGCGCCGAGGCCTCACAATGTCCCGGTGTAAAGGTAAAGCCAACGATTGGCTACAGGTTGTGCTGATGTCATATTTGATGCCACAGATCAACATGAGGTTCATGTTAGACATCTTTTATATTGGATACTAGGTAAACTTAAGTCACACGCTACCTCATCGCTTCCTGCAGCCTCTTGGCCCTAAAAGTCTGTGACAGTATTATTGATAACTCAAAACAAATATCTCCCCCCTGCTTGGACACACTTATGGGTCCTGATGGAAATTAAAGTGGGCATTTCTGCCAAAGCTGCCAAATAGCAGTGGTGAGTTTGTGCAATGCTGACCTGCGTGTATCCATAACTTCTTCAAACCACCATAATCTCGAGTGTCAGTCTGGGTTTGTTGAGGACAGGTGCCATGTTTTCAAAAAGAGATTTCCTTCAAGATCAACATTTAGTATACATTTAATACAGGGGGATTCTGCAAATGTGTTGGTTTATAAAAAAAATTTTTTTTTTATTTTTTGTTAAGGCCAATTCAGGTTAGCGGGGGAAATGAATCAGAGGCATCAGGCTTGTTTTCACACTGTAGCAACATGAACTCTGACTGCTTCAACTCTTAACTTTACGATCCAAACTCATCTGCGATACTAATGTTCAATTGCTCCCTGAAAAGTTGGGATATTGTTGATATATTGCACTCACAAAATGATTTTACCTGCCATTTTAACATTCTACTATTTAAAGAGTAACATGAGTCCTGCACTGATAAAGCAACACACTCCCAGAACCGTGTCGCAGCCACGGAGGCCAGTTTAAAAAAACGGATCAAAATTGATGTGGCTGAATGTAAGCTGTCATCTTTTCTAAGCCACACATTCATTTTTCTTGTCAATTCTTATGATGGTAGCGGTTCAACTGCTTCAGAGGTCCAGTAAGCACACCTCTTTTTAATTCCCCTCCCTCCCACACAATTCTTTTTTTTCCCTCAGACAAACGACACTGACGCGAGTGAAATCACATGAGGACATTTCAGAGCCTTCAAACTGCTCCCTCTAGAGATACAAACGACTTTTCCTCACATGTGCACCTACAAGACGAACCTTTTAGAGTGAGTGACCGTGGCAGCGTTCAGTTTAACACTCGGTTGAAAGTTGAGTTTTACTGTTAAAAGTTTAGCTTTGTTTCCTGTGCTGTCAGCCCGTTCCCCCCCCCTCCCCCCCCCCACCCTGAGACCAGAAGACACTCGTTACTCTTTAAAGACGTCTCAACGTCTCCATACAGCGCACATACAACACAGCTGCACAAGTTCACTCAAGTTGGCAGCCTGTCAGTGAAAACTGGATTTTACTGGAATCGCCAGGAGGCAAATCCCTGAGGCTCCCAGTCTCTCATGGCCGTCTGTCAAAATCTAGTTTTAGTATTTTACTTATTACACTTCTACAGTGCATATTCCAAAGGGAATGTGTTTAATTCACTAGGAATAACCTAATTGGCCAAATTCGAGTACCCAACGCGGATACTGAGATACCGGATAATGAGTACAATGTATCATTTGGTGCTAATTGGAGAGTGAAACATTTTTAACAAATTCCAGTTAATTGCTCGCCTTATTTTCTAGATTGCAAGCATTCCTTTCAAAATAATGCAGTGTCAGGTGTCTGTTATTAGATTGCCAGTGCATCAATATGTGTTTAATATTTAATTTATATTGCGGTTGTTTTCAGGAAATTCCTCTTGATGCTGAAAACTCGATAGATTTCACACCTTTTACAGTGTAAGGTTACCCAAACATGAGCCAGTCACATCTGTGAGAACTAAACTGTCACATTTAGAGTATCGTTTGTTGTCGCTGTGCCGAGTGTAGATATTGGTTGGAAGGTGTTGGCTCCTCAGTGGGACACGCTGTGCTTGTAGTCCATTGGCAGAGCTATGTGTAGCAGCATGTGGACGTCCTCCTCCTCGGGCTCCACCTGACCACTGTGAAGAGGGGAAAGGAACCTCTGTGCTCACCTCTTTTTAGCTGCTGTATTTATGAGGAGATGATGCCTTCCGGTATCAATCTCTTATAACTTTATTTTTGCTTTGCAGAGTATGTTTGTTGAACGAATGGAAATGTTGGGATGAGTGCAATTTGTTTGCTCAGCTGTTTTTGTCCTCCGCCATCCTGCCTTGTGTTTCAGCGTTTAAAACATCCTAACGTGGCTCAAAGGTACCGTTTTTCTAAAGATGGGTCCCTTGAGAAGCCGGTTTGTTATTTTTGCTTCATTTGAAGGTTGAAATGGTTGCAATTTTTTTTTTGTGGCTGTGAATGTTGCCAAAGACGGCTACTTGGGATGCTGAGCTTACCCCACACCTACAGTAGCAGCCAAAAGTTTGGACATTGAGTTGAATGAGAAAATGTGTCCAACCATTTGACTGGTACTGTATAGCTTCGACTGTATGAGCAGAAACACGACTTCCAGTTGCGATCGGCACATTTCAACAAACTCAAATTAAAATTGGGTCCAAACAGATCCTGGGCCTGCAAAAAATAATATATTAAGACCCCCTCTCACACACACACACACACACACACACACACACCAGAAGAGTAGGTGGGAATATTGGCAGGAAGTGCAATTTACTACTGAGCAGTCTGTCTGTCTATAGCCTAATTTTATTTAAGTTCATTTCTGTTGGATCTGAACCAGACGTGTTAATTTAAAGAACTTTTTTGTAAGATGCTTGTTGAAAGAAAGTGACGTTGCACTGACATGAAAACATGTACATAAGAAAAATGTGTTTTTGTAAATAAGCCAATGAAAACTGTATTTCAGTATGAACTGTACAAAATACTGTACTTGTAGTTGTATATGGAGTGATACCGTTGATCTGTAACAAAGTACCCAAGCAACAAATTAAATTCTGCAGAGGAAACGACAACACCAAACTGTCTGTGTTCTGATCAATGCAGTTACAGCATTTAATCGAAGTTAGTGCATTGAGTAGTTCCAGGGTGATTTCTACATACGCACATTGGTTTTGTTCAATTTTTAAAAAGAAATCTCACGTACTCCCTTGAGTGCCTTCACATACCACCAGGGCTTCACGTACCTCAATTGGTGAACCACTGCTTTAATATTTACTAGTATACTCGTCGTTGACTAACTCCTAAATTGAATGCCTTCCATTAACGTTTCTCATTTAGCTCTTGGCATGCATGTTTAAACTGAAAGCACCTGAACATAATCCGCTTTCTTGAATGGGGATAAATCCTATTCATGCAGGTATGCGGCGCAGCCATTATGACTGTGTACTTGTCATTATCCCTGTGCTGAACAACTTTTTCTATTCCTCCATCTCACATTTCCCATCATGTGTTAAAGGTTTGTAACCGTGGATTTAAGATCTAATGTCATTTGAAATCGGTTCTCCCAGCACAATCCTTCACTGTATCACCCTTTTATGGTCCGTAACCTTAATGCGTCTTTACAAGTATTCATTTTTCTGTCGGCCTCATGGTGCTTCGCCCCCTTCCGTATTGTGGTTTGAGGAGCCTGTTGCTGATGACAGAGGTAACCACAATGAGGCTGTTTGCAAAAACCTCCCCGAAAGTAAACCTTCCAGCCGAAACATCGAAGTCTCTCTCATGTGAGCAAAGCGTTATGCTACAGCTCCTTACTTAACGGGTCCGTAATTACTGTCAACCACAGTAAATAAAGGGGGTAAAATGCTGCTAGACCTGATGGGGTTTCAGCAGTAAGATGTAATGTACACATTTAACATCTGTTTAGATTATGGTTCTAAATACAATTGGGTTTGAAATATCTTTAAATTTCCTTTCCCCTACAAATTCAATTGTTTTACATTGAAATATGTTAAAGTGATTCAGGGTTTAAGACTTAAAATGGGATACTCATGTGCCATATTTTTCCAGTTTTGTTTGATCTGAAACCTTTCAATCCGTAAGCGGCCATTGCTAGGATTCAAGCAGTGTTTAATATTAGTCTAAATGAGCGGATATGAGCACTGTTTATAGCTCATGCTCAACATCATGTAGAATGCATCTGTGTCATGCAAATCAAACCGCCTGCTGCTTCTGTTCATTTCCTCTCCTTCTGTTGTGGTTGACATGCGATGAGAGATCTAGCTCAGAGATCCTGTTTGCCACCCCTAACCCTTCAAGCATTCATTCTTGAGTATAGCTTTCGACGAAATAAGCACGGAACAGAGACCTACAGACTGCTTCAATGTAGCAATTCTAGCTTGCTTCTTTTAACAATAACTCATCGGACTGGTGTTCATCAGAAAACAAAGGTAAGGCGGTTAGGTAACTTGATCGAGCGTTACAAGTTAAGGTTTGATCTCAATGTATCTCTTAAGTAGCTTTTTCTTCTGTGTAGGTAATAAGCTAAAAGAAAGTTGTAATGAATTCCCTTTTCCCCTAAATGCTACAATAACACTTCTCAGACCCTGACGTTTTTGGGCAGAAGAAAGAATGTCCGATGATCCCACCAGTGGAAATGAGTGTTCAGGTGACCTTTGGGGTTTTCCATCTACTGGGCTCAGCGGCACATTGTGAGGGCATGTTGGAGCTCACCGTCTCCGTCCTGTTTTCTCTTTCAGGTCGGGTCCTGAACCTGCTCTTCTACCCCCTCGTAGCAGCTCTGTGCTTCACCATCCTGGTGGTCACACTGCTGGGAATAATGTGTCTTAGAAAGTAAGGCAGGCTTAAATGATCCATTTGATTTGGCAAGATTTGTAGCAAGCAAATATGTTAAATATTTTAAAAGCTACAATCAAGTACAGTTGCCTTCAAATTTGTGTTTTCTAAAACTGTGAAAGCTTTTCACAATTATAGACCTTTTTCACTGCGGAATTGCCTTGTCATAGCAGGTATCAGCACCGTAAAAACGGTTATCCTTTACACTTAAGCGGCCTAATAACGTGAGACCAAATACCTGCAAATGAATATTGTCAAACGGGTAAAATGCAAAAACCTGTTTGCTATGTATCCTAAACTTTTACGCAAGTTTCATTCATGTTTGACTCATGAGTATACAGCACATACACTATCAGTGAGTTCATGTTAAAACGTATTCCAAATGGATGGAAATGTTGCAATTGAAATATATAGGAATTGAATGTATTCTACTCTATTCTGTATGAGTCGTTCTGTACACATGACATCCATTGCAGTCCGTCCATCCTGGCAGAGGGATCCCTCCTCTGACCTTCTCCCTAAGCTTTTTTCCCTGGGAAGGGTTTTTTCATTTTTGGGGAGTTTTTCCTGTGCCGATGTGAGGGTCTCGGGACCGAGGATGACGCATGTGTACAGACTGTAAAGTCTATGGAGGGTCGGCTATGTTGTATATTCAGTCCAGACTTTCTTTGGCAACATGTGGTCCACTAGAAACTTTTTTGTTTTCTGCTCTTACAAAAAACAAGCCAACTAAATTTCACTAAAACCTCGCTCAAAGAATTATTCTACCCCACTGATGCACTCCGGTCTCTGTAGCAGATAGTTGTTTGCTTCATTAATGCTCTAAATGTTTTAATGCTGTCCTTTTGGCCTCCTGCTCGAGTTAATACCATAGATATTTGCATGAGGATGTCATTTGTTTTTTCCAGTAAATAAACCCCCCTGCCACAGCTGCCTTCAAATTTCAAAGTTTTCTGCATTTTTTTTTACTGTCAAACCTTTTGTACAGTGTGAGGTAATTTACATTATATACAATTTTTTTTCCCTCTGCATGTATCGATCTTTGATGCGGACAATTCGAGAGCTACGAGGTAACAAGTTGCTGGTGCATGCTGTTCCTCGGCTGGAAGCTCCCATCACGCCGGTGAGGCCCGTTCCAGCCGAGGGGGAGGAACAGCTGTCTCCACTAAATCCCCTGCAGCGGAGCAGGGCAGCAAGGTCCTCCTCCAGGAAGCTGTGGAAAGGCCTGCAGCCGGTACTACTGATAGACCTCGTCACGTCACGCGCGTATTTTCTGCTATCAAATATTTAGCCTATTTTAGGGCTGCTTGATTTCCATAAGAATTCAGCTAAAGCAACGTAGGAAATTTTCACATGAAAGAAACTGATAACTGTCCATGTGAACTATGCTCTCCATTGACGTCACCTCTAAACAATGATCATGACACTGTGCCACTGTAGTTCATACTAGAGCCCCAATCAGACAGTCCTTGTATGATGTAGGCAAAAATGACTTTGACCATGACGTTGCCTACTGCAAGTCATCTGTCCTAATCCTTTGCTTTTTTGCCCAGATTTGATGTTGCAAAGAGCTCTTTTATGGCATATGTTCAAGGGTCCTCGTGTTACCAAGTCAGACCTGAACCTGCTCCAGCTGATCAAAGCGGGGAAAGAGGGGGCATTCTACCAGGCCAGAATGACCAGAGGGACGTGCAAAGGCCACAACACATTCACCTGCAAGATCAGCAAGGAAGGTACATCCCTCTGTGGACGTTTAGACTTGCGAGCATTTCTTTGGGGCACAGCTGCTGTAGAGGCAAAAAGAATCCAGCAGGTTTTGAGGAAAAAGTCACGTTGGCGAGTCAGAAAATCCTTCATCTATCAGCCCAAGTAGATGGGGAGGTGTTCAGCTACATGTTGCTTAAGACTCCCCCTTTCCTCTTCTTTTCTTCTATTAGTCCCTCAGCTGGGAAAATTACAGCATGTTGATGGGAAGAACAATGACTAAAACATATGAAGATAAAAACCCTTCAACCTCCCTTGCCCACACAAATCAAATGCTATGGCTTTCATACACCTACAGTCATTTCAAAGGTGTCCCTGTAATGAAATGTACTTTAAAACCAAATAGGTGTTCAGATGTGCACTTAGTATTGCTGTAGTTTGGATATTTCATCTTCTAGTCACGTCAATTTCTTGAGGTCAGCTCATCAAAATCATATATCAACCTATTTAGTCAGTGGGGACGGCATCCTGAGCCATAACCATCATAACCAGTGAAGCACACTCGCGCTCTTCGACAACAACAGAGGTAGTGACCTACTTTACTGGTGTAGACAAGAGCCCACTGCATCTCTACACTGTAGTCCAAAGACTTCAGCTTCTATCTTTGTCACTTTTACCCGTTCTTGCGTCAGTTTAACAATTAAATGTTTTAATTTCTTGACTTGGATCATTTTTAATTAGCACTTAGTGATGGTGTGGGCCTCTGACAGCAAGATTTAGCAGCGGGGCCCATTGAAATTAAAATTGGCATGATGACGAACACAGACTGTCACACCCCACAGACTTGAACTCCTCACACAGTGTTTGTGGCCACAGACGTTTGGAGAAAGTTTTGTGCAACCCTTTCGTGTTAACATTACATAACTAAATTTAAACTCGCACCCAATCCAGACTGCGCTGTTTGTCTGGAAACATCAGCCCTCAGCTCAGACGTACATAATTGCAATGCAAGTTTAAAAAAAGAATGCTTGGACTGTGGTAAGTTTGATCAATATTTTTGACGTGGCGATGACCGTGTTCGAACCGCTACGTGTAATCGACTGTCAGTACCACGCTAACTAAAGGTGGTCATTTAAACTGAATTTCAATGTGAATTTAATGACCAATTTGCCGTTTTACTCATTTGACTTTTTTCAGTTCATATTGTTACTAATTGCTATCGACACTTCACTCGAAGCACAGTCATAATTTACATTTTTGTCTTCCTAGAATCAGCCAATTTACACTATTCTTCTTTCCTTGAGGCGTCCGTTCAAAGCATGTGGACACAGAGGTTTCCATTATGAGGAAACTAATACACCATAAGAACATCCTCCAGTTACTGGACTGGAACATCACTGATGGTGAGAATTTCTGCAGAGAATGTTATTCCTCAATTTCTTGAATATCGCCAATGAAGGTAGTGTACACCTTGGATATATTCCTCCTTCGTAGTCCTCCATCCTTCTCTCTCTTTGTATCGGTTGGAGCAGAGCCTTACATTTTGATCATGGAGCATGTGAGCTGTGGCACTCTGAGGACCTTCCTGCAGACCCACAGAGTCCCCCTGAGTGCAGACCCTGAGCTGCACAGCCTGCTCACCATCGCCTCCTACCACATCGCTCTGGCCATGCAGCACCTGCGCTCCAAATTGGTAACTGCATTAGAGGCTGTCATGAAGTACTCCGTTGATGTTCCACACTAACCTGTCAAAGACCCATGCTGAGCAGTGTCCATGTGGTCTTACCTGCAGATTGTGCACGGTGACTTGGCTTTGAGAAACATCATGGTCAATAAGTTCCCCTGGGAAGTAAAAGTTGCTGAGTTTGGGCTGGCTCGAGACTTAACAGGCATGGCAAGCCGCCGCAGCAGCCGCTGCAAGAACCCACGCGTAAGACAGTGTCAGCACACACACACACACACATTGTGGACATTATTTGTACCATTTTGAACAAATCCTTAATCATTACGAACTCCTAATGCATGCAAAGCTTTTAGTTTTTTTCAGTAAAGCTAGTGTTTCTCTGATGTTTAAGGTGGGGATGTCTGGCGATGTACAGCTGGGCCTTGAATGAGTTTTCACCTTGATCATTTGTTTACTGTAGTGATATCTAAGTAGTGTGGTTACCGCTGGCACTGTACACTGACGACCTTTTCCCTTGCATTTTACTTGTACAGCAGCGTGTGCCGCTGCGCTGGTACCCACCAGAGTACTTCAAGAGCAACTATTACGGCTTCAAGGGAGACGTGTGGGCATTTGGCATTGTGCTGTGGGAGGTGCAAACATTTGGTGGGTTTGATCCACACGTAATGATAACAGATGTGATGTATGGCAGAAAATGATTACAAGATAAAAAAGGAAACCACCTGCCCTAAAGCAATGTGATTAGACTCGGCTAATGAAAGAAATACCAAATATTGGTCTATTTATGATGATATATGATAAGATGATAAGATGATCAACAGTGATATAGTTATAGTATGACATGGTTTGAGCATTATAATGCGGTTTTGACTTTGAAATGTACTTCCAGGTACACTGCCATACCCAGACCTGGAGAGGTCAGACGCAGTGGTGTACCACATCTGTATCGGTCATAAGAACACAAACCCTGAAGGCTGCAGACCAGAGATGTAAATGAAAACTCACAATCACAAAAGCATTTGACAAGTGTCGTTTATCAACTATTCTAGTCATACACCATGAGCCGTATCTTCAAATATACACACCTTTGTTTAATTTATTGGACCGGTTGGATCGACCAGCACCACTATTGGTTATTATTAATACTTACGTGATCCGATGAGCAGCTGAAACTTAGGGAGACCAACGTCAATTGTTTTCTAGCACAGCCAGGATTTAAACTGACCTCTTACCCCATAGAAGCTAATGTCTAAGACAGAGAAGCTGCGGCAACTATCACCAAATGTCAGTATTATTAGTTAGATATCATGAGTGCTTAACATCAGAGCTTGATCCAGTTAGTATGGATCCTACCTATAAATCTGAATGTGCTTTCTGATTCGGAATGAGTTTAGTCGTTAATTTGACATTGGCTCTATAAAGTCAAGTGTTTTATACTATTAGTTATGATAGTTATTTCTTAGTAGTTCCTAATACTGAATCATTTCAATGTCAAAACCCACAGACTCCATATTATGCATGACTGTTGGCTGGACCTGTACACTCTGAGACCCTCGTTCACGGACGTCGTCCGCATGTTGGAGGACGTCATGGAAAGCGATGCGGTAAGGAACGCCCTGCTACAGTCTCTGTTCAATGGTTTACATTATTGGTTGGGTCTTCATCAAAAAGCTTGGGTCATTTGTTCTTCGTCTTTTTACAATCCATTTCTTGTTATAATTTGTAAAGTACAGAAAATGCATCAGGTGACCATCTTGGTGCCAAAAATCTTAACCATAAAACTATTGTGGGGTCTAACGTCAGAACTCTGCTCAGCTCCTTCTTCGCTTTGCCCCGGACGGAGGTGAAAAGTTAAAAGGATAGACTGGCTTGAGTTTTAAAATTTAAAAACAATTGACAACAGAAGCAATATACGTGAATTACAGCATGAATGGTATAATATTTTGCGAAATAGAGAATCTCCTTCCCCACAGTTGATTCCAACCTCAAAGCATGGCTCTCCAGAGATTCTGAAATACATATTTATAATATACAATGTATTCATTCATATTGCAGAGATTAATCTAAAATAATAACTGATCTAATAACACATAAACTACATTTCTACCACTATGCTTCTGCTTAAAATCTTGACACTATGTATCTTAAAGTCAAATCACTACTTGATTAAAGTTGTTTAATATAATACACGATGTGTTGACGGACCACAACATAATTATCCTGCAGTTTTGGTGAAATGTTCTAAAAGACCAAATGAGTTCAATATTTTAAAGTACACCTGTTTATATTAAGTGCTCACCGAATTTTCATACGAGATGACTTGTCAATCAAGCCCAAAAACATGTTTCTTTGAATTTTCATTCTCTGGCTATCGCAGTAAACCTAAAAAAAAACGTGTAAATGTCAAAAACAACCATTCCTCTTTTGGAGTGCAGAAAGACCCGCCAGTCTTTTATTTTGAGCTGATATGTTACATCACAGGAAAAGTAAATCGTTCTATTTTCTTCAGTACGTAACTTTTTTTCTTTTTCTTTGCAGGATTATGTGGATGTTGAGAGTCCTCCACCGTTGGTAAAAAATGAGGCTTAATATTAGGATGCTAAATGTCTGCAGGCAGCCAGCATCCTTTTAATAGATATAGAGGTCCTCTCTCAACACCAAAGCATCAGAAGAGATCCCATTCTGACCAATTAATGTGTATTTAACTCCAAGCGATTGCGAAAGTATTTCTATCCCTATAATTTAAAGGCGGTATTCATCTGTTTGGGGACATCGTTCATGCTGTGTCTGAAATAAACTGAGATGATCACAACAGAGATATTTTCTTTTTTTGTATCTATAGTTTGAAATGTCAATTTTCTATTTCCTATGTCTTGTTTTTTCTATCTAGGACTGAAGCATATTTACTTTCTGAAATAAACCTTGTTTTCGCCATTTGTTATTAGTTAATTTTATATTACTATTGTATTAATTACCCTACCCAAAAGAACACATGAAACATATTATTGGCAACAGAAATTACATTTCAACCACTATGCATACCAATAACATTAAATATAATATAATACAACATATCTATACGTTATGTCATTAATAATGTATAATTAAATGGGTTTAATTGAATTATTACGTTAATGGATAACGCTTAGAAGAAAAAAAAGAACACTGAAAAGGGCTGTTGTTAAACGGTCCGTGTACTTGATGGCCAACGGATTTTCGTTTTGAAAGGAAAACTAAAACTAAAAACGGCCAGTTTCCCCGATTACCGTTAGTAAATAGGAAAACTAAAAACGGAAAACAACCCATTATTCGTTTTTTGTTTTGGTATTAAAAAACGAAAAACAATTTCGTTCTCCGATTTTCTTTGATGTGTTTGTAGATGGAACTCGGAAATTAAAATACGGGTGATTAAGTCGTATTCATTCATTTTGCGTTGGTATTTTATCGTGACCCGGAAGTTACTCCTGCCACGCCAAGACCCACCCTTCAATAGCATTTATTGTAACGTAACAAGTGGTTTCAGACCCTCCACACCAGACGGTTTCCTCCATTCTAATGTGAGCGACATAATATATTCATCATACCAAAGGCAACATGTTGTGTGCAGCGCCGTAGCTCACCGTAACCAGTGCGCGTTCACCCAACAGGTTACTGTTGTGGTGCCGGTGTTACGTGCCTACTGGTTTTTGACCCTACTGGTTTGCCTGCGCGTGCGTGTTTGTGCAGCGGAAGATGTTGCCTGCCTTGGTCACGTGATTCGTCCCACATTCGCAAACATATTGCTGAAAATGTTCAAAATGCATCACATTTTCATTAAATCGATTACGATTTTACAAGTAAGCACTACATCACTGCCACGTATAAACAATACATTGAAGAAAATATATTTAATAAAAGATCGCCACAAGCTGGATTCGAACCCTGTCGAGCAAAATAACAAAACGTCCAAAGACGGCTGCGCTACGCCGTCGGCCAACCCCCTTTTCTCTGGGAGCCAATGGGATTCTTCATTGGCAAACACGCGTCCCTGCCTTGGGAGACGCACCACCGCAGCGAACTTGGTCCCACTTTGATATCCACAGGACCGAATCAATCTGACAGCATGTCTGTCCGCGTGTTGGAAGTTCTCTTCTTCTTCTACTTCGCCTCCCACATTCCGATCACTCTGTTCATCGACCTACAAGCCCTGCTGCCCGGACATGTGTATCCTCAGCCGGTAAGTCTCCCAGTAAGCTGTAAATTCGCCTTCAAAGTTCTAATGACACCCTGGTTCTTTCCCTCCACCAGCTGAAGGACCTCCTGCAGTGGTACGCGCAGGCGTTCAAGGACCCCATGGTGCTGGATCCGCCACAATGGTTCCAGTCTTTCATTTTCTGCGAGGCTTTGATTCAATTGCCGTTTTTCCCGGTTGCAGCCTACGCTTTCCTGAAAGGTCGGTTCATACTGAACGAAGTCGAGACGTACCTGAACGCGTCGTCGTTGGTGGTTGACACCGAAGCGCTCATTCGCGCTAATATCTTTTCACATTCGCTGGCAGGGATCTATGTTCCCCAGCTCTAAATATTCTTGGTTTGACACATTTCAAATAAAATATAAACCGCAACATAATTTTGCATGATCCAAAGGCTTGTCTATCGAGTTACTGGAGCGACCTTTGACCCCAGAGCGGGTTCTGCAGCCTCTTCTGATCGCTCACTGGGTTCCTTGTGTTTCAGGTGGCTGTAAGTGGATCCGGACTCCTGCCATCGTGTATTCCACACATGTGGCCACCACGCTGGTCCCCATCCTGGCTCACATCCTGTTCCACCAGTTCCCGATGCAACCCCATGCTGGTCCCCAGACCCTGAAGGAGCGCTGGCTACTGGTCTCCATATACATCCCATATCTGCTGGTGCCCCTGCTGCTGCTCCTCACCATGCTGCTGTCCTCCACATACAACTCCACCTCCACATCACAACACAAGTCAGCCAAATCCAAGAAGCACTGACAGCACCACCAGACCAAAGAAATTAAATTCAGTCCGACTCACTACGTGTCTTATTCTTTAAAAGAAAAATGCATAAGGTGATCATTTACTTTAAAAATAAATAGTTTGTTGAATTTCTTTTGTGTTTTTTTTTTATTGGTAGCAAAAGTAAATGAATAGCCTTACAAAGGATTGAAGGAAATGAGCGTGTGGCAGTTGTTCTCTTGTATTGGTGCATATCTCTAAAGTAAGCCGCCTGTGGTTGTTACTCAGAAGGACTCTGGGACCAACAGCAACGGGTCTGGCAGTCGGTCCATTTTTATGTTATCTGATAACAGAAGTATTTGACTCAACATTCAATGATGAATCAAACATCAGTTAAAGATAATTTCCAAACCTGTATATTTACACATTTTGTAGTTGGTGATTGGATGCATGCCAGTTAACAAAACCAATACAGGACTGTCTCAGAAAATTAGAATATTGTGATAAAGTTCTTTATTTTCTGTAATGCAATTAAAAACAAAAATGTCATGCATTCTGGATTCATTACAAATCAACTGAAATATTGCAAGCCTTTTATTTTTTTAATATTGCTGATTATGGCTTACAGCTTAAGAAAACTCAAATATCCTATCTCTAAATATTAGAATATTTCCTCAGACCAAGTAAAAAAAAAGATTTATAACAGCAAAACAAAATCAAGCATTTGAAAATGTCCATTAATGCACTCAGTACTTGGTTGGGAATCCTTTTGCACGGATTACTGCATCAATGCGGCGTGGCATGGAGGCAATCAGCCTGTGGCATTGCTGAGGTTTTATGGATGCCCAGGATGCTTCAATAGCGGCCTTTAGCTCATTTGCATTGTTGGGTCTGGTGTCTTTCAGCTTCTTCTTCACAATACCCCAAATTCTCTATGGGGTTCAGGTCAGGGGAATTGGCAGGCCAATCGAGGACAGTAATGCCATGGTCAGTACACCAGTTACTGGTGGTTTTGGCACTGTGGGCAGGTGCCAGATCATGCTGGAAAATGAAATCCTCATCTCCATAGAGCTTTTCAGCAGACGGAAGCATGTAGTGCTCTAAAATCTCTTGGTACACAGCTGCATTTACTCTGGACTTGATGAAACACAGTGGACCAACACCAGCAGCTGACATGGCTCCCCAAACCATCACTGACTGTGGGAACTTCACACTGGATTTCAAGCAACTTGGATTTTGCGCCTCTCCAGCCTTTCTCCAGACTCTGGCGCCTTGACTTCCAAATGAAATACAACACTTGCTTTCGTCTGAAAAGAGGACTTTGGACCACTCTGCAAGTGTCCAGTGCTTCTTTTCCATAGCCCAAGTCGGACGCTTCTTCTGTTGTCTTGAGTTCAGAAGTGGCTTGACCATGGGAATACGGCTATTGTAGCCCATTTCCCGGACACGTCTGTGAACAGTGGCTTTTGATACCTGGACTCCAGCTTCAGTCCACTGTCTTTGAAGCTCCCCCAAATTCTGGAAGCGACTCTTCTTCACAATGCTGTTAAGGCTGCGCTCATCTCTCTTGGTTGTGCAGCGTTTCCTGCCACATTTCCCCCTTCCAACAGACTTTTTGTGGATGTGCTTTGAAACTGCACTCTGTGAACAGCTTGCTCTTTGAGAAATTTCTTTTTGTGTCTTACCCTCCTGATGGAGGGTGTCAATGATGGTCCTCTGGACAGCAGTCAGATCAGCAGTCTTCCCCATACTTGGGATTTAGTTTACTGAACAAAGCTGAGTGTTTTTCAAGGCTCAGGAAACCCTTGCAGGTGTTTCGAGTTAATTAGACGCTTCAAGTGATTAATTGAATACCCTACTAGTATACGTTTTCATAATATTCTAATATTTAGAGATAGGATATTTGAGTTTTCTTAAGCTGTAAGCCATAATCAGCAATATTAAAAAAATAAAAGGCTTGCAATATTTCAGTTGATTTGTAATGAATCCAGAATGCATGACATTTTTGTTTTTTTTAATTGCATTACAGAAAATAAAGAACTTTATCACAATATTCTAATTTTCTGAGACAGTCCTGTATATTTGTCTTATTAAAATGTTATAAAAAGAAAATATTGATGGACCTTTCTAAGTGCAGGAAAGTCAATTTAGTGACAAAGTGACTGAATTGATCTGCCGTGCAGTGGGGCCATTTATGTTGTATTGGAGCTTCTATTAAAGCAGAAGTATTTTCAGTGTGACGTAATTGGCAGACTTACTGTGACAATCTCTCAGTAGCGCTTGTCATTTCGATGACCAGTGGCTTCTATCTAACGACTACAGCCCAGGTGCCAAGAGAGGGCGGCATTATGCAACCTTAGGCTAAGCCTATGGCGCTAGACATGATCAAATCGTCTTTAAACGGTCTTCTTTACTAATGTTGATCATATAGGGACACCAGTTTTAAATTGTCACTGTAGTCAAATGTTTCAAATAGTGTCTTTAAAGGACAAAGTTTATGAGCTTATCTACTCGTTTTATCATCCCAGTCACAAACATCTCTATTTTATCATCAGCAGATTAACACTCATACTGTTAAAGTTAAGTCACGTTGCAATTGTACCAACTCTAACTTAAAAACTCTTATTACTTGAGTTGAGGTTGCCGGTGCCCGTAACTTACAATGTATGGGGTCTTATGCTTCGGTGTCCAGGGGGCCAAGAGAATCTCCACGTTAACAAAGTTTAACCCTTACAAGCAATTCTCACTATTTAAAACCCCAACAAAGGGGGGAAATACTGGAGCAGCTGTGGATGTGTAGTGCTACTTCAAGCTACTTTTGGACACGTGAAATAACTCTCTACTGTAAATTACTTCTTCCTTCATCCCTCAATGACCAACCAGATGTTATTATAGGCATATAGGCATAGAGCTAATATCCAAGCCCTTAGTGATTGTATCCACCATAATATACATTTGGACTCCAGCCTTCAGGCGTACATACACACATACATATTGGGCAAGAGGAGCTCTTGTTGTGTGTGTGTGTGTGTGTGTGTGTGTGTGTGTGTGTATGTATATATATATATATATATATATATATATATATATATATATATATATATATATATTCCGTTTTCTGTTTACGTTGTGTTCATAATGCGATGCATGTTTTTAGCCACCAGAGGGTGTCAAATTTCTACACATCTACAATGTCATCATAAGAAATATAATTGATCACGTGTTCAACCCTCCCCTTTTTCGATTCAAGCCAAATTCGATTTAAATTATAAGTCCGTAGTAAACATCTTATATAAAAACTATACATTCAACATATTATCTGGTACTTTAATGTGTCACCAAAGTCACCCCAAGTTAATTCTAATCTTTTCTAATGGTTGCCACTTTGCACACATCCTTCAAACGCCGTTACCCGTTGAAAAATACATATCCATGAGGATAAGACATTCATTCATATATAGATAAACAAGTTAGTTCACTTGGCCAATAAAAAATATTTTTTCAACGTGTCCTAAAAGCTTGAATAACCCTCCACGAACGGACTACCTTTTGTAGCGGAAGAAAATCCTCCGCGAAAGGACAGGGTAGAAACCAACAACACGGCACTTGTTTCCAGTGTTGTTGAAGTGACCGTCATGATGCTCACGTGACGAAGCTGTGCAGTGATTAAAACCGAGACTATTTAAAACCTGAACACTTCATATTAGCTCCTTAGCGTGGAAGTCAGTTGTTATTAAAATACGACCCCAGCGTAAGCTGCTCTGTAAGATTTGACGTCGAGGGGAACCACCAGGTGTTCGTTATTGTCGCACCGACTCGGCTGATGCCCTCTTCGTGTCTCGCGCGTGTGTTCCCGGAGGAGAGAACCGCGTCCGCTGGGCAGCTAGCCGGAGAGGACGGCTCGCAGGACCGGCCCTTTGCACAAACGACTGTCCTGTGTTTGCGTCCGCGTTGGGCAATGCAAGCCGTGTCGGTGGACTAGCTCGCGGATGTTGGCTAGCCGCACGGGTTGCTCCAACGTGTACAAACGGATACAACATTCTTCTGGACCGACAAAGCGGAGTAGCGTTAGCGTACTTTTATTATTGCTGGCGTGTTAGCAGAGAGCGGACGGCAGCGATGACGCGCGGGGCTGAAACAGTGCTATGTCACTGCCGGGCTAACCGATAGCTCGCTGTCTGCAGCTGCCTTCCACCTTTTGCGTGGCCATCTCCAGCAGGGTTGGCATCATGTAGACTGCCCCCTCCCCCCGAGACAGCTACGGTGACCGGGGACACGCAGCGTGTTGGTGAGCCTCCTTGGAGAGTGACGCTAAACTGGATTGCAGCTACCGAACTGGGTCAAAGACTTTGGGACTGGCGCTGATACCGTTTAGCTCCGGATTGCAGAGCTCGGCGCCATCTGTTCTGCGTGATATCTCCATGATTCCAACCGATTCAGAGGGCATCTCAATCCGTTATGTCCCGAGTCGACCTGATCTCTTATTCATGCAATAAGGCACATACGATCAGCTTGTCATGAAGTAAGCCCGCAGCATCGACCTGATCGAGAGCATCGTTCGCTCCAGGATTGTTTTCCGAGGAGCCCAGCACACATTAAGGCGATTCAGCAGTGGCCCGGGTCGGCTGGACCCCCCAAGCCCACCATCATGGAGCCGGTAGGAGACTTTGAGTACAGCAGAAAGGACCTGGTCGGACATGGAGCCTTTGCTGTGGTGTTCAAAGGAAGACACAGGAAGGTAAATAAACGGCCCGTAGAGTGATTTCTCCCTCTTCTCCTGCAGGACAGAAAGGGGTTAAATGGGCAGCTTTTTTGAAAAATCGGGGTCAGTGCAGAAAGCTTTTCTGCAGTAGTGTATCTACGCTGTCACTTGTTCTTATTTATTTTTTCCCAGTGGTAATAATGGACATTTTTCTGACCGGACATTTTGATCACGTTCGACCATCCGACCAATGTGAAATGTAATTTCAGTGTGATTTCATCCTCCTGTTAGTTGTATAAGTGCATCCATGGCCGCCTGGTTCATTCATGAAAGGGATGAGTCAGGCAGCAGTGAATGACTTGCTGACGTAATGAGGGAGGATGGGATGCAGTGTTTTTCCTTTTGCCTCTTTTGAAATGTACAATCCTCCCTTACCAGGACTCCTTTTATACTGAGTCACTGCAACCAATTGTATTATCAACATAATCCCCTGAAATAGAATTAACTTTTTACTACGAAGGACTGGGAAGTTTGTTTATTTGTGTGTGACCGAAATGAACGTGATGACATCATGTTGCACCCACTGCTGTTGTTGGCGTGACCCAGACCGTCCTAAATTCCTCAATGAAAGCCACACCGGCGCATGCTGCATGCTGCATGCGCTAGCCGGCGCTGAGCAGCACCCGATCCCTTTGGCCGGATGGCCTGGGAAACGTAGACCTGCAAACATTCAGCCAGTCATCAGTGGAAGCCGTGCATATAGCTGCACATCGGTCAACCATGGCTGCCTTCCCGTAATGTAATCAATGTGTGCACTTTTAGTGCACACATTGATTACAGTACACACTTTCAGTCCAATCATCTGCTGTCCAGTCTTTTTGAACAAGACTGTTGGAGCCACCTGAATTTACACAGAGATTTATGGATGTTATCTGCTTTTTTTACATTGTTAGACAATTATTCAATAAGCTAAAAGCAGAAGCAGACATTTCCCAGAAAAACAAATTCCTAAAAAGAAACCTCCAAGGTTATGCCAAGTATAATCCCATGTCAAACTCGGATTACATAAACATCCCATTGGTCCAAGTGTAAATAATCAAGGATTAACAGTAGGGCTGCAACTAAGAAGAAATATCTCAAATGGATGAATCAAGGTTCCCAATATTATAGGAAAATCCTCTTTCTGAATGCTAAGCAAGGATATTGCACTGGATAAACTTGAATTTGTGTCATGTTGGACATAATGTCAGACCAAAAAACATAATATGAGGACAAATCGGATGTAAATATATTTCAGTTAATGGTTTAATACTTTGGGATATATTCATAGAGGCAATGCTCCTCAACATGCATTCCATAACTCAAAGCTCTTGACGCTTTGTCCAGATAATTCCCCTTTCTGTTGGAAATGTCGGTCAGCTGAAGTCAATCTCTTCAAAGGCCCAAAAGAGACATTAAGCATGTAGCCACTCCTTTTTCTGGTTGTGGCTGTTTTGCAGCGTTGCTGATGCTGGTCTTCCCGTGCCTCACACCGCTGCAACTGGCCGGCGTCCATACATGACATCATACCGTATCCTGAAGAGACGTCATGGTGCCTCCATCGCTGCCGCATGACTTCCAGCTAACGAAAAGTGCTTTACTCTCCATTCTGCGGTGCACCTCCTAGCCATTAGCTCATTACACGATGGGTCAGTGGGGAGGGGGGAATTAAAAAATAAATACATTCTATGGGGGCTAGTGTTTGGAGCTCAGTTGCACTTGGCTGAACACACTGTCAGTGAAAGTGAAGCGGGTATGGATGCAGCTCAGCTGACACACACACACTTGCTCATGTGCTAGATTCTTTGCACAAGCTTGAGGCGAAGTGCAACCGCAGAAGAAGAAAATCTTTTTTAACCCTGATTTGTTTGGATAACACAGCCTTGTATTCACAGACTTCCCGAAGTCTTCCATAGCTTTCTGTCCGACCGAGCATGTTGATTTAATTTGTCCGTACTATAAGTGGGTTTTTCTCATGGGCCCGGAATCCAGCCTCCCACCACTGTGTCCTGAGCGTGTGCAGCTGTCCTGAGAGCTTTTGAGGCTACTCGACCTCCAAATCTTTAAGCACCTGCTCCGTGAGCTCGGCTCTTTGAGGAGGGGGAGGCCTGGCTCTCGTCCTCGCTGTCATCTGAGCGCCTCGTCAGTCTGCGCCGGAGGCCGGCCGGGCTGTCAGAAACCCAAGTGACCTAGTGTCATTGGGAAGGCTACAATTTCCTCCGCCTCTTGTCAATACTCGCCTAGTTATGCAGGCTTATGCAGGCTTTGTTTTGTTAAAAATTAAAAATACCCCTGCAGTGGGACTTTTTATGATTTCAAAGCTTTGTATGTATGTATGTATGTATATATTTTGATTTATTTGATTTTTCTGAATGTTTCTGAAAGGTCTTGACTGTAGTGACGGTGTATTGTGAGCGCTCAGGAAACATCTGTATCACAACTTCTTGTTTTTTCTTTATAACTCAATGAATCCTGAAGTTCCCCGTCCTAGCCTAAAAGCTTTGTAACACATAGTAAGATAATGAAATAACTAGTAATGAAATACAAGGAACACCATCTAGCCAATGAAATAAAAGAATAGAAGCACTGTGCAGTCCAGCTGCAACTCAATAAAATCTGAATTCATTGCACAGAGGTTAATGAAAATGATATAATAAAGTTATCTAGATGTCACTTCTTCAGTACACATACATTTGGATATTTCAGGAGCTCCTGCCAACTGAGAAATTAGACAACCCAGTGAATTTTTACCAGGCTACCTGCTTCTGCCTACTTATGAAAACATGATTGGGATTTGGCTCATGTTTCCATGGACAGGCAGACTTAATAGAAGAGTGTGTTCTGAAGTGGGAGTACGTGTACATTTTCATTTGGCATTCTTTCAAAAATCTTTAATTTGTTGATAAGTTGCGTGATTGAATTTTAGATTTAGTATGCTTTATTTTTCATTATCCTAAAAACCCAGTCTCCCCGAAACGGATTGTTTGACCCAACCTGGTGCACGCTCCCTGTTATCAGCCACAACCACCGCAGCCTCGAAAGCTCAAACAAAGGAGTCGGGGTTGAAGAGTAGCAGCGCTGCTGCTGAAAACAAGTCCAGGAGTGTACATCATTAAAAAAGGTTGAGAAGCGCTGCATTGGAATATACTGTGTCCCATAAAGCAAGTATCTCTACACACATCAGGAGTTGCTCTGCAAAGGTTCACCATATTCGTAACTCCAGCCGTTCAGAGGCAAATTAAAGGGACCGTTTCAGACAATGGGCACACTCATGTGAATGAGTCTGACTATATCAGAGCCATGTAGACTTGATAAGGGGGGATTTTACAGGATGGCAATGACGTTTTTGTCTTAAAGTTGTTATCTTTATTTTCAGAAGACAGATTGGGAGGTGGCCATAAAGAGCATTAATAAGAAGAACCTGTCCAAGTCCCAGATCCTTCTTGGCAAAGAAATCAAAATCCTGAAGGTGAGTTAATGCTTAATTGGCTCTAACTTTTATGTACTTAAAGAACAATCCGACTCCGACTGAGTCTGCACCTTGGACAGAGAGGAACCTTGACTTCCTTGACAGAAATATTAAAAAGGTGATGGTGAAAGAGATTCCATTGGCTGCTGCAGCAAGTTAATGATTGTTTTCTGTTCTGTTTTTGCTCAGGAGCTGCAGCACGAAAACATTGTGGCACTTTACGATGTCCAGGTATGTTGTTATTAATGATTTTTGAGCTTAATAGAGAATGAAGGAGTTGATAGTATTCAGTGTTTCCCCTTTTACAACTTTGGTGGGGTTGAACGGTTCCAGCCCCCCTCCCCTCCCAGTCATGCACAAACAGGTATATTCTTGACGAGGTAGGATTCTGGGAAGGAACTGAAAGCCAAGTCACGGGCAGAATCTGCACTGTTAGTATTTTAACAGCAGTTTTAGTATCACATATTCCTGACCCACTTCCAGATCCCACAATATTTTAAAAAAGGGGGCAGAATATTGGATTTTGTATCTTTGAAAGACGACTAGCCTTCATCAGTGGTGTAATGCCTGCGCATGTTATTTGTCTGGACTGATGGCATGCTCTCTTAGAGATAGTTCTAGAGCTCAGGGAACCTTTGAACAGGAAATGATTGGATCCTGGGTGCTCAGCTGTGTTTGCCTGTTTAGTCTCCGTTTTTTTGACTTTGCCATGCAACCCTCTAGCTGCATTGATTTCTTGTGTGCTTTCCTTAGCAGCTGCTTCTTTGTGTTTGTCCCCTGCAGCGGTAGTCTGACTGTTGCGTTGTGTAACCATGTGCATCTCCTCTCTGCTGGCCTCTGTCAACAGAGTCTGCTGTGTTTCAGCCCTTTGGAAGGCAATACCAACGGGCAACTGCCTTTTTCATTGGTTCCCATTGCTGGATTGTTTTGTACAGTTTTGTACTTCCTTTTCCAGTTCCTTGTTTTCACATGTTGGCTTAGTTGAATTCGGTGTTGTTTGAGTTTCTGTGGGTCTTCTGGAGCTTGGGAGTCCCCCCCCACACAGTCATTCCGATAAGATAAGATATTCCTTTATTAGTCCCACAATGGGAAATATACACGATTTAAAGAGCTTTGGTTTCCAGACATTTAACAGCCTGGGACAGAAGCTCAGAAAAAAAACAGTGTCACTGCTCTCTGAGGCAAAGGCTCACACACACATACACGTTCTCAGAAGGGTCATGTACCAAGGCACGGTTGCAACAACAATGACATCAGATTTAATGAATCAGATATTATCAGAACCAAACTTCACTACACTAAACTGAAGTACTCTAGATTCAACGATGAACTCAAGCTTTTTTTGGAAACAATTTTCACACAAACTCTCGATTTAGTAAATCCAAGTTGAATCACTATAAAGATGCAATCTTACTACTATTAAAAACATACCTGGTTTGTATTCCTTTATAAAACATTCAATAGTTTTCTATCATGCCAGCTCAAAGTCTGTTAGTTTCTCCTTTGAGATAAAGCATGGTTGGTAAATTAATGGAGCAGCACAGTAATGACCATGTGAACGACTGCAGCATCATAACACTCCCTTAGGTTAAGTGTGGCTTTTTTTGAGGAATGTTTTTAAGTTGCTGAAATCAATCTCAAAAAGGCTTCCGTTTAAAATGATTTACTTCCGCCAGTGTGACGTTGACATTAATACTGGATAAAATTGTAAATTGGAGTTTTGATGGAATGGAGTTGAGTTGAATCTAGTCAAATAAACATGTTAAAAGAGAGGTTGAAATGGAATCAATCTTTATTTTAAGATAGTTTTAATCAAGTTAAACCATGATCTAATCAGGTTTAGGGAATGAATCTTTGTTGATGAAACTGGGTAAGATGTGCGTAAGATGTTTGATAAACACACTCGCATTATCTTGTCTCTCTTTCAAAACACATTTTCTTGAAGACCATAACTCCACTCCTTAAGAACGTTTTGAATGAAGATTAAATAATTCCATACAAATGTCTGTAGTTCACTGGTCATCGTATAATGGAAGTGCATTATACTTCCATGTGGAAGTGCAATATAGCTATGCATTCATGTTTACGGTACAATATGTTCCTTTGTCTGTGCAGTGTGCACTGTTTTGCACATTTGTGAAATAACAAACCACACTTGCACAATAACAAACCTCCTCCCCTTTTAAACCTGAGATTGAGCCACATGGTTACCGTTCCCTGGCTGCTTTTCATCCTGTGAGGATGTGGTGTCAAAGCACAGGTTTATCTCCTAAATGAGACCAATTTACCCAGAATACCCCAGATTACAACTCTTGCTTGCGTGACAAAACGCAGAGTGGCTCACCACAAATGCTTAACCCACCCCCTCCCCGTGGCGCACTCACGCACGCACTCACTCCCTATGTCCTTTATCCACCCTCTCCAATTTGGCCATATCCCATCCCCCATACTGTTGCATAACAAGATCCTGAAGCTCGAGTGTGACGCAATAACTCAACGACTAACCGGCCACAGTGCTGATTTGTTTTACATGGACTCTTGGCTGTCACAAATGTTTGTGTGTGTTGTGCTGTCAGTTCTCAAAACTTGGGAGGATGCAATCATTTCATCCCCCTGTCCATCCAGCAGATTCTATTGTTACACTAGTGTGCCAAGGTTATGATAATAGAGGGTCTATTTATATCATAGTTGTTTTGGAATATTTTGTTCTGTAAAGGAATTTGAGCACAGCCCTCATCCTGCACAGAGCGATATATGTCCGAAGTTCAAGAGTCTTTTTTAATTTATCATGTAGCCAATGTCTGAAGAGAAAAAACACTTGTTATTGTAAACGGTTCAAGCGGTCACTACTCCTCAAATACCTCACAAACACAGGCTGCCCTATGTGCTGCAGTGAGCACCTGCCTCTTGAAATGCATCTCATTTCTTAGCAATTGGGCAAAGACCAAAGTCAGGCGACTGCAGCAGCCGCAGAAAACAGCCAGAGAAATAGTACATAGTGTGTAGTAAAAAGCAGCTTGTCCTAGAAGTGCTTGTTGTTATTGGCATCCTGTTACGTTAGGTAAAGCGGACGCTCTCGTTTGTGATTGTGTAAGAGTGTATTTCTGGACAATGGCCAGTCCTCTTTGCTAGCCTCTAAGTCTGTGTGCTCTGTCTCCACCCCATCATCTCCGGATTCAGCTGCAGAAATCATTTGTGTCGTAATGTAATCCTCTGAGTGTACCTTCCCCCACAACCAGCTGCCTCTAAGTGGAGAAAACAATGTATAGGCTTGGAAAAGACTGAGCTACTCTGAAACTAAACAAGCAACCAATTACCAAGGCCTTTTACATTGATTGAGTAGCCTCGTGGTAATGGGCCGCAGCTACTGGAAGTAGTTGCAGTGACTAGTGGCTGTAGCTAGTTGCTGTAGCTGGTGGCTGTAGCTAGTTGTTGTAGCAGGTGCCTGTAGCTGGTGGCTGTAGCTAGTTACTGTAGCTGGTAGCTGTAGCTAGTTGCTGTAGCTGGTGGCTGTAGCTAGTTGCTGTAGCTGGTGGCTGTAGCTAGTTGTTGTAGCAGGTGCCTGTAGCTGGTGGCTGTAGCTAGTTGCTGTAGCTGGTGGCTGTAGCTAGTTGCTGTAGCTGGTGGCTGTAGCTAGTTGCTGTAGCTGGTGGCTGTAGCTGGTGGCTGTAGCTACTTGCTGTAGCAGGTGGCTGTAGCTAGTTGTTGTAGCAGGTGCCTGTAGCTGGTGGCTTTAGCTAGTGGCTGTAGCTAAACAGTTGTAGTTGATAGCCATAGACATATACACTAGATGTCGCATTCGTTACGATTGCTCATTGGAACGAATACGTCAATAGAGCCGCCATCTTGCTACGGGGGAGCCGATCCTTTTTAAACGCACCAACGTCAATGAAGGCACCGTAAAAAGTCCGAATCCAATGCCATTTTCTAAAAATGTTTAATCGCCATGTATGAGTTAATGGACAAGGAATTTACATTGAAAGGAAGGTCAGGAGCTGGGACAAGGGCTTCGGTGCGGTGAGTTGTCTCCCCCGGGACACTTTTGGGACACTTTGGTCAACTGTCTGGGCTATGGAGCTTTTTTTTCTCCCCTTTTGGACAATTCTGTGTCATACCGAGGTGCAATCGTGACCCGCCAACCCTGGAATTCATTCCTTTCATTGGAACACCCAAAGGCAGCACAAAAGTCTGGCATAGTCCATTGAAAGTATTGAGAGAACCCCGACGTAAGATGGCGGCGGTTTTGACGTATGCTTAGAGCCCGAATGCGACATCTAGTGTACAGTGAACCCTTGTTTTTCGCGGGGGTTACATTCCAAAAAGGACCCGTGATAGGCGAAATCCGCGAAGTAGAAGCCTTTTTATTTTTTTTACAATTATTATACAATGAAATACATTGAAAATAAAGAACAAAACAAGAACAAATAAAAGTACTGTATAAATGTTTTTTTTTTTTTTTTACAAATAACTACTAAAATAATCATTTTAGTCATCAACACAAACGGAAGGCTTCAAATTGCGGAGATCAGCACCGCCCCACCGCGACCTGAGTCATCTGATTAGAACGGGAGAAAATGATTATGAAAAAAAATACAAAGTACAGTGGGACAAATAGTGACTCGCGTGTATTTCACTGCTCTTGTGACTGAGCCGCTGCATCCTGACTCCGTAGCATTTCTTTCTTCCTAAAGCCCTGCAGTGCAGGTGTGTTTTTTCGAGAGAAGAACACTGTTATCGGTTGTCGCTTGTTTTTCTTCTGTTTTACGTACGTGTACACATTAAACCGCAACGTTAATGACACACACATAGAGAAGAAGCAGAGAGACTGTTTAGCCAATCAGAATGCAGAACACAATGCACGATGCAAATCCGCGAAACAGCGAGACCGCGAAAGGTGAACCGCGATACAGCGAGGATTCATTGTATATGTCTATGGTTGATAGCTAGACGCTTAAGCTCAGGGGTTCCCAAACTTTTTCTTGTGAGGGCCACAAAACCTATTTCCTGGGGGGGCTAGTGGTTGATGAACCTCCGCACATACTCATGTGTGTCCATATGCACGCGCTTAACGCCGGCGGGCTGCACAAAGAGTGCCGGGGAGCCGCATGCGGCCCGAGGGCCGTAGTTTGGGGATCCCTGCTTTAGCTAATGGCGCTAGTAGACAGCTGTGGCTAGTGGCCTTAGCATTATATAGTATATTTATATAATCAAAAATGTATGTATATTTAGAGCAATTTTTCTATGAACACATAACTCACCTCATCATCATTGAATGTGCATTTTATAAGACAAAAATACATGTTATCATAAACGGTGAGTGCTGCATCTTATGTCCTGTGGATTGTTTATAGCTGCTGACCACTGCTCCACAATAATTTTATTCTGTGTCTCTTCTTTGCCAGGAAACGCCGAACTCTGTTTTCTTGGTTATGGAGGTATGTATAGAAACAGGACTGTCTGGGTATTTGATTCAAAGCTCATATCCTCTAATTATGTGTTGTGGAATATTGGTCTTGCCTTGTTTCATTACGCCTTTTCTAAAAAATTAAACGTAGTATAAGTGATGTAAGGGGCCTTGGATTGGTCAACATTTTAATATGGTATAACCACAGATTAAAAAAAAATGTATTAGGATTTTATGTAAGAGACCAACACAAAAAGGATGGATTTACATAGATTTCATAGTGATTTAAAAATATAAATCTGAAAGGTGTTGAGTGCATATTTATTCACCCCCTTTACAAAGATCTGGTACAACCAATAACGTTTTAGCTATAAGTATGTAGTTGTAAGTATAAAGCAGCTTTAGGTTAGAAAAGAATATCCCAAGCTTTGATAATTTCACACAGCACATACATTTATCATAAAAAAATGTAAAGAATATGGCCCAAGCAAAAACAAGATTAGGCCGTCCACCCAAACTGACAATTAATTAGAGAAGCAACCAAGAGGCCCATTGTCACTCTGGAGGAGCTGCAAAGATCCACAGCTGAGTTGGGAGAATCTGTCCACAGAACAACTATTAGCCTGTGTACTCAACAAACCTTTATGGAAGAGTTGCGAGAAGAAAGGTGCTGTTGAAAGTAAACCATAAGAAATCCTGTTTGGAGGTTAGCCACACAACTTTATGGCCTCAATGCAAAACGCTATGTGTGGTGGAAACCCAACACTTCACAGACGGTCTCCATCCAATCTGAGTGAGCTTTAGTTTTTTCCACAGAAGAAACATTTCCATCTTGGTGGAGACTTACCCCAAATGACAAACGTTGCAATTCAATCTAAAGGGGGCGAATACTTATTTATCCATTTAACAGATTTCAACTTCTGATTATTGTTTGTGACAATAAAAGGGATGTTGTACCTTCAAACTACTGTGCATGTTGTGTTGATCAAATTGAAAAAAAGTCTATTTCAATGCTAATTTTTTTTCTCAAATTGGAAAAAAGCCAAAGGGGGGGAAAACTGTTTGTGCTGTGCTTTTCCCATAAGGCCGGCTTCTCTGCTGTTGTCCTTCTATCATTTTCCTCTCCTCTCCACTTCTCTTTCACAATAAAGACCATCATTTTGCAACACTCAAGTAGCTCCACTGTAGAAAAACAACCATGACTTCCTCACTGAGAATCCACCCATGTAGGAATCCTATTGCCTAAAAGCCCATAATAACATCTTTTGATATATGTTCATATTCTCCATCAACAACCCTGTGATGGAGCTGAAAACAGCTGTCAGGACTAGACATTAATTTGTGTCAAAGTGTTTTTTTCATAATGTTTTCAAAGCTGACACAGGTAAAAGACGTGACAAGTAGCTCATATCAGTTCACCTTTCAGTCATTGCTGTTTGCTTGCAGCTCCAGAACAACTGCAGAAAACCACTTCACACTGCAAAGCCATAAAGCATTTCAATGCACGTTCTGTCCCATTCACGGTTTTATTATTTCTCTGCAAGAATGGCAGTTATGCCCTTATTCTGGCGTTATTGTAAGTCACTTTGGATAAAAGCGTCTGCTAAATGACATGTAATGTAACAAAGGTAATGGCATATGGAGAATCTAAAAGCTAACATAACAGCTAACCTAAAAAGTGTAGAAGTTTTACTGTTGTTTCTAAAAGGAAAAATCTTTAAAAGATAACCCAGTGCCAAAGCAGTTCAGGAAAGAATAAACTCAATTAAACAGCACTTTACTCCACCATCAGCAAAAGGTTTAATGAGGTCACAAATGACTCGGGGGAAGTACCGGGTGTGCCATGCTACACAAGTGGAATATAACTTAATTCTTTGCTTTCTTTTACCCCTCTACACTACAGTTTCATATCTTCAAGTTGTTTCTTCCTAGAACTCACTGGCACAGATAAATCCAGTCTTAATACGATTAATTGATGAGCCCTAATCTTGGTTGGGATTAGTGCTAACACTTATCCGCAAAGATAAAGAGATAAAGGCTCTCAAACACACACGCACACACATGCAGAAACCCCAAATGTGCTTCACGGCTTGACATTGTTGAACCTGAACTTAGTTATGGCTGGTAGTGATTGTTTGTCTCCCCACACAGTACTGTAATGGAGGGGATCTTGCTGACTATCTGCAAGGTAAGCATCACACTAATGGATCTGACCATTATTTTTCATCAATACAAAGTCACAAATACAGCACAGGAGAAACCATGACTGCAGCTATTGTGCTCCAACGAGTGGGAATGTGGGCAATTTGTATCCATGTGTGATGGATAGTTTGTAGAATAATGTAACTGTATTATGTAGGGATGCTACTGTGTGTGCGCGTGTGTGTGCATGTGTGCACGTGGATGTTGGTATTTCTCCATGTTTCCATGTGGGGGAGGTGAGTGTGGGAACCACTACAGCTTTGTACAAAGGGTTCCTTCTCTTTTACCGATCCAGATAGCACAGTGTTTATGGCCATGTGGTAGTCTATAACAAAGGTCAACATTTCTAGCCACAGATCAACAAGTTGACTTAAGCTGGATATGTATCTGATTGACAGTGGAGGGGATATTTGGAAGTTCTGTTTTGTATAGACAAAAGGGTATCGGTGAAAGTCAAGACCATTGGTCTGTACTTATGCCTCAGCGATAGTACAATCTTCTAGGCCAAAATCTGAGATGTAGCATGTTGGCAGCAATGAAACTCAACAAGCCCCAAAGGAAAGTCACACTCACTCAAACTTCAACCACTAGTTTTGCGTTGGAGTTGCGTTGCGTTACCCTGGAGCCCGGCCATCTTTATACCAGTGACATCATGGGTGTTGGGTGTCTCGTTAGGACAACTTGGTCTGAATTTACAAGTGATATCCTTCTTTCATATGCAATGTGGATGACGGTAATTGAGCAGGCGTCATCAAAAATATGCACGCTTGTTTTTCTCCAGCCCTGTGATATGGACTTTGAACTGTAGACAGCATCACAATGTCTGGTTGTTTCATGCCGGGTTTCCCGAATCGATATTCCAAATGCAGAATTGTGTTCTACCGAATTCACACAGGATCACAACCAATACAGACCAGTAGGTTCTGTTAAAGTGTTAACTGTTGACTTTCAGCACAATGCGTCTGGGGATGCGCATATTTTCTAAGTACCGGTAGTTGACAGAGATAATAAACAATCAATAACTACCTTTTGCACTTTAATTATCAGCATAATTGAACTCGCTGGGTTGATTCTTGACCATTGAAATGGAGATGAGTGTAAAAATCTGAACTCCGGTTTAACTTTTTTTAGAGTTTCTTCCTGATGCCCTTTCCTGCTACATCACAGTGTGGTGAAGTCTGAAAGTCTTCACACTGTTCACAATATTTACACATGGTCCTTCATTAGAACACTAAACTGAGCAGTTGTCACCAAAAATAGTTGCTGTGGATTGTGTCACTGAGTTTAAATCAGGTCGGCCTTTCACATCTCTGCTAATGGATGGCAGTTTGCCAATACATCTGTTAGATAACCACAGGTGTTTAACAGATTGTGTTGCTGGAACAGCTCACTTTTGTATAATGTACCTGCTCCACATGTACAAACTTGCCGGTTACTAAAGGGGTCGGGTGAGACCTGTTGGTGACGGGGGTTACCAGGAGTCTCGGGTAATACTGAAGAACTCTGACCTCATAAATGTCTTTTTAAATCCACGAGTGTTGCTTTCCTCTGGAGACCCGTCTGGCTGCCAGTCTTGATCTTGTTAGTTGTGGTGACTTTGATGAGTGGAGGGCTTCTGTGTTCACTTAACGCGTTCCAGTCTGTGAACAATGTCTAGATAACCGCCATCCTCCATTAAAGAACAAGTTCACACAAACATTTGAAAGATAAAATGACTCTTTGAACAGACAATGGATGTAGCTCGACTGGTTGGTAGAGGCCTACTTACATGAAGCGTTCCCTCTAATTGATTCAATTATTTAACTATAATAAATCCTGCATCATGTCAGTGCAAGTTAAAGAACATGTTGCATGTGCTTCATTAGACCCTAGGAAGCCCCTGAATACTCAGCATAAAGACGATTATCCAGGAAAACTAAAGGCAACGGGGGGACACATGCACGACTCGGGCTCGGTCAAAGTCTTTGACGTCCGTTTACTGTCATGGTTAAAAAGGGGCACAGTTTGGTGCATCGGGAATCGTAGAAGCTGAAGAGGTTTAGGCGAAGACTAAATCCAAAGAGGTGACGAGGACGTAATCAAAAAGCTAACTAAACTACGAACAAAAGTACTGGCATGCTTGACAAATGGCACAAGGCGAACTAGCAACAAACAACGCAGACCACGCCACTTAAGTACACAAATCAGGAAGGGAAGTCTAGTTACCTGAAACGTGAGGAAAAACTCAACTGAAATCATGATTAAAACTGAGGTGAATAACAAAGTACTTAATTGGCAAGACAAGCCCTGAGTCCTTCATATTGAGCTGCTTCACATTAACGGCTTTCATTATGTAAACAAACAAATGTTGTTTTATTATCTTCATGCCCGTCTCTCCTTTTCTTCAGCAAAGGGGACTCTGCGAGAAGACACACTGAGGGTTTTCCTCCAGCAGATTGCTGCTGCCATGCGCATCCTCAACAGCAAAGGAATCATCCACCGGGACCTGAAACCACAGAACATCCTGCTGTCCTACGCAGGTCGCAAGAGGTCCAACATCAGTGGCATCCGCATCAAAATAGGTGACAGAATTAGATAGCAACGATCCTACCAGAACTCAGAGGGCTGGAATGAATAATAAAATAAAACAGGAAATATACTGTGCACGTGTTACTGTTTTGTCTGTCACACTTTTCTTCTGTGTGCAACAATACTGGTTTGTATTAATAGTAATAGTAATAACACGATATTTCTTGATTCTCCGGCCCTGCAGCTGACTTTGGCTTTGCACGGTACCTCCAGAGCAACATGATGGCAGCCACGCTGTGTGGGTCTCCCATGTACATGGTCAGTGTGTTTTACTGTCTTTGGTTTGTGTGTGTCAAGAATTGCATCAGTCAGTCGTTTTAAAAGTAGTGGAGTGTCGCTTCAGAGCGAGCCCAATGCTGGGCCTGTGGTTGTGTTGCTGCCTGTAGATTCCTCAAGAACCTTTCATGCAAGCGACTATACACTCAACACTGGAATCCTCAGCAATACACATTGGCATGCAGTAGTATGAAACAAAAGCAACAACACCAGGGCCAGAATAAACTGCGAGGCCAACTGAGGCAACTGCTCGGGACTACCTTCCAAAAAGGCCCCAGACACATATCAGACATGGAGTACATTGTAAATGCTAAATGGACTGTACTTGTATAGCGCTTTTCTAGACTCCTGACCACTCAAAGTGCTTTTAACACTCAACGTACTCATTCACCACTTCATACACTAATGACACGAGCTAGGATACACAGTGCCCATCCGTAGTTAACATTCACACACCCAAGGACTACCAATCCTCTGATTGGAGAACGACCGTGCTCTCCACTCATTCACCCCAGAGGCGACTTGTGCATTTAATCTGAGTGATGAAGAGTGCGAAATGTGGTCGGTGGCAGGTTCCTTTGTCAGAACGGCAGGTTGGCTGGTCGGTGGCAGGTTCCTTTGTCAGAACGGCAGGTTGGCTGGTCGGTGGCAGATTCCTTTGTCAGAACGGCAGGTTGGCTGGTCGGTGGCAGGTTCCTTTGTCAGAACGGCAGGTTGACTGGTCGGTGGCAGGTTCCTTTGTCAGAACGGCAGGTTGGCTGGTCGGTGGCAGGTTCCTTTGTCAGAACGGCAGGTTGGCTGGTCGGTGGCAGGTTCCTTTGTCAGAACGGCAGGTTGGCTGGTCGGTGGCAGGTTCCTTTGTCAGAACGGCAGGTTGGCTGGTCGGTGGCAGGTTCCTCCGATGGTCTGAGCCTTTTTCAGAACGGCACAAGCAGATCTCAGTTGGGTATTTAGCAACAAGCAAATTCCATGTAACTTTAAATGAGTATATTCATGACCATGGGTTTTCCGTAAATGTTTTTTTTTCTAACTTTATTGAGAATCTGGCACAACACAGTGACTTTCAAATAGCGCAGCGTCTTAAATAAAGCGATGTATGTCTTAATGAGCGGCGTTAGAAATGAACAAAGGGATTCTGTATTTGCTCATAAAGTCTTCCATCCATCCATCCATCTTCCACCGCTTATCCGGGGTCGGGTCACGGGGGCAACAGCTTCAGCAGGGGACCCCAAACTTGCCTTTCCTGGGCCACTTCTACGAGCTGTGACTGGGGGATCCCAAGGCGTTCCAAGACAGTGCACAGATATTATCTCTCTGTCTACCACCTCCCTCGACAGGCTCCTTTCAACGCAAAGGAGCAGCGGCTCTACTCCGAGCTCCTCATGAATAGCTGAGCTTCTCGCCCTAAGGGAGACGCCAGCCATTCTCCTGATGAAAGCTATTTCGGTCACTTGTACCCGTAAAACTAGTCTTTCGGTCAAGGCCCATCCTTCATGACCATAGGTGAGCGTAGGAATGAAGATTCACCGGTAGATCGAGACCTTTGCCTTCCGCCTCAGCTCTCTTTTCGTCACAACGGTGCGGTAAAGCGAGTGCAATCCTGCTCCGATTCTCGGGCCAAGCTCACGCTCTATCTTCCCCTCACTTGTGAACAAGACCCCGAGGTACTTGAACTCCTTCACTTGGGGCAAGAACACATTCTCTACCCGGAGTGGGCAATCCATCAGTTTCCTGCTGAGAACCATGGCCTCAGATGTGGAGGTGCTGATCCTCATCCCAACCGCTTCACACTCGGCTCATAAAGTCTGAAAGGGTTTATTTGGCCAATGTTTTGATAACCACCAGCGGACAGAGCGTACCAGCAGATTGACAACAACCGGCCAAACCTTTCGCCTGACCACTAGCCGTCACTGGAAAAGGGGTTCTCAGTTCATTTGTTTTTTATATAGCATGCACGGTTGATAGATATGTCCCAGTATTGTTTTAGCGTTGCTAAATGGACCACAGGGGAAACCAAAACTGAGTCACCTCAATACATTTCACTACGTTGTGCTGATAATGCAATTCTTCACTAAAGTCCATTGAATAAATATTTATGTGCAGGACTTTTTTGTGTGGTAGAAACAGTGAGCAATAGTTGATTATGCCTTGTTTATCAGATTAGCTGTTCTTGGGACAAGCAAAGACATTTCTTATAGCCAGACGCCCTGGCAGCTCCATTAACAATATGTTCATTAACCCTCCCCTTCTCTGGATCTTAACATGACCTTTCCTTCCTCCAGGCCCCAGAGGTCATCATGTCCCAGAATTATGATGCCAAGGCTGACCTGTGGAGCATAGGGACAGTCATTTACCAGTGTCTGGTCGGCAAGCCCCCATTCCAGGTGAATACTGTGCACAACCAACCAGTAACAAATGTATATATATAGATATTAAGTATCTGTCATCTAATATCTGTATCTGTATTTTCAGGCCAATAGTCCCCAAGACCTGAGGATGTTCTATGAAAAGAACAAGAATCTACAACCGATGTAAGCCACAGAACCTCCTCCCTCTTTTCCTTTACGCTTCTCTTTGCAGTGTGGGAATGTGGCTGTTCGTGATGAAAAGGGGCGTTTATGAGAAGAATCTGTGGTACAGATTGCGAGATCACTGATGATAGATGACATGTCTGTGCTCGGGTCTGTTGTCAATGGTATGAGTATGGCTCTATGGATGCCAATGTCTGGCTGGCTGAAATACCAAATCTCAACTCAACACAAGGCTGATGGAGTCATGCGGCCCTACGTTAGAAACACCGAAGGAACACTTGTATACTCGCGCGCCGTAACGGATAATTTTAAAAAATGCTCCGGATGACTCGTTTGAATACGGAGGTATTTTGTCTTAGTGTGGATGGTCGAAAACGGAGAAGTTTGGAAACGATAATACCGACACCCGCATGTAGCCTTTCATTTGTTCTACTTGATTGGTTCGTAGGATTCGCTTGAAACAATCAAGTATTGTATGCAATCGTTAACCCTACCAATATTCCTCAGCAACAAACTTAACTCTTTGAAGAAGGCCATGAGTACTTGCTACTGCTATAAGGAAGACAATGGGATGGGTCTTTGTGGAATGCTGGTGGGGGTGGTTACCAAGACCTCATCTGATCCATTTTACGTAGTGTGACACGTGTGACCTTGTAGGATGGTTGTTTTTTCTCCCTACAAGAAGTATTAATGCTTCAATGCTTTGATTAACCAGCATCCCAAGAGAGACATCCCAACCACTTGGCCACCTTCTGGTTGGGCTGCTGCAGAGGAATCAGAAAGACAGGATGGACTTTGGTGAGTGAAAGTATATAGCAAAGTAATGTGTGTGTTAATCACCTTTGTTTAGATGAACAGAAATCTGTCACTCTAATCTGATCTGTTCCCTCACTCTGCAGACGCTTTTTTTAGCCATCCTTTCCTGGAGCCGTTGTCCACGATTAAGAAATGTAAGCACAACGCTTGCATTCCGAAGCAAGATAACCTACAGCACAATATATTCACATTATACTGCTTGAAGACATGATAAATGATCTTTACTTTTTGCCCTCAGCTTGTCCAGTGCCGGTCCCTAGTGCTTCCAATGCAGTGTCAGACAGTTCCTGTGGCAGCTCACCAAGCATCCGCTACAACTCCCCTCCTGTGAGTTTGAGATTATTTCATGAATCTGAACCTTCAGAGAGTTAGGGAAGCAGCCAGTTGACAGGGATGTGTTGATAAGATGAGAGAGAAAAGGAAGAGGGTCAAGAGCAATGCACCGGAAAATGTGAGACGGGATAGGGTCAAGGGGGCAGGTGGTTGGACGGGGGGAGCTTACCAAGGTGAGAACTTGGTCGGTAGACAAGGGGGTGAAAGAGGAAAATGATATAGAAATTGATGTCCATCTGTCCGTGTCTATGAACCCAGTCTCTCCCGGACATGCAGACATTAACAGAAGATGGTCTGTCATCCCCCCCACTCGGACCGCCCAACTTCCTGCAGCTGTCTAAAGAGTCTGCAGGGAGCACCAGCAGTAAGAACTCGTCCTGTGACACTGATGACTTTGTCCTGGTGCCTCACCTCTCTACTGACAGCTGTAAGTGCCAACACAGACACACATTGAACTCTGCTGTACACAACGTGAAACTATACTGATTGTTGTTGGTTGAAGAGTTTAGCTACATTTACATTTTCCTCTGTGTAATGTTACAATGTATACGTTAACAAAAATGTGGCAAACCATGGAAGCCAATGTCAAAATAATTGTATTTATGATTTTGTTACAAGTTGTGCATAAAGTCGAACTTTATTTAATGTTCCGGTTCTTTTCACCGTCCCGTTGAAAAGAAGGTCTCCTCAGAGGAGTGCTTCTGCCTCCATAACAGCATAACAGCTTTTCACGTAACGTGTTTAGCAAACTCAACTAACCCTTCTGTGCCTGTGTTACGAAGGCGGATGTCCAACTTGAAATGCTTTGATTGGTTAAGTAGTTTTGTTTCTATCATTTGATTATTTGTCACGTTGCCGAGTTCAGCACACTGACTCACATATCACATGTCACCAAAATGTCTATCATGTTTTATACACACACACACACACACACACAAACACACACACACTTTTTGCTGGTTCTGTTGCACTCTGCAAACTGATGAATAGTGCGTTATAAATAAAATATATTATTTTTATATTCCTCCCATGTAAACAGAGAATAAAGTGTGTCAGCTGAGTGGCATTCAATGACCTAATAACTTATGGTATTTATGGTAAAGCCTTTTTGCGCCTTCATGATTCTCTCTCTCCTCTTTCTCCTTACTCAGATGACCAGCCAATGGGGACAGGCCGCCGCACGTCCACAGAGTTCCTCATGTGTGGAGGGTGAGTACGATGCTACGAAGAAAGCTCCAGATAATGCTCATTAATACAAACATGACAAACAGCACGGCACACATTGAACCGGTGAAGGCTGCAACAAAGAGAAATTAAGTGTAGAAAGAGTAATGAAACCTTTAGGCTATATCACTTTTTGGTCCTTTTGTGCTGTGTTTCTCATGTGTGCTGGATGTGTGCGTCCCGACACTGTATAACCAATTGCTCCAATGGGAAGAAAAAAGTTATTGATTAAAGTGTTTTGTCGTCATCTGTTGCGTGTGAAAAACATAGACATCACGTGTGCATTTCTTAACGTTGTTAAAGGGGTCTGTAAAGCCTCTGCGAATGAATCAGAAGGTGTTTATTCGTTTTAAATGTGCTACGGGGTCCCAGACTTATCAGGATACACTGGCAGGCCGGTGGTGGTGTGACACGCTGCCGTGGGTCAGGTTGTATTTCACACTGCGCCTTGAGTTCATGTGCGAGTGTCTGGTTGAATCATCTATTCTTTAAGCATTGTTATATCAGTGAGGCCTCCTCTGTTTCTTCATTCTGCTAATGCTCTCTGTGGCCACCAGATGAACCACTTCCTCTCAGCTTCACACACTTGTAGATATTACACACACTCAGTGTCGTTCTGTCACTCATGCGTAAGTTCTGAGTCAGCCATGAATCATATGGTGGTGCTGTGCTAAAGAAAGCAGCTGACCCATTCAGGGGCGTGTCACATGAATAGACTCACACTGCCCACGTTTCGCCCGCAATGACAAAGCGTGAGTATTAGTTTAATTGCTCTCAGCTGTGTAACAAAAGTTTAAAATACGCTCACAAGTCCTGCAACCACATTGTACTCTAGCTTTCTGACAATTGGAGGCACCCTGCTGCTGCTCTTTTGCTTATTCTCTGTCTCTTTCCTTTGTTAATGAAAGGATAAGGCTGCTATTAATCAGATCTTGAATACCTCTCACTATTTTCCTCTTGGTTGGCCCAGAGAGCGTAAGCGGTGGCCGTGTTTCCCCAAGCTTTACAACTTCAGGGGGGCGTTAGTTTGTCTGGTGCTCTCTGCCCCTCTGCTGCAAGCGCCTCGCAGTCATATTCGCGACATATTCATGTCAGTGAGCAACTGCCGTGCATGGGAAAATAATACAAATATTTTTTATAAAACAAACTTTAAAAACAAATGTATTGCACATTATGCAATGCGCCTGTTAAATGGTAGTTGAAACACTGGATGGACTTTGGGATCTGGTAAGGAATGGTAATGCTGTGCACTAGATTGGTCCATTCGTTAGAGACCATAATAGTAATAGTGAGTTATAAGTATGTATTTTAAATAGTCAAAGTGATGCAGTTGATGCAGTCACTTTGGTCTTGGAAATGGAGTAATATGTCATCATGTGCAGATTTGTGATGTGTTTTTAATCATTTTTGGACAACAGTTAAGCCCTATGTTACAGTGGGAGAAGATACATCAACCTTTGAAAATGATATGAGATCCATCCATTGTTGGTTTTAATCGTTTAATGGATGTTGTGGTAAACAAGAAGAACATTGATTAGGGCTGAAAAAGCTTGAAATCTATCGGCTTTTAAAAACTATAGTCAACTTTACCTCAACTGGATGTCACAAAGTATTCTAGTTTTATATTATCCCTGTCATCACTATGAGTATCCCTGCATTTTTCAGGCTCATTTTTTTAAACTTATCCGCAACTGCGAGTTTGTTTATACTCCTCCAATACTTGATGTGCATGTAGTGGGCATGGCTTTACTGTTCACCGTTAAAACCCTAGACATATATTATACATTCTGCATTTTGGTAAGTAAGTATTTTACAATTGAATGTTATCATGCTGCCAGTTTACAAAGGCCTTTTAGAAAGAAATGTAGGTGTTAAATAAATATGCGCGTTTCCCACTGAAACTCCAGGCAAAGTCTATCACTCTTTGTTCTTGTTCTTGCTCCCCCTCCCTTTGTTAATCACCAGAAAGTGTAAAAAGCCTCAAGCAGAACCGTTTTAAATGCATTTGATAGGTTTTGTCTTGCTGTTGTTCTGTCTAACCCTCCTCTAACCAGCTTTACTCCTTCCCTCTCACAGCTGTGCTTCAAACTTCTTCCTTTATTGCGGTAACTCTTTACCGCTTGCAACCATTAGTTAAACTTTGACGCAAGAACCACCAACTCCTGTTTTTCACTGCAGCAGTTGACAGCAGACCCATCCTCAAGGAGCTGCTAAACCACTCGTTTATCCTCTGCACCGTGTGCGTCCTAGATTGATGGTAGTTGAGGAAGAAATACTAAATGTTAACTGGACTTGCCTATTTATGGCGCATTTCTTGTCCCCTTACTGGTCAATGACTCTGTCGTCATTCATACATTGATGGGAGAGGTTACCATGATCCCACAAGCACCCAAAGTTTTGTACACGGATGAAACAACCTTTTGCCAAAGGCTGGAGGATCCGACGGGATCGATCCTCTGATTTAACCCTTGAACTCAAAGAGGGAGACCATCAGTGTGTTTATATTTATATATACAGAGGCTAAACATACTCTGATCCAGGCTCTCTCCTTGCATCTTTCAAAAAGCAACTGACAAACAGTTTTTCTTTCTGTTTAACAGCGTAATCAATCATCCTCCATATTAAGCCTTTGCTGGGATCAATAAAGCTTTTAGCAACCTGGCCACCGGTTACATTATCCAATGTCTGGATAGCACCCGGTCCGTTTTATACCACAGAAGTGCAAGAATTTGACAAAGCAACTTCTCCTGGTTCTTCGTCTGGTCTAGTCCTTGCCTCACGTGTCCTCCTCCTCTACTCCCTGTAGCCCCTCCCTCCCTCCACATCATTGCATAATGCTGGTTTTCAACTGTTGACACTCTAACAACCATTTCCCCGACTCCTCCTCTGTTTTGCATTCTATATGTAAGCAGCCCTCTGCGGGGGACTCGGTCATGACTCTTTGTTCGAGAACATTTTGTCTCCTCTGAAATAAAAAAAAAGAATGCAAATGAGCTGAGGCTCTTTGCACTTCCCCTCTGCTGAAGGGAGCAGACGTCCTGACTTACATGTCACTTGCAAGCTCCGCCTCTAGCCCTGCCCCCGGCAGAGCAATCCGTAAGCTGATTGGTGCCGCTTCCGTGTTTACATGGAAGCCTCAACCCCTTTTTTTGTACCAGCTCACTCTCCTCATGATAAGCCAGGCTGAACTCAAGTTCCATAACCTGCCTCCACACTGAAGTAAACAGAAAACCTGAGGAAACAGAAGCCCTGTATTTAAGAACTGTCTTGCTTCAAGTTCTGATTATAACACAAGCAGTAATCCTTTGGAGATTCAATGATTAAGGGTTTAAACACCCCTGAAGATGTCCCGCAGACATGGAGCCAGCAGCTTCCTCGAGCAGACCGGCTAACGGCCCCCTTCTTCTTCCCCAGACAGCCGCATCCCACCCAGGGACAGCCCCCCCTGGTGTCCCCGCGGGCGGAGACCACCCCCATCCCTGTTCCCACCCAGATCCGCAACTACCAGCGCATCAAGCAGAACCTCTCCAGCAGCCCGACAACCATGGTGTTCAGCTCCCCCAGGTAAGAGCCGTCTCTGCTGGGTCAACACACATCATCATATGATCTTCCATACAGACGTTCATCAT
This sequence comes from Apeltes quadracus, assembly GCA_021346845.1. NCBI lineage: Eukaryota > Metazoa > Chordata > Actinopteri > Perciformes > Gasterosteidae > Apeltes > Apeltes quadracus. Next base: position 18,038,072 of record CM037917.1, on the reverse strand, counting down.
TAGATATCCTTTGAAACATTTGTGTATCCCATACACACAGAACCTCACATGACTATAAGGCTTTGTAATACATGTCACTGTCCAGTGACTGCTTAATCAGTTATTCAGATCGCAAAAATGTAGCTCATGTGAAACTGTGACTGTCATGAGTTTGCTCCAGTCTTGTGTGTCTCTCTCCTGCATAAACTATATGAGTTTAACCCACGGACACTGTAAATTACAGGTATTCGTGAGGCATGGAAATGAGTATAGTTTCTTTACGTAAGAACCCTGCGATTAGTAATGGAACACTTGGAATGGACCTTCTTTGTTGACATCCACTTGTGACTAATGTTTTACTCACCACTGGGAACAAACTTTATGACGTGGTCATGTTATTACATCAGCCATGATGTTTACTGATATTGCATCGGATACACCGAGTGCCTGCTTGAGTGCGTCCCGACCTTGTTGCTGGGAGGGTTTGTTGGTGGTTTGATGTGAAGTCAAAGCGATAGGAGGGAAGAGGAAGAAAGAAGGGTGTAACCGTGTTCCACAGAGAGATTACTTCTGTTGTCCCTGAGTGTTATAGGAACAAGCCCTAAAACCAGTCAGCATTTTGGCCCTTCCAGTGCCCTCATCTTAAAAACCGTATTTGTTTGATTGTAAGATTTTTTTCTATATTATTAAATATGTCAGTTGCTACTCGTCTTTTGTGTGAGTGGCTAACAAGTGGCTACATTTAGATTTTAGCTCTGAAAATGTCTTTGGAGCAGCAGCTTTGTCAGGTAGATTCTGGAGGATCCTCTCACCCCTAGCTGTGTCTTTGTTCAACTGCCCTGCCCATCAATCGGTTTTGGGAGGATTAGAGCCATGACACGCTATCCGTTTGACCTCTTAGAGGCTCCTCTTCCATTGTCAGTAGAATTTATTTAGCATAAACGCAATGAATATTCGCATGGCTTGATTTTTCAGATAATACCCTACAACTAGAAACAAAGATAATATGTAATGGGGTCGTTTAGTAAGATATGTTAATATGAACACCTAACGTGAGATTCCTATGAATTACGAAGCAAATCAAGACAATGTAATTTTATGTTTCCTTCTTTTCCTAAGGTAAGTAAATTGACACTGTAGTAGAAGTTAATATAAACCAAGAGCACAACGGCAACATCTTACAGTGATCCTTAAAATCAATGGTCCAAAAAGCGTTCCACACCAAAAAAAATCAATTGATTTGTAATCCACAGACCCCATGCTCTGTATATTGTGTATTAAATAAGTTAAAAGCTCCCACACAGGCCTGGATCTGTGTGACTCAAATCTGTTTTTGGGATGGAGAAATTGGCTGGCATGAGCCAAAAGCGGCGAACGCCAACGGTTGTGTTCATGTATTTGACTGAGCCCTGTTGATTCGTTCCGTGCTGCCTGAGGCAGAGCGTGTTCCTCGTGGCTCTAAAAGCCCAAAACATTCTTTTGTGTTTTGTAGGTCTGGAACTGTGAGGCGTTCCAACACTAGTCCCATGGGGTTAGCCAAGATGGGGTCGGGGTCCCCGAGCTCTGCAGACGTCCCTCAGACCGTGAGCAGGCGTCTGTCCACCGGCAGCTCTCGGCCTTATTCCCCCTCACCTCTCGGTAAGGAGATGTCCTCTCATGTCTCCTAGCACGGCAGCTGTTTAATAAAACCTTCCAGACGTGTGTTTTTCATTCCCAATGCTTATATCTGTCTTCTTCTCTGCAGTGGGCACCATCCCAGAGCAGCTGGGTCACTGCTGCTGCCACCTGCAGAACCACGAGCCTCGCAGCCGCAGCTCCTCCGGAGGTCAGTTCTCAGGGAAACCTCCAGCCGGGTGCCCCCTCCCCGCGCCATCCCGCTCACTTATGCTGCTTTCCAGTTGTCTCCGCCCGAGTTGGAAAGTGTAAATTACCCAGCTTTCTTGCGGCATTTTGCGCAGACACGCCCCCTTTAGGTCGCCATATCAGCCGTCCGACTCGGGATTCCGTAGAGTACCCCGAGCATACGACAGACGAACGTATGACTCGCACAACAAAGATGTCTGCGCCCACATTTCATGGAAGTTGATATGAATTAAATTTGTATTTGTACTACGTTGATCGTTTTAATGTCGGTTTTAAATGCTCTTACACACCTATTTACATTGCACGGTTTTGCTGTGCGTGCAATACAATGTAACGTTTTGTTTTCAAACTGGTTTGCTAAAAGGCTACGTTGCTAACAATAACAACAACTAGCCTCCCACTGCCACCGGTGGCTCCAGAAAAACGCGACTGCACTTGTTATAGAATGAAATAGGCAAAAATGGCAAAATATTACTGAAACGTAAGAATTTAAGAATTACTTAAAATTTCAGTGTTTCTGTAATACCTCTATAATATCCTAAAGTCGCTATAGGATTTCTATAGTAGTTTTATAGAATGTCCCAAAATACAATAGTATTTCTATAAGATTACTATAGTATTTTGTCGAAAACGTACCTACATTAACCTACTTTACCTACATTAGCATGGCAGCTGCTGCATTTGTGGCGTTCATGTTCTTTCCAACTCGTCCTGTAGCAGGACGCATTTGCAACACTATAAGTGGTACGAAACAGGCAATGACGTCACTTTCCAACTCAGACTTTCCAACGGCGGATTTACGAGACAAATGGAAAGCAGCATTAGATTAACCTTGTAGAATAAAGCTAGAGCTGGCCTTCAGCTTAGAGACAAGTATACATGGAGCAATAACTCCTCTAATCCGCCAGAGATAATTCACAATTAACACCATACATTACACGCTCTGTAAACTTGAAAGGAACGCTAACCCGGCCCCTATGCTTTTTCTAGGTTCCCCGGTCCCATCTTCCCACCTCCTTGGGCCTCGGCTCCAGAGCGCCCCCACCCTGACCGAGTTCTACCAGACCAGGCAGAAACTCCACAAGCAGTTATCAGACCCAGTGCAGCCTTCCTCCTCCTGCAGTCATTCCCCTCAGCTCGGCCGACCAGCCAGCCTTGGCTCCTCCCCCACCAAGCTCCTGGGCTCCTCCCCCCGCACATCCGACTGGCTGCAGAAGTCTCCGCTGCCTACAATCATTGGCTCCCCGACTAAGGTAAGTGCTGGTGTTATTAAGTGACAAGCAATACCAAATGAACTAGAATGTTGTTTTCATTGTTTAATGTTTCTTCCATTCAGACCATTTCGGCACCATTCAAGATCCCCAAGACGCAGGCGTCCTGTAACCTGATGGCCCTGGTGGACAGTCCCGGGCCCATCAAGACGCTGTCGGATGCCCGGGATATCTGCGCCCACCACTGCAGCCACTACCTCACGGGGCGCCCAGCGGCCCCCGAGGCCAGTCGGACCTTTGGCAGGTGGGCCTTACTGAAATGACTTCGCTTGACCCCCCCCAGCCCTTCGGTTACACTGCTGAATTACTATCCATTGGTGGCTATTAGGTCTGGGTTATTTTGGTTTTTACATAAAGCATTTATTGTACGGTTATATTGTATGTAATATAATTTACTGAAGTGAATCTTCATGTATTGTGCTGGGTTGAAAGACGTTTTAATGGTTGTACTTTGCTGGCATAAAGAATGAAGACATTTGTGTTATTTTCCCATTTTTAACATTTGTTTAAGACCCTTGTGTATATTTACATGCATGTTGAGCAAAGGGCACTCGTTCCTTTGACCCACCTCCGTTTATCCTGTACCATACGTCACCCCGTGGGCTGTTTGACACTGCACTGATGTTATCTGTGCTCTTTCCTGCAGGTCTGTGAGTACAGGTCGTCTGTGTGAGCCGCCAATCAGAATCACTCTGGGTGGACAGGCCTATCAGGGCAGCACTGACAGCTTGAACACAGAGCGACCGATGGACACAGGTAGGGTACAGTGCTGCACACACAATAGACAGTTTACCATAGGTGGCCATATTTTAATAACTTTGTCAACGGAAGAAATTGGCACGGTTTTCTGCATTCTTCAATATACAAAATTTAGTATGAACACAAAGTTTGAGGAGTGATTCTGTTATTTCTTATAGTGCACTTTTGATGCCACATTTAAACCACACCGGTGTATGACAGCAAATGAAAACAATTAAATGTCCTTGTCCCAAAGCCCCTGCAGGCCCCTGTGCGCTGATTCATGGTGGATCAGGGAGCCCTCGTACTGTCCTGTTTACTGTTGGGTCACCGCCTAGCAGCAGCACTCCTCCTACCTGCAGCCACCTGGTCACTCGACCGCGCACCACCTCAGGTGAGGACTCGTCCCCTGAGCTCAGCTACTATGCAAGCAAATAAACTATAAACAGTTAGAAGCAGAAAGGCTGTGAGAAGTTCTGAGTGAAAGTGTTTATCGGTAATAATCTCACAGTCCTCCGCCTTCTCCTCTTGTCCTTGTCTCAGTGGGCTCCAACAGTTCTGCCGGCTCCCTGTGCTCCACCAGCGGCCGGGTCTATGTCGGCTCGCCTCCAGGCATGGCCCTGGGCACCTCTCCTCCAGGTGGTTTTGGGGGCGGGCAGGTCCTGCCTGGGTCCGAGGGGGCACCCAGCAGCCTGCGTTACGTCCCCTATGGGACCTCCCCTCCCAGTTTGGAGGGATTCATCACATTCGAAGCCCCAGAGCTGCCTGAGGAGACCCTCATGGAGGTGAGAGAGTGGGGGATTAAATGCATGGTGTCTGCTTACATTATTTAACAGTAAACTGCATCAATCAGACATATTCAGGACTCTCTGGTGGACTGCTCTCATCTTCTTGTGTTTTTTCCGGTGCAGCGTGAGCATACAGATACCCTGATGCACCTACGGATGATGCTTTCATTCACTGACTGCGTCCTGGAGATGGCAGCAGTTCGCGCTGGAGGGACGGAGTTTGGCGTGTCGGCTGCTTCCCTTTACCCCCCCCAGGACAGCGTTGTTGTGGACCAGATCAGCCAGCTCAGCAAAGAGTGGGGGTAAGGAGTAGTTTAAGTGAAGTTTAACCCTCCAATAATCTTGATAATCCCACTAATATCGCATAGTCTGAAGAGGCTCTTTGTTCAGTGTTGTCGCTGCAGTATATTATACACTCTGGTTGTGCTGCCCCCTACAGGCAGGTGGAGCAGCTGGTGCTGTACATGAAGGCAGCTCAGCTCCTGGCTTCCTCTCTCCATATGGCCAAGGCCCAGATTAAATCAGCCAAACTCAATCCCTCATCTGCTGTCAAACAGGGCAAGGACGTTTCACTTCCTATTAATTGACTTAACTTAAACAGGAAGCTGTGCTCCTGCTTCATTAGCAGGAAAACACACTATTGTTATGGACAGGGTGCGATTTGACAAAAACACAGAGGGGGGGATGTTTTTTTTATTTTTATTCATAGACAACAACATTGGACTTTTAGCTTGCATAACTAGGGAGAAAAACGCAAAGGGTAGACAGGCCCTTTTCGGGTCCGTGGATTAGTCCCCATTACAACATGGCAAAACTTAATGTTAATTTAGTTGTTTTATTATTGGGTCCTGTAAAGTAAGACGATATGCTGCTCTGAACATGTTTGGTTCAGCGCTGTTTTCCCGCACTAAAATGTTACAATGTTTTTGTGTTGGATGACGTTCAGAAATATGCCCCGTCTGCCGGAAGGCTACTGAAAAGCTACTCAGATGTATTGACGCTATCAAGGGGGGAAATCCTTGTCGCCCCCGGAGATACAAATAATTTAGCAGAGGGAGGGATAGGAAAACCAGAGGGGGGGAAATCCCCCCCATCCCACCCTACAAATCGCACCCTGGTTATGGACAACGTCCCTGTGTCTATTTAGTTATAATTTTACTGTCTTTTTACAAAACTATAATTGTAAAAGACAAGCGAATGCAAAAGGTACTCATATCCTCTCTCTGTCTTCCCTCAGTGGTGAAGAGTTTAAATGAACGCTACAAAAGCTGCATATCCTTCTGCCGCCGGCTGACGGACAGACTCAACCACTTCTTCTCCGACAAGCAGCGCTTTGTGGACGAAATCGACAGCGTTACAGCGGAGAAGCTCATTTACAATCACGCTGTGGAGATTGTGAGTGTCAGACACACAGAAATAACAGATACAAGGATTGTACTCTGGTAGTGAGTTTTGTACATTCTCCCCATTTTTCACCTGGTATGTTCAGTAAAGTGCATTTCTAATCTACACTTGTTCGCCTAATGTGATGCTATTTGTGTCAGGTTCAGTCAGCAGCGCTGGACGAGATGTTCAAACAGACAGAAGACATAGCCTACCGCTACAGCAAAGCCGCCATGCTGCTGGACGGCCTTTCCAAGATCCTGCAGGACCCGACCGACATTGAGAACGTGGTCAAGTGTGAGTACAGACTCTGAGACACTTGAGTCACTTGGACAGATTTGGTCTTGGGGAGGGTCAATGCTGGAGCTCCCATCACTCCTGGGGTATGAGATGATCCCGTGGTATGGATGGGCTCTTTAGATCAGGCAGTGAGTATACTTGCAGAGGAGGAGACGTGACCATGCTTCAGCAGTTTCTGCTCTCTCAGCCTCTATTGATTATTGATGGACGTTTAGACTATCTGCTCTCCAGCTGTCCGCTCGTCTTCAGTTGAGGAGTTTTATGAGTACTGAAGCTGGTTTATGCAAAGGATGAACAGGATGCTGAGACTGCGTCTTTTTCTCCTCCTTCATTAGTGTTAAGCAGCGTAATCTCTCCTACTAGCAGGATTACCTATCAATAGAGACCTAAGACCTGTAACAGAAACAGCTGTGTCTCTAAGGGTTTTACTCTGCATACTTGGTTAAGCTTCTGTTGGATCTTCACATCCTAAACCGGTGCTTAGGCCACAATACATTCCGTACGTTAACCATCAAACGATTGATTCAAAATCCTGCTGTAGGTTTATAAAGCACTAGATGGGTTAGGGTCAAAGTACATTTCTGATCTGCTGATACCTTATGAACCGCCATGAACCCTTAGGTCGTCTGGGACTGGTCTACTTCCTGTTGCGAAGCAGCGTTCAGTTTCTCTGATCCACCCATCTGGAACAAAGTCTGCTGAGTCCCTCAGCTCCTTTGAATCCAGATTAAAGACTTTTCTGTTTGCTGCTGCCTTTAATTAATTTCTGCATTTTGGAATTCACTGTTCACAGAATACACTCCACATTTTATTCTATTTGTAGTTTTTTAACTACATTTTTAAAAATCTTTTTAATTACTGTTTTTCAATCAATGTTCTTAAATGCTTGTAAATCGTCTCACTTTATGTTTGGATGTTTTCAAGGGTTTTCTGTGAATCTCTTACCTTGTTTTTGAAATGTGCTCCACAAATAAAAGTGCCGTACCTTACGAAGGAACGCTGCATGGGGGCTTCCAAGCCTAAACCCAGGCAAGAGATGTTTAGATTGCAGGGTGTCTATCGCTTGTCTTATTGACACCTGCACGATTCATTCATGCCTCTTCCCAGTTCAGTTGTGTGCTACCGCCGATTGGCTCGGGCCCCCACCTCTCCACAGTGGCAGCTAAGGTCGTAGAGATGTAGGTTGGCTGCAGGGGACTAAGGCGTCTCAATGTTCAAATGTTTTCAAAGACATTCACTGACTTTTTTGTACTGAGAACTGTCTCTAGGGTTCAAGTGTGGAGTGCTAATATGTGAGAGAATGGTACATGGCATGGTACATCTATGCAGTGGCATATTTAGGCTTTTTTGGAAATTGTAACATGCAGCTATAATTTATCAGGCTGAAACAAACAATTTAAAATAACTTCAGTGTGCAGTTAAGAGTTTGCTGGATGTGCACACCCGTCATCTATAATAAGCTTTAATTGTAAAACTTCTACTTACGTTGTTTTTTTTGTTTTTTGTATTCCCCCTGCAGACAAGGCTAGCGTGGACCGCAGGATCTCCGCCCTCTGCTACTGCACCGTCACACTCTACGAGTAGCCGTCCTCACACACACACACACACACACACACACGGAGGGACCAAGTCCAAGACTAGCGACTACCATCCTTACAAGACCGCCGTTCCTTCCTGTAGCAGTTCAAGCTATTTTTAATTTGAATCTGTATTTATGGTCATACTGGCTGCATCACAGGAAACGGCTGGGACAAGCGATTGATGCACAACTTTACAACCAAAGATGACAAAGGATCCAGTATTAAAAAAAAGCAAAGGCTGAAACTACACGTGGACATAAAAGCATATAGAAAAGTGCATTTTTCTGCTATAAAAACCATATGATCAACATCTATAAAAAGCAAACTGATATCATCTTCAACATCTTCAAAATATCTCTAAAGATGTCCTTTGTTTTCTACCAGTAGAAAAAGAGGATAGACAGGACTATGAGACGTAGATGATCCTGCGTCATGCGCGATATCAGTGGTTATTTACTTTGCGATTAGTTTGTCTTTGTTCTTATTTATTGGTTCAGAACAACATTGCATTTGAGTCTTCTGCCTATCTTGAAAAAAGTATTTGAGTCAAAGGAATTGGAAGAATTTAGCAAAAGGCTCACAGCCAATCACAAACAGAAACTGTTACAGAAACTAGACAGCCATGTGAGCAAAGGAACCCTTTTTTGTGTTGTAGCTCAAGCACTTTATTGCGGATTGATTGAGGAGAAGAGAGGTGTATGGTAAGAGTTGTAAAACTTTTTACTGTCCTTCTTGCTTCCACTTTCAAAACCGACCTGCTTTGTGTGCATGAAGAACGAGTCTACAAAATGCATACTTTGCTATAAGGCAAAGCAACCACAGCTGCAGCTCAAAACTATGTGGGACCTCTTCTCTCCACATCAACTTTATACTCAAACCACATTTCTCTATTAAGCTGATTTGATTTCATAATTTTAAAAGGGGCTTGCCACTGATTTAAATTAAGGATATTTATTGGCCTGTGCTACTTAACATCTGACCGTTTTTATCGGATTTTAATTTTTCACGCAGGTTCTCCAATCTACTGGAAGTGTAATGGTAAATTGGATTAATCCTTTAATTACGGATACAGTAGTTGTGTGTGACATGAAAAAATAGGCTACAATTTGAGTGCAGGCATTTGAAGGCCTCCTTGGTGTTTACCATTGACATGACGTCAGATGCAGTAGTTCTCATAAATCAAAACATAATTAATACAAAAATATGGTTTCATAAATGCCGTAGGTGATGTAGAGCTCTGATTTTTTTAAATTGATATTGCACCTTCAAATTGAAAGAAACTGAAAAGATGTCCCATGGTTTCCCGTGTTCCCCAGTTTGCAGGAATGTAAGGAACCCATGAGGTCGTGTAGATTATGTTTCTCACAGTGAGGAGGGGTAGAGGTGAATTGGAAGTAACATTGGCTCACTCTGCTCACATATGACATGCGGTCTGTAGGCCCGGGCAGTGGGGAGGGACGGGGTGGCATGCCGTTGTCCTCCTACCACTGTAGCGCTGAACGACCAATAAGCGTCCACGTCTACCCTGATGGAGCCAATTCTGAAACTGACAAGCTTAATAACAAGTTTCATTTGGCTGGAATACTACAGAATTTTATGTTCTTTCAGTATCTGTAGCTGATTAGTTTTTTTTAAAAACGTGTAAATATTTGTATGTGGTGCATGTGATGACTATATTCCCCTCTTTCAGGGAGGGGAATGAGTGTGTGTGTGTGTGTGTGTGTGAGGTCACACTGAGTTTTGGGGGTGTTGATGGTACCATCAGATGGCCTGCCTGTCGGTCAAAGAGCACAAATCTTTACATGTACATAGAGGAATTTGTTACGTTTTGTTCATGTCCGCCAAGGGTTTGATAAGAAACCTATTTTGGCACAACAGAGGTGTGCCAAAGAACAAAATATAACTTGCGGCAGCTCCAAAACTTTGCTTAGAACTATTTCTATCAGGACTGTTCAATGTTGAGATCAAGACACATTTGTTTTGTTAGTCTTTTGAAATGTTCTGAGATGAGTGTAATCTCTTCAGATTTTAGGTTAATTTCCCCAAATTTCTTGATAGTGGATTTGTCACAATCTTTACTGCCTATTTTGGACTTGTCCCTCTGCCTCCCCTCAAGTCGTCTGCCGGGCTCCCAACAGTGTACCAACTGTGTGTATGTGTAAGGGTATATAAACACGTACACTTGCCAGGTGTGCATGAAGGCCAGTGGTATACAGCGATAGATGGAGAAGCCTTCTTCTAGTAGACAACAGCCTGCTCCTTTTGTACAGGTGTGAATACATACTTTTCTCTGTAAAATCTTTTATAAATGATGTACCGTTCTTTTTCGGAGACATATCTGGGTTACAGTTTCCCTCGTTCTTGTCATGAGCACTCTGAACCACACAAAGCCTTTTACTGCACACGGAGTGAAGACGGACAAATAGAGCTGACGGAAACCTGCCTGAATCTTTGCTGTGTACCATTTTTGTCTGGGCTGTAACTGAAGACGGACTGTTTTGGATGAAACATGGGTACCAAGTCAGCATTTCCCCCTGTAGATCCTCCAGAATGTTGGATGTATGTACCCTATTTTACGCTTCTCCAGCTTGATCGGAATGCATTCTGAAGTTACAACTTTAATAATGCAATCCCTTCTAGCACCAATTTGTAAAAGAAACGTGTTTATGTAACACTTGTGTCCCGCACCAAGGAGTGTCTCTTTCTTTTTTGTTATTAAAAAGAGAAAACATTACAATGCCTTGTGTTTTTCGGCTTTGTTCGGTGTTGATTTCTCAGAGGATGAATATTTGGATAAAAAGAACATAGAAAAACTTGATGTGTGATAATGATACAATTGTACAAAGACATTGACATACTTTTAAATAATTATTCATACGATCATGAAGCAGGAGGATTTACGGTTCTTTTTTGCATATTATGTTGTCCTAATGGCATCTTCGCTCTATGACCTCCATCTCTCACTAAAGCAGTTCGCAGAGTGTGAAGCAGTTGGGATGAGGATCAGCACCTCTACATCTAAGGCCATGGTTCTCAGCAGGGAACTGGCCTGGGAACGTCTTGGGATCTGACAAAGAAATGCCACTGGTATATTTTGTCAGTCAAATCAGAATAGACAACATAAACTGTTCAAAACAAATATGTATTCCTATTATTACTTATTTTACTAAAGTCATTGGTAATAAGAACAAATAAATAAATGACAGAATGAAAGAATATATAAAGACATGATGGAATGTACAATAACTCAAATCACTATAACTATAAATCACCTGTTTTCTCCTCTCAATTTGGTTGATGATGAATGAATGAAACATTCATGTCTGAACCATGTTCAACCTGAGGTGAGGGCACGCAGCCTAAAATAAAGCAATTGACATCAGGCCTGTGTGAATGCAGCATAGAACAGGAAATGTCTCAGCCACGTATGAAATAAAGAGGAAAATAAAATGAATTCAATGTTGTTGGGAATAATTAAAACACAAAGCTATGTTTCAGTTAACTTAAAGAAACGGGATGAATCAAGTTCATAACATTTTAATATTAAGCATTATTTTTATTTACTTTGTTTTCTCCTAGTTCCCATTCTAAGGAAATGAAGAACTTTGCCTTTCCCTCCGGCCGAGTTAATGGCGGTAATACACCTTTAAGGACACTTTAAGGATAGTTCCCAAGGATAAGGATAGTTTAACAAAGCGAAGGAGCAGTGACAGCAGCTCAGATACTACAGCAGGTGGCAGCCAGCGAGCCGAGAGGTAAAGCTGGAATTCACACTAGCTGATTTTCAGGTGTCATTTAGTGTTATCTTTCTTTCTTCAACGTTAGCATAGTCACGCTCAGCCACCGCGCTAATTAGACACAGCTAGCATGGCCTTCTGTTTGGGGGCGTTATGAACACTAAAGATGATTCAGACGCTTCACACCCGTAATTAACTGAACGTTACGTTACATGCAATTAGCGCTAGCTAGCTGAAATGCTAGTTAGCTGTAGCGCTCGCTAGCGTCAGGAATCGGCAAACTTCTTGGTAGCTAACGTAGTTTGTTGAAAGTTTATTTTAGTACATTAGCCATTGCTACAGGATGTTGGATAAATGCTGTTTGCCTCATGGGAAGTCATCGGGTAACCCTGGTTTCCATTTTCTTTCTAATTAAAGATGTCCCGAGAACTGCTCGTAGTAGAGCGGACCAGGAAGTCCTTCCAGACTGGAAAGACCAAGCCTCTGGAGTACAGACTCCACCAGCTGAAGAACCTGCTGCGCTTCATCTCGGAGAGGCAGGGGGACATCGCAGAAGCGGTCAAACGGGACCTTGGCAAGGTGGGCTATTTCAAACGGGACGGGGTTTCAGTAAGCCCTTAACAATCTACTCTAATATCGGAAGTTTGTCATGGCTGACAGCCTTTAGCAACATTCACTGTGTCCACACTACGTGTCGAGGCTTGTCCAATCAGCCTTAAGATCTCCACAGCGTCTGCAACTTTTTAGAGGAGAAGTGAAAAGAAAACTTTACCCAAACACTGGGACTGACCACTGAGTTGTGTCTCTTCTTCTTCTTCTTTCAGAGTGGAAATGGAACCCAGCTGTTTGAGACACTGGGAGTGGAGGGAGAGATCCATCTGGCTATAGAGAATCTGTCAGAGTGGGCCGCCCCACGTAAAGTGGAGAAGAACCTCCTCACCATCTCTGATGAGGTCTATGTGCAGCCAGAGCCTCTGGGAGTGGTGCTCATCATCGGGGCCTGGAACTACCCGTGGGCCGTCACCCTCCAGCCGCTGGTTGGAGCTATTGCTGCTGGTACACAACACTCCATATGCACTCATATGCATTTGCAGCTTGAGTCACTGGGCTTATTTAGTATGCTTTGTGTGTGCGGTGTAGTACAGAGGCTATATGTGTGAACTCTTGATGCATTGTAAGATACTAATCTGACTCCGCAATCACAGGAGAACCATAGATCTTGATTTCTCCAATGACCGATAGTAGACCAAAATGCCACACGGCGTGTAGACTTTTAAGTGAGTACTTGGGCATTTCCCAGTTTTCTCAATTCACTAAGTAGCATTTGGTGGGATTTTTACATTTATTAAATTGAAGTTATTGGATTTTTAATTAACTATAAATGAGTGAATGCTTGTGTATTCACAACTAGTGGGCGGACAATATAATAAGTGCTCTTCATACAGTCCTAAACCCCCGGTCCATATCTTCCCTCCATACACAAAATCCTATTGTTTAGTTTATGTTATTAAGCATATAGTTTAGTCAGTTTTGGGGCAGTTCACACCAGGAAAAAAATCATCGCTCAGAACAAAGCCTCTCACGGCTTTACCGTAGTGTCAGAAAGTCATGGCCGTCCAGTGAGTCCAATCCAGGACTTTACCGAAGCCGCTTCTACCGCGGCTGTGGGAAGCTTCCCCAGCTGTCCGAGTAGCTCCACAATCTCCTGGAAACTTCCTTACGCTTCCAAAAATGTTGGACGTTATTTGACTCCGACCGGAAGATCCATGCCTCTCTTTGGCATTTCACTTCTGTCTTTCACCTTTTTTAGGTAATGCGGCAGTAATAAAGCCATCCGAGGTCAGCGCTCACTCCGCCAAGGTCATGGAGGAACTGCTCCCCCTGTATCTGGACAAAGTGAGCCTCCTAATAATGTAATGATCTTTACTGTCTTTAGCTCCATCTGGTGTGAGTGACATGTAGTTCTAACAGGTGCCCATTTTACACTTAGGACCTGTACACAGTGGTGACAGGTGGAGTGTCAGAGACCCAGGAGCTGCTGAAGCAAAGATTTGATCATATCTTCTACACTGGCGGCAGCGCCGTGGGTAAAATAGTTATGGCGGCTGCGTCTCGCCACCTGACCCCGGTGACCCTGGAGCTGGGAGGGAAGAGCCCCTGCTACATTGACAAGAACTGTGACATTCGTGTTGCATGTCGGTCAGTCTGAACTGTAAAATGTGTCGCACAAAAGCTGCCGTTACTTGAACCCTATTGCAACTTAAACATAACAGCAAAATGCACAGCAGTAGGGGCGCTACGCCACAAAAAAGTATCTTCAAGGTTTGGAGCTCCTTCATCATTTTGTCTCTCAATACAGACGCATCACATGGGGAAAGTTTGTGAACTGTGGGCAGACGTGCATTGCTCCAGACTTCATCCTGTGTGAACCCTCCGTCCAGAGCCAAGTAGTAGAAGAGATCCAGAAGTGCATCAAGGTTTGTCTCTGATTCCGTTTGTAATGTGTCCATAATCGGACAGGAATCTTGCGGATCATCTGCTTATAAGCTCATTGACGGAGTGTCTCGTTTGCCGTGTTCCTGTGTCATTGCCCCCGCCCCCTCCCTTATCTGCAACATTACTAAAATAATCTCCCCACTGGTTATGACACAAGCCAAAGGTCTCAGGTTACAGCCATACGTTGTCATTCATCTTAAAATGTATGCATTTTTATTTTTCCCATTAAAATGTGTGTGACCCGGTATTAAGATATGTGAACATAATTGATCTATTTTACACAATGCAGGAGTTTTACACAGATAATCCGGAAACGTTTGAGGACTATGGACGCATTATAAACCAACGACACTTTAAGAGACTCATGGCTCTGATCGAGGGGAGCACGGTTGCTGTTGGTGGAGACAGTGATGAATCCCAGTGCTACATAGGTACCTGGTTTGTTTGAGTAATTGGTGGCTGAAAAGTTAGTTGTGTGAGAAGGCTCTGTGGGAAGGGTTGGTTTTTCCAGGATTGTTTCTTCATCGATGTTGGCAGCTCTGGTGATCCTTGATTTATACCAGTAGAGGCATTCTAAAGAAATTGACAAAATGTCCATTGAAACGACGTCCTCTTTGTCAGACTAACCTGTATATTGTCCTTCTCTACCTTTAATGGCAAAATGGTATAGTGCTCTGTGTAGAAGTAAATGTCTTCTACTAGGCATCTAGATTATAATTTTGGCTTGTCTGTTTTGGTTGTTAAAAAGGTATTTGTATTTGATCATTTTAGTCGTTTAACCTAATTCGCTAAAGTAATGGGTCTAGGCATAGTAAACTACTGACATGCTCTGGGTTGTGAGCCTCTTCTTCCTATGCTCTTGCAGCCCCTACTGTGTTGAAGGATGTGACGGGCGATTCCAAAGTGATGAAGGAGGAGATCTTTGGACCGCTGCTGCCAATCATCACTGTTAGTGGCGTAGACGAGGCCATCCAGTTTATTAATGCGAGAGAGAAGCCTCTGGTTATATACATCTTCTCCCATGACAACAAGGTGAACGCATCTCACACGGCCATTGTTCAAGTCAACATTTGATGTGTTGTGTAATTTGAAATGCTGTGGTGTTGATAGGCTCGCACTCACAGTGCTCTTTGTATCTGAATAACAGCTGATCAAAAGGGTGATCGCAGAAACGTCCAGTGGAGCGCTGCTGGCTAACGACTGTCTGGTACACTTCACTGTTAGCGCTCTGCCCTTTGGAGGAGTTGGTGAGTGGACAGCGGTTCATCTGACATGCAGCCTTTTTAGTGTGGAGGAATGACGCTGACCTATTCTTCCGCTCCCTGCGCAGGTAACAGCGGGATGGGTTGTTACCATGGTCAGCACGGCTTCGACCAGCTCAGCCACCTGCGCAGCTGTCTGATCAAGCAGCTGAAGATGGAGGGAGTCAACAGCATGCGCTACCCTCCCCACACAGAGAAGAAGCTGGGCTGGGCGCGCTTCTTTATGCTCAGGCCGGTCAACGTGTGCAGGCTGCGGCGCGTGGCACTGCTGGCCACGTTTGCTGGCTTCGCAGCATTTCTGGTGCAGGCAAAGGTAGTAAAATACCCCAATTCTGTCCCAAGAGGCGCAAAAGGTTTGGCTTTGGTATTGGCAATGTTTTTATTTACACGCCTGTGTAAATAAGAATTCCGGTTCCTGTAGAAAACAATTTGGTAGTCTTTACAGGGAGATTGAAGTTGAAACTACTAGTGCACTTTAACCACAGTAGATATTTAGTCATTATACTTACAGAGAACAAAGTGTTGAACCTTGTGTTTAAAATCCAATGCTTGCCACTAGACTCTGTGATGACTAAAATACTTTCTAAATGACGCTCGCAATAAGAGTAATTTAATAGAACAATAACATTGAGCTGGGTCTTTATTTTTCTTTGTAATTAGTTCTAAATGACTTTTTCAAAGTTCCTATGACTTTATTGATACACCCAAGTGTTCCTTTGTAGGAAACAGATCTGTTAAAAGATGTATTGAGTATTTTCCATATTTGTATGAATTGTCAGAATCATCTGCATTAAATACATTACATGAGCCTTTAAGAAATATTTAAACAAAACTATTGTATCATACCGGGTTAGTAATCGACCCGCGCACCAGACGCCAAAGACAACGGTGGTGAGCTCTGTTGCCTGTTTCTTCAAGCACTGTATTAAAAACAAGACTAAACCACAAATGCGTCAGTCTTTTAAAGCCTCCTGGACCTCTCCATCTGTACATTCGTTTTATTTAAAGGAATATTGAAAATGTATAAGGCATTGGGATACACACAATACTTACTAGTTAGTCCGTATGCAAAAGTTTAGGCCCCTCCTAGAGACATGATCACTCACTTCACAAAAGGTCACAGTGGCATTTTCTAATTAACACAGAGTGCTGGGATGTTTTCCAAAGATCGTTAGTGGAATGTGAAACAGGTTGTGCAAATGTTTTTTTGTTGAAGTGCTGTGAACTGATTTGGTCACAACATGAGGCGTTACACATGGAGGCAAAACAGAAAGAACCTAGAAACCCAGAGAAACACTTGCTGCCCACAGTAACGTGTGGAGGCTCCATCGGCAGTCCATTATAAAGTGTCCTTTGGCAAGACACAACGCCAAATTGCTGCCGAAGGATTTCCCATCAGTGTACCAATATGAACATGATCGTATTCCGATGCTGTGGGTGTGAGGGCGCTGTACCTATGCAGGTCTGTTTGCCATCTACCGTGCCCTTAAGGACTTGCCCTACAAACTAGATACAGTGGTCCTAAATCTTTAATGATTTACTTAATTTATTGTCCCATTGTTTCACCTTGGACTAAAATGTGAGGTTGTATTGAGTTTTATTCAGGGCCCAGACTGGCTGGTGGAGTCATATTCACTGAAACAGAAAATCTTGTTTTATGTAACGGTTACATTTTACAGTATTTTGAAGATAGATTTTTGCTTAACACATATTTGCATGATCACCTTGTAGAAGCTTGCAAAATACAAAATACAAAATATTACAAAATTACAAAATATTTTAACATAACCAGATGTTTGTATCCCCCACACTTGATGACAGAAAACATTTGTATGATATGCTGCAGTGATACTATGTAAAACAAATGTAAAGAGGGATGTGAGTTTCATTTTTAACAGTGGAGCATTTGTGTGCTGACCTTTTAAATAAAGACAAAATACAGTTTCCCAAGATAACCAGATATGGGCGCCTCCCCCCATCCCCACATACCCGTACGATCCTACAGCAATGGCTTTGTCTCTGACAGACAATGTGGTGTTGTCCAAGAAACGTAACCGCATAATGGCCCCCCGTCGAGCCTCCATTTAATTACCCAACATGCACCACTGGCCTCTGCTAAATGCCCCCTTTTGTTTTAGTCCTCCCCACTACCTTAGTTGGCATCCACACTTGACGGCACAAGACACTTGTCTTGTGCTTGTGCGAACAGTTAAACGGCATCAAGTATCATGTGCTATCCCTGCTTCAGACTCTTTCCACACTTGAGATTCCCTCAGTGAAGCTGAGGAGCACAGAGTCCGTCTGACTAGCAAGCTGTTGGTGCAGGTTATCCTGGGACAGCCAACCGGCTCCTCGCCAAAAGAGTATAAACATCCCACTCCTGTGATTTACTAGTCTATCATTTCCATAAGGACTGACTTCCTGCTCCTGAATATATGTTTCTATAGAATTTTAAGTACTCTATGTTACATATTAAGATGCTGCCACACTAATATCAGTTCATATCATATTTATAACAATTTAGTTTGCAATATCGGTATTTAATTAAGTGATTGTTTTTTATTAGTTTCTGAAATATTAAACCTTTTGTCATCAGTAATAAAACTGTAAAATGTGTAATTTTAAAAATGCCAGTTCTGTTTTTGTGTCTGTAGTTGAGTATAAACACTAAAAGTCAGTTATAAAGCATTGTCCTTCTGTTTATTCCCTTCACACTAGTATCTTAAGAGGCAAATCATTTTAACACAACCCCAAAGTGACTGTAATTTATGACCCGGCTGCTATTTATATTAACTTGACCCCGAGATGACTGGTAAAAAATGATCTAAACTAAAGGCTGTAAAAGGGGGCGGGATGTGATCTTATCATTGAGGTCTCAATGCTTCAGCTGCTCTGAATGAAGCTATTGGTTACAGAGAGCAAGCTTCCCAGTAAACTGACCCCAGAGCAGCTGATCGCAGTGCACAGTGAGTGTAGTCATCAGTGAGCCTGCTGCGTGTCGGCATCTGGAGCGCCTCCAGATCCGCTCACTGACGGATTATTGCGCGGATGTTTTATTGAGAATCCACTGAATGTTCGTTTGACCCGAGGCTGTTGGTGAGTCTTTTTCTTCTTTCGCACGTGTTGAGAGTCAAACCAAATGTCAAATGATGTAATTGTTATCGGTCAGCTCGCAGATCGGAGTGATTAGCGAAAAGTGTCTAATAGCTCATAAGTTACGCGCGATGATGTAAATTTGTGTCCATCAACACACATTCAGAAGGTCTGGAATGTCCTGAACACAAATAGCAGATGCCGATTTTAATGCTGTCATGGTTTAGCAATACAAAACTTTCTCCTTCCCTTGCCAGCTATTATTTCTTGAGTAATGACAGCACATGGAGAGAGAGAGACTCACATTGTAGATGGAAGCAAATTACAATACAAGATAACCCATTACAGCCTGAAAAATACTGCAAAAGTGTCATTATGTAATGACGGGGAGGACGCAGCGGAATCCATTTGCAGATTTTATTTGGGATAGTCGACAGGCACGGTCAATCAGGGGCAGACAGAACAACGGGCCGGCCCAAGGTGCCCCCTAGGATCCCCCTGGCCGCTTAGTTCGCTTATGCTGCAAGCAGCCCTAGTTTAGCCCTAATTTTCGCTATAACAGTGTAGCATGACATTTGTGCCAATTATCTTCTAGCACAGGTGACTGTGCGTGGTGGGAGGTGGGCCCCCAAATAAAATTCTGCTTAGGGCCCCCAAGAGGCTCGGGCCGGCACTGACAACGGAGGTCATCTCAGAGCAGACGTGGTCACAGGCAAGGGTCGAGGCAGGCGGCAGGCAGAATCAGGAGTCGATACAAACAATCCAAAGGTCGGTACCAGTTCAGTCCAAAGTCGGGGCAGGCGGCAGGCAGAATCAGAAGACGATATAAACAATCCAAAGGTCGGTACCAGTTCATCAAACACAAGGGGAACCGCTCAGAAATGATACGCCGTGGCAATACAATACTTCACAGTGAACAGAGAGTGAACAGGGTTTATATGAGTGAGTGTGGATGAGCTGCAGGTGTGTGTAATCAGTCCCAGGTAAGCGGCATGATGGGATGTTGAGTTTTGGACGCTTAATACTCTAGTGAGTGTGTCCTTCGGTGGTGAAGAGGAGGTGGAGCGGGAGCCTGCTCTGTAATACATTGGTGAGAATTTGAGCTTTTGTAAGGACAACAAAATACTTTGTATAAAGGCGTTAAATAAATTCAGTATATTCAGAGATATTTTTAGTTTTTGATAGGAGAAGAAACAAAGAAATCTAGGAAAAAGGGAACACCGTTATATTCAAATAGCTTCTATTAGTTGTATACTTTGCTGAGTGGACATTACAGTCTCTCAACTTCTTTCACCTGTTTTGCACATTACAACTGCTAATATTGTTATTCTGTATCTATGACTGTAGAGTTCTACAGAGATTGTTTTTGGACGTCCTCAAAGATTGCTTTGGTTTGCTCAACAAAAATCCGATGGGATTTTTATGTGTAGATTATTGCAGAAAATAATCTCTGTTCCCCCCCATGCTAACACTTACACATTTTGTTCAGCGAGATCTTCAAAATTCCCTGGAGGTATGTTTGCTGACATATACCATGTCATAGAACAAAACCACAGACCATATTTGAGGCGTCTAACCAATAGACCCATTTGAGTTTTAGATATGGAAAATGGACTCTTTCCTGCAGCATCCTCTAGTTGAATAGATCTATATGTATTGTGAGGAAGGAAAATCTTTGACCCAAAGCGTTTTGGCTTTTCCTCTCCACTAAATATAAGTTATATCAGGACATTTTGATAGCTCAGTAGGAGTATATTCCAGTTGTTGTCTCACTCTTGTGTCTGCAGTTTCAGAGGCTCTTTGTTGTCCTCAAGCTATCGATGGAGAGGCAGGCAGTGCAGCGGGCCAAGGAGGCCTTCATGAGCGGCAGGACTCGGCCTCTGGAGTTCAGACTGCAACAGCTTCATGGCCTGCAGAGGCTGGTCACCGAGAATGAGGCTGAGATCTCCACCGCTCTCAAGCAGGACATCAACAGGGTAAGTGGAGACACAGAAAGTGCTGCATAGTACTTTTAATGGAAAAACAATAACAATGTAATGAGCGTGCTGAATCTCTTTCAGAGCCAGTACGACACACCCCTCTTGGAGCTGATTGGCATCGAGAACGAGATCAAACTGGCTTTGGAGAAACTGGCCGAGTGGGCGGCTCCACGGCCTGTAGAGAGGAACCTTCTCACCATTTCAGATGAGGTCTACATCCAGCCGCAGCCTCTGGGAGTGGTGCTCATCATCGGGGCCTGGAATTACCCATGGGCCCTCACACTGCTGCCTCTGGTTGGAGCCATTGCTGCTGGTAAGAACCTGTTCTGTCTACGGCCCCTCAATACCTCTTTATAGCTCCCCAGGATATCCCCATGTGCACCAGCATTGCCAGCGCACAGAATTCTCCTGAAATCTTATTTTGGGTCATTTCAGTCATTTAAAAAAAGAAACGAAATGAAAAGAGAAGCAAAGCCAACTGCCACCTGCTTTCCCTCCATTCGTATGCATCATAATAACATTTAGAAAAAAAGGTCTACGTATTATTTCAATTTGGGAAAACACAGCAGGTTGACAAATCACATCCTGGCTTTTTACAGCACTGGATTGTTACATTACCTGAAGGCTTCTAACACAGAGGGAAGGTACGGGTGTTCAATTGGTTGCAATCTTTCCCCTCACCACTAGATGTCACTACATCCTACCCATTCTTAAGGACTAATAGAGAGAACAGATAATAATTCATTATTCATGATCATAATTATTGTTAAATACTTTTGATAATAGTTAATGTCTTGAAATATAAATGTTGCTCAAACTTGTCATTTGCAGTATAAGTTTGAGAAGAATGAAGTGAGAAAATTCTCCACAACAAACTTAAGTTTGACAGCGTTGTTGGTGTGTGCTCCCACTCAGTGACCTCATTCCATCCATGGAGACCTGTGTTCTCTCTCTCCAGGCAACGCAGCTGTGGTAAAGCCGTCAGAGCTCAGTGAATGCTCGTCTCTCCTCCTGCGGGCTCTGCTGCCTCGCTATCTGGACAAGGTCTGAACAGCAGCTGCTATTGTTGATCGAATAATGATTACTGCTGCTGTGACGTCGAAATCCTGTACTAACACTAGTGTGTCCCTCCATTAGTAAGAACTCACTGTCCCCTAGAGCCAACATAGTCTTAAATGTGTGCGAAGCGTTTCCAAATGGGCTTTATGTGTTACCCCTCTTAAGTTACGCTTTTTAGGATACACAACTGCATACTCAAAATGTAAAAATATGAAAAATAGACCATAGTTGTTTATTTCCAGGATCTGTACCCGGTTATAACTGGTGGAGTGTCAGAGACACAGGAGCTGCTCAGGCTCAGATTCGACCACGTCTTCTACACCGGCAGCAGCGCCGTGGGGAAACTGGTGATGGCGGCTGCGGCTCGCCACCTGACCCCAGTGACCCTGGAGCTGGGAGGGAAGAGCCCCTGCTACATTGACAAGGACTGTGACATCAGGGTCGCCTGCCGGTAACATGCCACTCATCAGAGCGGCCACTCTCAGCAGTTTTCACACACTGACCAAAATTGCATTTGGGCTTTGAATATAGCAATGTGCACATGGTGACCTGCAAAGGTTGGTGCAGTCTATATTTTTGTAGTGAGTATTCTGTGATCTTCTCCTCCCAGCGTCATACTCGCCTGTCCCAGAGCGGGGGGGAAAGGACCGGAGTCAGCCTGGGTTGCTTTGGAATAGAAATTAAATGCGTCCGTTAGTAAGCAAGGATTTAGTTTCTCACTCGGCAGACTGAACTTGTGTGACGTGACGATGAATGAAAGTTAGAACGTTCTGTCACAACAATGTTGTTGCGTATCATCACGCTTTTGTTAGTGGGTATCCAGCGTTTATCTGCCTATCGCGCAGACTGCATCACTGGTGTAAGCACAAAGCCCACTTCCTCTGAACACAGTGCATTGATGTCTTAGCATTGAGCACATCATCACTGGACAATGGTAAAGTCGGTGTATGTGTGTATGATTGTGGTTTGAATTGTTCTCAAAACTAATCTTGAGAATTCTGCGTGAGCAGGACGACAGATTTTAGAAATGACAAACCCAACACATCGTTACTAAGTCTTTTCTTATAAAATAGCGAGCAGAGCAAGCACGTCCACAGATACACCTGGTAGTGCTGAAGCACCTGCTCTTTTGCCCTGGATGACAAAAGTGCTCCTTTTTTCTTCATTCATCAATATTTAAGAACAACAATTACTCTCTCGGTCAAACTCACAAAAGCCGTGATTTCAAAGCCTTGTCCAGCTGTTTACTGATTTTTGTCATGTTTAATGAAGAGAGAGAGGAAGAGAGACATCGACAGGCAAACAGAGAATTTAAAGGCAGTTTTACAGTTCTACAAATTACACAAGTTCACAAATTTGTTGTATTGAAATGAAAGGTAGTTCTTAAATTGATGACAGTCTGGTGAGCTATAGTGTGGTGTATTTTTAGTGTAATGCTGCTTATGCTTCAACTGTAAAAGAAGACAGTAAACATCTTCCATGAGGTGGCACCAAGAAGGCACCAAGTAGCACCAGCAACTTTTAAGTTAGAATATTTTTAGATTATTTAACATTTTATTTGGTTATACAATATGTCCTTTTGGTCTGTTTTTGCTTAATATTCATTTATTTATTCAATTTGATAATTTTAGTTAGTTTGGTAACAAAAATAAGTATATCGTTGAAATGCACTTATTGTACATTGCATTTATTGGTCCTTTTTGTTGTGGTTTGAGCACCTGCCCCCCAAAATGTCTTTGCATGTGCCCAGAGCAGAGAATTTGATTTATGGAATGTCGGAATGTAAAGATATTACAAGGAATGTTTTTTTTAATGAATTGTGGATTTTCTACTTTACAGGCATGTATCATTTTTCTATTCAAATTAGTATGGCATTACAAAAGTACTTTAGACTTGAATCCTGAAGTGAATAATTTTTATCGTTTTATTTACTATTGATAATGATGAGCACATCCCTCATTTTCTGCACCCAAAAATACACAAGCTAAGTTCGATAGAATGAACTTTGTCTTACAGCAATTGTTTTATAACTGCAAAGAAATCTGTATGTTCTCCCTGTGTCTGCGTGGGTTCTCTCCGGGTCCTCCGGCTTCCTCCCACAGTCCACCGACATGCTCGGGTGTTAATTGGTTAATTGGTGACTCTAAATTGCCTGTAGGGTTGTTTGGCAATCAACCCAAGGCGTCAGAGTGTCTCAGTAGTGTCAGCCCCTCATAGGATCTAACGGCAGGTAGAAAATGAACTGTAAACTTGACATAGTAGTTTGGAAAAGAGTTAGAAGCAATGCAAATGTATCCATGTTTGTGGTAAGCTTTAAATTGGTTAACACAGCAGTTAACCAAAGGGTTTATTGTTTTTGTACTACTACAGGCATTGCTAATGAACTTAAACCTAAATGAAAGGGATCAACATTGACCATGTGTTCTTCCATACCCATTTGTGTGCAGTCGTATAACATGGGGAAAGTTTGTGAACTGTGGTCAGACGTGCATCGCTCCAGACTTCATCCTGTGTGAACCCTGCATCCAGGGCCGAGTGGTGGAATGCCTGCGACTAACTCTACTGGTATCATCTTCTAAGCTTTCAACGCCAACACCTACATCGGGATGAAACTGCACTGCAGTTTTTTAGAAAACCCTTCTGATTCGTCACAGGAATTTTACGGCGCTGATCCCAAAAGCTCGCCAGACTACGGCCGGATCATCAACCAGCGCCATTTCCTCAGAGTCATGGATCTGATGGAGGGTTACACCCCTGTGGTGGGAGGACAGAGTGATGCATCACAGCGCTACATTGGTAGGAAGATACAGTGAGGGAATAAATAAGTCTCACTGCTGGAATAACTGTTTCTGTTTAATGAACATTGTTCATGCACATTCAGCCCCAACAGTGCTGAAGGACGTGCCCCCACACTCCAGGCTGATGCAGGAGGAGGTTTTTGGCCCTTTGCTGCCTATAGTGGCTGTGAGTGACATGGATGACGCTATCCGCTTCATCAACGAGAGGGAGAAACCTCTGGCACTGTACATCTTCTGCTCTGATAAGAAGGTGAGAGGAAACTGCAGGCGTGAGAATGTTTAAAGTAGATTTGAATGTTCTTTATGTTTATCTGTCTTCTCCTGCTGTCTCTGAAAGGCAACAAAAAGGATGATTGAGGAGACCACGAGCGGAGGAGTGACTGTCAATGACGTTATGATGCACTACACACTCAGCTCACTTCCATTTGGTGGTGTCGGTAAGACTCCTTTAAAGGGCACGGTTGACTGTGTTTAGTTAGGTGTAGAGGACCGTGAATTGCTGGTTTTTAAATTTAGAAATCATAACTGCAGACTCATCTGTGACCCCCTCCAGGTCAGAGTGGTATGGGCCACTACCATGGTAAACACACCTTTGATCAGCTAAGCCACCAGAGAGCGTGCCTGGTTCGCTCTCTGCGGATGGAGAATGTCAACTTGGCCCGCTACCCTCCTCAGGACCGCCGCAGGGCACGCAGGGTGCAAATGGCCCTCAGGTCACCCATGATCGACATGTCCAAAAGAACGTTTGTCTGGGCGGTCACTGCCACCATCATCGGCTTGGGCCTGTTCGTCACCCTCCTCGTCGTCCTGCTCATTGCGTCAGGCCTTAACTGTACCTGCTGGTACTGGAGAGGCTTTTATAACTAGAGGAATTGTTATTTTCCTTTTTAAATGAAACTCCATGAATTTGTGAGAACAGGTAAAGAGGAGTGATGGCTTGATCAGTTTTAACAGTATATAACATTGGATTCAATTCAGGATGCACCCAAGTTGTTGGGTTCTGTTTCTAGCATTTACAACGTTTGAGTCCCACTTTCACAAACACACACTTAATCACGCACACATTTTTAGTTTTTTGTATCTTTGCCAGACACAATGTTACTATCCGATGCTAACAGTGGGTTTTCATATTTTTTCATTAGAGTCATGTCACCATGACCAAGGATCATCATTAGGTAGATTGGGCAATAACATTTCATTAATATAACTATTTTACAAAATGATGTGGGTTCCTAAACTGGGGCTCGTGACCCTCTTGGTTGCCGACAGGAGGTTCGGGCTTCATCAACCACCCAAAAAAATCGCAAAACATGAAAGCGAAACCAACATGAGGACTTTACATACGTAATGTTCGAAACACGAGAAAGAGATATAGCGAGAGCATCAGAAAGACAGCAAAAAAGACACAGTGCGACACCAAAAACAATAATTTGACTTCTGTTCCTGATAAATGTGGAAATAGTACACCGAGCTGAATCAGGAAGAACGTACGACTCGCACAACAAAGATGTCTGCGCCCACATTTCATGGAAGTTGATATGTAATGTCTTTGTATTTTAAATGCTCTTGCTGTGCGTGCAATACAATGTAACGTTTTGTTTTCGAACTGGTTTGCTAAAAGGCTACGTTGCTAACAATAACAACAACTAACCTGCCACTGCCCCTGGTGGCTCGAGGAAAACGCGACTGCTCTTGTTGAAAAAAGAAATAGGCGAAAATGGCAAAATATTACTGAAACGTAAGACTTGCAATAATGGAATTTCTTAAAATGTCAGTGTTTCTGTAATACCTCTATAATATTCTAAAGTCGCTATAGGATTTCTATAGTAGTTTTATAGTACTTCTATAGTATGTCCCAAAATACAATAGTATTCCTATAAGATTACTATAGTATTTTGTCGAAAACATTCAGCATTAGCATGGCAGCTGCTGCACTGGCTTCCATGTTCTTTCCAACTCGTCCTGTAGCAAATGCCCAAAGACGCATTTGACGCATTACGAGCCGGGCAATGACATCACTTTCCAACTCGGGCGGCGGATTTACGAGACAACTGGAAAGCACCATTACTCTTACAATGCATCTTAATATTTTGATAATTTATTTGAATGCATTACGACTATGAGTGGTGATGAGTGTGTGATGAGCAGAAGTGTGAGAGCTACTATGAAACATGAAAATGAGCTTTAGAATTTGCTCATCAAAAAAAGAATTAAATCCAAAAGCAAATATCGCTTTTAGTAAATCCCAATTATGCTACTACTCGTTATTGTGCGGGCACCTTTTCAACCTTTTCGATCATGGCAGCAGCGCTTGCTTGTAAATAACGGTTCATAGAAAACAAAAAGTTTTCACACATAGACAGGAGACGATGGTTGTTTACATGAATCTGAATGATTATCAATGAAACTGTAAAATCCAGTAGCTTTTGCTATAAATTATTGAGCGAAATAGCAATGTGACAGTATTGTGATTGAAGGGATAAAAAGAGAAAAGATTTTGAGTGTATTATCCAGCTTGTTTAAGTGCTGTCCAATTCTCAAATCGTTGTGTTTCAGGTCTCACAGGCAGACATTTGGAGCCGTTTATGATTCCTTACCGTCAAAATTGTATTATCACAGCCAAAGGTACTCACAAGTCATTGCAACCGGATGTTAAAAATTGTATAAACAGTGAATGCACAGAGATTTAAAAAAAGGTAAACAAAGAGGACGACATATGTGTGTTCAGATTGTCATATTACAATGTAACCATTTAAAACACAAAGGATTAAAGATGGAGAAAAAAAACACTTGAAAATGGCAGTATTTTTTTTAATCTATTCTCAAAATATGTTGTTGAATTCATTTAAAAAAAAAATGCAAAACATAATTTTATCATTATGAACACGCCTGAAAGACATTCAAATCATAGAGTAAAAAATATCACATTAATTCCCCCCTGTTGGGGTCGGAGGTGGTGCATGGAGTAGTGTGGTGCTTTGGGAACTGCAAGGTTGGAGGTTCAAATCCTGGCTTACCTATGTGCCATGTTGAAGTGTCCCTGAGCAAGACACCTAGTCCTTAATTGCTCCCCGGGTAAAAAATGTGAAAACCATGGGTTAAAAATGCAATGTAAATTGCTTTGGAAAAAATGTCAGCTGAATGACCTGCAATGTAAAGTTGTGAATCATATCTTTTAATATCTTCATGGTGAGGTGACATGTATTTACACAATTTAAGGCCCTCACAGAGTCTTACACTCAACCACTTACCAGGTGACCATTTAGACCCTGAGGGTCCAGGGTTTAGGGTCAGGGAGTAGATTGGGATTGAGCCACAGACATGTCTGGGCTAGAGTGATTGAGATTTATAGAGTTAACATATTTCAATTACGTGAAAACATCACACAATAATTTGTATGATTGGTATCCCTGATTCCTGCCTTTACCCTAGCTTTTGAACTAGCGCCATATCCCCAATCCCCAGAATGAACCTCCGCCTACCCCTGCATTGTAAAAATCCGCAAAACAGCGCAAATGAGATCCACGCGTGCAAATCAAAAAGCTGCACGTGTAATATACTTTGATGCTTTTACGTCACTTCTCGAGCAAAAGTTGCATGCAAAACTTGACTAAAGTTGCTTGTTTGCGGTAAAGCTATTTTGTGATCGTCCCAAAAATTAAAAGAAAACGCGGGAGTGATCCGACCACACAATAATTTACACAGATGCATCAATTGATGAGTAGGGATGTTAAACTGACCATGTTTCATAACATAATGTCTAATAAAAGAATAAACGACCACTTATCAGTACACAGGAGAATTAATTACAATCCTGCTGGCGCGCTGCTGCGTGGAAGACACCACATCGGGGAAAGTAATAATAGCATCAGACTATGGTTATATATGCAAAGATGGCAACAAGAAAAGATGAGAGCAACCTAATTGTAAATTATAGTGTTGCTGAAAAGTTAAAGTAAAAACTGTAAAACTAAAAGTAAAAACTGTAAAACTAAAAGTAAAAACTGAAATAAAACATAGAATGGCAGAAGAGATTGGATAGAAAAAGGAAAGGACGACATTATCATAAAATCCAAAAGAAAGTTGGAGAAAAGAGAGAAACTAACAGAAGGAAAAAAGAGGAAGATGTCACAACTAGAATGAGGTTTGAACACATGGGTCTTGGAAGCACCCAAAGAATACTGGAGAGACATCCAACAGACACCAGTCAATATTCCAGTGAACAGCAAACAAGAGAACACGTCATCAGCCATTGTCCAAAATACATTTATTACAGGGAAAGGCTCAGAGTCATTGGCGAGAAAGACAAAA
Organism: Apeltes quadracus; assembly: GCA_021346845.1. Taxonomy (NCBI): domain Eukaryota; kingdom Metazoa; phylum Chordata; class Actinopteri; order Perciformes; family Gasterosteidae; genus Apeltes; species Apeltes quadracus. Next base: position 18,009,435 of record CM037917.1, on the reverse strand, counting down.
GGATACACAGGAAAAGAGGATATTCTTCCGGGTCAGTTTACTCAATTTGAAAGGACTTTTTCAAAAAAGTGATGACAGAAAAAAGAGAGGGATGACCACCAGGACAGGAAGACAAACAAACACAGGAAAAAAGAGACAAGGAACTTCAAAATAAAAAATAAAACCAAAATGCAGTTAATATATTTGCTGTAAAATAATGTACATAAACAGCTATATGTTAGGATAAATACTACTAGAACAAAGTGCCGATGTGTCACATTGAAACGAAGGTCATTCTATTCTAACACATAAAAGCTTTACTTTAGAATTATCGGTTGATTAGATCTCAATTATGACAATTTTCCATGTTGCACAAGCCTGTTTCTACAAAAGCCCAGAACGGACAATGCTACCTCTGGCTCTATCAAAGGCCTGTGCAACGTACTTCTGCTACACACCTCACCACTAAAGCCTACAAACTGCCCACATAATGTTGAAATACAACGCACAACATGACAGTAAATACAGTTTGTGGCTACCAGATGGCAGCAGGGAACTAAAGAAGAGGATTAGGGTGACGTTATGTTCCAAACGTTAAAATATGGGGTGTTTCTGTTAAACAAACAATAAATCTAAAGAAATATCCTCTCAGTCCTGAATTACACAGAACGTCAGGTGAAGATACAGATTTGTGTCCTCATTATACAGTCAAAAACCAACGTTTAGATCTTGTTCTGAGAAACAGATTGTAAGATCTACAGCATCTCAAATAACATTCATACAACATCATGGCAAATATAATGTGCACTCAAGGCCTTTTAGGTGATTTAAGTTAGTGCCCCATCAGCCTTAAGAGGCTGCCCATTTCTCTGAGATGCTCTGCTAAGCTCTAAACTGTCATCTCTACCCCTTAATAGGTTTGGGGATTTTCAGCTTGGGATAATCAGCAAAAGAAAACTGCGGGTATTTAAGCAGCCTGATTTAGCTATAACAGGCTCACTTGAATTATAAAAGTGTTGTTCATAGAAGCCTTAATAAATATGACATAACTGCAGTGTATCGGGCATGGACTAAATCAACTAGAGAATTGCTGACTCCCATTTTCTGTACTCTCAGGGGTTGGAGCTTTTTGTGCTGAAACTGTTAAAAAGAGGCTTTGTGAGCATTTTCCTCTCCGCAGTTGAGGAGATGTTTTCATGACAACAAACTAAATATCTAAAGTTGTAAATGAATGAATTTTCACCCTTATGTCACTCTTTGGCCTTGGCAGAATTAAACATTTACAGAAACTTGTCTATTACAAAATTGGATAATTGAGAAAAGGAAATTTGTTTATGAATTAGTTTTTCATAAGTAACATCTTAATCTGAAAAAATGCAAGTTCAAAATTGATACCACATAATTGAAACTTCTCAGTAGTAAAATATTGCATATTATATATATATATGTTTTGTAGCATTGTCTATTTCATGTTGGTGCGCTTTTGATTATACATTGGTATCTCCTGTCTCCAATTAGTATGACACGCAGCTTTGAGATCTACACATGTGCAAAGGGCTCCAGCTAACGAGTCGGAGGGCGGAGTCACTCCCTTTTAATGCTTGCGGTGGCCATGTGTTGTTTGTTCTGTGTTTGCAATGATGGGGTCCAGACAGCTTCTTGTGTTTGTGCTCTTGTGTGGCAGCTTCAGTGATGCCTACTTGCTCGGTATGCGAGAGCCTAACAACCGGCGGGATGAGGATAAACCAGCAGCAGAGCATGAGAGAGCCAACTCCTGGGAGTCTACTCGACCAGCTGACGTGCTCCAACCATCAGTGGACCAACTGTCCTGGCGGTTTCCACAAGATCCAGTGGATGTTGTGAAAGAGACCCCTGTTGACTCTGAACCAGCGCAACCAGAGACTGTTGAACGTGTTGCCGTGAGGTGTGGGGAAAGCAGGATCCAGGTGGAAGTCAGCCAGGACTTGCTAGGCTTGGGCGAGCTGATCCTCCCAGAGGATATCACCCTTGGTGGTTGTCCAGCCACTGAGGTCGACAGCTGGTCTAATGTGCTGGTCTTTGACTATGAGCTTCATGACTGTGGCAGCACGCGAGTGGTGAGGCTTTTCTTCTTATTCATTACTATCACACGTTTTGGGCAACAACTATTAATTTGTGGTTCTTGTTTCCTCAGATGACGGGGAACACCTTAGTTTATGCTTTTACTTTGGTCTACAACCCTGACATGTCCGGAGGTCGCATCACAAGGAGCCATGCTGTCGTAATTGGAGTGGAGTGCCACTACCAGAGCGATATCGGCCTGCACAAACCCACTTGAGTTTACTCTCTAGAAATTGACTGTTTAGATGCCAACAATAAAGGTATTGCTGTTCCAGCACACTGGCTCTTTTGTGTTAGTCTCCCTGAACCCAACGAGGCACAAACGCATGGCTGAAGGTCCGAATCTCATCAATGACTGATGCTCACGGAAGATGTACACCACTTGACTCGTGCGGTAAATAACCATAGTACATTATCAGGTCACTTGGCTTTCATTGAGGGTCTATGTAAGCTATGTGCAAACTCCTAGACCAAAGCTCTTGAAGAGGGGGGGTAAAGAAAATGTGGTGTTTCTGATGTGTTCATGCCTCCACATTTTGTGCCAAAGGGTAGTGTTCATTAGTGTCAAAGTACTTGCTGAACAGTATAATTGCTGATTTTAGTGGGTGTTCCTGCAGCCTATTAACAGCCTAGAAAATGTTCTTTGGTCATCAGCGTGAGGGAATCAAGGGTGAGACTTATTTCTTACACAAGAGTCAAAACTTGTGTAAGCTGTTTCTCACACTTTATTTGGCTTCTTCGTTTAGTTAATCTGTGTTCTAGTGATGGTCCAACGTTAAAACTGTTGGTGCCTAGGCCCAATTTGGGGAAACTTTCAACAAACCCCTGGTCTATCGACAGACCACACTTTAAATCTTTGCATTTCAGTGTTTTTGATGGAATATTTTTGTGTCTGTTGGGATGTTAAACTGACCATGTTTCATCGCTTGCCTTTCCATTATGCTGTGAAAATGTCCAAGTTATAGGATTTATTCAAATTTCGGCTTAAAAAATGCTATGCATTAACCGATTGTGTCCAAATTCTGAGCAAATCATTAACTACTGTATTTTCCGGACTATATGTCGCTCCGGAGTACGAGTCGCATCAGCCAAAAATGCATAACAAAGAAAAATGCATAAATAAGTCGCAGTGGAGCATACGTCACGGTTGGGATTCGGCGCTGGGCTCTTACCCATTTGCTCGCCGCTACTGAGGGAATCCTTGTTACTATAGTAATATGCTTTAATTCAGCGGGTTGTCTCGTCTGATCTGAGGTCGTGGTCAGATGAGTTGTGGTGTAGCTCCGCGGATGGACCGGTAGCACGCCCTCCCACCCCGAGGCCACCCGATGCGAGAGGCACGCGTAGCCCGGTCAGCGCGAGTGAGACGAGTAGTTCACCGGCAGCCGGCTCCGCACATGACGGCTCGACAGGCGCCGCTGCGAGAGGGGGGAGGGGGGGCGTCTGTGTACTTGATGGCCAACGGATTTTCGTTTTGAAAGGAAAAAAACGAAAAACGGCCAGTTTCCCGATTACCGTTAGTAAATAGGAAAACTGAAAACAACCCATTATTCGTTTTTTGTTTTGATATTAAAAAACGAAAAACAATCTCGTTATCCGATTTTCTTTGTTTGTAGATGGAACTCATAAATTAAAATACGGGTGATTAAGTCGTATTCATTAATTCTGCGTTGGTATTTTATCGTGACCCGGAATTTACTACCGCCACGCCAAGACCCACCCTTCAATAGCATTATTCTACAAAACCAGCGAAGAGAGCGGAGGAGTGGAGTAGTGTGAGAGACTTTAGGAAGGTTAAAGACCAGTCGAGCTGCTGCATTCTGGATGAGCTGCAGAGGTCAAATGATGGCAGCGGGGAGACCTGCCAGGAGCGAGTTACAATAGCCAAGGCGAGAGATGACGAGAGCCTGAATCAGTACCTGCGCCGCCTTCTGGGTGAGGAGGGGTCGTATTCTCCTGATGTTGTAGTGTGTGTATCTACAGGATCCATTACATCGCAGAGGGAGGTATTCAAATATATTTGTTATCAAGTTTTTTTGTACGTGGTATTACTGCTTTTACTTAAATGTAAGACGAGGAAAATTGCCTGTTTTGATAATCAGTATGCTTGTGACAGGGAGAAGTAAACATTGTAAATGTTTATTCAAACCGGCTCTTTACTATACCATACTTGAATATGTCATTTTATTGATCAGATCGAACTCATCTGAATAAAGCTATGAATTGACAGGATGGAAATGATAACGATATATCACAAGATTGTTAATCTGTCAGTCTTACCTTGTAAAATCTACCATGATGACAAGCCCGCTGTAAGTGCCGCATTGTTAATCTATCATCACAGATGTTCCTTTCAGGTACTTACTATTCAGGCTTAGGCCGGCTTTACACGACAACGCTCCCGGGTGAAACCGACAAAATATTTTATCAGATATGCCTTTTGTTTGGACGGCGACAGCGTTTTTGGGGCTTAAAAATTCAAAAAAATGAACCCATAAGAGAATTGCTGACTCCCATTTTCTGTACATTCAGAGGTTGGAGCTTTTTGTGCTGAAACTGTTGCAAAGAGGCTTTGTGAGCATTTTCCTCTCTGCAGTTGAGCAGATGTTTTCATGACAACAAACTAAATATCTAAAGTTGTAAATGAATGAATTTCACCCTTATGTCACTCTTTGGCCTTGGCAGAATTGAACATTTACAGAAACTTGTCTATCACAAAATTGGATAATTGAGAAAAGGAGATTTGTTCATGAATTAGTTTTTCATAAGTAACATCTTAATCTGAAAAAATGCAGGTCAAAATTGATACCACATAATTGAAACTTCGTAGTCAAATATTGCATATTATATATATATGTTTTGTAGCATTGTCTATTTCATGTTGGTGCACTTGTGATTATACATTGGTATCTCCTGTCTCCAATTAGTATGACACGCAGCTTTGAGATCTACACATGTGCAAAGGGCTCCAGCTAACGAGTCGGAGGGCGGAGTCACTGCCTTTTAATGCTTGCGGTGGCCATGTGTTGTTTGTTCTGTGTTTGCAATGATGGGGTCCAGACAGCTTCTTGTGTTTGTGCTCTTGTGTGGCAGCTTCAGTGATGCCTACTTGCTCGGTATGCGAGAGCCTAACAACCGGCGGGATGAGGATAAACCAGCAGCAGAGCATGAGAGCGCCAACTCCTGGGAGTCTACTCGACCAGCTGACGTGCTCCAACCATCAGTGGACCAACTGTCCTGGCGGTTTCCACAAGATCCAGTGGATGTTGTGAAAGAGACCCCTGTTGACTCTGAACCAGCGCAACCAGAGACTGTTGAACGTGTTGCCGTGAGGTGTGGGGAAAGCAGGATCCAGGTGGAAGTCAGCCAGGACTTGCTAGGCTTGGGCGAGCTGATCCTCCCCGAGGATATCACCCTTGGTGGTTGTCCAGCCACTGAGGTCGACAGCTCGTCTAATGTGCTGGTCTTTGACTATGAGCTTCATGACTGTGGCAGCACGCGAGTGGTGAGGCTTTTCTTCTTTATAATTCATTACTATCACACGTTTTGGGCAACAACTATTAATTTGTGGTTCTTGTTTCCTCAGATGACGGGGAACACCTTAGTTTATGCTTTTACTTTGGGCTACAACCCTGACATGTCCGGAGGTCGCATCACAAGGAGCCATGCTGTCGTAATTGGAGTGGAGTGCCACTACCAGAGCGATATCGGCCTGCACAAACTCACTTGAGTTTACGCTCTAGAAATTGACTGTTTAGATGCCAACAATAAAGATATTGCTGTTCCAGCACACTGGCTCTTTTGTGTTAGTCTCCCTGAACCCAACGAGGCACAAACGCATGGCTGAAGGTCCGAATCTCATCAATGACTGATGCTCACGGAAGATTGTACACCACTTGACTCGTGCGCTAAATAACCGTAGTACATTATCAGGTCACTTGGCTTTCATTGAGGGTCTATGTAAGCTATGTGCAAACTCCTAGACCAAAGCTCTTGATGAGGGGGGTAAAGAAAACGTGGTGTTTCTGATGTGTTTTTGCCTCCACATTTTGTGCCAAAGGGTAGTGTTCATTAGTGTCAAAGTACTTGCTGAACAGTATAATTGCTGATTTTAGCGGGTGTTCCTGCAGCCTCTTAACGGCCTAGAAAATGTTCTTTGGTCATCAGCGTGAGGGAATCAAGGGTGAGACTCATTTCTTACACAAGAGTCAAAACTTGTGTAAGAAATGTTTCTCACACTTTATTTAACTAAACTTTGAAGAAGCCAATCTGCGTTCTAGTGACGGTCCAACGTTAAAACTGTCGGTGCCTAGGCCTAATTTGGGGAAACTTTCAACAAACCCCTGGTCTATCGACAGACCACACTTTAAATCTTTGCATTTCAGTGTTTTTGATGGAATATTTTTGTGTCTGTTGGGATGTTAAACTGACCATGTTTCATCGCTTGCCTTTCCATTATGCTGTGAAAATGTCCAAGTTATAGGATTTATTCAAATGTCGGCTTAAAAAATGCTATGCATTAACAGATTGAGTCCAAAGCCTGAGCAAATCATTAACTACTGTATTTTCCGGACTATATGTCGCTCCGGAGTACGAGTCGCATCAGCCAAAAATGCATAACAAAGAAAAATGCATAAATAAGTCGCAGTGGAGCATACGTCACGGTTGGGATTCGGCGCTGGGCTCTTCCCCATTTGCTCGCCGCTACTGAGGGAATCCTTGTTACTATAGTAATATGCTTTAATTCAGCGGGTTGTCTCGTCTGATCTGAGGTCGTGGTCAGATGAGTTGTGGTGTAGCTCCGCGGATGGACCGGTAGCACGCCCGCCCACCCCGAGGCCACCCGATGCGAGAGGCACGCGTAGCCCGGTCAGCGCGAGTGAGACGAGTAGTTCACCGGCAGCCGGCTCCGCACATGACGGCTCGACAGGCGCCGCTGCGAGAGGGGGGAGGGGGGGCGTCCGTGTACTTGATGGCCAACGGATTTTCGTTTTGAAAGGAAAAAAACGAAAAACGGCCAGTTTCCCGATTACCGTTAGTAAATAGGAAAACAAAAAACGGAAAACAACCCATTATTCCTGGGCCCTGGGTGGTGGAAGAGCCTTAGATTGGTGTTAGCTCAGCTTCCACCTGAGTTCTCCTCACAGCGATGCTTTTGATTGTTCAAAAGTAATTAAGTAAAAGTACACAATATCACAAAATAAAAAAGTAATGTGGCATCATCACTTGAGGACATGAACTTAGTTACTTTGACACCGAGTTTTAGTCCTTGTTTATTTTGTATCATCTGATGATGTTTTGTTTTGTAGCATTGTCTATTTCATGTTGGTGCGCTTTTGATTATACATTGGTATCTCCTGTTTCCAATTAGTATGACATGCAGCTTTGAGATCTACACATGTGCAAAGGGCTCCAGCTAACGAGTCGGAAGGCGGAGTCACTGCCTTTTAATGCTTGCGGTGGCCATGTGTTGTTTATTCTGTGTTTGCAATGATGGGGTCCAGACAGCTTCTTGTGTTTGTGCTCTTGTGTGGCAGCTTCAGTGATTCCTACTTGCTCGGTATGCGAGAGCCTAACTACCGGGGGGATGAGGATAAACCAGCAGCAGAGCATGAGAGAGCCAACTCCTGGGAGTCTACTCGACGAGCTGAAGTGCTCCAACCATCAGTTGAACAACTGTCCTGGCGGTTTCCACAAGATACAGTGGACATCGTGAAAGAGACCCCTGTCGACTCTGAACCAGCGCAACCAGAGCTGGTCGATCATGTTGCCGTGAGGTGTGAGGAAAGCAGGATCCAGGTGGAAGTCAGCCAGGACTTGCTAGGCTTGGGCGAGCTGATCCTCCCCGAGGATATCACCCTTGGTGGTTGTCCAGCCACTGAGGTCGACCGCTCGTCTAATGTGCTGGTCTTTGACTATGAGCTTCATGACTGTGGCAGCACGCGAGTGGTGAGGCTTTTCTTCATATAATGCATTACTATCACACGTTTTGGGCAACAAATATTAATTTGTGGTTCTTGTTTCCTCAGATGACGGGGAACACCTTAGTTTATGCTTTTACTTTGGTCTACAACCCTGACATGTCCGGAGGTCGCATCACAAGGAGCCAGGCTGTCGTAATTGGCGTGGAGTGCCACTACCAGAGCGATATCGGCCTGCACAAACCCACTTGAGTTTACTCTCTAGAAATTGACTGTTTAGATGCCAACAATAAAGATATTGCTGTTCCAGCACACTGGCTCTTTCTTGTTTGTGGTAACTTCAGTGTTTTAAAGACTGAATCACTCACGATAATTGTAGTTATTTATTTCATTACGAACGTGACAGGGCATCCCAACAGCAGGTTTTTACTTCTATCTCGTATTTCATCAACTCAATATACCTAATGAACTGAACCTCGTGTGGAGTGGTAGCGCAACATAAACATCAGGATACCACATCCCACCTGCCTTAAGAGGCAAACGACTGCAGTGATTAAACATCACGCATTCCCCCAACTAATCCCAATTGTACTGTATGGGTGACCTTGTACTTAATCCTGTTAACACAGAAAACAAGACTACATCAAACACTCAGACTGTCTGATCTCACAGTTAACACAAATACACACATTCTGCCAAAGTCACTTTTTTTTTTCTTATATGTATAGTTGAACAGAATTTAGAAATGGTCTCAGGAGCAGCCATTTTCTCTCTTCGATGGTAACTTCACTTGTTGCTGTACTTGTTGGATACACGTCAATCCATTTGGAGTATGCATCTACAATGACAAGGAACATTTTCCCTAGAAAAGGGCCGGCGTAATCAATATGCAGTCTGCTCCAGGGTGTCTCCGGCCACTCCCATGGGTGTAGCGGCGCTCCTGCTGGAGGATTTCTACTTTCCTGACATGTATGGCAGGACTGTACTTCCTTCTCAATTTCGGAATCCATCCCTGACCACCAAACTTATGAACGTGCTAAGCCCTTTATTTTATATTCCCTTCATTCTTCAAAAAAATTAACCCACCCTCCAAAGTGGAAATCTTAAAGACGCTCCACCGCCGCGTTCCCGTCTAAAGGGTTGAAAGTGCAAACGTGTGCTCTCAGCTGCTCATACTGGCTATTTCGCGCTTCTACGGAGAGAAGTAGAAGGAAGTTTCAACGCATCGGGGCACTCTTGGTGTGGTTATATGGCAGTGCTTCACAGTAGCACCTGGCATGCATACTACATCAAATTTCACACACTTTTGCTTCACCGTGTGCATGCAGATTTCCACCTAAAGACGCTCGTCTAAACGCGAAAGTAAAACGTGGGAACGTAACGCCACTTTTGCGCATTGTGTTCGTTGATCGTTGTCGTGTAAAGCTAGCCTTACATTATTTTTGTTTTGTGCTCTTTGGAAACAAAGCAATTCTGTGGCCAATTTTGCTGACATCTTAATCTCCATCAAGCGACACTCATTGGTGTACAGAAAGTCTGCCTCGTCCCACCGAATTCCTCTGCTCTATCCCGAAAGATGTGGGCCTTTGCTTGGTTAGGTTGGACTTTCACTTGAAAATAGACGTTAGCCACAAAGAGACTGGGGGCCTGTACCATGAAGCTGGTTCAACAAACTCAGGGTTGCAGAATTGGTTTAGAATCGACAAAACCAAACCGAAGCAATCAGGCTTTATTGGTACCATGATGCTGCTTATCAACTGAGTTTGTCAACCCAGGCTTTGATCCTTCAACTCTGATTACACCACGCGCGCGTGCACATAAAAGAGTGACGTCGGCACCGAACAACCAATCACGTTCGATATGGAGAGAGAGAGCGAGCGCGAGAGAAAGCGAGAAATATATTTTTCCGCGGAGGTGCAAGAAATTATTCTTCCGAAATATGTAGAATGTAAAAATGTTTTTGAAGCACGCAGTAACACCGTCTCTGCTGCCAAAGCAAGAGAACAATATTAGAGGAACATTGCTGATAGCGTTAATGCGTAAGTTAAAAAAATATACATAAAAATATAATTCAAACCATTTGCGGTTCAGTAAGTGCGGCTTCGGCGAGTCACATTCGTTATGTGCGGCTCAACAAGTTCGCAAAGATAAGTTATTCCTTCCGTGGAATATCTGTATCTTTCATACAAGGAAGTATCAGGAAAGTCAAGGGGATTTTGTCCCTGGGTGGTGGAAGAGCCTTAGATTGGTGTTAGCTCAGCTTCCACCTGAGTTCTCCTCACAGCGATGCTTTTGATTGTTCAAAAGTAATTAAGTAAAAGTACACAATATCACAAAATAAAAGTACAGAAGAGTACATGAACTTAGTTACTTTGACACCTAGTTTTAGTCCTTGTTTAATTTGTATCAACTGATGATGTTTTGTTTTGTAGCATTGTCTATTTCATGTTGGTGAACTTGTGATTATACATTGGTATCTCCTGTCTCCAATTAGTATGACACGCAGCGTTGAAATCTACACATGTGCAAAGGGCTCCAGCTAACGAGTCGGAAGGAGGAGTCACTCCCTTTTAATGCTTGCGGTGGCCATGTGTTGTTTATTCTGTGTTTGCAATGATGGGGTCCAGACAGCTTCTTGTGTTTGTGCTCTTGTGCGGCAGCATCAGTGATTCCTACTTGCTCGGTATGCGAGAGCTGAACTACCGGCGGGATGAGGATAAACCAGCAGCAGAGCATGAGAGAGCCAACTCCTGGGAGTCTACTCGACCAGCTGAAGTGCTCCAACCATCAGTGGACCAACTGTCCTGGCGGTTTCCACAAGATCCAGTGGATGTTGTGAAAGAGACCCCTGTTGACTCTGAACCAGCGCAACCAGAGACTGTTGAACGTGTTGCCGTGGGGTGTGGGGAAAGCAGGATCCAGGTGGAAGTCAGCCAGGACTTGCTAGGCTTGGGCGAGCTGATCCTCCCCGAGGATATCACCCTTGGTGGTTGTCCAGCCACTGAGGTCGACAGCTCGTCTAATGTGCTGGTCTTTGACTATGAGCTTCATGACTGTGGCAGCACGCGAGTGGTGAGGCTTTTCTTCTTTATAATTCATTACTATCACACGTTTTGGGCAACAACTATTAATTTGTGGTTCTTGTTTCCTCAGATGACGGGGAACACCTTAGTTTATGCTTTTACTTTGGTCTACAACCCTGACATGTCCGGAGGTCGCATCACAAGGAGCCATGCTGTCGTAATTGGAGTGGAGTGCCATTACCAGAGCGATATCGGCCTGCACAAACCCACTTGAGTTTACTCTCTAGAGATTGACAATAAAGTTTTTTTGCTTTCCCAGCACACGTGTTCTTTCTTGCTCTATTCACTTTTCATTGTCTATGACTATTTCTTTTTTTCTGTTAGGGTTGGAAAAAAAGCCCTAATAGGTTGTATAATGCGATTGTAAGTTTTATTCAGGAATGCGTGCTCGTCCCACCCCCCCCCCCGCCCAATTTCCATTGATAATGCGTAGTGTAAACCATCACCCCAACGTAAGCTGTTAGTCAAAGTTTTAAAGACCTTGTATTGGGATAGATGGCGATCTTGTCTCCAGCACACAGGTGTGCAACTTGGTGCTTCATACAGATTTGTTAGTCATCTTCTACACCGCTTGTAGAGGACCCGGGACCTCAAGTGGGAGCGACACATCAGCTCCGTCACCAAGAAGCCTCAGCAAAGGATGTTCTTCCTGAGGCAGCTGAAGAAACTCAACTTGCCAAAGATCCTGAAGCGAGATAGAAAGATTGTAGCTGACCCCTCTCACTCCGGACAAAGCCTTGTTGTGCCCCTTCCATCTGGCAGGAGGCTGAAGTACATCAGGACCAAGTCCTCCCGCTACAGTTTCTTCCCGTCTGCAGTTGCGCTCAACAGCGCCTCCCCACTGACTGACTCTGTCATCCCTCCGGACACTTTCCTCACACTAGGTTGTCTTGTTTTCCATTGTAGTCTTGTTTTGCACCAACTGCCAAGTAAAATTCCTCGTATGTCTGACATACTCTGGCGATAAATGTATTCTGATTGTCGGTGGGGGAGGGAGATCAATGGGTGTTGGGTGCGAAATGGGGTACCCCCTGGACTAGCAATGTTGGTGTCACCAATTAAAATAGCGTGCGTGTCTTAGCACTGTGGGAGGAAGCGTGCAGGCAGAGGGAGAACATGCACACAGTTCATCACAGAAGGCGCCAAACCAACACACCACCCCCCACTATACAGATGTAATCTTATAAGATATAAGACGCACCACAAACGTATATTTGTGTGTGTACATATATATTATAATTGCACTTCCACAGTACATACGCAACTGACACTTGCCTGCCGTCTCGTTCTTCACTACTCCGAACACTTAAAGCTGTTTTTTATTTGCTCAATGGTTATTTTTGAACTGGAATGTATGTTGTTGAATTTGTAGCCAATGAAGCCCTCACTTTTATTCTATTTGACTACTTTCGCAAACACATGAGAGAAGGCCATACTGTGTGGCTAAAAGTCTATTAAGGAATGACTGTAAAGTTAAATCATCTGCCTACACGTTACACTGTGGGTCAATCCATTTAGCACGGGTGCCACGTTCATCACTTTCACCGTTTATGTGTTTCAACATGTGTATTTACTTTTATTATAGGATTAGCTATATTCTCAGTTTGTAAAGCTCCATTTAGAATGTGTTGTGTTTTTTGTACATGCATATCAACCTGGAATATTGATCTGTTCGGAAGTTCATTATTTAACATCTGTCAAGGCTGTTAGTTATTTAGAGCTACGTAGACAGATGGAGCCATTATGAGTCATCTGTACTCACTATTGCATTGATTGGCGGAGATTAAGGTTGTTGAGCAAACAATATCTAGGATTTCCTCAGGCAAGAATTTTCCATTCCCAGTTTCCATTAGCTGCTCCGATTTCAGGTGAAATAATTTACACAGTACTATTTAACATTTCTAGGCAAAGCAGAGAAGTTTAAAACCTTTTCTTGGCTCTAATATTTTCTTATCCCACATTTAACAGGTCTATTTCATGTTTTTCTTGCACAAAAAAACGCATGTACTTTCCCAGTACCCATGTAAAAAAAGCACTGCCGGAAGGGCATTATGTGTTCCTAAACCTCAGGAAAGTAAGTGTGTGGATTGGATTATTTCATGGAAAGCAGACTCAAACAATTCTATGTCCTGCAACCTGTCCAGCCAGACCAAACAACCAAACAAAAGCATCATTGTGAGGAGAAGTTAGTTGGAGGCTTAGCTAGCCAAGCTTGGTTGTAAGGATACTTGCCACCCAGTCCAGGGGTGTATTAGTGAACTTATAGGTGGGGAAACTATAAAGGTAAAAGTCCAAGAAAAATGTAAGACAACTGAATTCTATCTTTGTAGGATATTCACTTTCCTGAATCTCACCCTTACTAGCTGGCAAGTATGATTTATTTGTCCTGCTAAGTAGATAAGTCTTTGGCAAACCAGCTAGATGAACCTACAGATGTCAATGGAAATGCACGACTTGTTGCTTTTATGACATTTACGAGCACATTCTATTTTGCAGAACTTGAGTGGAAACCACAGGAGATATTTTTTATGTTAAAACCTTCTCTTGTGAAAATTACCTCTGCAATAAGAAGAATAATACGAATTTCTCCTCCATTGAGCATGTGGACCGAGCTCCAGTCAAGTCGGTCACAGTGGGACATTTGCCCAACTTGACTCAAGATTTTCATTCCTGACAGGATTGGTTGAGAAACACATGTATCTTGTCCAAAGCAAAGGGAAGCAATCTACCTGGCACTGAAGTGTCCTTTGACCGTGGCCACATCCACACAGTTTTGTGTGTGTGTGAGGAAGGAGCACCCTGAACTTGGACGGAAAGCTTTGGAGCAGCTTCCTTTGCCTCCACATGTTTATGATAGGGTTCCTTCTCTGCAACAACTGTGATCAGAACAAAGTAAAGAAACAGACTGTTTCAGGAGAAGAGCTGGATCACAGCAGCCTCCCTGCCACCGAGACTGACAAAGATCCCCAGTGAAGCACAAGTTGCTTACTCAAATGTAAATAAAAAAAGCACTCAGTTCAATGTAGCAATGCAGTTTACATAGTTGTGAGGGCTCAAACCCAACGTGGCGGCTGGAGGCCATGAGGGGGCAACGAGGAGCGCGTTCCCCGGAGAGCACCTGCAGGAGAGCGCTCTATAAGACCGGCCTGACCCATCAAGACAGCGTGAGGTATTGTAAGTTCGCTTCCCTACTGAGCCGTAACCTGTCTAAACTGTATCCCTGTAGAACCCGTGAACCCTGTGTGTTGACCTTCCGCCTTCCTCCGACTCCGAGCCTGGCTTGGATGCCTCCTCGTCTTTCCGTGTCTGACCACTGCCTGTCCCTGGATTTTCCCCTATTGCCTTGCCCCTATTGCTTCGACTGTTGCCTGTCTCTGCAAGAATAAAACATTGGGAGCTCTGCTCGTGGGTCGAAGTCTGCCTTCTGAGTCCATTCCTGACAATAGTTGACAGTTTAACATATCAGATGATGGCACAGTGATGTGTACTACTACCTATTTTTCTCAACCAAAAATGCTTTTGTCTGTAAGGGAGTATGTGGCTAAAAAAATACTTCACAAGCAGTACATCACTAATTAATCATGTATCTTCAATTACTGGAAGAATTTACGTTTTGTAAATGAAACTGTGAAGGCTGGTTTGTGTACCGGCATCATTGTGTTTGGAAGCACCTTATTATTAGCGTATGAAGGGCAGATCTATTTCTCATTAATGGCGGAGCGATATTAGTTTTATGTGGAGAGAGTTCTCTCACATCACCGAGATCTGTTATCACATCATCATAACTTCCTGTACGAGCGCTATCGATGCTGCCGACAAAGAATAATTTATTTACAAGAAGACCTTTTCCGAGCCGTAAATGGTGAACACCACACGCTTAGCTTTCACTGTCCCAGACTGTCCCATAAACTGTCCTCAGACGGTACATTTTTATACAGTGTTGGTGATGCGTAGATCATTGGGAAAGCTGTTGCATTCTGAGCAAAGTTCTGTTTGTTTATTCAAAGTTTAAGAAATTTTGGCAGGTGTCACTGATTGATCGAAAATCTGATTCACCAAATTAACAGCTGTAAGACAGTTTCAGACTGGCTGTCTGTGCTTATGAGCCAAACTACAAGGCACGCAAAGTGTTCAGTCACAGCCGTCACATAACTGGAGTCACATGACTTCTGATGGCGTTGTGATGGGAACTGCACATATTACACGTTACACTGATATTTTCAGTGTTGTAACTTCAGTTGATTGACATTGGTATGCTCATTGCAAATGTGTTTTTTTTTGTTTAAATTGTGTAACAAATCATTTCTTGTGTTTTATGTTGACATTTATTTAATTCAGTGTGTTCTTGGTCCCATCACGGTGAAAGCTAGACCAAAGTGTTTGATCTGATTCGATTACATTTAGGCCAACTAAAAAGCCTCCAATTGCAAGTACATTCTGGACAATTGTTTTCTCTCAATGGGCTTGTTCACGTTTTATTTTGCGTAAGCAGGACTTGACCCTCACAATTAAAGACCACTTTGCTCTCTGTTTTGTGGCAATGGACTTCGTTGTTGTGATTTGCTAAGGCTCATGGCAGATCATCACACAGTCGCATCAGTGCTGTAAAAATGTAAAGAAGGTTCCCCTCTGTGCTGCTGTCAGTTGTCATTTCAGAATTCACCAGATGCAACGCTGCGCCACCCCAGACGCTTCCAATCCGCAGCAAACCCCAGTGTATCAAAGGATTGCAGCTATCGTGTTCTTCACCACCACCACTGTCTGGCATTGTGTTAATATATACTTGATATTGCTGTAGAAACCTGTTTTATTGATATTTTCTTTTTCACTGCAAAAATGACTTTGTAGAGAAATTATATAATTAAGACCAAATATATTATTTATTTAAAATAGTTTGGGATCCTAAAGAAGACAAGTTAAGATTTACACAAAGAGGCCATAAAAGTAGTGTAAGATGAGAGAGGTCCAATATAAATACCAGGTCCATTTACAATATGTAAACCATTCCTAATGTTCCTTTGAATACCCATGACTGGAAGGGACATGTCAATAGAGTATTCATATCTACGCTATAGTTTTATCCAGCTGGTTATCTGCCAGCATTTAAATATTTATACAATTTATTGAGCGCAGTCTTACTTCACAACATGAAAGGCGGCATTAAAATCACAACTTCCTAAATTCAAACTTCAATCGGCATGGCTATCAGTTACTGCAACTTCAGCCCAAGACCTGATTAGTGGTAGCCCTGTCAAATTAAATGTGCATGTCTGCGCAACGTATTGGACTTTCTGAAGCCAAATCGCCCACTCAGAGAGTCAACTTGGAGGCCAAATCTCTGACATGGCACAATCAGAATGTCCTTATTGGAGTAGTCTATTGCCTTGATTAAGCTCGAGTTTCGCCAATGAGGCACCAGCCGGGGCCAGAGCTCCCTGGGGAATCAGCAAAGTGGGAAGGAAATACAATAAAATGTCACGGCCAATTAAACTATAAATGCATTACGTTTTGCTCACCAGTTGCTTGCCTTTTCCAGCAAAAGGATTCTGGGAATGGTACTGCCACCCAATATGCGTAATGTGAAAATGCTCTAATGTCTTTTTTCCTGGGTCAACATGCTAAACATAAATTCTGGTGCAGCAGACTCTCCCGAGCCTTTAGGACCAATAATTCACTTATCTGTGAAAGATGCATGACATGGAAAAAATGAGTGATGTTTCAATCAAGTGCAGAATTGACATGATTCACCGTGATACTTAATTTATCCTGTCAACCATTGGTTGTTATTTAACATTTTAGAAGTTAGTAATCATACTAGTGGATCATAAGTGATGGACTGATCATGTATATGACTTTCTGGCTTCCATGACAGCGGATCAATTGTAAGCCTGTGTGTGTGCTGGCTCAGAGCAAAACAATGTTAATGATTGATGACTTTGTTTGCTGTCTGTTTATATAGGGTATGGGAGCAAACCTCCTAATATTATTAACAACAATGGATTAATTAGCAAATCCTTTATTTACCAAAGATTGCAGGGTACTGTATCTGCCCACAATGTTATGTCATAATGCAAAATTGTGAATATTCAGGAATTTGTATCCACTATGAAACATTGAAAACTCTGTTAAATCTTGAAAAACAGTTATGGAAGAAGACTGAACAAACAAAAATGTCTAATTCACATCTTTAATACAAATCCAGATGATTTGAAAATAACTGTTGTTGGGTGGCATTAAAACAAAGGCTAAGCTTTGGAATGTATTGCTGCTAAAGAACATAAATCCCCTGCAAGTAATTTGTCCTCACCTAGGTTTGATTTTGAGCAACAAACATTTATTACACATGTATAACATTGAAATAGTGCACAATCTTCGATTGGACTCCATCCTAAACCGGGATAATCAAGGGGCCGGGATGGCTCGGCAGAATCCCCTCCGAGTTCAGACACTGGTGGTGGTGGTGAAGAAGGGAGATGATGAAATCCAAGGATGAGTGAAGAATGCCTCATAGCTGCTGAAAGGTCTTCTATTTCTGTCACACATTTGTCCTCATCATAGTTTATTTTTCTTCTTCGCTGCCTGTTCACTAACTCTCCTGTCATTTCAGATCCTCCCACATCGTCTGCTAATTTCCCTGGTTCTCCTTGCCCTCACCTGTGGTACCTCCCCTCATCAGCCACTCACTATTTAAGCCCACATTCTGTTGTTCCCTGCGAGATTGTCTTGTGTGTTTTGCCGAGTTTTCCAGCGTTTCCCCAGTATCCTGATCACCTGTATTCTGACCTTGTCTGCCCGTCGACCCCGATTTACCTGCCTGCCCCTTTTTGGATTTGTTTGCCTTTCTGATTGCCATCCCGGTTCCGACTCCTGCCTGTCCTGATCTACGGGTTCTCTGCCTGCCCTTCTGGATTTGTTTGCCTGCTGAAGGATCTCCCGGTTGTTTGGGTCGTTGTTTGGGTCGTGCGTTTGGGTTCCGTTTGTAAACCGGCGCCAGCAAGTGTGACAATTCGTGAACCCCATCTGTTCTCACACGAACAGACCCTTGAGTCTCATGTCTCCAAGACCTTCATTTTGAAAGCAGCTATGTTTGCACCAATTTATGGACTTAATAATCTCAGACTTCGGGATGGAACTCAGCAGTGGTACAAATGGCCTGCTGCCACATCTCAAAGTAATACGGTCAGCACTCATTTCCACAATGTGCATTGTTCCATTGTTTGTGCTCTGGTGTAAGTGAATATTGTCGGAAATATGAGTGTTGGCCAAACAATCTAATTGGAACTAAACTCCTCTGTTGCTGCAATCAACTCTATATGACAACAAGCATCTTCTTTAGCAGCCTGTAGGTGTCAACTGTCCATTCACTTTCAAGACATTTGACCAGGATGGATCAATATTTGTTTAAATATTTAAATAAATATCATATATCCGGTCATTTGATATGCTGAAAGTTTCTGCTTGAGCTGCAAGATCCTTTTTTATTGCAGTATTTCTCAAGGTCAATATTTCCGAAACAGAAAGGCAATCTTTGTACTGTATCATCTCTATTTGGAACCCAGCTGGTAATTTTTTTGTCCATGGCCTTGTAAGATTTACGTAACTTTGATCGTAAGTGTTTATTTGTGCAATTACTCCTCCCAGAAACTGGATAATAGACAGGGAATAACACCTTAAACTCACCTCTGACTTGCAACTGAAATGATTCAAATTCCATCCAGTTTGAGTAATAAAGAAGGTAAAATTTATTTGTGGCAAAAGGGACGATGTTGGTATCCAAAATATTTTTGTCCCTGTGTGAGCCATTACACGTGTATTTATTTACCATCACAATCTAATCTAATCTGATCCCTAACTGGATCCATCGTGTTATGATCTATTGTGTATATTGTTAGGGGTTTACACCACATAGATATCTTGGGCGTTTGTATTTCCCACTTTATATTATTTTATTGTAATTTTCATAATTAGATCATTAGCCTACAAAATTATTGATAATATATTGAACTATAGATTGATGAATGGAACTAATTAAGTTAAATTGATTTATTTGAACATAAATATGACATCAAATACTTTATGAACGCACTGTGCTTTTAAATCTACATCAAATCTGCCTCCTAACGTTTGACCAATCGGCGTCTCTGACACACAACTCCCTCGCTGCATCGTAGACCAATCAGAGCTCATCTTTCTACATCGGTAGCGCACTCAAGTTGTAGCAGTCTGGTTGGTCTCATCTCGAGTCAAACAGCGCAGCGAGCCTATCCGTCGTGTGGCGGACGCGGTAAGTGTACCGTTGTGTACACACAAAATGCCCGGAAAGTGAGTGAAAAGGACACTAGGACTGTCCTGACATTGGCGCTGGATTTTGTGAGAGTTTTCTGACCAAAAACCTGAGTCTCCTGCGCCGTATCCGCAGCATTAGGTAGGTGTTTTTTTTTTGGCGCTGTGATGTTGTTGCTATGTCCTCTCTGATGGGTCCCTTTAGTGCGAGAGATACGACATTCAAAGGCACATTCGTGTGCAGCGTGTTTTCTTTAAACCGCATTATGTCAGCTTCTTGACCTCAACATAGCTAATTCACCCGCGGGTGACACTATTGCTCGTGTTCGGCGGGTTGGCTTTTAGGATCAGATAACCGTACTACCCCGTCTTATATAATCCCGTATAAATGACCACCATACCGTGAATGCATTTAATCGGGTGTGTAACGTTACGTTGACGGACAGGGCCCGTAAGGTAAGGGGATTCATCTGCCGTGATTATCGGCTGACGTGACATTAGGTCACACACACCGTTAAGATCTTTTTTTTTTACACATTTGAGGAGGCAACACTCTGCACTGGAAATACGCATGATTCACATAACACTTCCATGACACTTCTATTCATTTCATCTAGAAACCGTCTCCCGTCTATTCCACTCGAACGGAGCGTTTATCACGCTACTGAACGTCCACGTTTCCATGTCCATTTCTAGGCTTTGGGGTTTAGATACTCCTGTTAAATTAACCAGACCGCATCACAAACGGACCCGTCCATTGGCTTCGGTTGAACTGTGCTCCTCCCGAGGTTCGAGACGTCTGTTGAATGCAGAACTTTAATAGTTTGGTTTGAGGTTGCGCAGGCCTATGACTTCAATATATAAAGGAATGTGATTGGGTTGTGTACGTGTTTTGGCCTGTAAGTGCAGCTTTGAAAACCAATGGCCAAGCCCTAGTTAATCACATTGGTTTAGCTTATGTGAAGTAGTTGGCTCCATATATTCATGCGAGATCCACAGACCGTGGAAACCCAGTTATTTTCTTGGCAAAGTTCTGTCAGCCGTCTAAAGCATTTTTGATTGCTTACTGTCGATGTCAAACTAGCAGGAAAATTGCTGCTTCATAAATTGTTCAGAGGATTTAAAAGCTGAAGTAGCCCCTCTTGGCAAGGCTTGTTGAGTTTACCAACCCCTCACTTCAGTCTCCAAATGAGGGCTCTCAATGGATTATGTCATTGTAACTACACACATTTTGTCTCCAAGGCAGAATGTCACTGGGTGGACTCTGCTGTCCTCGTGGACTTTGCTGTGCTCTCAATTCTCATCGTTTGACGGCTGTCTTTGAAGTGTCAACAATCTCCCCACCAGTAGCTAGTATGTTTTCATACCGCAGTCTTTCAGGGACACAGTGGTGGTCCTCTGCAGTCTGTGTGCCGTGCAGGGTAAATGTTGAAATGGAAGTGAACTAGGGCCCGGGGCATGTTGGTAGCTTCTATCAGTCCTAAAATGGTCCGTTTGCCTGTCATCCTCCTGCTGTTTGACACGTTAAGGAATTCTTCTGCATAGTTATCTGCTGTATATCATGCCTCTGTTTTTTTACTTCCAATTTAAAAAAAAAAAATCTCTCCACTGACTCGAGGCACGGAGCGGTTTCCGGGGTCAACGAACACTGGAAGTAATCAAAGTTGCATTAACTTAAAATATTTTATCGCATTAATCTAAACTACAATAATCTAAACTACAATAATCTCATAGATTAACAGGTTAACTTTGACTGGCCACACTGACTGTGTGTGTGTTTTTAATTTTTATATATATATTAGTGTGTTGCAGTGCTATTTAAGCCGGAGGACAACTAGATGCATTTGAGAGTTATGTTCATATAATTTCTCAGTTCTTTTGAATAAAGAGCCCCTTATGAATGAGGTCAAAGCTCAAGGCACTACATGTCCTAACATCTTGTATGAAGGACCAACAATAAGTTACCGTATCACTTTTTTTTCCTTCTTCTTCAGATTGGTTGTGACTCACTAACTTTCACTATTTAAAGTGCACCAGGATTTTGCTCGCACTACAGTGTTTCTCCTACCATTTATAACAGCGCGAACACGCGTACCAGCGGAAAGACATTTCTGTCTCTAAATGGTCGCGTTTACAACTCTCCCGTTGCTGTATCGCTCAATCGCAAAAATATGTATAATTAGATGTGTATATATATTTTTGGTTTGCTTATGTCTTAAACTAGCTAACCTTGATAGCATCTTTTTTTATTTTTTTTTATCTGTAGCCAACCGTAACTGACACCTAGAGTTTGGTATCAAGGACTGATGCCATATTGGTACCGGTTCACATACGACCAATATCTACCGAAACACTTCAGGGCTTCCTTTCTTCACCTTTTTTTTTAATGTTTATCCACAAAAGGGAACAAACCATACCGTAAAAATAGTCTTTTTTTTTTCATTGGTTTGATTATTAAATAATTGTTAGTTGCAGCCCCAGTTGCAAGAGTGATTTTAAATTGTTGAGATTTTTCTGTTTTAGCAACTTACCCAAATAAATACATGGAAATCTATCAAGTTGAATGCAGTCTCTTTTACACATCTGCTTTTATGATTGTGTATTGTCATGCTTACCAAGTTAACAGCACACACAAATGATGTTCATTTTGATGGAATACCCATATAAAGCAAGTTTTATATTCCACATTCTATTCATAAAACAGTCAAATAACCGATAACCGATAACCCAATGATAAAAATCTCCAGAGCAACACTCTCACAAAGACGGTCCAAGACCAGCGTGTCCAGCTGCCTTTCAAACTGTGTTTGTACTACTAGAGGCCTTCCTCTGTCGACTCATTGGCAGATCCATTCCAACGTGTCACTTCACTGATTAGTGATGCATCAGTTACAACCTTTGCCTTTGAAATGGTGGTTGTATATCTGCTCGGTGTTTCATTTCTTTAACCGGGTATATGGTAGCAACTTTTCGCAAGGCAGGAAGGACTGCTGTGTCGTGACCACTTCCTGTGTGAACTGCATGTATTGTTCAGTAAGACATTAACTGACATTTAGTTTGCTTTTCAAGTGGGTGAGTAATGGTTCAACTAATTTATGGAGAAGGCATACTGCTTAGGCAGTATGAAGACTTATTGCTGTTGAGTTGGTGAATATGATTATTCTTCTGATGAAACAACTTCGCACTTAAGTCTGTTCTGGTTTGGATCCATCCGTGTTGTCAACTTATCATTTGGCAAGCAAGTGTGTGTTTTATTTACAACTAGCTACAGAACAAACCCCATAGGGTGCTTATCTTGCAGTGTTTACTCCACCTTTTTATATATGTTAAGTGTATTAGAAAGAGAAGCATGTCGGTTCCCTAAAGCCTGTTTTATGCTTCTGTGTCCAGCTGCATCCAGCCTGGTCACAGTCCAGCTGGTTGATCCTCTAGTAGAGGGAACGTTCAAGGAATGTACCAGATAAAATGTTTTCAGACTTGATAAAGGAGGGACCATTTGTCAGTATGAGCAGGGCAGGTAGCGACACAAGGGAGCTTGGAGTTCCGGTTTCCAAGCACAAGTTATAGGCTGTGGAGGACAAATGGAGACAGCGTAGTACATGGATCAGCCCCCCACAGAAACCTTTTAACCTCTCCTAAGAAGAAACAATTGAGAGGCCAGTAGAACCCTACTGTTACTTTTTTGTCCTCATTGGTTTTGCGGGCTTCTCCCACTAGGGCTTCATCAGGTAGTTATTAAGTGTTGATGTGGTTTGGTTTCACCGGTGCTCCATGGAGAGCGGTGTCATTCTCCACTGCTTCCCCTAACCGATCAATTGGAAAAAATAAATCCAGCAAGTAGGATACTATATCAATAACAGGAGGAGAAAGCCTCAATTCATTTAACACAAACACATTTCAGCACCAGTGCAAGATGTAACACGACACTGGTCTGAGTCAACCAGACATACAAAAGCGAGACAAACACAGGTTGAATGTATAATTGACACCTTTTACTATTTAATAATGATGAAATTTGTGTTGAAATAAGAAAAGTGATGTTGATTGGAATTGATAGGCGTGTGTTAATACCTCACATGCTTTTGTATTTCCCACATTCCGCCTCTTTGTTTTGCATTGCTGCAAAACACTGAATGTTCGGTTTAATATTATAGATGATTGTTGTGCATTTAGTATCCTCTGTCTATATCATTTTGTTCAGTGGCTGTTTTTTTGTAAAGACTTCTTTTAAAGGGAATGATGTCAGAGGCTGGACCTGTGCTGCACTCGGCCTCCCACATTTCTTCTGACGGCCAAAGTGAATCGGATGGCGGAGTTTCCCTTTAAGGCAGCAGCCTTAAGGCCTCATTGTGCTTCTGCGTCGGGTCGCGTTGCATTTCACCACCAGGACGCAAGGGGCTGTGGGGTTCGCAAATCTCTTTGCTAGTTTGTTTCGGTTCCGTGCTCCGTTTCCGCGTTTTCATTTCTGACAACGGTGAGCGAAAGAGAAAGAATGTTGTTGCAGCTGGCGCTAATATTTTGTTGTTTAATGTCGATCTCTTTCCTCGAGTTGTGTGCCATTTGGCAGTCTTTGTAGTGCGCTGAGGAACGCTGTGCGACACAGATGGTCGTACTTTCGTACTTCCGATCAAACATTCAACTTGGTCCATCGTTGAAAACAAACTGAAAATAAACTTTAAAACTGGCGGTATAGCGGTAGGGGGAAACCGGAAAAGCTACCCTCTGGTCAGAGTACACATCATTTCTAATCACAGGCCTGCGGTCTGCGTCGCCTCGACGCGTAGTTACAATTTTTTGGAGGTGCACGTCGAGCTACGGCGTAGGGTACGGCGTAGGAGTGACGGCGTAGCCACGGCCGTAGCCACGCCGCCGATTCGACGCAGAAGCATAAAACAGGCTTTAGGGAACCGACATGCTTCTCTTTCTAATACACTTAACACGTTAGCAGCCAGGAACATTTTATGACTTTCCCTCCCTTTTTAACAATGAATCACCACAAAGAGGTCGCAGAGATGTGAGATAAGGTATTGGGTCTAAAAGCAAAGGCAAATGTATAAACATTAGGGCTGTCAACTTTAGTCGTTTAGTCGACTAATCGGTCGGATGCCGTCTTGGTCGACTGACATTCTCATTGGGCGACCAGTTGCATTTTTTTTTTTTTTTTTTACACCCCCAAAAAAATGTTCATTGCTTTACTCCTTGATAGTTATTCCTTTTTATAAGCAGTTGTATATTACTGTAATCTAAATATAATTATCCTATGTTTTATCCCGAACTTTAAATGCTTTAATTCAGACTATTTTGTAACAGCGCCACAGTTCAGCGCACCGCGTAGAACACACAAAGAACTTCCCCTCGCTTAAAAAAAAAACGCTTTAACGTCCGTGAGCTGAAGTTCAGAGGTCGCTTCTTTATTAAAGAGCGAGCTCCATCACCTCCGCGTCAGGGGGGAATAGTAAGGCAAATGGTTCAGCTGACCGGGAGTGGGGGATAGTAGGGCAAACGGGGCAGTTGTCGGTGAAACGGTTTAACCGACCTGTGTTAGACAATCGGGCCTGAACCAAGCCAGATCCAAGCTTTTTTGGGTCGTCACTCGTCATGAAAAAATAAAAGGTCCTGGCTACAATATGCAATATGCTACAAAATGTCAACTGTTGGCTTGAGCACAAAAAACGTTCTGTTAAAGAAGACGTGACTCCTCCTGACAAGTTTCCCTTCTGTGGAATTATTAGATTAGATTGTTGGCTTTTATTTGCTGTTGCTATTTTAGAATGTTGCTGATAAAATTATTCTTTTCATATGGTTTTGTTGTGGACTTGAGAAATGTTGCCCTGGTGTATAATTACAACTAATATTTGTTTTGTTTAACAATTCAGGCCTCATGGAGCTGGGGACTCAACGGCTGCTGTACACCAGGGAACTTGATCCATGCCCGGTTCCCGGAAACCTACCATAAAGAGTGGGAACCTTGATTTCCCTTAGTTCGTGTTCCGTGGTGATATCGACCTCTCCTGCCCGTGGCCTGCAAAATGATTGGCAAACTGAAACAGAACTTGCTGGTGGCGTGTCTGGTCATCAGCTCGGTCACGGTCTTCTACCTGGGCCGCCACGCCATGGAGTGCCACCAACGCATTGAAGAGCATGGCCAGTTGGGTGCCATCCTGCCTCTGTCCGCCCTGGGGGGCAGCATGCGGACCACCTTACGGACAGGCCAGAATCTTAGTATGCCCTTTGTTTACAACAAAGACATGCCACTCATCTTCATTGGGGGGGTGCCCCGCAGTGGGACCACGCTAATGCGAGCCATGTTGGATGCCCACCCGGAGGTGCGCTGTGGCGAAGAGACTCGCGTCATCCCTCGTATTCTGGCCATGAAGCAGATGTGGAGCCGCTCAGGCCGGGAGAAGATGCGCCTGGACGAGGCAGGCGTAACAGATGAGGTGCTGGACGCTGCCATGCAGGCCTTCCTGCTGGAAATCATTGTCAAACACGGAGAGCCCGCCAACTTTCTCTGCAACAAGGACCCTTTTGCTTTGAAGTCGCTCTCCTACCTGGCCAAGATTTTTCCACGTGCCAAGTTTGTGCTCATGATTCGCGACGGCCGGGCTTCTGTCCACTCCATGATCTCGAGGAAGGTAACCATCGCCGGATTTGACCTGGGCAGCTACCGCGACTGCCTGACCAAGTGGAATCGGGCGATAGAGAACATGTACAGTCAGTGCCTAGATGCAGCTGACAAATGCCTACCTATGCACTACGAACAGTTGGTCCTTCATCCTGAGAAATGGATGAAGACGCTGCTGAAATTCCTTGACGTTCCTTGGAATGATTCAGTCCTCCGCCACGAGGAGCTCATTGGGAAAGCAGGAGGAGTGTCCCTCTCCAAGTAAGTAATCTTGACGGCTACTAGAACATTTAGCTGTAGTAGTTATAGCAAAGATGCCAATCAAGCTCAGTCCCACAGGTTAATAACCTTTGCTGGGCGACCGGGCCAGCCGGAGCGGGGTCAGACAGGGTAGTAGGATCCGCAGCCTCTGTTCGCTTGTGCGAGTGTGCGCACGTGTCTGTGGACAATTGTAGGTGTGAAAAAGACAATCCAGACTTTCCTGGGGGGCGGGGTCTCCGCGGACACATAGAGATGGTGAATCGTCAATTAGATGGAGTCTTTAGTAGGGCTGCAACTAACTAATTATTTTCGTAATTGATTAATCTAATAGTCCTTTTTTCTATTGTTCGATTAATGAACTCCAGTCCTTGCAGATAAAAAAAAAAAAACACCAAGCACTTAAATTGTAAAAATCACATTTGCATCCTACCCTTGTTTTTTTTTTTAAACAAAATTATGAAATGAATCCGCTCAAACAGCACTGTAATACGTTTAGCATCCATCTTGCATGACCCCCCACAACTTCTTGCCTCTTTTTTAAATGATGATGAGTGGGGGTTAAAGAATCCAATTTCACAGGCAGACGTCACACTTGAGTGTCATTTACTCTACCCGTTTCGGCTTCTGAATAGCTAAAGGGGTTGTCGTTCTTTTGCTCGTCATTCTAGTTGGATTCAATAGGGTCAGAACGTGAAATCGGCCAACCAAAGCCGAACACACGTCTTGTCTAACTAGCACTACTAGACCTACTGGAGGAAAGTGGTAGTAGTAGTAAAACTGAACAAACGTGGGATTCTGTAGTGACTTACCTTGCAAAAATCCGCTTTTATTAAATATTTTTTATTTCCAGCTTTAAAATGAGCATACACGGCTGGCCTTTTTAAATGAATATTTCCTATGTTTTTGCAAAGCCTCAGGACTTTCCATCATTAGGTCTCATTTAGAAATGAAGCGTAGTACTGCACTATAGTACTGTAAGCAGCTTCTCCCAATGGCCCGACCTGGTGTTTTGCACACCCAAATCCTCTGGGAGAGCTACAAACTAATTTGTCTTCTGATACCACTGACCAACTTTCTCTCTGCTAAAATAGAACATATTTAACTACCAATTTTTCAGTGGTAGAAGGGGACAGTTGATCAGCTACTATATTTAAGTACAGTTTTGATGCTACTTTTGCACTATCCAATACATTTAGAAACAAGCTAAACAATTTACTTTTTACTTACTGAAGTACAACAAGGTAAGTACAAAGACTGTCGATGTACTAGGCCTGTCACGATATGCGATAAATTGACATGTCGCACACTCTGAAATCGTGTGCAATAATTGTTGGTGCTGCGATATTAATTTTACATTTACGAACGTCCACATTATTTAAGTTGATCATGCTGGCTCTGTCCTGTTTCCTTGTCGAAAGCGGAGGCGTGGCTTAGGCAGCGCACAGGTAGAGCGCATACGGACCAGTGAAGAGAAGCAGTGAACCCACAATAAAGTTTTCTTTTTCGTAACCTCTACAGCCAAACCCGCTAAGATAACAAGTCCCAATGGACTAGATTTTCGAAGGCACAATATTCGGCTTCAGTTTGGGGACATTGAGCCGAAATGAGGAGAGCCCATCAATGTGGCTAGGCCACTCTAGGACCTTGAAATGCTTCTTATGAAGCCTCTCATTTGTTGGCCGGGCGGTGTGTTCGGGATCATTGTCATGCTGAAAGAGCCAGCCACGTTTCAGCTTCAATGCCTTTGCTGATGGAAGGAGGTTTTCACTCAAACACTTCGCGATGCATTCCCCCATTGATTCTTTCCTTTACACGGATCAGTCGTCCTGGTCCCTTTGCAGAAAAACAGCCCCAAAGCATGACGTTTCCACCCCCAGGCTTCACAGTAGGTGTGGTGTTCTTTGGATGCAACTCGACATAGTGTGTTACTGATGGTAGCCTTTGTTACTTTGGTCCCAGCTCTCTGCAGGTCATTCACTAGGTCCCCCCGTGTGGTTCTGGGATTTTTGCTCCCCGTTCTTGTGATCATTTTGACCCCACGGGGTGAGATCTTGCGTGGAGCCCCGGCTCGAGGTAGATTATCAGGGGTCTTGTATGTCTTCCATTTTCTTACAATTGTTCCTACAGTTGATTTTCTTCACGCTAAGCTGCTTACCTATTGCAGATACAGTCTTCCCAGCTTGGTGCAGGTCTGCAATTTTGTATCTGGGGTCCTTTGACAGCTCTCTGGTCTTGGCCATAGTGGAGCTTAGAACTGTGACTGTTAACGTGACAGGTGCCATTAATACACCAGTGGAGGACAGGGGAGCCTCTTAAAGAAGAACTTACAGGTCTGTGAGAGCCAGACATCTTGCTTGTTTGTAGGTGACCAAATACTTATATTCCTAATCATAATTTACCAATAAATTAATTAAATCCTACAATGTGATTATTTATTTATTTTTTTGTCTTTTTGTCT
This sequence comes from Apeltes quadracus, assembly GCA_021346845.1. Lineage (NCBI taxonomy): Eukaryota > Metazoa > Chordata > Actinopteri > Perciformes > Gasterosteidae > Apeltes > Apeltes quadracus. The sequence continues at coordinate 17,980,725 of CM037917.1, read as the reverse complement.
CTCATAGTTGAAGTACCTATGATTAAAATTACAGGCCACTCTCGTCTTTAAGTGGGAGAACTTGCACAATTGGTGGCTGACTAAATACTTTTTTGCCCCACTGTATTTTTGTTTTGTTTTACTTGGGATATATTTTTTCACATTCTAATGTCAAACTATTCTGACAAATAAAACGTTTGTTCTTTGAAATAACGTACGCTATTGTGTTTGTTATCAGTGGCATAAAATGGTCTGAAAATTGCAATAATATCGCATAAAACAAAAATGTTACATCTTGTACGTATATATAACAAAAACAGACTTGCCGATATCTATCTATCCTCTTGGTATCCCTACTTACCACATGCATGCGATGTTTATAAATAAATAAATGAATTATATTTCAGATGCAAATGTCTGCATTCTTTGTTTCCCCCATCAAACTACAATTGGTTTGATTTATCTTTCGCGAGCTACAGTTTTTTTTGTTTTTTTTTTTGTGGCATTTGCAACACAACTTTCCACCTCAGTAGCACAAATGCTATGGACAAAAACTCCTAATAAAAGTGCCATGTGGGTCACCTGTTGGGAAAGCGCGAAGAACCCTGCAGCTACAACAAAGTTCAATATCTATTTTTCATGCAATGATGCTGGCAACATATGTTTCCAATTGGTTCTGCATATAATCAAATCACACAACTTTTAAAGGGCCCATATTTTGATTTATTTTTCAACAAGTTAAAATGGGTCTTTAAGTTCCAGAAAACAGGTTTCTGAAGTGGTTTGCTGGAAATAGGCTTGTAGGAAACGATTGTTACCTCCCTGTACTCCCCTGTTTCAGCCCCTTTCACAGTGCTGTTTTCTGCTGCTCAATCCAGTGAACCAAGCTGAACGACCCAGAAGCTCACCAGCTCACCAACCTACTGCCAGGTGTATGGTGGTTCAAGTTTAGATAGCACGTAGACTCAAGTGCTCCTCATCCATGCAAGAACACTTGACTGCTCCGGCTCAACGACAAGGGCTCTTTTAAATGTTACTTGCACAATGGTAGAATGCTGAGCCACTTGAAATGGAAGAACAAACTGGAGGCTAAACTGTACTAAGTAGAGCTAGAGAGAGTGCACACGTCACCCCACCACAAATTGAATCTGATTAAATATTAATGAATAGCGGCCATAACCAAAGTGCTCTGGGCTGAGTTGCAGATAGGCATATAGGCTCTGCTTTGTCTTAACGGGGCCAAAACTGATTCACCGTGTGGTTAGCAAACGCGACGCGGACACAGCAGAGTTTCCCACCAAGAAAGTAATACTTCTCTGCATCCGTTGGTTTAGCTGCGAGGTGGTCAACAACTGTAGCGACGCTGCACCTTTGTGTAGCTCACATGAGCAGTTCCAGGTCATGGCGCAGTCGGTCCAGTTTTGTCTAAAAAAAGAAAAAAACTTCACACACGGCTCTAATGTAAAACAAATGTTGACAAATGCCTTTTAGTGACATTGTGCGTCCACAAGCACGCAAAGAAAAATGTTCAGGCCCCACCACCCCAACAAAATGGCCTGCTGAATTTTTATTGAAATAACGACATGATAGAATAAAGGAAAAAAATGAATTGATTTGATTAATTACCACAGATGGGTAAAATGCAGGGAATAATTTCTCCATGTGGGATTAATAAAGAATTATAAATAAAATATTTTTTTTAAATAGTTACATTTATTAATGTTTGTTTATTTGGGCTGCAGTAGCGTAAGTCACAAAGTTTGTGAGGAGTTTTAGCAATTATTCACCAAAAAATACATTCCTTACTAATAACAGGAGTAGTTGTATTGCTGTACATGACTCTGTATCACAAATTAATTCGTACAAAAAGCATGGACTGTAGAAAATGAAACCCTTTCTGAAGAACGCCATATAGGGCAAAGAAATGAATCCAAGGCAGACAAATGATGCAGCAGAGAAGACGGCTAACCACAAGCGACCTGGTAGCCACCTTTTACATTAAAGTTAAATGATGAAGAGCTCTTTTTAAACGTATTCTATTTAGCGGTTTACACCATAATGCTCCTGACCTGTAGCTCTGTGGCGCTGCGCTTGTTAAAGCACTTTGTCGGCGGTGGTAAACATTTGCATGTATAATAAGCCACACAATAGGGAGAGATTTACGCCTAAACACAAGTGTTTCCCCCCCTTTGATGAAAAGCAGAAAACAGCAACTTCTCTGAATTTGCTTTCAACCAGAGAGAGTAAATCCCGAACGCGGTTATGTCAGACTTTCTGCAGGAAACAAAACCAACCAAAAAGAAATGTGTGTGTGTACACAGATGTTTTATTTTGAACTTGCTCCCTAGCATCCTGCAGCTTCCAACTGTTTCAGAAGGCCCCATTGCAATAAACTCAACCACTAAATCTACCTGACCTTGATTTAGTGGCGGCCTTGCTGAGCTACTTGCTCCATTATTTATCTAAGTGCAGGGAGGGTGTTCCACTCCTCCCCACCGATTCTTCCCATTAGTGATCTTGGTGCCTCCATCTCATTCTGTTATCAGCTGCTGGTGATACAGAACACCACATCGGGCATTAGAGGTCTAGCAATGAATAATTGACAAGCTAGAGGCCAATTAAGTAGTATACTATCAGGCTGAAGGGAAGTGGTCACGGGATGTGCAGAAAGGTTTTAATGTGACATGTCACATTCAAGACCAAGAAGAGGGATGTGTGTACGTAACCTTGTCGGCAGCCTGCCTGTGAATGATTGTAGATTGATGAAAGGAAACGCACTGTTGGGATATTCACAGCCCTCGATTGTCCATCTCATTTTATAATGCTGTTAAGTAGGGATGCAGTTGATCGGATTAAAATTTTAATTTTTCAAGTAATAAATGTTCACTGGATATGCTAGGTTACCATGAAATCATTCCCTTTCTTTTGAGGGTCTAGGGGGGAACTAATGTCTAGGGCCAAACTGGTCATCTCGTTATTGATTCTGACTGCGAGACAGAGCTCAAACAGTGCTGTCTCCTCCAGGTGTGTCTAGCTCACTTTTATTACTATACTAAAATGAAGGCGTGCTTTGAAATCAAGCGAAGATGGGATGAGATACTGAAAATAATCATTTTCATATACTAATTATTGCCTATTTGTTTGAATGCTTTTAACCTGTTGTTCTAAGCTTTATTTTGTTTTTTCTTTCAATTTCATCTTCAGATTTTCAGCTATTAACTTTTCAAAAATGTTAAATTCAGAGGGGTGCTATGATTTTTCAGCTTATTATGCTTGTATTAATATAAATTTAATTCATAACTTTTTAACATGGTTTTTTTCAAATCCTCCTTTCAGCTAGTGCCACCGTTCAAACTTTAAAACGTTGACAAAGGCTTCAACTAGCCTAAACTCAGCTTTTAAAAAAAATATCTTTTCCACTTTTTTTTAATATCACTGATTCAAAAAACGTTTCATTTAGACCGTTTCTGAGATTTACATGGTTGTGTATGGGGATAGCTAGCGGGCGCCCCCTGAAATGAGGGTGAAGGTGAGCTGCACTTCCCACTCGAAGGCATGGAGGAGCTGCATTTGTGAGTGGGCCTGTTGCAATATTCATTCTACATATAAATGAACGTCACCTACATGTAAGTTGATCGCGCAGCCTCTGTGCTGTTTCCTTGTCGAAAGCGGAGGCGGGGCTTAGGCAGCGCACAGATACAGAGCGGATACGGACCAGTGAAGAGAAGCAGTGAACCCATGATGTTATGAAGTGTTCTTTTTCATAACATCTGGCAGCCAAACCCACTAAGATAAACACGTCCCAATGGACTTGATTTCGAAGGCACGATGTTCGGCTTCAGTTTGGCCAAATTTCTGCACAGCAGATTGGAAGTAACTAACTACACATGCAATTCAAAATGAGATTTGTAATCACCACAAAGGTGTATAGGAAGGAATGCAAAGGCTGTTTCTGCTGCTTTTTGAAGGTCGTACCAGTCGGAGAAGGGGAGAGCGAGAGATGTGAGCGGGCCAGCTAAATAAAGACAAAGCTTCACGGTCAATTCAAATACATAGAGTGGATCTGTAACGCGCCACCAAGAACTTTATTAACTAAAACAATTTGTATATACGACAAGAATTGAATTTGTCCTCTGGGAAATTATCTAAAATAAACACAATACCAAATTCAAGCTGGAAGCGGCAATGGTCGAGTCCTTGCTTCTCTGCACACGTCGGGGGGCTAGCCGGACAAACGCCGCTGAGAACGCTTGCGGATCAGTCGTTGTTAACTGCGTGGAGAAACGCCTGGAATGGTGCATTACCAACTTTATCTTAAACGTTATCAATGTCTTTGGTCTTTACTGACAACATTTGAGAAGGATCTGATTAATCTGCGAGGAGAAGGGTGTAAAGTAAAAAACATGTAACTTCATGTTGTCAAGAGGTGGTGCATTGACTGGGATTAAAAATGGTCATATGGATGTCTACAAAGTAAGGAGGTCCTGGCATATGGAGCAGATTAGATGATGTATGGCCAACTAACATTTTTTGACAAAGCGCCACGCTCCCATAGTTCAATATTTCCAAAGACAAATGTCTCAAGATTACACTGCCCAAATTTGAAAAGAATCAGAATTCATATTTGGGAGGAGTTTGGTCATTTACAACTCGATGAAATTGGGCAGCAAATAGCTGCCCAATACTCACTAGCTGACATTTTTATCGATAACTTTAAATTCTTGGTGGGATATGCACAGAGAAGTGGGATGCTGGACAGGTCGCTAGGTGACCGCTAGGTGTGCTGAAAAACACGGGCCGGCTTTTTGAAAACAAACTGGATCGGAAGTGAGGGATCTGGATTTTCCCGTGCAGGCCGATCCGATTTTTTTGCTAATATCGGCGGCCGATCCAATCCAAATATCCGATCGGGACATCCCTAATTTGCATACACATTAGTAATAGATACATACTATCAAATGTTGAACCAAATGTTTGCAAATGTACCTGCTGTTAAGCACATTTGCAATGTTTAGGATCCTAGGTGTTAACTATTACTTTTCCAGCTGAGAGCTAAAAAAAAATGTCTTGACCTTGCCAGGGTGGAGAGGTCCACAGACCAGGTCATCAAGCCAGTCAATGTAGAGGCTTTGTCCAAGTGGGTGGGAAAGATCCCAGCTGATGTAGTGAGGGACATGGCTGTCATCGCCCCCATGCTGTCCCGACTGGGCTATGATCCACATGCCAACCCCCCAAACTATGGCCGGCCTGATCCCAAAGTCATGGACAACACCAGAAGGGTGAGTACGGAACAGTATAAGTTCTTTCAATTTCTTATTCATGATTTTATTGTGAGTCCGTTTTTCTTTGTTATTAATGAATCTGAATTTATCCTCACTGAAGTCAGTTCTATAAAGAAAATTTGCTGTTTTAGTTTTACTTTTTAGAGATGAATGTCTATATTGTATAATTTGTTGCCACTGGTGCTCGTTCATGTCCATTGCTCTCATTCGGCTTTAATCCAAACTGTTCCCACACCGGGACTGAAGATTTCGGCTTTTAAACCAAATCCATTTGGACTTGTTCATCCTAATTGTGTTGTTGTAAAAAAAGAACACAGTGGGTTTGTGCATTCCCTTCCCTTGTCAGTGTCTGCTCTGTGTGTGTGGAGATGCTGCCCCGCTCACCGCTTTCAAAAAAGAAAGCAGGTAAGAGGACAGAGGCAGCTCGATTGACTAAAATGTTGGTGACATTCATTTATATGTAAAAAGAAAATAATATATTGCAGCACCAAAAAGTATCTCGCTCATTATCATGTATTGTGCGATAAGTTAATATATTAGCGCGACAGACCTCCTTGTACAGCACCTTTCTTGTCATCATTCTACCATTCACACACTGATAACAGGAACTACGATACACCGTGCCGTTCGCCTTTAAGATTAATGGTCAATCCACTCGTTGCATTTCATAAACTGTGTTCCTGACCACGAGCACAGTCTTCTTTGCTTTGACCATAACGTCTTTGCGAGATCGACAAAGTGTTTGCTATTTTGGGATCCGAAAATGTTTTACTAAATATCTTTCCAGTAGCTGAGTTATCAGGTGACGCGCTCTGCAGTCTGATAGTCTTCTGTTTTACTTTGGTCTCTCAAGGTCTGTGAAGGCAATGATTTTGAGGACTTCCCAGCACGTACTTTCCCAATATCTTACACTGACGAATTGTAAAATAAAAGAGGTGCTAACATGCATAAGTCATGGTCATACTCATTGAAACATTGGAAAATGTGTATAAATGATTAGACTTGGAAGAAGATGACTTCACAAGCCCATTGGAGACATGTGCTTAGGCTCAAGAGGTGATGCAGACTAAGGAATGTCTGTTCATTTACTGTTGGCATGTTTTCCAAGTTTGACCTCAAGCCTTTTTGACTACTCAAATGTCTAAACAATTCTGGCTGATTGGTTGCTTCCAAGCAAACCGGCTGGAACTCTTCCCAGGTGTCTGGATAGTTTCCTTAGACATGATTCATACTTAAATATTTCCATGAAAACCTGAATAATAAATTGAAATGTACTATCAAAGCAGTTTTGTTAGGTCATTGCATAATATTGTTTTCCAAAATAGAAGTCTCCCTAGATAAAAAGTTAGTAAGTTCAATGGTTGCGACTAGCCCCCTTACTTTCAATGAAGGAAAAGTTTAATGGTACAATAATGTTTAGGAGAATCTTCTGCTATGAACTTAAAATCTCAGACGTAAAATCTCTTGTTTAAAAATGATCGTCTGCACAAAGCAAGGTCGGTCGTATATATTGACTGATAATGGTTTGTTAAACATGGCAATTGGATAGTAGATAACCATGCTGTTCTCACTGTGAGGCTTTAGTTAGTGTTGTGGAATATTTCAATAAATGCTCGGTAGAAGAGAATTACTTGTTTGGATGTTTGTCGAATAAGAAAAACCGGGTCTTTGAATGATCAAAGTTGTAAAAGTCCATTTGGAGGTCAAATACACAAGCACGTATCACTGTGCTCTTTGAGTGCTCTAAACACTGAGCTTTTATTCATAGACATGTGAAAGCCATCCTCCGTGGCACAAATGAAATGTGGCAAATCAAGTTAAAATAAGAAACCTGGTTTAAAATGCGATTACACAGCTCCTTTGTTCGAGCCTTTGTGTAGGGAGTTGACTCGTCCTTTCTTTCCACAGCTGCAGAAGATAAACTTTGAATCATCCTGCTTTCACACGTTAGTTCAATACAGACAACAATCACTCTGTTAATATAAAACTGCTATAACATATTTTACCATTTCATTAGACACAGCAGTGCTTCAAGCTAAAGGTCAACTGGCAAAATGTTGATGATTATCAGATTTTATATCAACTATGTTCACTATCAAAGTTGCAATACAACGCAGATTTCGGTGCTTCCTTTCAGTGCCTGAGATGACTGAAAAACTTTATTTACACACACTGATGACTCCGTCCTCACAGCACCTAACGATAGCCTACCGCAGGGGTGTCAAACTCATTCTGGTCTGGGGGCCGCATACAACTTAATCGGTCTCATGGGGGCCAAACTCATGCCAAAATAAGTCCACTTTTTTCTTTGTATTAGTGCGAAGAAGAAGTAAATTATAAAAATCTTTATATGCAGTGAATTCTCCTTTTACTAAATATATTATAAACAACCTAGGTGTTTTTAAGAAAATTATGTGCAGTTTCAACAACATTTTCACCCAGTTTAACATTTATTTAAGTGCATTATGCATAAAAACACAAATCACAGTGATTATACACTGTTGCAAAACATTTATTGACAGTTTTGTGGAAGTTAAAACACTGTCCTGCATGTTAAAATACATAGAAAACCTCAAAATGTATAAAAGATTTAAAATCCATTTTCCACAGAAATCCATTTTGCTTCTGGGAAGCAATCCGCTTGTTAAGTCGTGACGTCACCACGCTCCAATAATACTGTTTCCGGGTCCAAAGTCCGGGTCCTCTCTACCTATTTACCGCTTTCGCCCGATTTTTAACATGCCGCAGTGCTGTGTCCCGTGTTGTTTAAATAAATCGGAGTTTAAAAAAAACAAGTGACGTTCAACTGCCATTCTATCGCTTTCCCTGTGACGAGAAAGATACGAGAAAATGGCTGCAGTTGATAACGCCGATGCTTTGGGCTAACCCAGCTAACAATTTAAGGTCCCCAAAACGTTAGTTTTTGGTTACGCTAACGTTTGGTTCGCAAACGTTGCCTGAAGGTTAGTTTGTAGTTCAGTGTTGGTTTTTCGGGAAGGTAACGTTCCGGTACGTTAACGTACGTAGGTTTCACGTGTTTACACAATGGTGTCCGCAGCTACCATACACACTGACACATGTTCATCAGTAACTAATATTCATAGCCAGGAGGACATGGATTAGCGGAGCCGAGGATCGAACTGTGCTCTACTGCTAAGGCACTCCGTTGTTTCAAGCGGCTGTTTTCATAGATATTAGCCATGTACACGATCACAAACTACATTGCTGCCAGCGCTGTTTACCATAACAATACTTCTGTATATTTTTTAATCTTCGTTTAGTTACGTTCACAGTTATAGTTATAAGTCCTGTAAAAATTATATTTTTAAATACCTCATCCAGAACAAGGAATGGCACCTTACGTCAACTAGCTAGCTAGCTTAACCTTACAGCTAACTCACCCTTAATTATGCCACCTGGATGATGCGCTACACTAAGCACTATGTTGGAGTTAAACGAATTTAAACCCTTTATGACCGCCGAGGGTGCATCACTAAAGTAGGACGTGATCGTCAATAAATTAACAGGTTCCGCCAGTATTATTAGATGTGGACGAGCGGAGCGCTTGGACCCGGAAGTCCCGTGTGACGTCAGACTTAACAAGCGGATTCTGAACACATTAACTGACTCCACACACAGCGTCACTAGCGGTCAATATAGGCACTGCATATTTTATAGAAAATGAAGTTTATTATTTTTTTTCTTTCAATAATGCAGATTTATCCCGCAGGCCAAACTGAACCACCTGGCGGGCCGGTTCCGGCCCGCGGGCCGTACGTTTGACACCCCTGGCCTACTGCTTGTGTAGCTACAGTAGCTAGCTGGGTATCTGCCTTCTATTTATATTTATTTGAGTCAGTATTTCCCTCCTGTACGTTTTTCGCTCCTCAGGGCAGTTTGGCCTTGACACAGGCAGAGACGTGTTCTGAGCACGTGCCCATCAGCGGACACAGCGTGAGTCAGTCCGCATCGACCAGGCACCGTTTAGGCACCGGTATTGGAAAAGACCCAAACAATACTCATCCCTAGTGAACAATATATTTTGCCGCCTGCCAAAGAGCGACGACAGTTGGTACGTCTGTGTCCCAGTATTTTGAAAATTTTGAACCGCCTAGCCTTACAGATCATAAATCAAAATACTTTACTGAATGTCGAACTTGGACCCAGACTTAAAACCAATAGATTTAGAATAATTACATTTTGTTTCCATTTCAAGCGGTGCAGTTTTTGTTGCCTTTTTTTAAAGGAGTCTCCCTGAACAATCACAGCTGTTCTAAATCATCTGGCACAAGGCAACTACTCGGCCAATAAAATGTGTTGTATCCCGATTAGTATCAATCTCGACTAAAGTTTAACGGCAGAGACAAAGAGCGACAGCTGGAGAGAACAGGAGTCGCAGATGTTATTTTACATGTCGTTGTACAAAAAGAGACAAGAGGACAACAGTCTTTAGAAAAGAGTGAAAAGAATCTCATGTTCACTATTTGCTGTGCAAAAGCATTATGTCTCGTATGAATAACATCTTATATGATTATAGGCTTGTGTTATTACATTTTGTGGAAAAAAATGAAATGCCCGCTCTGCGTTGCATGAAACTTCTGGAAAACAGCTCTGAACTAAGACACTGTATGAGAAGCCACATGTGGAAATACGCTCTCTGCTGTCTTGAATTTTCACCCAGCCCCGTCCAAATATTTACCATCTGTTGCATCTCCTCTTTTTCCCTGATTAATAAACATAATATGCCGTTTGGGCGTAGCTGCTCAGAGTATAAATAGTTTGGAATCAGTTACCAGGACAGCTTGTACTGCATATGTGACCAGGGAGTGAGGACTAGTTTTACATGTTATCACTCCTAGTATCAGTTCTCTGTTCATAGAAGTGAAGGCACATTTACCGACCATCTGCGTTTACATTAATTTAACCCAGAAATCTAACCTTATGTACTTTCTAATGACTTTGTTAAAAGGACAAAACATAGACCGTTTGTAAGGCCTCAATAAAGTGAAGCTGTTGCATCTTGGTGTAGATCAGGGGTGTCAAACTCATTCTGGTCTGGGGGCCGCATACAACTTAATCGCATCTCAAGTGGGCCAGACTAGTAAACTCATTCCAAAATTACATAGAACTAACAATAAGTCCACTTTCTTCTTTGTGTTAGTGCAGAGAAGAAGTAAATTATAAAAAAATTTATATGCAATGAATTGTCCTTTTAATAAATATATTATCAACAACCTAAGAGTTTTTAAGAAAAATAATGTGCAATTTCAACAACATTTTCACCCAGTTTAACATTTATTTAAGCATAAAAACTGATCACAGTGATTGTGATTCACCTCCATGAACATGTAGGAAGAGGTCCATTTTTCTTGAAAAATCCGACACTGTGTCCACTTTTCTCTTTTTTGACAAAGACATTTCACTGATGAGGGTGCCAGGGTCAACAGAAAATGCGGGTAAAGATAGATGTGAAACAGTGCCTCTAGCGGACAATATAGGAACTGCAGATTTTATAGAAAATGAAGTGTAATTTTATTTTTTTTCAATAATACAGATTTAGACCGTTTCCGGCCCGCGGGCCGTACGTTTGACACCCCTGGTGTAGATGAAGCACAATCAATAGCTTTAAAATGTTTAAATCGTGTTGCAGTTGTTGTGATTGCTGGGGAGAAATGGATATTGGAATCAGCTATTTGTTTCTCCACGATAATGGTAATGACTCAGTGGGGGGGATGAGAAACAAATGCCTCCAAACTTCCTCATCTAGCGTACTGTGCTTTGGGCCCATAGCCGGATCCTTTGTTCATATTGATGCAAACGCTTATTCCGTCATAATGATTATATACCATCGTCAGTTCCCGGCCAATAGTGAAGATTTTTGCTCTTGAAGCTCAACTAAAACTGGTATTTAACAAGTATTGAAAGAAGGTGGCTGAAAGATTTTTTTAATGTGGACCTCACATGATTCACTCCATAAACTCTATATGAAGTCAACTTAATTGTCCTGGCATTCCTTATTGGTTCGTCACAGCAGTTTTGAAGCCTCAAGTTCTAAATGTTAGCCATTGCCATCCTGGAAGTTTCTTAAGTGATCATGTGACCAGACGCTGAATCCGGATCTGGTAGAGGCCTGTTAAGAACAAGCTTGCCGCCGAGCAGTCACTTTATATAGTTAACTCCAAGGTGCTCTAAAGGAGGGTTCGGCCGATTGAAGAGGAACAACGCACCACCTCATTACTCTTGTTGGGATCATAAACGGGGTCTGGGTGTATGCTCATCCTGTATACATGCGTTTTGTGGACCTGGAGAAGGCGTATGTATCCGAGATACTGTGGGTGGTGCTGCGTGAGTACCGGGTGACAGTGTCTCTTCTTGAGGCCATCCATTGCCCGTTTGCTGAAAAAGAGGCTTTGTTCTGCTTTCTCGGCATTAGGTTGGAGTCGTTTACAATGGATGTTGGCGTTCCTTGTTGGTGGTAGTCATTGACGGGATATCAAGAGGTGGTCGAGGGCAGGAGGGTTCACAGTTTGGGGTGCTGCAGATATTGTTGCTGCTTTTGCTGATGTGTTCCTGATGGTACATTTGTCTGTGACTTCCAACTCTCACTGGAAAGGTTTGCAGTTAAGTGACAACCCTAGTGATTTTATTTTTTGTTCTTAATAGTATGATAAAATGCTTTAATAAACATACCTGCAAGCTAGTCACCTTTCGGCGAAATTCGCCGTTTTCAACTCAAAATATGTCATTTACGTGAATCGTGTAGATCCAAAGAGTTGAGGGGGCGGGGGGTGCTAGAGGTTGGCGTCCGCCCCTCGCACGCCTAACGTTGCGCATGGAGTGTGCCGGCTGGCTTTATGCACGAGCACATGGACACGCAAGTTTATACGAGTTTATCCAATAGCATCCCGCTGCAGCCCCGCAGACTCACCTCTGGCTAGACACCAGTGGCTGCACACCAGTGGATAGACAGTCTACGTCATTTCCGTTTTGCCGCTAATTTCCTTTTTCACCGCTGGATGGATAGCATTATTGTTTTTGTGACTTTTTGTGATTTTTTTTTTTGTAAATTCAGCCTATTTAGTGACTTAACGTTTAGCTTAGCGGTTAGTTTATGTAGCATCGGAGGCGTCCAATGAGTCTCTTGTCTTCTTCTTTTATTCAGCGGCGGACTTCAGATCAAACATTTGCGGTGCATGCCGCCACCTACCGTCCCGGACGAATAGATTATAATTCATAAGTTTACAAAAATCCAATTAATAACTTTCCAAAAAAAAAGGAATTGAACAATGTGGGTAAATTCAAGCACACATCCTGTCTCAAAAAGCATTTCAGTGTGCAGTTCAGAGGCATTTTGTTTGAGGACCTAATACCACTGGAATCCTTTCGCCCAGATTGTGTGAAACTAGACGCACACATTATCTTTGCATCTACTTCCACTGTGCAGCTAAAAAAGCGTCCCAGGCTGATGGTGGCTCCATACTGGCAGCGTGTCAAAGACACTGACTGGGCTGTGTCCACATTGAAGCTCCTAAGGGCAAGAAACTGCTGGGCTTAGTTTGGCACACCAGACCAACCTGCAGCTTGTACCAGCAGGCACCTTGGCTGACCTTATTGTGTCAGTCTCTCTGGGAGTGGGCTCTGCTGACGGGCGCTGTGGAATGACATCCGGACTCTTTTTCCACCTCCAGGGTGGTTAATTTTGTAATTTAGTTTTTGGGAAGTTGCCTTTGGTGAATTCAGAGAGGAAAACATTGTATTCGGCATTTTAAAATCCAATAGGTAAAACATTACAATACAGTAGAAAAAACAACACAAGCCTTGGTGATTGCTAGCCTGTCAGGATTGCAAAACAAAATTTTACTGTGGCTGTACTGAACCCTCACGGAGTCAACGACAGCGCCTCAAATTCTAGTTCCTCTTCAGGTAACCACCATTAGCTCTGTCAACACGCTTGCTGCAATTTTTACTGTTAGCTACTAGTCGTCGGCTCAGCCCCCGCCATCTTGAGAAAATGTTTTGAACCGATGCCTCAGAGGTAATCTACCTTGAGGTCAGGTCAAGTTCCTTGGGTTTATGTTACGTGATCCAAACATTTAGCCATAAAGTCTGGCCTTTCCTAGTGTTTCCCAGTTTGTCTCCTCTCTGAAGACTGATCTTGAGCATGCAAAGTAGACCTGTCTGACCTGGTGCACAACGAGAGGGCATTATGCTGTCTTGCTTTCTCTTTCTCTCCCCGTATCTCTCTCGGTGCATTCTGGGCTTTGTACACTTGGAAAGCTGCAAAATGGCACCCATGAGATTATCAACACGCACCCGCCTCTCTGTCTCTGCGGTTGGAAATTAATTCAGATAACGTTCATTTCTGGCCCTTCATCACAAACCAAGTCTGCACAGAGGGCCATGGGGGCATTAATCAATGGTGTTTTGGGTTTTTATGGAGGTATTCATCTTATTAACCCATGAAAGGGGCTCAGAACTTTGACTCACTTCAGGCGATGTTGAGTTATTACCAGTTAACTGATCTGATTTGTTATTTTAGGGTAAAACGATGCTTACTGTCTATTCAATGGTCACTCATGGTGGACAAACAGTTCAGATTGCAACCTGATTTCCACATTACCGCAGCACGTGGAACAACGCTGTATTTCAGTATTATCTTTAAATTACTAGAATGAGCCTTTCTTCATGCTGTTTCTTATACTCTTCCTTTCCTCCACCTTCTTCGGTGCAGGGTGACCGAACAACCTTGTTCTGCCATAGTATTGTTTTCATTCAATGTGTCAAAGACTTGACTTTCTGTGCGGATATTGTACGTTTTGGGAATACTACTGGAGTAATATAGTCTTGTTTTTTTGTAGTACACTATTACCATTATTCTGGTTACTTATTAGCCTGGTAATAAGGAATTGCATTGTTTTAGTCTAGAGATGAAACAAAATGCGCTGACTATTTTTTTCTGCATCGTATTGGGTGTGCCTGATGGTGAAGATAGATTGTCCATTAAGTTTTATGTGAGAGGTTAGGGAAGTATCCCAAGTAATATCATCAGTTTTGCCTGACACCGCAAAAGTGCATCTCATTCATGTTTTTAGTGTCTTGATTGAAGGGGATGAATATAATTGGTCTAAGCTGAGAACTTGTAGATCTTTATAACTAACGTTGGTGTTCATAATTTATACAAAAAGGGATAACCGTGAAAAATGGGACTGAATTCCAGTTTCTTAAATAATACCTGGTCATCAGTGTTGAGGACCAGCCACGCAGTTTGTCTGATAAAATTAGAAGGTAATTTGTCATGATACTTGAAATCCAGAATGAAAATCCAATCAATCAAATAAACTATTGTTTTGTAGAAAACTGATTCGTTACGGTTCCTGTAAGTCTGACAGGAGGGGCAGGTTAAAGAAAGCTCTATAGCAAAACCTAGAGTAAAACCTCTATAAGCAGCCTTGTGGGGTTTAAGAGACGGGGAGAGGTAAGAACTGCTGATCGGGAAAAGAAAGTAAATGTATATCAAGTTTTACAGCGTTTAAAGGTAAGAGCAGGAGGTGACCTTGTCTCTGATAGTTATTCAAGTATCATTGAGTTCATGGCGTTTTACTCCTGAGGATACGAGTGAAGTGCAAAAGTGAAGCAATGATCTGTTAAATCTTCGCCATGGTAATCCAGATGATTAAATGTAGTTCAATGAATTTGTTTAGTTCTAAACCTGGTTCTTTGTTTTTCCAGGTCTTTAAAGGTGAATTTCAGCTACCAGATTTCCTAAAAGAACAATCACAGGTACAGTAACATTTCTGCCTGTTGTTGCGCTTTTTTTATTGTCCAATTTGAGTTCAACCATCTGCAACTCAGTCAAAATCTCCATACAGATTTCCATCCGCTCCCATTGAAACATCTCCTCTTGTTTTTTACTTTAATTTCTTGCCATATAATGCAGCTTTTTGTTTTCTGGTTGTCTTAGTGTTTCGTTAATCCTTTCGTGTTGGCCTGTTTCTTGGTTTAAATGGCTTGCGTTGGCTTAAGAACACTTGCGCCCTCCGCTGGTACTCAGATGAAGCTGCATCTACTTTCTATTTGCTGATAATTACTTCATCAACGCAATCATCCTCGTGTCCATTGAATGAGGTTGGAAATGCACTAATTGAGTGACTCTGGGTATGTTCTTATGGCTTTATGTAGCACACTGTGGCATTACCTCTCTTTGACATCCTAAAAGCACACACTAACATCAGTATGTTGTCTGCCTCTGGTTCCTTCTTACAGATTCAGAAGTCTGCAGACAGGCCCAAACCTAGTTAGGTGCAGCATGGAGGCCGTCACCTCAACATACAGGTACAGCTCCTCCACTGCAAATATCCGCACTTTAGAAATGGCAATTTTTCTACATATAAAACAGCAATAAGCTTATGAAATTTGTGTGACGATATGTTTGTGGCCAAAATAACATACACCATTATTATATCAAAATGATTAATTGATTTTATGTAAATAAGACGTCTAAAGTCTATATCTATATTTATCTTGTTGTTCTTATGCCCTGGAGTTGGTTTCTGTGCAATAGCATAGGTTCAGGATTTAGAATAGCATATACCTAAAAGCATTGCCTTGAGCAGAGACCAGCCCGTCGTGGACCGACACCGATACGGCTTCACTGCTGCCACCAGAGCCTCCGACCACCAGTAGAGAGTAAAATGACAGGCTCAGAAACACGAGCCCTTTTTGTCTACGGCCGCCCCCAAAATTGACACAAAATCAAAGTTCCTTGGAGCTATTTTAAATAACCTCCGTCTGTGTGATGCATTTTTGCTTGTGTGCATTTTTGCTCCAGGCCTTGAATTCTGAGAAGGGGGCGACTTACCACAAACACTGGTGGGAATCCTAAAAATAGGATTCTGTAGGACTTCCAACTACTTGCTGCTAAATGTTAACACTTTCTATAGCTATGATGCTAACTGAAGCCTCTAAATGGAAAAGAGCCACTAAAATGGTAGCTTACCCTTTTTGTTTTTCTGAGTTTGAGGAGAGGCTATAATTTTCTTTCCATTGCGTTTCAAACTCACGTCTTATAAATTCTGATGTGAGAAATCAATCATTTAATTTTCAAAAAGTTCAAATCTGCCTAATGTTTTCTGTAAACTCTCGTCTGCCAGTGGTCTCACAGCTGTTAGCTCACTGGACCTCACTGGTGCTCCACACGAATGCGTGGACCAAGTTAGCTGAGCTGAGCACAGTGAGGCCGGAGGGAGGCCGTTCATTTTCAGTGGGATAGAGCCAGGCAGCTGAGATGCATTCAAGCAAAGGCCCAGGGTGCATGTTGGAGCACCAGGGGGAAGGCTGCAAGTATAAGCAGGGTCCATAACCGCTAGCAGTGTTTCCTGTAGGTCTACAACTTTGCGGGGGTGGACCGGCCGACCTGCGGGGGTAGTCGTTCTGGGCAGGGTGCCTCTCTGATATGATGGATGGGCAAATACAGCTGCCACATGGCTCTTCTCTACTAATTGATTTAAAATAAATTAAATTCTTAAAGTAGGTAGTGGTTAACTGATTAGAAAGTATTGGCGACATTGAATGTTCTTTAGATTAATATCTGACTAACATCATAGAAGGTTTGGTGCTGATTTCACACTAAGGTCCTACTTTGCATTGATTCTGACGACAATGAGTTCTCATGTGTTTAAACAGGAGCCAAGTGCACCGGAATCACAGGACATCGTCTTGTCTATCTCACTTGAAGGGGCAAGCTTCAAAGGGCACAGCAGGACCGTCTCCTACCCAGCGAACTCTTGGCCTTCCATGTGGTGCAGAATGTTAAATGTTACTAATACGTCTCACAACCACAGAATGTCTGACGATTGTTATTTCTTCGTGTCATGTCACGCTATACAAGTTCTTTTTAATTATTTTTTTTTAATGATTTCTGGCTACTTGGAGAAAAAAAATCTGTGATTCTGTTGTAAGAAACTGCAGTGAACCGACATCGGAAGACACATTTATGAATGAAAAATTTGCTTTTGAAAGATGCCATACCGATTTTAATCTTTTTTCATGCTTTTGTATTGTGAACCATCATGGGAACTGACATGATAAACATCTTTTTTTTAAACCTGGTGTCTGTCTGGTTTTATCTGCTGATGTGTAAAAATATAAACACACAAAGTGGGGAGGAGAGTAAAAACGGCTAAACACAAACTAATTTAAGTAAACATTTTCTGTAATATCTGATAATCGCAGTCGCATGAGCCTTTCTGTAGTCAACACTTTTGGATGTTCTTGTGTGATGTCGTTCTTTAGATGAACAAAGATGGAGTACCAAGGGTCATGGATTTTTTGCCGTTTGGGAAGTGCAGCACTAACATTCTCATAGAGGGTGTAAACTCGAGCGATTCACCAGAACCAGCTGGCTGTAACCATTGTGACGCCAAACCAGTTGTTTGGCGTCACAATGGTTACAGCCTTTTAAAATCTTTTTTGGTTGTTGTTGCTAAAGGGATCCACAATAGTAGGAAAACATTTTTACATTTGAAATAAACTGCTATAATAGTCAACTACCAATTCTCTTTACATTAGTTATCTGATCCAAACTCTAATGGAGTTTATAGGTCGTGGACTGTGGTCATCAAGGACGAAAGTCAGAAGTGGCAATAAAAGAAATGTGACACTGTAAAATGTTTGTGAAATTTAAGTCACAGCACAAACAGCACACATTGACCACAAGTCGGGCTAAATTATTTCTGTCTTCAGCATTGATGGCGCTCGTACAAGATGTCATCGTGATGTCACAATGGATCTTTGTGATCTCTGAGAACTCTCTATAAAAAGGTTAATCTGATTGATTAGTGATGAGGCACTTAAAATGAGCCTATATATTTTCCCAATACTTCCGCATTTATCGTTAACTTGTGTGATACTTTGTCGGGCTTGTAGCCTCGCAGGGGGGGGGGGGGGGGGGGGCGGTGTCAGTTCTTGCCATGATTGTTTGATTCAGTTTAATTTTGTATAGCACAATATCGCAAATTTGCCTCAGAGGGCTTTACAGTCTGTACACACGTGACAGCCTCTCGTGAAACCCTCACATAGGAAACATTCCCCAGACAATGTAAAAGCATTCAATAGAGAGAATAAAGAGAAAACACCTTTAGGGAGGCAGGAGGATCCTCTGAAAATACACACATTATCTCCTTATATGCGTTTATGATCATCTCCTGCTCGCCAGCAGAGAAAAAAGACACTGTTTTAAGTTTATTTGCCGTTGTATTATTGAAAAATCCTTGTTTCGGTGATCGTCACTTCCGCCTTCTAACGTAATACACGTGCAATTATCCTGATGACTGACATCTCTATGAGGCAAAACCGTCATTTTTTATCTCGGAAATTTTAACACACTTGATGCTTTTAAATTTTAGGAATATTGAAGTAGTCCCAAGTTAAATGGGTACGTAAAGAACTAAGACTTCTTTGAACGTTTTTATACTACATACACACATCGCTGCAGTCTACAATGTTATTTATATATCAAATGTCGTTACCAATGACAATTACCCCCGGTTGAAACTTGTCACAGGCCATCTTACCATCTACAATTGGTCCCACAAAGTGTTGCTTTTTAAAACATGTACCATTTAAAGAAGTGTCAGTGATTCTCTTCTCAGACAATCAATGGATAATCTGTGCAAGGGGAAACTCTGTTTTTTCGACAAGCCTTTTCAGCTTATGCAGATAACTTCGAAATTGTCACGGTTTGGTACTGTTCCTGTCTTATTGTGAAGTTTCATGTTTCTGGTGTCCCTGGGGTAACTTCACTTCCTGCCTGTTCCTGCCCCCCCCCCCCCCCCCCCCCTCCCTGATTGTTTCCAGCTGTGTCCAATCACCTGCACCTCCCTTGTGTATTTAAGCCATGTGTGTCTCTTGTCCTTTGTGGCGTCATTGTTGATTGTTGCTGTGAATCGGGCCCGTGGATGGCGTGCGTGCGTCAGTGCCTCGTTCCAGGTCATAGTTGTTTTTTTTTAGGGGGAATTCCTAAGTTTGAGTGTTGAAGTATTTTTGTTTCATGAGAACTCTGCATTTGAGTCCTGCCTTTCCCGCACACATCTCGACGACTCACCTCTCTGACGGAAATGGAAATGCAGAAAATGAGTCAAGGCAACCATGTCATTGTACGTCATCTGCCAGATGGACCAAGCCGTGGATATTATTAACAATTTGTTCTTTGCCATATAACTCACCAAAGTGACTGACAGAAGATCTAAGTAAGGTGTGAGCATACTCTGCGCTACTACACAATCTAGGACTTAGTAAAATGGCAATACCGCAGAAGAGTAGCATAGAATTGCTGTACATATATCTATCCAGAAAGGTCAAACTGCTGTCTATTTCTCTTTAGTGATCAAGGTTTTCGGGCACACTCCACACAAATGGGAACGCATTTCTCAGTCTGGTTTTGCCAACATTTTACCTACAATTTTTAGCAGACACTTTTAAGAGGACACCTGAGCCAGATGTGTAGCAACGTCTAAACAAACTAAATGCATGTGATCCAAAGGGAATTGAGAAACCATGCCAACACTGCTGCTAAGAAATGGATGTGGCCCCTCATGATGTCAAATGAGTTGTCTGTCTGGAGAGCAAGTTCTGGATAGTTCATACGTCTGTTTATGTATTTCTTGGGCTGGATACATTTGTCAGACGTTTTGTGCTTCTTGGAGACCTGGCTTTGTGGATTGATAACGGACTCTGTGCTCCACCTGGCGGGCTTCAAGCTGCTCAGAGCGGCAAGACGAAGGGTGAAGGATCTGCTTATACTCCAACATCAGCTGGTGCAACGACGTAACAGTGATCCTACAACACTGTTCTCATTAAGAATCTCATTTCATCATTAACTGTAAACCCCGTGAGTTCGCTTCATTCATCCTGATCGGCGTTTACATGTCGCTGGCAGGCAACGGGCAGGCCCACCCGGACTCCTTGGCGACTTTAACAAAGGAAACGTTTATTAAATGCCCAACCCGAGAGGAGAACACGCTGGATATCACAACACCTGCCTAATACCCGCTTCAAAAAAAGTATGTCTTTCCAGTGTCTCGAAACACTGGAAATGAAAGAATTAGTATGAATTATATCGTAGAAAGGACAGAGTAGTGTCGCATGCTTGGTGTGTGATTGTGTGTGTGCATAGGGGTATTGAAGGTGTATGACAATTATTAGTCACATTATAAGTCAAAGATTTTAAAATATTTTGTGGCATCTTCTTCCAGACTACGTCTTTTTTTTCCTGAGATTTTTAATTCTACCTTTTTTAAAGGATTTACGTTTTGCTGTTGTCTTGCACTCCAAAACGGCTTCGTCTGCGAGCGAGTAACACATGTTTTGAGTACGCTGCTAACGCTGGTGTCAAATAGAGGGACAAAATGGAAAACTGCAATAAATATCAAGGTACCCGGTTATGATACCAGAATTAAATACAATACCCCCATCATGTTTCTCACAAAGCAGCCACCAGAGGTTGTCATTCGTCAAGCCGTTAAAGTCTGCATCTTCTTTTAATATATTTCTACATCTCCGTTCTTCACGTTGTCATTTAATTCTGCTTCCCACCGCCACCCATTTCCATGGAAGAGTATTTAAATACTAAGCCGGCCACTATATTACAGGCTCAGATGCTCAACAATGGGAAAGTATTTGTGGCAACTAAATAATATTTTGGGGAAATTTGACCATGGCACACCTGGGACTCACACAATGTTTCATGGCACACTGATGTGCCCTCGTTACAGTGGTTGAAAATAACTTGTATGCATCACAGCTTTGTTTACAACTTGTAAATCCTTTACCCTTCTCCAACCACTTGATGGTGCTGCTATCATTACTAGTAATAGTGTTTGAAAATTGCTGCCATAGATGGCTGAGGCCAACAGAACGTCTTGCTAAGTAAAAACGAAAAGGGTCTGAATCATTCTGTACTTTCAATAACAAAATAAATCCTGAGACAACATTCATGTGGTCTTCTCCTATACTGTCGTTGATGTGTTGAACTTCTTCCGCGGGTTAACAGTTCCAAATCGTATATTTCAGTAACTATCTTCATCCATTCCTCTAGTGTTGGTGGTTCTGTCCTGTCCTGCCATCTCTTTGTAATGGCCTTTTTGTCATCTCCTGTCATATTACATATATTAGAGAAACATAATTGTTTTAGGAGATTTCTATAATTTCTGGACAAAGCCAAAATACATGGGTTTGGTTTACATTTACTTTAATTACATTTGCTTTAATGGGAGCTCAATGTACTAAAAGGTCTAAGGACCCAATTATTGCTGCTCCTGCTGGCTCAATTTCTAGTGACCCCTTATAACCTGATAAATGATGTGCTAGTGCTTCTCAATAAATGTGACTTTAATTATTAATTACATATCCAAGACCCAGAAACCTTCCTCCTTAATCTTTTAGATCATACTCGGCATACAAGTTAAACATAAAAAAAAGAAATATTGAGAAAAAGAAATAAGACAAAAAAAAGAATACTTGAGCGTGCAGGTGCAGATCGCAGGTGCTGTCAGCCACCTCTGTTCCTCACTCACCTTGTGTTTATTTTGTCCTGCAGAGCTTGAAGGATAGCAGGCGGGACTTTTTCTGTTTTTGGTGTCGGACCTCTGGACTACCACACCGAAACTCCTGCCTTTTCCCTTTTCGGACGGCTCCACGTCGGTGGAGTTTCCCTCCATGGCAGAAAATAAGAGACTTTGGCGAGAAATCAAGCTGCTGTGTGCGAGCGTTTGGGTCCACCCCTCACACCCCCCATAACAGGTTTGTTGTGGTGCCATATTACTTCCATTTTTTAATAATGGCTTTTAATGGTGCTCTGTGGGATGTTTGAAGTTTTGGATATTTTTTATAACCCAACCCTGATCTGTACTTCTCCACAACCTTGTCCCTGACCTGTTTGGAGAGCTCCTTGGTCTTTGTGGTGCCGCTTGCTTGGTGGTGCAGACTCTGGGACCTTTCAGAAGAGGTGTGTGTATTTTACTTTCACCTATGCCCCTTAAATACACCCATGTGTATCTAAATCACTGCCACCTAGTGTCCAAAATACTAATATAAATATATCCAAAACAAAATAAATAGTTATGCCAACACTAAACATTAATGGCTCCTACACAGACACTTCCAAAAGATAATAAATAAAACCAGAAAAACCCACTTGACATCATTACCTTATTTCCAGTGTTGGGCAAGTTACTTTAAAAAAGTAATTAGTTATAGTTACTCACTACTTGTTCAAAAAGTAACTGAGTTGGTAACTGAATTACTCTACAATAAAAGTAACTTGTTACTAGCGAAAGTAACTATTTACGTTATTGTTAAAAAAATTAGAGTTGCTTACAACGGATGTCGACAAAGTTCTTGTACACATTACATTACGTTCTTGCCTTTGACCGCAATGAATTTGAAATAGTGGTTATATCTCCACCTTGAAAATACTGTAGCGTGTCTTTAGTTCCTAAATGTGTAAACGGTTCTGATTACGCTATTACTTGGGCCAGGGCTGGGGTACCGCCCCTTCCGGCGTAATGTGTGTAGTTTTTGGCACTTAGTTGGATTCTAATGGCATAGTCGACCGCTCAGGCATTGGCGGACTTCTGTTTGGAGCGTTCTTTTGGCAGAGGTTTTTATGTCAAGAAGGAGGAGGGCAACGAGTACGGAGCATCGTCCGGTTCAAGTGCTGGGAGGACAGCATTTTTCCGTGGACAATCTAGAAGATGAAACGTGAGTTACAGCCACCAACATCCGCTGGGGATCCTGGCTTAGCGACTGCTAGCGCTGAAGCTAGCTACATGGCCCGCGGAAAACTGCCGCCCGGAAACGTGTATAAAAATAACATAAACAAAGACGGCGGTGGAAAACTGCCGCCCGGGAACGTGTATGGACAAAACGTAAACAAAGAAGGCGGCGCCCATGGACAGCAAGTGCCGGTAGGCATAAAGACGCCGAAATATGCGGGAAGTCAGACTCGGAGGCTTTTCATGCTCAGTTCGAGAGTAACGCGAGTAACAAACTCATTTACATTTTAGTAATTGTAACTGCGTTACTGGATTTTGGAAAATAATTCGTTACAGGCTTGTTACCGCTCAAAGTAGTGGAATTACAGTATCTTTGTAACGCGTTAGTCCCAACACTGCTTATTCCATGTTGAAGTATACTCCGGGCAGCTGCGCCATGTTGACCCCAAAGGAGAATAAAATGTACGATGGACGTCCATGTGTTGGTCCCCTGGTTCCAGGAGGATCGACCGCTGTTTGTCAACTTGCACATCCAGGTCTTCATTAAGCGGAGACAAGTCCTTC
Organism: Apeltes quadracus; assembly: GCA_021346845.1. Lineage (NCBI taxonomy): Eukaryota > Metazoa > Chordata > Actinopteri > Perciformes > Gasterosteidae > Apeltes > Apeltes quadracus. Next base: position 17,957,129 of record CM037917.1, on the reverse strand, counting down.
GTCACTTTATCCAACAGAAACTGAAGAGTGTCTTTCTTAACGTGATTCTCTAAATCGTTTGCTAACAATCGCCAAATGTGGCCAAATGCTAACAACAACGCATGCTAAGGACCAAACTTCAAGACAGAAATAGTAGACCAGGATCGATCACACAACTGTGACCAATCAGACAAAGGTTATGCAGCATATCCTTGGGCAGCAGATCCTTTCCACATGCAAGTCACTCTATTTAGGTCAGAGGTGCTCAACCATTCCCTTTTCTGATGGGCCGGGGTAAGTTTGTGATGACTAGCGTTTGCGAGACGGGCTGACCTGCACAATTTTGTAATCCAGTCGCGGGACAGATCGAACGGCTTGGCGTGCCGCATTTGGCCAGCGGGCCGCGAGTTGATGATCACTGATTTAGGGCTATTTACCAGAAGTAATAGCAGGAAATGATAGATGCCTCCTAAAAATACTAACAGTAAGAGCAAAGCAAGCAATTACCCGTAAATGGTTACAACCCGACCCACCTGCTGTAGGAAACAGCGCTGATATTGTCAGAAATCGACGATATGGGAAAAAAAATAATATGGGCAAATTACCTTATTTAGTCTGTGTTCTCTCATATCATTTTGTTTTTTTGTCGACAGAGTTGTTCACTTTTTTTCAAAAGCAACACTACCAGACCTAACCAAGATGCGATCTTATGCATCAGCTTATGCATATAACCCTTCATCAAAGTCTATAACCTAGTTTATGGTTATGCGTTTTTCAGAAAAACGCAGGGACACCCACACGGAAGAGGCCGTTGCGAGCATTTTTACCCCTTGTGTGCGTCGACCAGTTTTTCCAGACTAGCGTCAAAAGCTACACAAGCCTCATGCCTGTGATTTGTCTGCTAACTACACTCTTTCCGGAGTCTCACATTTCCGGTTTCATAGTATATTACCACCATTTTTAAAACGAAGATTGTTCTAAGAGACAATGAATCAGAATAAAGAGCTTTTGTCGGAAGAAATGCGGAAATATGACCATTTATACAACCCGTCATTGGCGGACTATAAGGACGCGCAGATGGCCTCCAGTTCATGGAGGGTCGAGAAGTGTACAAAGTTGTGGAGGAAAATACGGGACAAATATGTCCGCGAAAATAAATTAAACAAACCAACGACTTTCACACACAAAGACGTCAGTCTCTAGGTTGTCTTCGCCAAAAAACGTTCCCCACTTAGTGTTCTGGCGGTGAAAACACATGCAAGCCTTTTAGAACGATGAAGTAAAACGAGCCCATCGACACAACTGGGCGAAAGCAGCTGCAGTTCGAGAACAATGCAAGAGGCATAAAGGTTTTGTCATTGCCTGGTGTAATAATAAGATTCACCTGACTGACTGACAACATTGTTTGTGAGTTGCAATATTTTGTCAAGTGTGTATTTATTTATTTTGTAGCACTTATATAGGTAATGGTTTGTGTTTTTTCCCTCTTTCTGTCCTTTGTTTTGAAGTATTGTTTTCCTTTACAAATGCTTAAGTATAGAAACAAAAAAACCCACTCCTGATAAAGTGATGAAAGAAGAAAAGCAATCTGCTGGTCTAGCAGGTAGAAGCTGCTGCACTGATCATTTGTGTTTGAGATTCAACTTCTGTGACTGCAGCAGGGCTCAGGTGGAGGCCAGCTGTGCTGACATAGCGAAGAACAGCTGGGGCGTGATGAGACATGCAGGACCTGTACACACTGCAGGTTTATTTGGGTCAATTTAAGACTCACAGAGACCTCAGAAGCACTAACACACCGAACACAATGCTGCATTTAGATGCAGCATTTGTGTTCGGGTATATATCAGCTGTCCTTTGGGACAGCAGGATGCAACCTCTCTGTAATGTCAGCTGACACAATTCCTTTGTTTAGCATTCCTCTCTGTGTGTTTACAGACTCCTGATTGGTCACTATGTTTCTTAACAATCATTTGATTGGGCGGACAAACAGGGCGACAGGAAATATGTGTGCATGTATGTGTGTGAGCTGGTTCCTCCATTCTCTCTCTTCATCCCTCTTTATAATCCATCTTTTCCTACTTCGCTGAAAGAGACTAGAGAAGAGATTACAAAGAACACAACTCGGAGCTGTGTAATTATTGTTCACTTAAAGTTGCAAACTATCAACACTGCAGCATCATAGTTTTTCACTAGTTTTTGTCATGAATCACCCCCAATAAATATTTGATTGCATTTTTCTTAAATGCTGCACAGTGAAGAATTAAGCAACACCCAATTGCATTGTGCATCAAAACCCTTGCCTAGTTAAGCTATTTTGTACAACAGGTGCACTCAGAGGACCGCATCAAATAAACATAAAGGTTGCGTGACCTCAGAAAAAGCTAAACCAGCTTTAGGTGTAACATAAAAATCAGTGCTCTGATGTTATGGTGAGATCCTCTTGAACCAAATACAACATCTAAACGATTGGATTGTGCCCTCTGACTTCCCTGTAGAAAGGAAACAGAAGTTGACGTTGGTGGAGTTAATGTACTCGTATCATGCAGAATTTTTATAAGCGCTTTAAGGGACAGGTGAACAGAGAAGTCAACTTACTTGACTTTTCCTGCAGAGGAAGCTGCTGTGCTGAATGGCGTGACTATGTCCAATCATCACCTCCTCTTGTGTCGCTATAAAACACTCACACTGACACGTATCCAAGACTCACGCATTAAAAACCTCAAGTCTCCCCAAGACCTTGCAACATCCATGAAGAGCACCACAGTCTAAGCTCTACCATCATGTGTGTCTTCAAATCAAATGCATAATTAAGGATAATGTCATACATTCAGAATGTAAAATACAGCTAATTTAAATGCCCTGCAGGAATGTTAGGGCATGGGTTTGAAGCATCCTCCAAATGCATTGCTATTACACATGTCCATTGTCCATCCTATCTTAATTAGACCACATGAAGATGAAACCAGACAACCTCGAATTTACCACACACAGATGGCTCGGTTGGTTTACAATTAGCATTTTTACAATAAAGGAAACAGTGCATCCTATTGAAGTAACCCCTTTTTAAAACCCCCTTATATTATGCCGAATGGTCAGAGAGCTTGTTAATAAAACAACTGCCATAAGTGTGTGTGCGGGGGCTCGGGTGCGCGTTTGTGCACAAGCGGGAAGTCATAACAGGAAAAACACATGGGAGAGTAATTCAGCGGGCTGTAAATCAACAAGTTGGACATCTTCGTGAAAACAGAAGTCATATCAGTGTGTCAGAGTAGCAGTATTAACATCCTCACTTATCTCCTTCCTCTCCTCCACAGTTACACAGTCCTACATCCTCAGCGACACTGCAGTAAAAAGACTGCCTCGGACCTGAGGCAGAGTTGAAACACTATGCTACAAGTGTCTGGTAAACACACTTCTTTCTAACTTGTAGTCATCAGTGCCAAACGAGGCTGACTCAAGTGACATCACATCAGACTCACTCATATCCTGTTGGGATATGAAAGGCAGAGTGGATAAATCCTGCCATGTATGGCAAGTACATGTTCTACTCATAGTCCAGGCTCCACAGCTGGAGCAGTAAGACTGAAGATTGGAATGTCAGAAAGAGAGAGGGTTAGAAGTTATTTAACTGCCTCCGGTTGTACCTTGGTTAGCTTCACTTCCTGCCCTGTTGTGTTCTCCCCTGTGATTGTCTGCCGTGTCCCTGATTGTTTCCTCCTTTGTCCAATCACCTGCACCTTGTCTCTTGTCGAGTTGAGTTTTTGGTTTGTGTTTATTGCTGGCTCCCGTTTTTGCCTTCTCTAGAAGACTCATCTTTCTTCCAGTCTTCTACATTACATTACATATCATTTAGCCGTCGCATTCCTCCAAAGCGACTTAAAATAAGTTCATTCACTCTCAGGCAAAAGTTACTTATATATGAGTTTAGCCTCATTTCCAATCACTGACTTTAAAGTCAGCATAGGGGGCAATTCATAGAGTCTGACCGTAAAACTGTAGGCCGAGTTACTGAAATGTCTTTGGCTTCTTTATTTCTGTCACACTCCAAAGCGCTTAGTTCTTTCACAATGATTAAACTCACAAACAGGATGTGAAGTCAAAGGTTTCTGACATTGAGAGAAATATGTAGTAAATCACAAGAGAGTAAGTACAAATGGGATAAACAGAGAAGACAATAGAATGAATAGAGGAAGACATCCAAAAATTGGCATGTTTGCTTTGGTGTCCTGCCACAACTGGTAAAAAGGAATTTATGTGTGTGTGCGTGACCGTGTTTATTATCGTGTCACATGTGCTGGCAGAAAAATGGAAAACGGATTTATAAATGTTATCTTGCTGTTGTTTGTTCCTGTTATAACGTAGCTTGTTTTTCTGTAACACACTAGATAAGACGTCAATGCCCAGGCAGTGGCAAGTAGCTTTGGTTTTACATGTAATTTAAATTAATTAGTTTTTAAGTTGAAATTTACAAAAAATGTTTTAACTGATACTGTGTTAAGGTGTCAAGTGTTTGCATATAAAAGTGCGCATTACACTACTTTGTTAGTACATTTGATTAATCATGATTAAAAATTTGTAATGGTTGCCAATGTGGCAAAGTGGGTCCGCCCACTTCTACGTCCCCGATCAGTGGGTTGTTCCAACTCAGGTGGCACCCAGCTGTGAACAATTATCCTCCTTCGTTAAGAGTATATGTATGAGCGCATCCACTTCTGGCGTGTCTTTCTTACCGCTTCCCGGGGGTGAAACTGCACTGGTAGGGCGACTGCACTGGTGGGTGCTGTTTGCGGGTTTTTGGGGTAAGTTTCTAGCAATATCAAGTAGTTGGGCATCGCTAGTTGGTAACGGCTGCGCCCTGTCTACTGGAGTCAGCTGGTGGTTTGAAGGCTGTGGAAGAGGGAGCGTGTGCCGAGATTGTGAGGCGTCCCATGGGCTACACAAAGTTGTGCGTCGCCTCTCCACTCTGCGTGATCAACGGCAATTTCCAGTCTGACAGGGGTTTAAGCTGCCGGTACGAGTGATTGGCTGAGCCTGGTGGTGGCGGTCCCCTTCGTTTTCATTTAGGCACCTTTGTGCCAATATTCAGTTGTGTGGTTTTCTTTGGTTTTGTTTTGCTTGTGTGACGTTACTGTAGGGTCCGTCCACCCCTCTTTTCTCACAAAGTCATCTCAGCCAGTGAGCCCTCAGCCCTCTGTCCTCTCTTCCTGGTTTGGTTTATTTTTGTAGTATGTTAAGTATTTTTGTTTGTTGTTTTGGTTTAATTGATTGAAGGTTTTATTAACTATCTCGAAATTGCAATATGCAAAACCAATACAAAAGTAATAGGCCATCACTCACCCCCCGTCCCCCCTCGCGCAATTGAAGTTTCCGCCAATGGGATCTAAAGTCTAAACTTTCACGCGCACGGACGGTTTGGCTACGAGGAGGAAGCAGAATTAAGCGCCGAGCGGCGCACAAAGGGGGGAAACCGATCTGCGGCACAAGCGCACGCGCACCCTGCGAACACTAAGATGTTACAATGTGTTTGTGTTGGATGACGTTCAGAAATTGACACTGAAGATCGTTAGATTTCAAGAATTTAAGTAGGCTAGCAGTTAAGTTGCATTCATCACTCTCAATGGGGGGAAATCCTTGTCCCCCCCGGAGATACAAATAATTTAGCAGAGGGGGGGATAGGAAAACCAGAGGGGGGGGGGGGAATCTAGATATTTGAATAATCCCACCCCCTCCAGTCTCGTTTTCCAATCACAGCCCGCTGGCGACGCTACCACGCCAATTCTACAAGCTGTGGGCGTGGCCAAATTAGCTGCAGCAGAAAACGGCACACTCTGAAAGGGGCTGAAACAGAGGGGAGTAGAGGGAGGTAACAATCGTTTCCGACAAGACATGTGGGAACAGACCCTTGACTTTCATTAAAATGGTCATTACTGGTTAAGGACAGGAGCAATTTCAGGGAAATCAAAGCTGTAACTAACTAGCTACATGAATAGCAAAAGGAAAGTACTTAATATAACAAGTCAACAAGTGAACTGCCCCATCTGCTCCAACAGCTATTCTCAGCAACAGCCTGTTTCCCAAACGGATGCAGCAAAATGTCCTGAAGCCTGAAGCAATGCGCCTCAGCAACAACAATGTTTACTTTAGACACAGACTCACACCCTCCCCCCCACCCCCCTCAGCGCAATTAAAGTTTCCGCCAATGGGATCTAAAGTCCAACTGGCTTGATGCTCACTTTTACGCGCACGAACGGTTTGGCTACGAGGAGGAAGCAGAATACTTTAGACACAGACACGCAGGGTCCTCGATGGTCTCACATACAGGCCTTTGGTTTTAAAAACCTTATGGATTAGCATTCCTTTGAGCAGAGCTCCTGGCTCTGCTGGAGTTTAGGGGACACTAGCTTATTGCCACAAGCCATTAGAAACTGTAGGCTACTAAGAAGATGGGGATATTACAACAGCAAAATGCTTTTAGGCTATGTAGTTTGTTGTACGTGTTTGTTGTACGTATTTGTAATAATCATGATTACATTTTGTGAACTTGTTTCTGTTCTTTAAAGTGTTCTATAAATAAAGTAAGAAAAAAAAGTCTCTGGAATGTGCTCACCAAAACCATCTGTGATGCGTTCCATAACTGTCTGGTGGTCCCAGGCCTTCTGGAGTTCAAAGGCACTGAGGATGTGGCAATGTTTGTGTAACCGTAATTGTGGACCTTGTCTGCACACTATTCCCCATGATGGATTGGGAAGTTATATTACATGCTTGTTGAAATGGTCATGCTGCTGTGACCTAACTCTGAAATAAGAATGTAATTGTAACGCTACATGAAAACAGCCAGTGCACAATAGTCATTCTACCAGAGACCACAGTCGCAGAACAGTATACAAACTTGTATAAACGATAGATATCTTAATTGCGTCCAGTTTGACAAGAGCAAAATACTAACAGTCACCCCATTATTGACCCTTCGCTTGTCACGGTTTGGGTTCATGTCCTGTTTTATTTTTTAGTTCCATGTCTCTCGTGTGCCTGGGGTAACTTCACTTCCTGCCTTGTCCTGTCCTCCCCTGTGTCCAATCACCTGCACCACCACTGTGTGGCCGAGCGGCGCACAAAGAGGGAAAACCGATCCGTGTCACAAGCTCACGCGCACCTCCACAGCCCGGCAAGCACACGCACGCACCCAAGAAGCCGCATTTACAGAAAAAAGAAATGTTCCCCCGAGACAACGACGCGCTCTGCAAACAAACAGAATATTCCGAGTAAGAAGCGGAAGCCGCTGGCAGCGGTAAATACTTTCTTGAATACTTTCTGTAAACGCAGAAAGTATTCAAGTCAAATTGATCTGTATAGCACATTTCATATGATTAAACTCAATGTGCTTAAAAACAAAACAGGCAATGCAACAAGAAATGCATACACAATACATAATAAAAGCATACAAAATAATGCCGTCAGTATAAAAACAACTGACCAGAATCTAACTAAAAGCTTGTGACAAAAGATGTGTCTTAAGTCTAATTTTAAAAGAAGACACTTCCACTGAAGACACTGAAGACATCAGTTCCACTGGTAAAGCGTTCCAGAGCACAGGACCATAGTCCTGTACTGAAAGAACCGTAAGCTAGTTTAGAGTTTATTTGGGGTATAGTGAGAAGAGCTTTGTTACATGATGATCTAAGGGATCTCACCGGAGTGTATTTAGTCAGCATGTCAACAACATAAGGGGGAGCAAGGCCGTGCAAAGCTTTGGAAACAAGGAGTCCATTCTCTGATTTACTGGAAGCCAGCCCTCTATTTCAACCCCTGTGGAACAACCCTGTTGGCTTTGCTCGTGAAACCCGGAAGTTGAATCGGGGCTCGGGACGGCGGTGGGTTACCTGCATACTGCGTGAGCACTTCACGGCTCGGTCCTAATAAAAAGAAAAAAGTCTGATTTTAGTTCCTGGTTTTAGTTTAACCTAAAGACCTTCCTTTTTTTGAAATGTGTGTGTGTGTCAGCGCTATTTAGTATACTTTTTGCGGTATGCTTTTGTTGAACAGCAAACATTGCTGTTCAACGAGATGATTATCGTGTACCAGTATTGCACACTCAATGTCTGCCTGAATTGTCAGTGTTTGGTGAATGTAGCCATGACCTGTATATTTCCAGGAATGTGAGCAGAGCTAACGGCTGCAGGAGGAAGCTGCTTCTCTTTCTTTACAGATAACCTCTCACCTGCCGTCCACCGACTGTTCCAAGCCAGAAGCTGACACATGCAGACAGTGGGTACTATGGCAAAGGTGTCTGGGAGGGAATCCAAAGGAAGTAAGCATGGGAAGAATTATATAATATAGATGGAGTACATCAAAATGAGTGATTGCTGAAATGCTGTGAAGTTACTATCTGAAAATGTACTGTTTTATATCTTTGGCTAAAATGTACTTTTACAATGAAATTTAGCACATGCATGTATGTTCTATACAATTTAACTATTTAAAATTGTTTTCTTTAATTGTGTCTTATTCTTATCTTATTTATCTCATTAAAGCGCCTTATAAACAAAATCTATGGTTATTATAATTATCATCATAATCATAGTCATCTCTCATCCTAGCAATTCTAACTTAAAACGTTTAGTTCCTTGGTAAAAGTTGTTGTATCAACTCAGAAATTCAGGAAGACGGCTAGTGCGATAAGATACTCATGTTGCACACAGCAGTATTATTAATCAAGCAGCGATTAGGTAATCACAGAGCATGTCTTTCAGTTGTCAGCCAAGCGCCGAGCTTGGCTGACAACCAACTGAAAGCAGGAAAACAGGAAGAGGGAGTAGGTTGTTGATAACAATCTGCTGCTTAAAATCTTTTCCCAGAAAGAAAAAGAGAGCGGGAAAGAGAGGGCAAATGTGTGTGTTTGTGCGTGCTTCTGTGCGTACGTGTTGATTTACTGGCTGTGTAACTGATCAGTTTTGCGGTATGCTTTTGTACTTTAAAACCAAAACCAAAAGTAGAACTTGTTCCGCTGCAAGTGCTATAATCATACTAAAAAAGAAAATATAGAAAATATATTTTAAAGTCTATTCATGTATAAAAACTAACACTCATAGCTCCGCACTAGACCCAACATAAACCTTAAAAAAATTGGAGTGCGAGCAGCAAAGCCAACGTCTCCTGTTTTTTGGTCGAGTAGCGCATTGGGCTACTATTGAATTTCTTTGAAAAGAATCCCACAGGGTGGACCAAACCCTCAGAATCCATCTGAGTTAGAACTGCACCAGCACCAATACAGCTCGCATCGACTTCAATGGAAAAAGATTTATTAAAGTCAGGAGCACTTAGTACCAGGGCATTACATAATAAAGCTTTACAGCATTCATAGGTGATTTGACACCTATCTGACCAGACAAACTTTACCAATGGACTGATCAAGTTAGTCAATGGGGCTGCAACGTCATTCCGAGGAATCGGCGTAATTCCCGCCGAGTAGTGGGTACTGGAAAAGCCGTGATCGCTGCGATCTTGACCTCCAAGGGACGCACTTGGCCTCTGCCCACCTGTTTACCCAAGTAGGTCACTGTCGCCTTTCCAAACTCACATTTTGTAAGATTTACGGTCAGAGACGCATCAGCCAGTCGCTGAAACACTGTTCTTAGCGAGTCCACATGAGTAGTCCACTCTGACGAGTGTATTACAACATCATCCAAATATGCAGTACAGTAAGGCACACCACTAAAACACACTATTCACCAACCTCTGGAAAGTGACCGGAGCGTTTCTCATCCCGAAAGCCATCACTGAATATTGTGCAAAATTAACGGCAGTCACAAAGGCACTGATGGCAGAAGCCCTTGGTGAAAGGGGAACTTGCCAATACCATTTCAATAGATCCAACTTTGTGACATAGCGAGCGGATCCTATGGTATCCACACAATCATCTACGCGGGGCATAGGAAATGCGTCAGGCACAGTGACATGGTTTACCTTCCGATAATCTGTGCAGAATCGCATAGTACCGTCAGGCTTTGGATCCGATAAGCATGGAGAACTCCATGGACAGGAGCTGGGTTGTGCTAAATTATTCTCCAGTAAATAATCAACCTCTTTCTGTATCAGAGATCTTTTGTATGCATTTACTCTGTATGGGTGCCGTTTAATAGGTCTGGACTCACTTACATCTATGACGTTCTCTAGCACCGTAGTGCGGGTGGGCACATCTCCAAACAAACCGGGGAACTCTGAGAGTAGGTCAGCTTTCTGCTCCCTGCTTAAATGAGGAATTAAGGATGGAAGTTTCAACAACATTTCTGAGTTTGACAACCGAGGGGTTGCTGGGCATTGCGCAAACTCAGGCCATCCTCGTCACTCGTTGCAGTAGGACTCACTGCTGACACCGCAGCCGCAACAGTGGCTACAAGAGGTGACCTGCGAGTCTCAGGCTGGACGTCGCCTCTAGTGTAATACTTTTTCAACATGTTTATGTGACAAATTCTGGTTTTCCGCCTTCTATCAGGAGTCCTGACAACATAGTCAGTATCACTCAACCTCCTATCAATAGTGTAAGGTCCAGAAAATCGAGCACTCATTGAAGTACCTGGAATGGGCAGCAACACTAAAACCAAGTCACCTGGTTGAAGAGAACGTGGAAGTGCTTTTTTATCGAACTGCCGCTTCATACCCTGCAGTGTAACAGAGAGACTCTCCTTGGCGATACTGCAAGCCTCGTGCAGTCGTTCTCTGAAGCGACTCACGTAGGTCAGCACGTGGCGCTGGGTGGGCGAACTTTCTCCCATTAGCTGATCCTTTAAACACTTTTAAAGGCCCTCCAACTGTGTGACCAAGTACCAGCTCTGCTGGACTAAAACCTAGTGACTCTTGCACTATTTCTCGTACTGCAAATAAAGCCAAGGGGACAATATCATCCCATTCCCTACTGCTGCCATGATATATTTGCGCAACACTGACTTAAACGTCTGATGACATCTCTCAAGTGCCCCCTGCGACTCCGGGTGATTAGCACTCGAGATTCTGTGCGATAGACAGTGATGTTAACACCTGCTCGAAAATACCCGAAAGGAAGTTGGTACCTTGATCTGTTTGTACGATCTTAGGGAGGCCGAAACTAGAAAAGAACCTGATCAGTGCCTAGCCGGTCCAGGAGTTCGTCGACCCGGGGCATTGGGTAGGCATCAAACCGTGACGCGTCGTTCACCTTGCGGTAGTCCACACAGAACCTCACATACCCATCCTTCTTGGCCACCAGAACCATGGGGCTGCACCAGGCGCTATTGGACTCTTCTATTACCCCCATCTCCAACATTGCCGCAAATTACTCCCGTACCACTTTTCGCTTGTGTTCGGGCAGTCTGTAGGGACGTGACCTTACCGTCACCCCCGGGGGAGTCTCGATGTGATCAGGTTCGTCCGGCCTGGCAGGGGGGAGAACACATCAGCAAACCGCTTTTGCAACTCGGCAATGTCTGCTCTCTGGTCCTCAGAGTGATGATCCTCACACGGGAGCGGGGTGGGATTGGTGGGCTTTCAGGAGGTTGAGGTGGTATATCTGTGTAGCACCGCCCCGTTCAGACTGAGCCACCTCATAGTCGACGTCCCCCACCTGGCGTGTGACCTTAAAGGGCCCTTGACACTTGTGTGTGTGTGCGTGATCGGGGCGCTTCCTTTTTGCTTTGGCATCCTCACCTGTACTGGGCTTCCCCCTCCCTCACCACCTGTAAGCCTCAGCCCGATGTAAACTGCTATATATTACTCGTGATATAGTTTTCCTGATACCATGTCATTTTTATTACGCTAAATGAATAACGTGTTTTTGTACTGGAGCCACGTCTACTGCTCGTACAAACGAAACTGAGTGCTTTGTAGGGCTCTAGTCAACCAAAGAAATGCTTAGTCGACCAAAGTCTTGTCCCGCGGTCCCCAACCACATTCCTAACCGGGCCGTAGCCTACGACACAAGTTTAAAAAAATGCATGGAAACTAAATAAGCGGCCCGCCGGCACTCCGTGCGGACCTCCGAGTATACGCAGAGGTTCGTCAACCATTTCCCCCCTGGTCAGACGTACTACTCACACGGAGGAGTCACCGTTCGGATCAGCTCCAATTGCCGTCGCCGCGCGTGGTCCCCGCGAACCCTAACGGACCTGACGCGGGAGGTGATGGAGCTCGCTCTTTAATAAAGAAGCGACCTCTGAACTTCAGCTTGCGAACGTTAAAGCATTTTTTAAGCGCGGAGACGTAACGGGCTCCGACGGCGAGAGGAAGTTCTTCGCCGCAGTTCTACGCGGTGCGCTAAAGTGCCGCTGACAAAAACAGGCTAAATTAAAGCATTTAAAGTTGGGGATAAAACATAGGCTAATTATATTTAGATTATAGTAATATATCACTGCTTATAAAGGAATAAATATCAAGGAGTAAATCAATGAAAATGTCTTTATTGGTGTAAACTGTAAGCGAAATACATTTTGAGAAACTGATGCCACGTCCTCAACTGAACTGCACCAGCACCAAGATCTACCCATTCCGCTCAAAAGTTCCATTACCACTCAAAGGTGTTTTCAAGTGCAGTGTGAAGAAAGGACAAGGAAAGACAACGTGCACATTCTTTGACGTAAAGGGGATGGAGTCAACGTGCTTGGCTACAAAACATCCAATGCACTGGGACTGATAATAGTCGCAGCAGTATCGTCCAGATAAGCTGGTGGAGAATCATTCTGAACTGTTTCAAGGGATTGGAAAACTGAAGGATTTTCAGGTAAAGATTCATATAAATCCTGACATCAACCCTACCACATTGACGTGTACCGTTCCAGAATCGCCAAAAGGTTGAAGATGAGCTTCAGAAACTGGAGGCAGATGACATTAATGAGGAGTTCAATGGCCCGATACCATGGGTCTCACCTATCTTTGCACCTCCCAAGCCTGAAGACCCTGACAAAGTCAGACTTTGTCTTTAATATTGACCAACAATAGCGCTGCCGTAAGCACAAAACGTGTTGATATGAACAAAACAGCGAGCCTCTCATCGTCGGAAGGAGGATACCGTCACAAGCATCCCACACATTCTTGGTCATTACCTTACTGGAGTCAGCCTGGGTTGCTTTGGAATGAAATTAAATGCGTCCGTTAGTAAGCAAGGATTGCTCATTAGCATTAGTTTCGGTCGTCTCCCGCGGCAGACCGCGCATATGTGACATCATTTTTTTATCGATGGCATGCGCTCGACTGGTACTGCCTTTGACCTATTGGGCACCCCTGAGCTAGAGCTTCATCCAGACAGCAGGTACATCACTACCTTCACCACACACATTGGGTTGAGGCGCTACAAGAGACTGAGTTTTGGTATATCTGCTGCGGAAGTATTTCAAAATGCAATATGAACCTCAGTGGTGACATCATAGTCTATGAAGCGTCCCAGACTGACCATGACAACAACCTCTAAGCACTGAAATAGTCAGAGAAAGCAGTATCGCACTCAACCGGGAAAATGTGAGTACAACATGTCAAGGAGTTTTTTCACTACTTAGAACCAAGGTGTGATTTCCTGACATAGATCACAAAGCAGAAGCAGCAGTACGCAGTTGTTTCGCATGTCAGGCCAATACACCAGTCACAAGGAGCTGCTAAAATTGCCAGAGGTTACTTGGTATAGTCTTAGTGCAAACTTTTATGGGCCGCTTCTAACTGGAGAATATTTGCTTGTCATCGTGGATGAGTGTACACAGGCCAACCAGTTTTAGGGAGTCTGCGGTCAACATCAGCCAACACAGTCATTCCGTTCATGGACAAATTTTCTCCATGCTTGGAGAAACCAGGGTTTGTGAAAACTCACAATGGTTTACCATGACCAATTCTCCCAGTTCGCAGATCATCTTAGATTCCATCACTCCATCACGCCGCTGTGGCCTGTGCCCTGAAGTGAGGGAAAAGGACAATAACGCTAAAATGAAATCTCATGCAGACTCTCATCGTCGTGCTGCACCACACACTCTCACTCCAGGTGACACTGTGTTTCATCGTTTGGCCCTTAGCATAACCCTCAAACCCGCAACTTAAAGCAAATTGCGGAAACTTGAACGGTTATGGCGTCCCACCAAATCAGAAGGGATAGTTTCGCAAGATAGCATTAAAACATATGAAGGCTCTCTGTAACGCAAGAGCATCTTATTACTCATCATTAATAGAGAAAAATAAAAACAACTGAAGGTTTCTCTTCAGCACTGTAGCCAGACTGACACAGAGTCACAGCTCTGTCAAGCCGTGTATTCCTTTGGACCTCAGTAACGACGTCATGAACTTCTTCAATGATAAGATTCTGACTATCAAAGAGAAAATTGATGCTCTCCTGCCCTTAACTAGTGCTGACCCATCCTCGGATGTATGAACTCCTGGACGCAGCAGTAGGCCCTGATATCTACTTGGATGGCTTCTCTTCCATCAACCTTAATCAACGGACTTCTACAATTTCAAAGTCTAAATCTTCTACTTGTCTCATGGATTTGATTCCGACTAAGCTGCTTAAGGAAGTTTTTCCTTTAATTAGCACGCCTTTCTGGATATTATGAATCTGTCCTTGTTGACAGGACATGTACCACAGTCCTTCAAGGTAGCTGTAATTGAACCTCTTCTTAAGAAATCTACTCTTGCTCAAGAGGTGTTGGCTAACTACAGACTGATCTCTAATCTTCCCTTGCTCTGGAAGATCCTTGAGAAATCTGTCGCAAATCATTTACGTGACTTTCTACAAAACAATGCTTTGTTCGAGGATTTTCAGTCAGGATTTCCAAGTGCATCATAGAACAGACACAGCACTGGTGAAAATTACAAATGATCTTCTACTTGTATCAGACCAAAGACTCGTCTCAGTGCCGCATCTGACACCATCGATCATTGTATCTTGCTGCAGAGACTAGAACATTTGATTGGTATTAAAGGAACTTCCGTAGGTTGGCTACCGTCACAAAAAAAGTTTGGGGACCCCTGCTCTAGGTTGTCTTCGACAAAAACGTTACTCCACCTATTGTTCTGGCAGTAATTGCTTTGCAACACGCGCAAGCCTTTTAGAACTATGAATTAAACGATTCCGGCGGCACTATAGGCAGAAGCGTACGCTATAGCCTTATGGTTTCTTCCCTTTTTTTCCCTGTGGAATGTTTTTTTTTTTGGGCAGTTTTTCCTGTGCCGATGTGAGGGTTTTGGGATCAGGAACTGACCAGGACAAATATCTTCAATATAATTTCTACTGTTCGGGCATCTATATCTGAGACACTGATCAGTGCAATGTGTTACTCAATGTATGACTCTAAAACCAAAGTACTCTTACAGTCTGAAGAGATGACGAGAAGCTTACTGGGAGAACCGGATCCAATGTAGAATTGCTCATATAACCCCTCACTAGTACTCTGTCAAGTCTGCACGTTGATGGCTATGACTCATTGAAACCTTTTGAAATTGTGATTGATTGGCATTCTTGATAACCCGGGATCATTGATGAAAATGACATGCAGTGTGTAGCTGAGTTTGGAGTTATTCCATTACCCCTTAGCACTAACTGCGCCGTCATTGAATTTTAATTAAAAGCCCATGGCATATGTTTGTGAGTTAGTGAAGACGTTTTTGCATTTGTTTTATCATTTATTGATGTGTTATTGTTAAACTGCAATTTAAATATTACTAAAATTAGTTATTGTTTATAACACCGTAACAATTAATCTGAGCCATTTGGCATGAAGTGTCTCCTGTTTCTCCTCTGTTAGTTGTACATTCATGTGCACACTTCTGACAGAAAGTAAATGAAAACTAATTAAGTTTGTTGCAGCTTGGCTGGCTCTGTTTGTGTGGATTACAGGTTTGCAACGCATTGCTTTGCTTCCTACCAAGCGGCAGCTTGTTGCCTCTAGGCATTCAGATTCTTTACTGTCCTCACTGCGAGGTCTACCGTGTTTTTCTGCTTCTTCTCACACAGCAGCAGGCTATCAATGGTCTCATAATTATAATTTGGTTGATCAAAATCAGTGTGTCATTAGGACAATTTATTAATTCATTTGCGTTACTTATGTATTTTTCCGTCGGGATGAAAAAAGATAGTAACATATTTTCTATCTTGTCAGCTTTCTAATATGTTATTACATTTTTAAGTTTACATTTTTAAAATATATTTTAATGTAAATACTTAATAGAGGTTGTTGAACAGCAACAGACAATTATCGAAATGAGAAGAACCGATGAGCAAACAAACTTACTGTTTTAATTGAAAAAACATTCTAAAAAGAAATATCTAGTGAGTATTGATTATCTTTGAGTGACTTTGAACGTGGATGGTTGTTGGTGCCAGATTGCCAATTGTGGAAAATAGTCTGAAAAAGAGAAAATATCTAGTGGGCGTCAATTGTGTGGACAAAAATTGATATGAGAGGTCGGAGGAGAATGGGCAGACTGATTTGAGATGATAGAAAGGTAAAAGTAACCGAAATAACAACTTCTTACAACCAAGAAATTCAGAATACCATCTCCGAACGCACAACATGTCAAACCTTGAAGAAGATGAGCTACAGCAGCAGAAGACCACACCGGGTGCAGCATCTAACACAAAACTGAGACCACAATTTGCTCGCTAAAATTGATTGGACATTAAGATGGTTGGTTCAGATTTTTCCAAAAAGAGATTTGCAACAACTGCATGATGCTATCATGTCAATATAGACCAAAATCTATGAGGAATGTTTACAATACATTTTTTGAAAGTATGCCACGAAGAATTAACACTGTTCTGAAGACAAAAAGGGTGTAAACTTTTTACTAGCAATGTGTAACTAATAAAGCTGCCGGTGAATGTATAAGATATGAGATATAATATTAGTGTTTTATTCCCTCCCAAGATCCAGCTCTCTGGTTTGTTTTAAAGTTGTTTAAAGAGAAATTTGCCTTTTGGCTAATCTTGCAATTCCATTTTTTTCTTATCTATAAAAAGGGGTCAAATTAAAATTAGTTATTAATTCCCTGTTGTCCATTAGTTGTCCAACTTTTTTAGGAGAAAAAAATTCCTCCCGGATTAAGTTTGTTTCGGTCATTACACAATTACTATGTTAAGCATACTCTTGATGAATGAGTTAAACACAGGACTTTCAGTCTAATGTCCCACATAAACTCTAAAGATAGATGCAATTGAAATGTATTTATCTTGAAGGAAATTCTTGTGCAAGACAAAAAATAAGAATAATTTAGACAATATACGATAAATAGTAGCAGAGTTAAGATATTTTACTAACACCGATGCAAAGTGGAATAGCTATGAGAGTAAGATACATAAGTCCATTAAAATAGAATAATGAAAGTTGGGCCTGGGGGAAAGAATCAGGGTTAGAAAAGGGGGGAGGGGGTATTTAAGGGGGAGAAGTTGAAAGGGAGGGGGCAGGAAGGGTGGGGAGATTTGTGAGTGCACGGACTGTGTAAAACAGACTGAAAACTAATGAAACATAATCAGTGATTATGAAGAAAGTTAAATAGATATCAACAAGTTAAAAAAAGTACATGGTTTTGATTTATATGAATTCAATTATAAGAGCTAGAAAGCTGGGAAGCCCTAAAGGAGCTGAAGATTAAAATATTTCAACGGTTTTCATAGCTGAAAGTATGAAGGAGTTAGAAGGTGGCGTGAAGAAGAAGAAGTTGAATAAATACACAAAGCATCCCAACAATCACTCATCCCGGCGATAGTTACTGTATTTAGTCTCTACAAGGAAAGACTACAGACTGCAATACCCCCCACCATCCATGTGGGTGTGATGTCATGTGGCAGCATGGAGGTAAAATTGGGTGGTTTGCAGTTCTTGGTGCTGCAAAAAAATAAAGCAGTGAACGCCACATGATTGCCTAATACATAAATGTCTAAATAGATTTATTTAATTATTTACTCTTTCGGTAAAAAACGTATATTTCTGTATTTATTCTTTTGTTTGAGCATTTATATGTTTATAAACCAATTTAAGCATTTATTTATACATTTATACTTTATACTTCACCATTACACGTGCAACTTATTGAAACTTCCTCAGGTTATACAGTAAACCACTATCAATTATATTTGGTGGGTTTTTGGATGGTTGATCGGTTACTTTACCTACACTTCAAAGTGTTATTGGCATGCTTCACCTTTTTCTATTCATATTTTATAAACCTGTTAATGATTAATTAGCAGACTCATCGTGTAATTTCAATCAACTAATTGTGTCATAAACAAAAAGCGAAGGTTCTGTGTGTTCTGTTATTTATTAAGTACTGTTGACTGATATTTACACTTTATGAACTGATCAGGGTTAGCTAATCAACAGAGCTGAAGTTCCCTGTCTGGTTTATCTTGTTTGAGGTCTTGGGCTGTCCAAGCAGACCTGCTGAAACAGGTTTTTTGAGAGACAGCATTTGTTTGACTGCGTATCATTAGGTGCGTGTTTCAGTGTTCTCTCAGTGTGCTGCAGCGTTAACAGCTCGTTTGTTAATCGCACATCTGTCTGTTCAGGGTTTGAGATGAGAGATGACGTCATGGAAGTTTTCAGCTGCCAACAAGTAAACACAGTTAACACTGTAGATTCATTATGGGTGGGCAACCCATTGTTTATATGGATTTTTATTCTGGCCAAAAAAACTACAGATGTTCTGTGTCTTCTGGTGCTGGTTAGACCTTCAGAGGCACAGTTTCTGAATAGACTTTGATGCTACTGGTCTCAGGTCGAAATTTCCCCCGTGTCCACAGTCTTCTCTCCGGTGCTCCGCTTCTCATCCCTCTTAGTAGTATTAGTCCTCCGCGGATTATGGGCTTTCCGGTTGTTTGTGGTAAAGTGTGGAAGTCCATGTTAACACAGGGGAAAGCATGTACACCCCACAGAAAAGGCCCAGCAGGGGATCAAACACTGGCCCCTCCAGCTGTGTAACAGAGACAGTGCCAGCTCTATATTTCCCATTTCAACTAATGTTTACATGTGATCCCTTTCATTTCAGGCTGGTGTGACTTTAAATGGTTGTGGCTGAACATGTTAGACATCATGATGTAATTTCTTTGGTTATAGCTGTTTTAGCAGAGCTGACTAACTGATGATGTTAGAAAATCGGTATGCTGAGACGGTGCAGGTTGATAATTAATCTAGTTGGTTTCTATCAGATAGTTCCTTATTTGATATGTTGGATGAATGAGGTCCTGTGTGATTGGTAGGCTGTTAGCTCTAAAGAGCTGTGTGTTATTGGGTGGAGGGGGGAGGGGGGGGGGATCGGGGATCAGACAGGTGCTGCAGTTCTGTTATACTCATCATTGGCTTGGTAATGTCCTTCCAGTCGTCACGCCAACTCATCCTCCTGAAAAAGTTCCCACGATGGGTGAGGTCAAAGATCGGCACCTAGGCGGATGTAAAGAGAGAAGAGGAGCATGATGGTGGGAAATACTGCTTCGTACTCTCAGCACTCCAGAGAGAGAGAGAGAGAGCGAGACACAGACACAGACACAGAGACAGACAGAAAGGGGGACAAATGAAAGAAGAGAGAGGGAGAGAGTGAAGAACATACACCTGAATTTTTGTTAATCTGTCTGGGATGTTGTTGATCTGAGTGTTTTTTATGTTTGTCATGTCTACAAGTGAACATATAAAACAAATTTCATATCTATCCAATATGCTGTTCATTAAACTTTTGTGTATTTGTCTTCTTATCTCCTTCAAAGGCAAACTACTATTACTACTATATATGAATATATCGTATTTATTACAGTATAAAGGTTAACTGTGATATTCAAAAGATTAATATAGTACCAAAAACGATTTTCTATATGTAGAGATGTAAAGGTTTATATTTAATGATGTCCTGCTGAGAACCACGTGGCTGTCTCAGTGTGAAATGTCCAATTTAAAAATATTTTATTTTCCAGATCCAAATGAGCTATATTGTTATTAAGTTTCTTATTAAATGTGTTTGGAGGGCAGATTCTGAATCATTATGCCAGTTATTGACTTCTGCATATAGAGCTGCATATAAAGCTATTTATTGTGGGTATTTTGGCAGAAATAACCGTCTACACACAAACAAAATAAAGGTCAATAGAGTGGATTAATTCATACAGTTACAACCCTGGCTATGGCAACCACACACGTACACACAAACACACACAAACACACACACACACACACACACACACACACACACTAAACACCAATAAACTAGACTCTCGCTGGCCCCCGCTTCCCGTGCAGTGACCTGCAGAGAGATGGGTGGCCTTTAAAGATTTATGCCTCTTAAAACGTTGAGGTCCAGCTGAGACAAACCAGGTTCATATGGGGAGTAAGAGGGGTGTGTGTGTGTGTGACCACAGTTGGCGTCTTCTCTCAGAAGCAGTTTTTGTTTCACGTTGAAGCTGAAATCACTTTCCATCCTGTGCACAACAAGTTGAGAGCTTTGTCAGACCTGCAGGTCAGACAAGTCAGACAACTGTCCAAGTGGCAGGAAGTGAGGAAGAGGAGGAAGTGAAGGAGGGGGAAAGGAGTAGAGAGAGAGGAAGCAGAGGAGAGAAAGAGGACAACGTCTCGCTCACACAGCATGGTACTTGGCGGAAGGTTTTCCTGTCTTAACTAATGGAAATATACAATTATATGTACAGTACATGATAATACAACTCTTGGAAAACCGGTGGCTGTTCTGAAATTTGGGTTGACTAAATGGGATACTGCATCCCCACTGGTTTTAAAAGAGTACATGCTTCTTCCGGATATTTACATTTATTTCATCCTCACTTGGAACACCTTCAAAACTAGATGACACAAAACAGCTTCATGCACAAACACAAAGGAAACTAATACTCCTTCAGTATATTATCTGCAACCAGTAAGTCAGTTATGTTTAAATAGCAATTCTTCCGTGATCGGCTGGTAGACCACCAGCAGATACCTTTGCTTTCCCTCCTTTTCTCTTGTCTTTCTGAGTTCTGCTTAAAATTCCAGGTCCAATTTAAGGTCAACCAACTTGTTTATCATTAAAAGTAAAAAAGTTAAAGAGTTAACAGTTCTATTACACACTACAAAATAGTTACAAAAGTCAGGTTTATGGTGTTGTTGTGGAAACGTTTATAGGCCACTCTCAGCTATTGTATTAGACGCATCAGTATGGTGCCCAATTCTGGAGAAGCTCACATTCCTCCTCACGGCTGACCTCTAACACTCTGTTCCCAGCCTGCCCGTCTGCTCCTCTCTCACTTCCTCCCTGGATGACCTCTGACCTTCTAGAGTCGCACTAGCTGATCTAAAGTTTTCTGTTTGTGTTGTGGGTTACTCTATCAAAACTTATTTGCAAAATCTTACAGTCCGATTTCCTGCTTAAAACGCTTAAAAGTTCTCATTAATCAATGATTACTCCCGTAATCAGTGACAAAAAGAGCTGCCGAACCATTAGGAAATGAACAGAAAAATATTTGATTCATGTTCTCTTTCCTTCTGAGAAATTTCTCACACACACACGCAGACATACACAAACACGCACATACACTGTATGTCAGGCAGGATTGAGGGCAGGGAAATTGTCTGTATCCAAAACATGCTGGGAAAGCGAGAGGGAGGAGAAGAGGTCAGAGGTTGAAGACGGTGATGGAGTGATGACAGGTGTATGTTCTTCACTCTTTCTCTCTCTTCTTTCATCTGTGCCCCTTTCTGTCTCTTTCTCTCTCTCTCTCTGGAGTGCTGAGAGTACGAAGCAGTTTTGAGAGCGATACTAGCGATCCATTTTGATCATTTTTTTTTCCACTGGGTTGTGATGTGTATGAGAGTCGTTCGACGGGGTTTTGTGTGCACGTTTAGCTGATTGTAGAGTTTTGTTTGTGTTTGGTGCAGTTGGGCAGTGTGTGCTGTTCGGCACACTAAGCGCGGGCATGGATCTGCACAAGCTGACCAGGAATTATGAGGGACCGTGAGGGACATTATTTAGAATACCCTCTCACACACACATATGAAATGCTCTCACACACACTACTGAAAAAAGAAACGCTCACACACACAACTGAGTTCTTACACACACATACAAAATGCTCTCACACACACATATGAAATTTCAGTTACAACGGAAGGTGGTTCAGTTTGATGCACTATATTATATAATTCTTCCCATGCTTACTTCCTTTGGATTCCCTCCCAGACACCTTTGCCATAGTACCCACTGTCTGCATGTGTCAGCTTCTGGCTTGGAACAGTCGGTGGACGGCAGGTGAGAGGTTATCTGTAAAGAAAGAGAAGCAGCTTCCTCCTGCAGCCGTTAGCTCTGCTCACATTCCTGGAAATATACAGGTCATGGCTACATTCACCAAACACTGAGAATTCAGGCAGACATTGAGTGTGCAATACTGGTACACGATAATCATCTCGTTGAACAGCAATGTTTGCTAGGGGAATTATCAGTTATGTTGAAATAATTGACACGAGCAGAGGTGTCAAAAGTATTCACATTCATTACACAAGTAGAAGTATAGATACTCGGGTTTTAAAAGACTTTTGTAGAAGATGAAGTATCAACTTAAGCTCCAGTAACCAGTAATATGTGATGAATGCTGGGTTCGCTTACTAGGTCGTTGGTGCGTCGTTGTATGTGTAGGGACCCTGAGCAAGCTACTGACGAGGTTTGGTGCTGTTTTGAACAATATTACTAGGTCGAAAAAATTCTATTTGGAACGCGTTTGGCTAACCGCCCCATCTTTGCCATTGATTCGCGCTTTATGGCTGGAGCATATTTGGGCCAAACTCTGTATTGGTTGATCGACGAAAAATACTGTCTCCACGGCTTATTTGACGTGTTTTAATGCAGAAAAACAGCTTTTGGTCCATTAGCGCTGGAATTACACTTTAAGTAAAAGTATAAAAGCACTGGTTTCAAAACTACTAATAATAACATTTTACTTAATTAGTTGTATTTGAGAAGTTCAATTTGTCAGGCTTCATAAGGAAATATTTAGCCAGTGCCGGTAGATTAGTGCCTGCCATTAAAAAACCCCCATCACATCACACATGTGTGATCGACCGGCGTAGCTAACATAAAACTATTACTAATGCTGATTAGCGATCCTTGCTTACTAACGGACACATTTAATTTCATTCAAAAGCCCTGGCTGACTCCATCTCCTCGCCAGCCGGTCCTCAGGGGAGGGGTTGAGGTGGTGTCGCCAGTTGAAAAGCTGCTTGCGAGCCAAAAAGGCACCCCTGATGTAAACAATTCATTTCGAGAGGCTCCTTTTGGAATATTTTTAAATACAAAATAGGTCACCTATTATTGAAAAAGCACTTTTTTATGAGGGGCTCTCAGGGACATTATTCAGATAACACTCATGGACTATGAGCCGACCCCTGCTGCCCCACGTTATACGTGAAAAACTTCACGTCCATGCATTGTGGTTGAAGCACTACTTCAAATCCAGTAAGAGTACATGCACTTGGCGTGGACTTCAGTTGAAAGGAAGGCGTTCCTTTTTAATTGTAATGCTCGTATTCACCACTGAACCGTTACATTCCACAACACTGTATTGTGTACATGAACATATTTCCCTAGTATGTATGAGAGATTTCCACTAGTGTGTATGAGACCTTTTGAGTTCTTTGTGTGAGAGCATTTCAGTAGTTCAATTCAATTCAATTCATTTTATTTTGTATAGCCCAAAATCGCAAATTACAAATTTGCCTCGGAGGGTTTTACAGTCTGTACACATGCAACATCCTCCGTCCCAAGAGCCTCACATCGGCACAGGAAAAACTCCCCAAAAAATGAAAAAAACCCTTTCAGGGACAAAAGGGAAGAAACCTTAGGGAGAACGTCAGAGGAGGGATCCCTCTCCCGGGATGGACAGACTGCAATGGATGTCATGTGTACAGAATGACTCATACAGATGTAGAATTACATTCAATTTCTATAACAGAAATTAATCAAAGAATTCCAAGTAGCCGGCCAGGTGTACGACAGGACCACTGCAGGGGCCACCACCATCAGATCGAACCACCATCCACAGAAGACTGTGGGGAGGGAAAGCAAAGATTTTAAGAAAGGGCAATAGTGATATGAATCATATTTAAAATTATGATGATGATGATGATGATGATGACATCAGCAGCAGGTGCCAGCAGGGCCACGGCCGGAGTCAGGACCAGGGTCCTGACCGAACTACGATCTGCAGAGACCTGCTCGGCGAAAAAGCACAAAGAACTCCCGGGAAGGAGCTGAATTAGTCATGTGCATTAATGCAACGTGGATTTTAGTAAAAGGGGAGAGAGAGAGAGAGAGAGAGAGGAGTTCGGTGTGTCCTATAAAGTCCCCCGGCAGTTTAAGCCTATAGCAGCGTAACTAAGAGCTGGTCCAGGCAAACCTAAGCACGGCCCTAAATATAAGCGGTATCAAAGAGGAAAGTTTTAAGCTTTATCTTAAAGGAGCTGACTGAATCTGCCCCCCGGACTGAAAGTGGAAGCTGGTTCCACAAAAGAGGAGCTTGATAACTGAAGGCTATGCCTCCCATCCTACTTTTAATAACTCTAGGAACAACAAGTAACCCAGCATCTATAGAACGCAGCTGCCTTGCAGGGCAGTACGGTGTTACAAGCTCTTTAAGATAAGAAGGTGCCTCACCAGCAAGCGCCTTGTAGGTGAGGAGAAGAACCTTAAATTCTATTCTTGATTTAACAGGGAGCCAGTGCAAAGCAGATAATACAGGCGTGATATGGTCTCTTTTATTAGTTCTTGTTAATACACGTGCTGCAGCATTCTGAATCAACTGAAGAGGCTTAAGAGATTTACAAGAACACCCTGCAAACAAAGAATTACAGTAGTCCAGTCTGGAGGAAACAAATGCATGAACTAATTTTTCTGCATCACCTTGAGACAGGAAATTCCTGATTTTCGATATATTACGTAGATGAAAAAAGGCGGCCCTTGAAGTATTCTTTATGTGAGAGTTGAAGGACATATCCTGGTCGAAGAGAACTCCAAGATTCTTGACGGTGCTGCTGGATACCAGAGAAATTCCATCCAAAGAAACTGTATTACGTGACAGCTGACTTCGAAGTAGTAGTGTGTTCGAGAGCTTTTCAGTTTTGTGTGTGAGCGAATTGTTTTTCAGGAGTGTGTGTGAGAGCATTTGAGTTCTTTGTGTGAGAGCATTTCCGTTGGGTGTGTGAGTGTATAGTTTTTCAGTAGTGTGTGAGAGGGTATTCTGAATAATGTCCCTCACGGCACATCATAGGGTGAAGTCCGCTGCTAGGATGAACAATGCTGTGGTCATTTTCTCAGATTGTATATATAAAGCCACCACGGTGGTGGAGATAGTGGTTCTTGACACGTATGTACCCATCCTTCCTCTGAGCACACCGGCAGTTAAGGTCACAGTGTCAAACATTCCACCGTTTATTAAGGATGAAATAATAGTAAGAGAGATATTTAGGAATGGGAAAATAATGTGAAGAAACTTTCCTTTGGGTGCAAGTCTGCGGTCTTGAAAGCATTTGGTATCCCATAGGAGACAGCTATACATGGTCCTAAATAACAGGAACGAAGAGTTAAACCTAGTGTTTAAACTGTGTGTGGAAGAGTTTGACTATGTAATTTTTGCATCTTCCGTCAACATGAAATCTTCTAGCTGTGGTAGAGAGGGACACCAGAGCAGAGCGTGTTCTCAAAAGGAGCAGGACGGCACCAAGAAAAACCCAAGCCAGAAAGACACTGAGCAGGACAGAGGAGACAAGGGGGCCAGTTCAAACAGGGTGAGCAGAGACTGATTGGGTCTGTCTCAAGTTATATACATATTCATCAATATACTGAATTGTTTGAATAATATGTCCTTATTATGTTCAACCGTGGAATGAATATTAAATATTTAAATTCAAAATTAAAATGCATGTTTGATACTTTTTTTTTGCTTTGACTCATACTGGGTTGTTTATGGAAACTGATTGGCTGGCCCTACCAAAAAGAAAATCCACGAGCCGCCACTGCCATGATCCTTCATCTTTTAGGTTTCCATTTCCCGCAGGTGAAACCCAGAGTCCCACAGTTCAACCTGAGGACAGGTGTGCCGCGTGAGTGTGTGTTTTTTTGTATATGTGTGTGTGTGTGTGTGTGTTTCAAAAAGAAAGTCAAAAAGGTGAACAGCGGGTTAGTCAGAGTCTGAAGTTCTCTTTCCTGTTTGTTTAACTGACATGTGACGCTACTCATTAACCAGGAGACTTAAAAGTGTAATGTGTATCACTTAAAAATACGGCTGAAACTCTGAGAGTTGAAAGTAAAAGTAAAATAAAACGGAGACAAAGTTAGTTAACAGAACCTGGGGTAATGTCCGAGTGTGCAAAGAGCAGGCAATGCCTAATGCCTTGCATTTCTTTTAATGGCCATATGCGAACATGGGTTTATTCTCTCAATTGATAGTTTCAAGTCAATCAAAGTTCTTTTATCACTACATGTCATCATTGACAGGTCAGGAGCAACCATGCATGGTGCCGCTTGCCCATCAGGTTTTACATCCCTGCAAAAGTCACACATGCATTGGCTTGAACTAGCATGGCCGAGAATCGGTCCTCTAATTGAACGACCCGCTCTCACACTGAGCCACAGTCGCCGGCAGAGGTCTCAGTCATTACTTTCTTATGAGGCATAGATTGCTGCTAAGAGAGCAGACACTGAACACAGGAAATAATGTTCTTAAATGTATTTATGAAAAAATATATTTAATTCTGACTGAGACAACAGGCACATTGACATAGACATATATACAATTCTCTTTCATATATACAACATTATTTACAAAAGAAAAAAATTAAATAGCAAACTATCTTCTGGAGGATTTGTACACATTGCATTGGTTTCTTAAATTAATAAAGAAAGACACAACTACACATATTTTTGGTATCATAAGGAATAAAAAATAAGTAAAAAAAAAAAACTCTTTGGAGCCCTTCAAAGTTTTTTGAAGGGCTCCAACCTTGATCAGCGACTGGAAGGTTGAGCACTTGTCTCTGCTGTGATCCTGTTTATTGTGAGAGCATTGGCAGCGTTAAAGAGAAAAGGCATCAGGTTAATTTTTTTGTTACTTTTAGATTCATAGAAAAATAAGCTTTGAAAATGTAATACAATTGAGAAAAACAAAAAGGTATTTATCGCAGGAAGACAACGGTAAAATTATTTTTGTAAAATGAAGCAAGCTATGCCTATGACTTTCTACCAGCCTGAAACCTGGCCAAAACAGCCAAAACATTTTGACTGCGATTAGAATCAGGGATATAAATAGTACATATAATGGGTTTAAGGATACATCAGTCGAAACACCTTGAGTGGATACAAAAGAGTTTTTTTGGGCTCATAAAGAAACAATTTGGACGCAAGATAAAAAAATAAAACCACTGTATTCAGGGGTGCTGCGGTAGTTTCTTATAAAACAGGCACTTCAGAGTTTGTTTCTTTTCACAGGCCACCATGTGATTCTTCAAGGAAATAAAACCTTTTTTTCAGTTCAGCTCTCAGACAGAAAGTGTTTGACGCAAAATAAACAATACGTCTCCTGTTCCTGTCAGCGGGTACTCTTGACTATTTGATTGACATATCATACTGTGAGATTACACACAAAACGGCGATTAGAGAGGATAGCTAAGGCACCGTTTTCTGGTTAGTGGACACATCCAATCACATATTATATTAAGATTTAAAGTACAGAAAAAAAATTGTGCAAATGACGCAGCTTATTCACTATTCCTCTTTTCTCTCAGTTGTTGCTCTAACTTTCTTAACAGATTAATTGTCATTAATTGTAATTGACATTAATTGTTAATTGTAATTGACATTAATTGTCTGAACATTGTCAGTAATGAAGCAGAAAAAAGTATTTTCTTTCTGTTGAGCAGCAGAAATAAATATTAAATAAAATAAATTGTGCTGAATAGATCCTCTGGCAGAACACTTCTCAAGCCTTCAGCTTAATAGATCCCCTGCGGTATGAAAACTTGAGATTATACCTGAGAATGAGACAGATTTCCAGCAGTTAGTCAGCATCACAGCTTCTCCTTGGTCCACAAATATACAATCAAATGGTATTTATTAGCATTTCTCAACATTAAAAACATGTTGAAAAATGATTCAGGCGAGATGTATAAATATCTAGAAGTAAACTAACAACATGCGACTGAGTATATAATGTGATACAACTCAATCTGTGTGGTAAATACTTTCAGAATATTATCATGCTCCTGTAATATAGACTTCATTGTTGATGAAAGAGCCTGATCTGTGTCAGCTATCCAATTAACAACAAACTGATGTATAAAATAAATGAAGTGATTGTATTCTGTACATTTTTAACAAATCTTATTCTTCTGGTGAATAGTTTTTTTAATATACTTTTTGAATGTTTTTTATATCTTGAGGCAAAGGAATAAGTGTTAGTGTCATACTTTCTAGCAATTTTTAAATTGTACAAGTAACTCTTTTTATCTTTTCAAAGTGTGGCAAATGTTAAATACAATTTTTCACTCTGCATATTTGTGTAGGTAAATGTGTCCTCACCTCAGTAGCAAACACACAGTGCTCCATCTCCTCCGGGATGAGGAAAACTGGGTGATACAGGCCGTCCTTTGAAAAACTGAGAGGAGGAACAATGACGGAGGAGTCACACTTCTTACTGTAAGACAAAGGAGATCAAATATCTAAACAGAAATACTTTGAAGGAGCATGGGCTCTGGAATGATCAGATAACAGACAATCATACTGCAACATGGTCTCAATGAAGATAACATTATGAAAATAAAAAAGGGACAAACAGACACACAAAGCTTTGGGTTCTTACAGGTCAAATTTGTTCCTGGGCAGGTGCTGCTCGTCTCTTGCCAGGTTACAGTCTGCCATTTGGTTCTTAAAGATGGAATTGTTGTCGCCACTGTTCTCCACCAACGCTGCATCCTTATTGGACACTTTAAGTTGTCCCCCTGGAATGAGGAAGGCCTCCTTCTCTCTCAGGCTACACAGCGGCGCTCCTGGAAGGCTCCCAGTAATAGGACCCACCCCCACTGACCACCGTGTTGCGGTTGTTAACCATCTCCAGGTTGTTCTTCACTGACGGGGTCATGCTCGTAAGCTCCCTGCCCCATCGGAGCTGACGCAGAATGTGGATTGCAGCGCAAACCAGCAGCGTGAGCGTCACCAGGCCGAGGGCTACGGCGGCAATCAGAGCAGAAGGGGCGTCAGCATTTCCTGTCGGTTTTGTTGTGGGCATTGGGGCGGGGTACTCGCAGCGCGCGCCCATGAAGCCCAGTGGACACTTGCATATGGGGCCAGTGAAGTGAGTGTAACACGCGCCACCGTTCTCGCAGGGAAAGTGGTCGCAGGAGCTGATGCGCATGCAGCAGTCCTTACTGGTGAAGCCAAGTGTGCACGTGCAGGTGAAGTCGTTGATTCCATCAACGCAAGTGCCGGCGTTGCAGCAAGGGTTGCTGGCGCAGTCATCAATGTTGGTTTCGCAGCGGGAGCCGGTAAAGCCGGCACGGCAGCGGCACATGATGCGCTTACCGAGGTCCAAACACTGAGCGCCTGAGAAGAGCAGACAAAGGAGGGTTTTAGAGAAAAGACACCTGGAAGATAGAAGGTTACAAACTGTCATGATTACGAGGTACAGATCCGAAAGTCCTCTTTTTGTGAGTGATAGGAATTGAAGTTTAAGCTTCACAATAAATCACTAAAACACGGTATATGGAAACCAGACCAAATCCACCTAATAAAAGCTACAAGCTAAGACTACAAGCTAAGACTA
Organism: Apeltes quadracus; assembly: GCA_021346845.1. Classification (NCBI taxonomy): domain Eukaryota; kingdom Metazoa; phylum Chordata; class Actinopteri; order Perciformes; family Gasterosteidae; genus Apeltes; species Apeltes quadracus. The sequence continues at coordinate 17,927,374 of CM037917.1, read as the reverse complement.
CAAGCTAAGACTGCAGTAAAATGTATCAGTAACAATTAGAATAAAATAAAGAAAGGGGTATATAACAGAATACATGTTTTGTTTTCACTGTTCTCAAAAGAATAGCAAGAAAGAAACAAAGTGACTGAAAGAAAGGTAATCTCATTAGGGAGTAGAACATACTCTGAAAATATTCCCAATTAAAACCTCTTCAGCTCTGAGGAATGTTCAAAGTTAATAGTGTCTTACCATAAACCAAACCCCAAAGAATATAGTTGTTACACATAAAATTAAACAGCAGAACCGAAAGTTATGTGCAAGCCATAGTTTCTGTGGATGGAGATGGTGGTGGCTTCCCCAGCAGTGGTCCTGCCGTACACCTGGCTTACTACTCGCAATACTTGAGTCATTTCTGTCATAGGAATTGAATGTATTGTACATCTTTTACGTTGTTCATTATGTACACATGACATCCATTGTAGTCCGTCTATCCTGGGAGAAGGAGTCCTCCTCTACCTTTTTCCCCAATGTTCTCCTTTTGTTCCCCATTGAATAATTTTCATTTTTTGGAGAGTTTTTCCAGTGCCGATGTGAGGGTTTTAGGACAGAGGATGTTGCATATACAGACCGTAAAGCTCTTTGGTGCAAATCTGCCACAAAGAAAAAAAAATGTTTTGGAAATACGGAATATAAATCAGTAATATTTGTAAAATACTGATATCTGCGCAAAATAAATGTTTTTATTGTTTTATATACACAAACAGCTGCACCTCCAGCCACCAGTCCGTCAAGCTCCTGAGGTTTCCGGATGACACCACTCTCATTGGACTGATCTCTGGGGGGGACGAGTCCGCCTACAGGTGGGAGACTGACCACCTGGTGACGTGGTGCAGCCAGAACAACCTGGAGCTCAACGCTCAGAAGACAGTGGAGATGGTTGTGGATTTCAGGAAGAACGCAGTCCCACCCTCCCCCATCACCCTGTGTGACCCCCGTCACCGCTGTGGATTCCTTCTGTTTCCTGGGCTGCATCATCACCCAGGACCTCAAGTGGGAGCTGAACATCAGCTCCATCATCAAAGGAGCTTGCTGCAGCGCGTCATCCGCTCTGCAGAGAGGGTGATCGCCTGCCGCCTCTCCATGACTTGTTCGCTCCCAGGACCCTGATGCGAGGCAGTAAGATTGTTGCTGACCCCTCTCACCCCGGACAAAACCTGTTCGTGCCCCTTCCATCTGGCACTGAGGCTGAGGTCCATCAGGACCAAGACCTCCCGCCACCCAAACAGTTTCTTCCCATCGGCAGTCGGGCTCATCAACACAGCCCGTGTCCCCCACTGACTGATACTGACATCCCACCGGTCACTTTCTTCACACTTAACATGCTTAAAGACATTCACTTGTCACTTTGTTTGCTTCCTTTATTTTTAAACTAACCCATAGCCTTGGATTACTCATCCATGTCTGACATATTATGGCAATGAATGTCTCCTGATGCCTGAGTAAACACTGCTTAACGAGATAAACTCCATAGCTCCATATTTGGTCATCGTATTGCCACAATGCAAAACAAACAGGCACTCTGTATTTGTGAGGGTCTTTTTTTTCTCCTCGCTGTCAGGCTTACTGAGAGTCAGGAATGATTGCAGATCAAAGATAAGCAGGCAGTGGTTTCCACCAGCTAATGAGGACCTGTGGTATCCTGATATTTATGTGTGAGATTTACCAACAGTACCACTCCACACCGCTAGAGGGTTAGTTGACCTTCACGGTCATTAGATATAGATAGATATATATATATATATATATATATATATATATATATATATATATATATATACATACATGTTGTTTTAGATACTGTGTAGAAGAAGCATGACCCGCTGTACTATGCCTGTCACGTTATACTGGAATAAATGATAAACTTGGTCATCGTGAGTGATTCGGTCTGTCCAACACCGCAGTTACCACAGGACCCGAGGGACAACTGACTGCAGATTGTATGTGCAACAGTGGGCCATGGAGTAAAGAGGGTGTGCTGGAAACTGCAAGGTCGGCGGTGCGAACCCTGGCTGCTCCGTGTCCCTGAGCAAGACACCCAACCCTTACCTGCTCCCCGGGCAAAAATGTAAAAACTAAGGGTGTAACGATTTGTTTTTAACAACGATTCGATTCAATCACGATTCGTGGTTGTCGATACAATTCAAGGACGATATTGGTTCATTTAGAACGATCTGATACGATTCAATGACTTGAAATCGATTCAGTAACTTTTTAGCCAAAAATTCAACCAGTATGACTGAAATAAATTTCCTAGATTCCGGTTGTTTCTTGTAATGGAATCAGGTATCAATTAATTATGAATATAAATAAACAAGTAAACAACAATGAATGGCAAATGCATTCACATTTTATTTGAATAAAGTGCAAACACTGCTGTAGCAGTGTAGCAGAAAAAAAAACGTATTAGTGATATACACAAAAAACACCCCTACAATAATGGTTTCCCCCTACCAACCCCCGACAAACTCCCCCTCTATTTTAACCCGTGTGGAACATTCCGTCGGATTTGCCGTGAAACCCGGAAGTTGAATCGGGACTCGGGACGGCGGGACCTGCATACTGCGTGAGCACGTCACGGCTCAGTCCGTGACAGCCTTTATCATTAAAAGTGCTAAGAAAAAAGTCTGACGTGCTTAAATCCAATGGGTTATTTCCTAGTATCGATAAAATCGATTTATTACATTTTAAATCGATGCTAGATCGATCTATGTCGTCCATAAGGCCAACTCGCCGAGCACAGATTGATGTAGCTGAATCGTTACACCCCTAGTAAAAACCATGGGTAAAAATGTCATAAGTTGCTTTGGCAAAAAGCGTCAGCTAAATGACATGTGTAATGTATGTCAGTTGTAATATTCAGTGATAATGTCATATTTGGTGATACCAGCTCTGTCCCTGGAGCCGTTTGATCGTGATTATCTGTCAATTTGACACAAATGGATAATGAGAACCACAGGCTGAACAAAGTCTGAGAATCAAAAGTGAAGCTGCAGGCAGCACAGACGGCAGGAGGCAAACAACAGGTTAGTACGTAGTTTAACTAAGATAAGATAATCCGACAGAGCGTGCATCTAAGGGTCGTGAATCAAACAATACCAGACAAGGAGTGAATGTTCCTGTGCTGCTTATAAAGGTGGTGACTGATGCGGTGCGGGTGGTGAACTGGTTACATGGCGTAATGACGTGCAGGTGCGTGTGATTAGTACTGGGAAGATAGTGATCATGCAGCATGCAGTGTTTTTAAATCCTGAAAGTAACAAGGATCTCTGAAAAATATCTGCCTCTCCGGTTAAAGACACATTTGCCCACAGAGCTGCAGCAAAACCATGAAAAAGCATCCACATTCCTTAAGTTGTAATACCAGTGTTTTACCTGCTTACTACAAATTCTGTACAGTTCACCGTTGGACATATTCCAAACCGTCTTGTTTTTCATGATGCTGTGAAAATCTACCTGCAGAGACTCGCAGCTTGTTGCTTAGCACTTTTTTGTGAAAACAAAATCCTTCATGTTTATCTGAATTTCAATCTGCACGGTGCTTTTCGTGACGTGGTAAGAATGTCCTAAAAAACTATGAGCAACAATGCATACTCAAACAGGGATCATTTTAGAAGGTGAATGTAATTTGGTTTCTTCTGTTTTCTTGCACTTCTCACTAGCGGAAAACACAGCAGACTAAGAGTTCCCATATTCTAAATCGAAAACAAATATCTTCAGGGCTGACTATAATGGATCAGGTTTCAAACCTCTGCATGCTGATTAAACAAAGTAAAAGTAATGGCTGCCTGCCAGAGATGAAGTCATCATTTAAGTAGAAGGAATGTTTTTGGGAAATGCTACTTCTAGTAAATTAGTGAGTAACAAAAGTACACCGGGAACACGTACAGTTTACATGCCACCGTGACGAGCCGTCATGCGATCTCAAAAAACTCTTTTGTCACTTTTAGGCTCATGCAGGATTTTCAAGCCTCGTGCATTGACCGTGACACACACACACACACATAAACACACACATTTCAACCAGTTCACACGCCACACCTTCAGAAGGAAAGGTCAACCAAGTTGTCCTGCTAACGTTGTATCATGCACGTAACGTTTTCCCCTTTTTGCCAACGTACGCTCGTTACTATGCAACATAGACACATTACATTTACATTACGCACACACGTGACAGGTAGAGGTTTTGATACAACGTGAGGAGACAAAGACAAAGAAAACACTGATCAACAAAAAGTGGAGGCCCATTTGAGAATGGCTAGTTCATGATCCACTCAAAAAATCAAATATTGCACTGGTTGTAGGACGTACTGGTGTGAAAAGGTAAAGGGGGTCTTATTTGTAGTCGGGACAAGAAATTTCAAAGTGGAAACAATAAATAACCATGACATTTCCATTGGCCATGCCAAAAGCATTGTGAATTCACAGTTCTAATCGGAGCACAGGTCAGGCCAGCACTGAAGACAAGATTGCGCAAATATAACTTTTAGAGGTCCACCAAAGACCGCCAAAACAAATCGCCGAACATTGATGATCCATATCAGCAGATACAGATCTTTTTGTTTGATGATCGCAAATACGGTAAATCCTGTACTTAGTAGCTTTAATCTATTGAAACCTGCTGTGTGCTCAAGTAAATGGTTCATGTTTCAAGTTTTCTCACCAGCCCAATATTTCAGGAGTTTACGTGTGAACACATCATGATAATATTGTCATTTACCTTTGCCTAATACTCATCTTCACTGAACAGAGCCTGGCGTAGTGATTGTAAGTAACAATTCACACTGTTATGGTTATCTGTTTCATCATCATCAATTGTATAATTAATTAGGGTTCACATGTGTGCTGATCCATGAGGGAAGAACAGGAAGAACTTCTTACAAACTAAGGGCCTTTTGGGGGGCTTTATCATGTTCAAAAAGTTGTTAAATTTTGCGTGAATATAAAGACTGTTAAAAAATTTGATAATTTTGGCCTCTTGCATTTGGGTATAATGAAATGTCTCTATAGTGCCCCCTGGAAATGTGAAAAGCACCCCACAAGGCCAGTTTCCGCCCTCAATGTCCGATTGACTTGGCACACATGTGCTCTTGGACATGCTATACAAAAAAGTGAACCATGGTATGCAAATGCGCCTAACTAGATTTCCCGCCATTTTGAATTTTGAGATGAACTCATGTTTGGCCATTTCCCCTAGAAGATATGCGCTATTGAAGTTCGAAAGAGGTGTGGCTTAATCTGGCAAGATTCATAACTTCCAAATTACTGGGCCTTCCCTCACCAACGTACGTAACATATGTAGATATTGAACCTCTGAACACACATTAATTCTTTGAGTATATTTGGAGAATAGGGGGCGCTGCAGTTAGTGATCGAAAATCTGCCTTTTGGGCTATTTTTGGCCAATTTTCATGATTTCTTAGGGTTGTAAAAGACCGAACTCCTCACAGGGATAAACCCGATTCTTTTCATTTTCGCACACTGTGATCTTTAGACCTCGGGCTATACAGATTGCATTTTGCCAGAAGAAATTCCAACCTATATGTTTAGGGAGCATTTTCAAACAACCACCATTTTGCATGAACATTGAAGTTGTTTTAACTCGATCATACTTTATCTAATCTGCTCCATATTTCTGAGATTACATGAACTTCCCACCCTGTAGACATCCATATGATCATTTTTAATACTAGTCATAGCGCCACCTGGTGGCATCAGAAGGTTGGGTGTTTTTTACTTAACACCCTGCTCCTCACAGGTTAATCATATCATATGACTATTGATAGTTTGCTTTTAATTCTAACCTAAAAGTGACCAGAAGTTGGCTGGTTATTTTGAAGGAAATTGGTTCATGTGTATATATAATCAGCCACTCAAATGTTGACAGAAAAGACATAAGGCCTGATAAGGTTAGAGATAGAGTTTGCAAAGCGCCATTCCCGGGGTCGTTCCACCTGGTTAACGACTACTGTCGCACGAACGCCTTTTCCGACCGCCGAAGGCGTCCTCGACCGCATTTGTAGCCATCTGGCCAGTGCTCTGGCATGCGCGGAGTAGCGAGGACCCGCCCAACGCTGCTTGCAGCTTTAATTTCTGTTTGAAATTATTGTATTGTACACCAACATTCCTGAGGGTTTTCGTTTGGAGACAATCATATATAACCTGCATTGAAAAGTGGCAGGTTGCTTTTTCAGCAAAATACGATCTCAGAACAGCATAGACCCGCCTCATTATCCATATGCAACTGCAAATACCGTAAATGGTTTTTTTTCTATCTTTGTTGAGAAATTAGCAAACCACAGTGACATAAAGATATCACAGCGTTGTAAATAAAGTCATGCATCTTTTTCTATCTCTGCACTACCGCAGACAGTCTGACTAATAATATCAATAACAAGTAATTAACCGTTCTCCCCCCGAAATGCCACACACAGGTTTTCCTTTTCCGACATATGCACGAATATGTCGTGGCACTTGCACCAGGATATAGAGCACCAGCGGGGGCCGAACTGCCCACGACCTCCCTATGAAGTTGTAAACCTAGGCGAAACACTGCAGTGTATTTTCTCTCTTGAGCACGAATATGTGCGTTGAATACGACTAATACTACATTTTTCAACATGCCTCGAGTCTTCAGTTGCACAATATATATGAATGAGGAGGCGGGACCATGTCACTACTTGCCGTTTTGATATCGGTTTATGCAGTTCTGAAAAAGGAACCTGCCACTTTTCAATCTCGGTGCTATTGCCTTTTTGAGCAACAACTGATTTTACTATGCATAGTCTAAACCGGAGGTCACTACCTGGCGGATCTCCCTCCAGATTCAGACCCAGAAGCCGTACAGTCCTAAAGCTAAAACAGACAGTTAGGATTTAAAACCTAGCGTGCCACTTTTTGACCGGCGCAGCTTAGGTAGTCTTTACTGTAGTGGTATAAAGTCCAGACCAATAGCATTCAAGTTAAATATAAGGAACAAATGGCGCTCTTCAAAGAAAGAAAAGTGAAAGCAAAAGTAGAGCTTGTGATTTCATCCAAACTCCTTTCTTCCCCACTGGATCACTATACTTGTGTGTCTCATATGCTTAGAAATTGTAGTATTTATTAAATGCCATTATGAGGCACAGTGAGCACCTTCACGCAAGGAAGAGAATGGCCCTGACTGCATTCAAGCCAAGGATTAAAATCCTGGCAGGACAAGCTAGAGCCCAATTGGAGAAAAAAATCATGAGTCTGTGCCCATTGGGACGAACTTGTCTGTGCTTAGACATAAGTGGATCATTGTAAAAGTAATAAAAAATACTTTCTTGGGGAGGGGTCCTTTTTCGAATGGCAGGGGGAACACTGCAAGTGATGGTGTACTTTTGTGTGGACATACATACTGCTCTCACTACTGTGAAAAATATAACATCGGTGTCAAAAGTATTCACATCCATTACTCAAGTAGAAGTATAGATAAAAATACTTTTGTAGAAGTATCAACTCAAGCTTTTTACATAAGTAAAAGTATGGTTTCAAAATTACTTAGTACTACTAAGTATAAAAGTAAAAGTAATGTAAGGGAAAAAATGTCCATTACAGACAAACTCTCAATGTGTAACCTCGCTGACAGGACATGTCAAGCCTAGTCTATGCTTCTGCGTTTTCGGAGAAACGCAAGGACACGCAGACGCAAGCGCACCTTGCGTCAACCAATTTTTCTAGGCTTGCGTCGACGGCTACGCAAGCCATCGCAAGCCGCAAGGCTGTGATTGGTCTGCTAACTACATCCTTGCCGTAGTCTCACATTTCCGGTTTCATAGCATAATTCCGCCATTATTAAAAAGAAGATATTTCACGAGAGAATGAATCAGATTGAAGAGCTTTTGCCGGAAGAAATCCGTAAATATGACCACTTATACAACGCGCGGATGGCCTCCAATTCATGGACGCAGATCTCCGCAAACGTCGGTTTTGTTGGTTGAGGGGAGGACAAAGTTGTGGAGGAAAATACGGGACAAATATGTCCGCGAAAAGAGACGAAGAAAAGCAGCAGTGGCGAAGCACGGGCAAAAAAGTCTCTGATAAATAAATTAACAAACCAAAGACTTCCGCACGCAGAGACGTCATTCTCTTAGGTGGTCTTTGACAATAAACGTTACTCTGCCTGGTGTTCTGGTGGTGAATTGCTTTGCAACACACGCAAGCCTTTTTGAACCATGAATTGAAACGAGTCCATCGACGCAAGACGCCGACGCAGAAGCATGCGCCGGCCTTGAGTCTGTTACTATATGATGGGAAGGTGCCTTCAGATCACGTGACCTGCCACTCGGATTATGGAAACATGGCGATATGCGAGAGGCGACGCTAACACAACGGAGGGACACATGTATTGACCCGCATGCTATATGACTTAAACAAAGAAAACCAGAACCCATTTTCCAGTGACAGCTAAATGACACGAGTCGGAGGACGTAAACAAACATTGTTCCCATTGATTTGGTAGACTGCAGTGTCTCCCCATGGTTTACTACTTCATGGGGGATTTATAATGATGGGAAACACTGGACTGGCAGCTGTCGGTTATCAAAACATAGGCCAAATAACCTGTTTCAGGCTTTATGAGCAATAATAATAGGGGTGGATGAAATACAGCGTTCTGAGTCTGTACTTTATCGTCCAGTAATGTAACAGTTCAAGCTGTTATATTATTGAAGATAAAGTACTGCCTCAAGTACCTTATTTCTTTAATAATACGGTTTTTAGTAAATAGCCGCCTTTCAGCACAAAATAGTAGGCACCTAACGTTGTGTATCTCATTTAAGTAGTCTACAGAAAAAATAGTCCCTGTACGTGCATGTAAACAGCATTAGGTCACTCACCATCTTGTTCATTCACACTACAGAATACCTTAATGTTCATTTCTAAAGCCTAGCATTAAGACACATATCACTTTATTTAAGACGCTGCGCTACTTGCAAGTCGCTGTGTTGTGTCAGATTCTCAATATAGTTAGAAAAAAACATTTACAGCAAAGCCATGGTCATGAAGATACTCATTTAACGTTACATGGAGTTTGCATGAGAATGAGATGAGTTAATGTCACTAAATACCCAACTGAGATCGGCTTGTGCCGTCCTCAAAAGGATCCGACCACCGACCACTTTTCGCACCCGCCGTTACTCTGATTTGTCTCATCTGCAGGCGCATCATGGAGGAAACCAATAGAGTGTCGGAATGGTTCATGTTTATACCTCTCATCCAGCCACAATAGAACTCACTCCATCCGGATGGCGCGATTTATCTGGAAAGGTTTATGTGTGTGTGTGTGGGTTTTTGAACGACCAGGCGGAATGAAAACAAACCAAAATGAAATAGGAGTAACAAGCTTATATTTAAAATGTACGGAGGAGAAAGTACAGATATTTGCGTGAAAATTTAAGGAGTAGGGTTAGGGTTAAGTAAAAAGTAGTCTAAAAAATAAATACTCCAGTAAAGTATAGATACCCAAAATTTAATAAGTAGTACTAGTTTAGGAACTTGACACTTCTGGCATATAAGGAGTTCAAGACCATGAATAGTATATATGAATAATTTCTGTTGTTAGAACTGAACGTACTGTACTCTTGTAATCTTTTACGTTGTTCATTCTGTACACATGACATCCATTGCAATCTATCCATCCCAGGGAACAATTCTGTTCTGATGTTCTCCCTTAGGTTTCTTCCCTTTTTTTCTTCCCATTGTTGGGTCAATGTATTGAACACACAAATTTCTTAAGCTCCAAATGTGTGTTGTTCACAATGTATGGATCCGGGGGAATGGCAGGCTTATCCAGCTAACTTAGGTTAGCCTACTCTGGAGCAAGTTGAAGTTTATGGATGTGTTGCTATGGGGATTTTACCAAACTTGCTTCAGGGAACCGAAAAGCCTTACTTATATGTTTGTAATTTTATCCCTAACATTATCCGTCTAACTCAGTTAGGCAGGTGCAGGGCCCTGAGCTTACAAGTTCAAGAGTTTCTTATTTTGATTAAACTGTACAGTAAAAGTTCATACCATTGGCGCAGGGGTTGCTGCTGCACCTATCGATCCTCTTCTCGCAGTTGGAGCCTGTATACCCAGACGGGCAGTGACAACTGTACCCACCGACCATGCTCTTGATGCAGGTGCCTCCATTAAAACATGGCCCGTCCGCGCATGTCATGGCACTGATCTCGCAGTTCTTCCCATAGAAGCCTTGAGGGCACTCGCAAAAAAAATCGTTCTCCAAGTCCTGGGGGGAAAGACACAAGGAGATAAGAGGGGAGGAGGTGAAGATTTCTCAGCTCTCGTAAATTGCATGATTGCAATTTTATCCGGGCAGGTGTCTGAATGAGCGCACGTGCCGGACTGAATTTTTTTCCTATTCCTTGGGAGTGCCCTTGGGGTAGCGGGGCGCCCCTTTGTTTAATAGTTTGGGGTTAACGGTGAATTGTGCTTTCATTTTTGTTCACTAATGTTTGTCTTTGTTAGGTGGTCGTTAGATGCTTAATGGCTGAAGCGTTAAAAGAAAAAGTATTTAGCTTTATAGGCTGATGGACCCAAATTCTTGAGAGCTCGGTAAAGATGAGTGTAGAACTACAGCTTCAGATCTAAGGACTTGGCTTACCTTGCAGCTGCCGCCATTCTTGCAGGGGTTGCTGTCGCACTCGTTGGTCTCAATCTCGCAGTTCTTGCTGGTGAACCCGGGCCTGCAGGTGCAGGTGTAGCTGCCCTGGCCGGTATTGGTGCACGAGGCACCGTTCTGGCACGGCTTGTGGTTGGTGCAGTAATTCAGGTCTGGGGTTTAGATAGAGGACAAGTGAAACAGAAATGTTTGGTTGATAAAACTACTAGAGCAGAGGAGGGTACAAGAGAAACATTAACCACAAATGCCTTTATATGGTATTAACTAAGATTTCAATTATTTTTCTTGAAAGTTGTCAAGAAATTTATGGAGATAAACACAAACAAACATTCCTCTGGGGAACATATTTTTGGGAGTCTTCACTGCCTTTTTTAATTCTTTCAAAATGTAGAATTAAAATGATGGGTGACTATGCAAAACACCTGTTCCTTTGTAGGAGCGCAGTGACTGAGGCCGGCTTTACACGACAACACTCCCGGGTGAAACCGACAAAATATTTTATCAGATGTACCTTTCATTTAGACGGCGACAGCGTTTTTGGGGCTTTAAAACGCCAAAAAATGAACCCACCCTCCAGAGTGGATATCTTAAAGACGCTCCACCGTCGTGTTCCCGTCTAAAGGGTTGAAAACGCAAAAGTGTGCTCTGAGCTGCTCACACTGGCTATCCTCGCATACACGTCAACGTCACATTTGTGGCCTTGTACTCCAACGTTGTTTGCAACAATAGCTTGACCTCCTTGTCTGTCCAAACAAAGTTGTCTGTCTTACTTCGCTTCTTCGCCATGTTTTGGTTTTCGCACTACTATGGAGAGAGGTGAAAGGAAGGAACGCATGTCCGCGCTCTTGGTGTGGTTGTATGGCAGTGCTTCACAGTACCACCTAGCCACCTGGAATGCATACTACATCAAATTTCACACTTTCGCGTCACCGTGTGCATGCAGATTTCCACCAAAAGACGCTCGTCTAAACACGAAATAAAAAGTGGGAACGCAACGCCACTTTCGCGGATTGTGTTCAGATCGTTGTCGTGTAAAGCTAGCCTGATACTAAAGCTTTACTTATATACTTTGCAACTGTAAGGTGGTCCTAAACCTTTCAAAAACCTTTCCGTACGTATTAATTTTTTTACACACCGTCATAGTCATAGTCAGGGTGTGATTTGATTTCCCCCCCTTTGGTTTTCCTATCCCCCCTTCTGCTAAATTATTTTTATCTCCGGGGGGGACAAGGATTTCCCCCCCTTGATAGCGTTGAATGCAACTTAACTGCTAGCCTACTTAAACTCTTGGAATCTAACGATCTTCAGTGTCGATACATCAGAGTAGCTATTCAGTATATTTCTGAACGTCATCCAACACAAAAACATTGTAACATTTTAGTGCAGAAACTTCGCAGGGGTGCGCGTGTGCTCATGACGCGGATCGGTTTCCCCTCTTTTTGTGCGCCGCTAGGCGCTTAATTCTGCTTCCTCCTCGTAGCCAAACCGTCCATGCGAGTAAAAGTGAAAAAAATGCACAGTGCGTGATGTGCGTGTGCGGAGCGCCGGCACTGAGCATATCGTCTTACTTTACAGGACCCAATAATAAAACAACTTAACATTAACATTAACATTAACATTAAAAGTTTTGCCATGTTGTGATGGGGACTAATCCACGGAACCGAAAAAAGGGCCTGTCTACCCTTTGCGTTCTTCTCCCTAGTTATGCAAGCTAAAAGTCCAATGTTCTTGTCTATGAATAATTAAAAAAAAACATCCCCCCCTCTGCTTTTTTGTCGAATCGCACCCTGGTCATAGTGACTATTATTGCTCTTCAGCAGGCAGATAAATGTATTGTCCACTGCTCACCGCTTGGGCGCAGCGGTCAGAGCTACGTCTCCCGTGCTAGTGTATTGACATTGAGTCATGGTTATGACATGGTTTTAACTAACAACAATTAATAACCCACAACTAACGCTCTTTAACAGTGCCCAAGAGAGGAGCTGTGTGCTGTTTGGAGGGTTTTTGGTTTATAAAAATCTAACGTAAGTCAAATCAGAAAACGATTTATTGCAAAGTTTGTCGAGCCGCTGGTATTGCCTGTGGTGGCAACACTAGCAGCCACAACAGCTAACAAGCTAACTCGTCGGCCATTAGCGAGTTAGCCAGTTAGCGGTGGATAGTTAAGAGTGGCCAGGGTTTCTTTTCGGCGCCAATGAATGAATGTGTTAACTCAAGAGACAAAAAAATACTGTGATATACCGGGATACCGCCAGAATCCAGAATAGGATAAGAAACAAAATAGCGTGATATCAATTTTTAGCCATACCGCCCAGCCCTAGAATTAAGATTAAGAATGTCTAACAACAGCCTTGGACACACACAGCTTTTACTTCTTAGTCCACACTCATCGATATTAGCAGGCAACAATTAGTTAACTGACAACAAACATCTGCAAGAACATGATAAGAAATAATGTAATAGAAATAAACCTAAAAATGAATGCATGAGCTAAAAACATACGATCCTTCATTGTCATTCAAATTTGAATGAAAAATAATGAATTCATATTATCTGCAACAGTTAGTCAGCCGATGCACAATAGTCACAAAGGGCCGGACAACATCTGGACTCTAATATACATATATTAATAGCGTGAAGGCTGCTTAACAGCTGACCTGATACGTGTATGCTTTAGTGGCAACATTCATCTTTGTGTTTTTCCACTTGAAACGCTTCGTTTGGGTCGCAAGACTGAGTGGTGTGCGTTGGTGTTGGCGAGCCGCTGGATGAACCAGCTACCCACCTTGGTTACAGTACAGTCCTCCCCATCCCTCCCGGCAGTTGCACTGCCACGGCTGCAGGCAGGTCCCGTGGACGCAGCCAGGGTGTGGTGCGCACTCGTCGCAACGCTCACCCTGCCAGCCCTGCCGGCACACACACTCCCCGGGAGACTCGCACAAGCCGTGATCCTCGCTGCAACCTGCAGTACAGATGGCTGATGGGAGGAAGAGAAGGAACACATGGAAGGAGGGACGTCAAAGAAAGAGAGGGAAAGGGAGAGAGGGGGAGGAAAAAGAAAAGAGAGAACATTACTATGTGTGCATGTGTGACTCATGTTCTTCGTTCAAATCACAGACCACCCTCCTACCTTTTAAAAGTCTAACACACACACACACACACACACACACACTCACCCTTCAAGTGCTTGTTAAGTACTGACGAAGCAGCTGGCCTACAATACAAAAGCAACACATGCCATCTCTTTTCACGCACGGCAGCGCACATTAAGTCCCAGCGCGTGTCCCTGTTAAAACGTGCAAACCAGGGGCCCAACGGGGCCTCGACTGTTGAGCTAAAAACAAAAGGAGCAGACCACAGAGCCAACACACACACACACACACACACATTGGAACAACAGAATCTCTGAGATCCACAGCCACCACAAGAAGCAATGGCATTGACAACTGCTTGACTTAACAATTTTAAGGCCACTGGACAAAAAAATTAAGCGCCAAGGGTCCCATTCTTTAACCCCCCTTCCACCCACAACCACCCCCACCACAGCCTCCTTCCCAATCTGAAGAAACGTTAGAATAAAAGGAGGAGGGGGAGGAGAGTCGGAAGAGGGGTCACAATGCTGTTAAAAAAACGTTACCCTTCTCAGGCAATGTTGGTGCTCTGGAGAAGCCACGCTGATCTCAACCTGTCACTCATTAGGTTGGCTGTTGAAACTTGTTTTCTTTATTTCATATATTTAAAATAAGTTAAAGGGCACGGTTGGAGCCCTTTCCAAAACTCTACATACAAACATTGCAACTTCCAATTACAAAATTACATTTTAATTAAAAATAAAAGCCCACCCATTTTTTTAAATACTACAGTAGAAATCTCTCAGTATTATACAATACAGATATATACATATTTCACCCTTAATCAAATTTTACAACAACATGGTGACCATCTGAGTAGGAAGAAAACGCTTGAGTATTTTCGGTTTCACATGGACTCGCACAGACTTGATTGGTCGAGTGGTAACATGTGGAATGGCTTGACTCGAATCCAATTGGTCTTGGCTTTAAGCCAGTACTGTAAAGATTACCAAAGCTGCCAGTTGAAAAGTGCCCCGTCAGGTTTTTAATCACAACAGTCTATATTAGCTTTAGGTCCGGGTAATAATGGGACTGCTTCTGCTTCCGGATTTCGACCGCGGCCAGTTAGTGACCTCAGCTCTAGATATTGAAAATAACTGAATTTTCAAACAAGTGGGTTTGATGTGAAGACTCACGGTCAGAGCAGTACTCGCCCCTCCAGCCCCGCAAGCAGTGGCGCTCTCCGTTGTCGTCGCAGGTGTAGTGGGCAAAGGTGTCGTTGCGGGGCCGGCAGTAGGAGGAGCAGGCCTCACCGTGGTAGTGCTCCTCGCACACTACGTGGTAGGAGTAGCGGAGCTCGCTCTGGTTGCCAAAGTGTACGTCCTCGGACCAGTTCTCCCCAACTCTCAGTTTGTGGTGGGTCGCCAGCCGACTGATGAGGTTATTCTGGTTTTCTGGATAAGGGAGGGAAGAGATGGAGAGACTTTGATGGGTTGTGACAGATAACTGAGGAATTATTCTTAAAGAAATAAGTTGTGAGAGTTCAAATGTTACATAATCACTTCCATATTCTATTATATTCCCTCTGGGAATAAATGATGGTCTGTTATGACTTTACAGTGACCTAATACTTTGCTCTCTGCTTTGTTATAGACCAGTGATTCTCAAAGTGTGGTACGCATACCACTAGTGGTACGCTGGGCTCCCTCTAGTGGTACGCCAAAGAATCACTTCTTTTTTTTTACTAAACGTTTAAGTACAGTACTGTTTTATTTAATCTTTAAGAACAGTTTTTGACATGTATTTTAGTACAATGTTTATTAAACTTTTATGAGCAATACATTTTAATTGAATCATTATTTAAGTACAGTTTTTTTCTTCCTATATTTAAGCGCAGTCTTACTGTTGAAACTGTGTAAAATGTTAAATGGCTGACAATATTAAATATACTTCTTTAGGAATAAAATCTCTGCCTTGTTTTTGATGAATACTAAGGCCTACTACGCTACTGTATAGTGTTGGTCATTATGATGGTACTTGGAGAGCCAAGTATTTTCTGAGGTGGTACTTGGTGTAAAAAGTTTGAGAAACACTGTTATAGACTACACCAACAGAGATGTAATAGTGACTTTAAAACTTAAAAATAGGTTATGAAAAGTGCATAATATTTACAAATGTCTAACATTTATTGTGTTAGAAGATGAAACATAAGCAGAAATATAAGAATTTACACTTCAAACATGGACTGCATTACCGTCCAATCAAACATCAACACTCTTTAATCTATCGGCTGCACTGATAGTGTTTCCGAGGGAAACCACGCCCCCTTGTGGTGAAGAACCAGCAGTTACCTGTAGACTCCAGACCTGAAGACTCCGCGTTCCATGCTTCAATGATCAGAGCGAAAGTCCCCTGAATGAGTTGGGAAGGATTAGTCAATGGTGTGATCTGATATGTGATCGACTATTGCACATGTTTAATTAAGTTAAACTTCGTACATTTTATCATTTTGAAAGCAAAAGAAATAGACAAAAAGCTGGAAACGTTGCTTATTCAGGCTGTTAACAAGTCAGTATTTATTGTAGAAGCATTTTGTAAAGAATGTTGGGAAGCACATTACGGCGGGATTGGCTCAAACTATGACTTTGTTAGACAAACCCTTAGATGAATGTCACCCACCGGCCACTTGAATTGAATGTCCACCTTGATGGGCGCGCTCCCGGATATGGATTTGGAGTCCGCGCCGAAGATCTCCGTGAACGCGATTCCGTATGTGCACGGCGGCTCCGGGTTGATAACGTCCTGCGAGTGCTTGAGGCACACGCGGAAAAAGATCTGGCAGTCCTGGGTCTGGAGCTGACACACTCTGCGCGCGCTGGTGAAGGAGTTGATCTTCAGCTCGAAGATCCCCAAGGAAAAGATCTGATAAGGCGCAGAGGGGGGGAAAGAAGGTTGTGATAGAGAGGAAAATAAAACTTAATTAATAAGAAAATAAGAAATAAAAGATAAATATAACCTACGAAATGAATGAGCATAGGTTCGCTCCCCCTAACTTTGGAACACATAACGTTAAAGTCGTGTTCTCCTTTTGTTCGCTCAGATAACTATTAGGCCTGTGTACGCCGTCTGACTGTCCGCACTGTATAATTGACAAGTAATATAGATGCACATATCTGATGTTATAATGTAGGCAGAACAGATCCAAGTCAAATGAGGTAAATGTGTAAAAGCGGTTCGGCGTGCTGCGCGTATTACCGCACATCTTCTGACCTGCCCGCGTTCCCGCAGTGCCTCTGAGCGAAATCTGGAGCTGAATTGGTGCGTGTGCGCTGCCAGTGCTACTCACCGTCTGCACCGATACAAACAGCAGGACACACGGCAGTAAGGAGCGCGCCATGGCTCGTAGGCACGGAGCGCCGGGGGCACGGCTCCGGAGGTCCGAGGAAGAGGTCAGAAAGCGCGTAAAATCCGCACTGAAAAAAAATGCAGACTTCAGACACCGCAGGGACAAATCCAGAAATAGCAGGGCTAAAAGTCAGCCCGTGCGCGTGTCAGCGGGCTGACTGGAGATAACAAAAGATATACGACGTAGAGAAGGGATCCGCTATGCTGCTAAACTTTGGACTGTGCCAGCTGCGGCTGCTCCTCCTCCTTTATACCCAGGAGCAACAGGAAGAGAGCAGGGGGGAGAGGGAGGCGGGGGCCAGGAGGGGGCCGCGCTGCAAAAAATATCCACCTGAAGAACAAGTCCACCGTTTAGGTGAATGAACTCGGTTCCCCGAAATTCCCCTCTTTTCCCTTCCGTCAATTACTGCGGCGGAACTTCCTGCCCGACGGGCTCGTGTCGCCGCTCCTCAGGTGCGGCTGATCCGCAGCCGGACCCGGCGCACCAAGCCGGTTTGTTTCATTCCTCGTAACTTCGACCTGCAGAGACGTGAACCCGAGGCCACTGCGACGCTGTTCAAAAGTTTCTGCAGGTTGAATTTCATACTTTGACTTTATAAATAGATTCATGAGATGTTTATTGTCTACGTTTTAGTGTCCCGGTAGACTAAAGTCATGAGTGAGGGGTGTTTCTTTCAGTGGGGAGTGAGGAGTCTTACAGGCGGGGTGTGTGCGTGTGTGTGTGTGTGTGTGTGTGTGTGTGTGTGTGTGTGTGTGTGTGTGTGTGTGTGTGTGTGTGTGTGTGTGTGTGCAGGGGGTAGGGGGGGGGGGGGGGGTCCCGCTTTGATTCGCTGTCAGCGCCAAGGAGACAATTACAGCGGCAATAGGACAAACTGTCGTGCGCCAGCTGCAGCAGCCTGAGCGGCCAAACGCACCTTTTACTGCGTCCCCCCGGCCAAAAGGAGAGGGTTCTCACACACACACACACACACACACACACACACACACAACCAGTGTTGCATTCACTAAATCCATGCCAGAAACATTTGGAAATATTACAGCCAGAAGTAACTCATTAACAACTTTCAATGTCAGAAAAACAATACAAATGTTTTAGTGTAACGCATATACAAGTGCACACATGCACAGAGACAACTGGGTGTTAGCTGCCTGGACATCATTAACAGTAAGGTCATTTCCAAACTTTATGTTTTGTGTGAACATATTAGGGAAGTAATGATGAATGAACTTTGAGTTCACTGCACTTTCACAGGTTCCATATTTAATACATTTAAACATTTTCTGGTTGTTATTGGTTGACTGCGCTGATGCATGTTTGTCTGCAGTAAAACTGGTTCATCTACATAATAGACATTTACCCTACTTACATTTTCTAGGAGAAAAAAACCAGTTCATCTGACCCTAACTTTGAGATAGACGAAAGAAACTATATATTATCAGTGCTAGGAAGTAAAAAAACATCACCTCCACATCTGTAACTGTGGCAATGGGCTCTGTATCCTGACCTGCTCGCTTGCAGCTGGAGAATTCAGTTTTTGTGGTACCTGGGCTCTGCGTTGTCGGGATGTGTTTTAACAGCATTTAGCTGTATATGTTGAAGCAGCTGAAATAAAGCCACTGGATGCTGTTTGGCCACAAGATACAATTAAAAACCCACAGAATTTTAACTTTTGAATAACCAAACCAGTTATAAATAGGTATCATAGTGAGCGGACATATGTCTTGGATATATGTTTAATGGTCTTCATTTGCTGAGTCTAATTAAAGTATAAAGCCTAATACACAAGTCTGTCTCAGAGTTTATGGTTGTGTTTGCTCAACCGGCGTCTCCCTAATATGGAAGCAACACTATAAATAAAGCCAGGTGTTTTACCACAGTAAGATAAGGGTGGCAGGTATCAGTTTGTGTTTGTGTGTGTGCGCGCGTAAACTGCTTTTTTCTTAGCGCTTTCTTACCCGTTATTGTTATTTTAATAAGTACTACGCGTGCCCCCATTGTCACCCCCCTTCGCCTTAACCCCCTCCCTCTCCATTCTAACCCCACCCATGGCACGAGGCACGCTTCACACACACACACACACACACACACACACACACACACACACACACACACACACACACACACACACACACACACACACACACGCGCGCACACACACTAAGCCGTCTATTGTCACCCTGTTTGTATCCAGACGCGTGTTGTGTGTCTCTGGCGGCTTGAAACAAAAGCAGCAACATTGATGAATAATAGGATATAAGCCGGCACGCGGACGGTAAACAATGTATTACACAATGAATGAAAGTTGCTTGAGCCGAATAACAACATCAGCAGTCTGAGCTGGTCGCAGCAAAAGGAAAGATGGAACTGCAGATCCATTACGAATGCAACAAAAACCGATTCGCGTTGTATCGGAATTGAACTCGTCGTCGTCACAAGCTGGTTAATCAGTTGATCTCAGATATGATCCCTTCGCTTTGCACTAAAAGTCTCATAATCTCCTCATAAAGACCTGTTGTATCTGATCCAGTGAGTGTTGAAGTCGGCCACTCGTGTTTCGCCCATTTCTAAGAAGGAACGTCAATGTGGCACAGAAGCCCCGTCCGCTCCCCGGAGAGCTGCAAGCATCGTTCGCACATGTATGCACATATTCGATCGCGCGCCATCTGCTTATCGATCTGCCCCCCGTTTGATCTACGCAAAAGACTGTCACGTTGGTCCGTCGCGCGCACGTCAGCGCGTGGTAAGTCCCTGGCGCGTTTTCACTTTTCATTGTTTGAGTCCCAGCCGCATAAAGTGCTTCATGTGCCTGCGTACAAGTCTACTATATGTGGAGGAAGTACTAGGAGTAACTCCACTCCGTTAGAAGTACAAGTCCTGCACTCAAAGTCTTACCTGACGACCAAAGTGAAAGTCATTGTGCCGAATGCTTTAGGTCAGAATGATTGTATGAAACTAGGAATACAATTTAAAAGCAGTTTCACCGTACACCCCCATTTGTCCTGCCGCACGTGTCCAAATGGTCCGAGCAGAGGCACGAGCGTCTGCTGAGGCGAGAGAAGACACAGCGCGTGCCCGGGAGGGGGCGGGGGGAGGGAGGGGGGGGAGGGGAGGGGGCCGTGGGAGAGTTTCTGGAGGTGTGAGTGAGCAAAGGGGACCTACCACATTTGCGTGAAGTGTCGAGGGCGACACCTCCACAGACACGCGCAGACCGCGTGAAACAAACGGCTAACCAACACGCAACCTTAACACGTGACTATATATGACGAGGTCACGAGGACAGTGACGCTGAGACAAATCATTTAACATTTAACAAGGTCTCATTCGACATGTGCATCGTTTATGCCTTAAACATACATTTGATAGAACAATATGTCTAGATAACAATGGAAACAACTTTTAGAGTGTTGATATTTATGATTAGAAAAGCCAAATCAATACAGTGCAAACAATAAAGTGAATTATCTGATACTTCTAGTGGGACACTATGTGTCTATTATACATCTTAAATGTACATTTTGAAATAAGTAACTCAAATATTAATATTCAGTGGGCTATTGTCTCCTATAACGGAACACATGCTCTGAGGAGAAACCCGCTGATGGGCATAGATTAAGTATTAAGATAATATTGTTTATAAGTCTAGTTAATTTCCAAAATGCCCCCCCCTCCCCCCCCCCCCCCCCCCCCCCCCAAACACTGTGCACTCTGCAACGGGCATCATTAAGGTTTTAGGCACATGGTCGTCTGTCTGTTAAGGAGGGGGTGCAGGGGACAGTTTGCAAGTAGGTGTGAAGCCCCGCCACCCATCCTCGCACCTCTTGTTCACTGGTTTCACATGCTACTGTCAAACAATGTTATTAACATGACAGGAAAAGAGTTTTTTTCTGAATTCCACCAAGATATCACCAAATCCTGGAGGGTAATCTGACTCTGCAAGAGAACTACAACTTGGGAGACTATTTGATGTCCACTAAGAACAAAAGCCCAAGCAGCAGCAGGAGCTCCACAGAAACGGAATGTTCAGGTTTTAAAATGGTCTAGCCAAAGCCCAAACCTCCATCCGATTGAGGATCTATGGCAAGATTTGAAAATTGTTGTTCACAGACGGTCTCCATCCGAATGCGCTTCAGCTTTTTTGCCATTATTTCAATCTCTAAATGTGCAAAATTGGTGGAGACAGACATAGAGGTGTAATTGCAGCAAAAAGGGGTTCTACCAAGTATTGACTGAGACGGATGAATATCGATTTGAATTACAGTTTGTAACAGTACAAAATGGGAAAAGGTCCAAGCGGGGGTAAATAAAATATGCCATGTACTGGGAAAGCAACAAAGGGTGAAAGATCAATGGGTATTTAAAATTGATTCCGCTTTCAAAAACTCCATTCTTGAAACAAAAGTTTTGTGTTTCTATTGCAGTTATCAAAAACCTGAAACATCACAAACTGTGGATACTCCAGCACTATTGAGAAATATTTGAAAAACAAAGACTTAATGAAGTGCACCAGGAGCCTTTTCTCCCTGTGGACTGTTGCAGATCAGCCTGTGATTATCTAAATATATGTTAATATTAGCACAATATCAAATGTATTCATGCCACCGACAATAAGTGACGTCTTGATGTTATGTTACGTCACCAAAATGAAACCAGATAAAGTTTTACTGCTGTTTGATCCACACTCTGAGATAGCATGCAGTCCTCAGACATCTAATCTGTTAAAACAGTGGCATTTCATTCTTAATCCCAATGAGCCTCCACAAACCCTTCTGAACACAGCTGGAAGCCCCCTAAACTGCTGCTCCTCTGTGCCTACGGACACTTTGGATAAATAAGAGCAGCCGAGAAGATCCACAGAGTGAGAATCCTTTAAGCTGCATCAGCCTGATCATCCGTCCAAAGAGAAACAGCTCCTGGTGGTCTTCATCCAGTCTTGAGGTCATAGGTGGATTTTTAATTGATCCCTGATGACATTTTGAATGAGTCAGGACAGTGTGCGATTTCACTGGGAAGTCAGAGGTGGTGAATATTTATACATGGATTGTAGAATGCCCTTATTGGACAGACATTACAGGTTTTAAGAGTGTCCGTGACAGCCTGTGGACATCAGTTACTATGCAGCCTGTAGATGAGACCTCTTCATGGTGAAGATCAATCCGTAGATTCCTTTACTCTAAAACACCAAATCATGCCTCTCTATGCCCTAGATCAGCGGTTCCCAAACTTTTTTCCTGCGCACCCCCTTTTATGTCCCAACCGGGTTGGCGCACCCCCAATTCAACTTAAACAGAACACACATGACAATAACGATTACAAAGGAAATGTTTTCCTCTCGCTCACCCCACTTTGGGAATCCCTGCCCTAAATCCACAGCCCCAGACGCAATTATAGAGATAAAAAGCAGACATATTTAAACTAAATTACAGTTTTTCTCAGTCACTTTGGTACGTTTTCAGATCAAAATTCTCAAAACCTGTTCAATCTTCACATCCTTGTGCACATCAAAAAAGCTTCTCAAAGTTTCTAATTGCTTTGAACAAGTTGCAAATGCTTTGGTACAGCCATGCAAATGATAATGTACAATTCCTTGCTTTTTCCTACATTATCATCTGCTTATGTCATGTTGATCAAAATGTATTATATGTATTATGTATTGAATATTCTCACTGCCCACGACATTTAGGCAATAGTTCATCGCATAAGTCTTTACATGCAAAATGTCTGAACATGTTGTCATAATATGTCCAACATATTTCCACATTTGCATCAGACTTTTTTTCTGAATCTGTCCGATATTGGTAAATTGCTCCCAGGTGAATCTTGATTGTTACTATAACAAAATGTGCATCTTATGAACCATCAACTGGCAAGTATATAAATACCCGGAGCACAACACAATGTCACAATGTCTGACAACGGAAGAATTTCACGGAGTCAACCACCATCGAGAAGAGGAAGAAGAAGAGGAGGAAGGCTGTGTGGCGGAGGAGTTGGGAGGCAAAACAGAGGAAGAGGTAGAAGAGGACATATGCGTGTCCCTGAGGGGATAAGAGCTACACCTGTGCAAACATTATTAGGCCATACATTCAGATCCTTTTTACACACGTTCTACAGGGATCTCATCCCTGAACAAAATAGGGGTCAGATTGGAGATGAATTGCCAAAGTATGTAATTGTTTGGGACAATGGCGGTTTCCGTGGCTCCAATGGTTTACGACCCTCAACGGGATGCTGACGGCGTTTCTCCCACCCTACTCCTCATCGAGAATTTTTTCTCAGCATGGAAAGGGAAAGTATAGCCACATACGCAGATGACCCTTCTGGCTGGCCTGGATGCAGCATGTGATGACATCACAGCAGAGGCTGGATGAGACACTCTAAAAGATTCTTTACACGCTGCATCGCAAGAGGAGATATTCAATGTAATGTGGATGAGAATCTGCGGCCTAACGGACAGGATCGTCAAGGTGTAGGGAGACTGCACTGTAATTCCTACAGCACTTTGTGGACAGTTGTCCTACGTTCACATTTCTACTCCTTTTTTTGTCTTTTTTCTTTGTGCTGTGCAATGCTGTCTTTTCCTTTCTACATTACAATGACATGGTCTGTCAACAAGTTACAGTAAAAGCGTAAATGTAAATCTTGTCAGTGTCTGATGGGACAGCCGTGGCGAGTTGCTCTAAATCTCCCACATACACACAGGTGTAATTTACAAGTTACAATAAATGTCATCAAAACGTAAGCCAAAGTTCAGAAGAGACCCTCCAGAGTACGCTGTTATACTGACAACATGACTAAGCAATTTGACCGTCTGGTCGCTACACAATAACACAACGACATGTCATTCTGGTGGACTGACTTGTTCATTGATACAGATATTGATATTTGAGAGATGAAACTAAGGATTTTGAGCAAAAGACTGGCTTTTGCAGGTAATCTATGGTGGTTTGCTATTTGTACGAATTGTCGAGGATGATTCGAGAAATGTACCAAAGCAAACAGTAACGTAAGCTGTGAGAAAAAGTATAACTTGATAATTAAATAATAATTAAAATGATTAAAATATTAAGTTGCCTTAGTTTTATTTAAATAAACCAGAATGGGATACAAAGTAAACAGGAAAGCAAGGAAGAATTAACAATTGAAAGAAAGTTGTCTTAGCATGCAATTACTTGGATTTCGTAGCATTTTATTCTAAATGATTGACATCTCAAAACAGCAGTATTTCTGTATAATTATTTTGATTTTTTTTTCATACTTGTTTGACAATCTTAAGTCATACTTGGTGCAGACGCAGAGCGGCAGATGGAGGCGGAGCTCTCGCTGCCTCTCAGAGGTGCAAACTGTGGCGACACCTTCACAGATGGAGGCTTGTGAAGCAGGACTCCAGCCGAGAGGGGACAGCGGGACAGATGCACAGGTCTCAAGGCACCGCAGGGTTCCTGCTTTAAATGCGACAACGTGAGCCGTTCCTCGGGTTGGGTTGGAATTTAACTTTGCTTTTACGGATCATTCGGATTCAAATATACAGAATAAAATTGGTCCCTTCAAACCTCCTCACCGACGGGCTCCAAGGCATCTGTAGTTTAGAGAAGTAAACTCTGCACACATGAAGGTCAAGTCAGTTAATCTGAGAATAGAAGAGTACATTGTTTTATTGAGCTTATTTGAGTGTCCAATTCAGAACCGGATGGCTTGAGTTCAAAATAATCCTCAACAAATGGAAATGAGTTTTTTCATGGGAGAACCGGTTGTAAATAGTGAAGGAAAACTCAGCAAGAAACAAATAACTTGGTTTAACTTGGTGTCAATCTTGTTCAGCAAAGATTATTTTGTTCAAACAAAGTGTAAAAACAATGTGAGACAGAGTGTTTTGTACGATGTGTTCAAAGGGATTAAATGAGGGTGGTTGGTTTCCTTTATTGAGGAGCTCACATCGACACAAACACTCAACAAGCACATTCAGAGGCGCAGCAGCGGAGCACTGACTCTCTCCTCCTCGAGGAGGGAGGGATCCACCAGCACAGGCCTCCTCCGCCATTAGGGATAAGAGACACTGATGTTTGCTGATCCTAATAGAGGGCTTCCAGATGAGCTGACCAGGTCCTTAATGTTGCTTAAAGATGAACAAACACATTAACACACTGTAGTTTATTTAGGCTCAATCCCACACAAACCGTCCTGCTGCCACAAATACTCAAAGAGTAACACATGTGGATTGATTTGCTTTAAACAAACACGCTTTTTTTCTCCCATTTGTTTAATTAAAAAATAATGACCAGCTGTTAATTACTGGGAATCTGTATATCTGTGTCACTTGGTTGAACCAATGGTGTCCGAGGGCTTGGAGCTGAGAGCCACCGACAGGAAGTCAGACCCCATTGATGTTTTTTTTCATAGTTTGTCAACGATAAGGAATGAATGCACCTCGAGTTCCTGCCCATGCCAACACTAATCGGTCAGTCTTACATATTGAATAGAATTATTGAATAAACTCTAAAGACAACTACGTACTGTTTATCTTTATTTCTTATAAACAATATTCATTATTTTAACATTTGCAGCAACAATCTGACACACACAGAGGAATAGAAAATAAAATTAAATACACAATCTGATGAAGTGGTATGGCGCGGATGGTCAGATCCTGTGGGCGGCGGGGCTAACCAGAGCTGGAGTGGTGATAACAGCGCTAATCTCAGATCAACTCCCAACAACAAAAGTTTATCCTGACCCGGATCCTCTGGATCCTCTTCCTCTTTTAACCATCAGCCGCTTGATATGCATCACTTCACATCCAGATGACCAAAGGGAGGGGGCCGCCAACGCCCAGCTTCCCTAAGAACAGGAAGTGCCTCTCTCATTGGTGCAGAGGACGGCCAATGTTCAAACACTGCAGAATGAGACGTGATTGGTTGTACGGACCGCTCGGTGGGTAGGTCTCCCCTCTCCTCTCCTCCTTTGTCTTCTGGCCCCTCACATCAACGCAGATGGTGAGCTGGGCTGCAATTGGTGGAAGTGTGAGAGGGGGGAGCGGCTCACTGCTGCTTGGAGCGCCAGAACCGCGACGCGATGGACCCGAGAGAGAGTCCCTGTTTCTTCTGCTGGGAGAGCTCGGCCAGACGCTGCTCCTCCTCCTGAGAGAGGACAGACAGACCACCATGGGGTCAGATCAAACACCACGAGGAGGAACCAAACCCCCGGTGCACTGCGGTCTCCCTCCTACCTGAGCCAACTGAGCTTGTCTGCGTTTGAAGGCCTCGATGGGGTCCTCCTCCAAAGCGTAGTTCTCCAGGACCGAACGCACGTCGTCCACTCCGCTCAAAGCGATAGCTGCCATTGAGGAGAAGGAGGCGGTCAAACAGCAGAATATACTTTTTACGTTTACAATAAGGACATCTGGTACCCAAGATCGTTCCCTGAAACCTCAGCAGGCCTCGTTCACAAACATTTTCTTCAAAGCGTCGGCCAGAGAGAACAG
Organism: Apeltes quadracus; assembly: GCA_021346845.1. Lineage (NCBI taxonomy): Eukaryota > Metazoa > Chordata > Actinopteri > Perciformes > Gasterosteidae > Apeltes > Apeltes quadracus. Next base: position 17,900,735 of record CM037917.1, on the reverse strand, counting down.
CTCACTTCCGCGTGTACAGAGCTGATTTGTTGTAATTGAGTGTAGCGTGAACACACTTATTCTGGTATTTGTTTGTGCCATTATTGATCATATTTAACATTTTTGTCACATTAAATCAAACTATGCAGTTTAATTTGTGAAACAAGAAGACTACACGATCAGCTTGATTCATTGGATCCTAATATCATTGTTTACGTTTACAACATAGATGCTAAGTACAAGTAGTGATAATGATACTTTAGAAAATTTACTGAAATAAAGTATTATAAAGTAACTTAAGCTAAACTTTAACACATTTTTACCTAATAGTACAAGTACAAGAGTACTTCCTGCAACTGTGCTGCTACAGTTCTTCATGAATGTGACTCAAGGTCCTTTAACATGCATTTACTTTCTTTCTGACAGAACTAAATAATTACACATATGTTGTTAGTAGTCATTATTGTGCACATTCCAAAGAGCAAGAACGAGACGGGATGGAGCAAAGGGAAGCATGGACAGCGGGGCAGCGGGTCTCACTCTTGAGGAAGTTGGCGAGGTCATAGAGCGCCCGATCCTCCGAGTTGCCGTCCCACTTCTTCAGCGCCATGCCGTTGAAGGGCTGCAAGCTGAACGCCTCCCTCTTACAGTCCACCACGATCACCTTGCTGGTGTCCCGGTTCAGACAAGACACGTCCTGCACACATAGATGGTCCAGATGATCAAAGAAACACCTTCCGTCTGATCAACCAAAGCCGTTGGGACCATTTTTAAGACCTAATGAAAAACGCATGTTAATGGTCCCTAATATTAGAATTAAAACTCACACTTTCTCTGGTGTGTACGTGTGCACGTGTGCACGTGTGCACGTAGTGAAAGAAAGACAACTTTTTCCCTTCAGATTGTTTCTCAACACAAGTTAAAAAGGACTCCAAAAGGACCACAGGTTATGGGTCAAACAGAAAGGATATATTTATTCAATCAGGAGTTTTCTGGTCTGCTTGCCGCTCAACTAAAATAAGATCGAGTGAACCGGTCTTAAGAGCAAAAGATAAACTATTTTAAAGAAATGCAAAGTTGTTAGAAACACTCATTGAGTCATTTCACTATCACGCTGAAAGGAATCGTTTTATTCTCCCTGAGGCTTATTTCAAAAGTTTTTGCTAAATTCAATCAGCAACTGGAAAACACAGGTGGAGTGAACAGGTTTGAGTGACAAGGCAGTAATAAAGGAGGTCACGACCTCAGGAGAGTTATTTCAACTTTTTGTTTGGTCCGTTTGTGATGAATTATTTGAAATACCACACAAGCTTTGCTTGTGTCTCAATGACAACTTTTGCCTCAGACTTTGTCAAGATATTAAATGGAATTAAAATGGGGACAGAACAAACTGACTGTAGTACTAATTAGCTTCCTTTCTTAGGAAAGAACACATTTAATTTCCTTCAAGAGCCACCCTGGCTGACTCCAATCAGTGCTGACTCCAATCAGTGAGTCATCAGAGTGAGGTAACGAATGTGTGGAATGCTTGAGACGGCTTGTTTTTTTTTATCTTACGATACGCAGCGCTGTTGTTCCGTTTGGTCACCGCTACTACTCGTTCTCCCAACGACTACCCACCCTCTATAATTTATTTATTTATCTGACAAATGTGAACAACAAGTTAAATTAGCGATATAAAAATGTGCACATCTAAATATGAACTGCTAATGTTTCACTGTCACAATTATGTTAAAAACATTCCATCTGTGTATTTGCTTGGTTTATTCAAATAAATATGGTGTCATTCTATGCTTAAAGATGGTGCTTTTTTTAATGCGTTTTGTGGGTAAAGCCTTTACTAAGGAAATTAATAAAAACTCAAAAGGCAGTGAGTTAGTCATTGTCCATCCTAAATAACCATGGCAATGACGGAGGATATCAGACCTCTATGCATGGACAGCAGGTCGTAGTAACTAAGTGGAAAGTAAGACAGTTAATCCAACTGTTGTGCTGCGTTTACTGTCCCGGAAACAAACAACAAACAATAAGATGTCAGACGCTTAGATGCAGGGCAGCAAACAATAGCTGCGAGTTGGTCGAGCCCATGACAGGGTGAGGAAGGCTCAGGAAGAATCATTGTGCTGCTCATGGTTATAACATCCGTCTGACAATGTAAGACAGCAGAGTTGAGCTAGAAGCAGAACGAAAGGAGCTGTGTGAAGTTTGCCAAACTTGATGCTTCCGTGGAGGAAGTTAAGACAAGACATTAGCTGCTACAGCACAATCTCTGCACCAAGAGGCCAGAGGCAGCTGCATTGTGGGGAATAGGCACCGGGTTCTGAATGTGTAGAATAAAGCAGACGTTCTCTCAGGGTGACCTGTGAGCTCGACAGTGTCATGGACAGGAGTCTCTGTAGTCCAATATTTAGAGTGAGCTATTTTACCAATACTGTATCATCAGTCATTCCTGAAATACATTAAGCTTTTACATACAGGCTGAACAAACTTACTTAACGCTTCACATATGGGACAGGGACTTTAGATGTGCACGGAAAAAGAACAAACATTTGTTTTCGCTAACGTAGATTTGATCTTGATAACTATCGTAGATGGCAGAAAATGCACATCCATAGATCTGCATTTACTGCCTTTGTCTTTACACATGTAGCATCTCTAACTCTCCCTTAGCATATGGAGCATTAATAACTCTCTCTTAGCATCTGTTGCACTCAGTCTGTCTTGGCGTTATGGAGATGAGATGATACGTGTGTCTCTTCCTGGAAAGTGGGTTAAGCAGCATCTTGCAGCCTCCAGACTGCTCGTCAATAAAATCCCAGGCATGACAGTTGGAGAAGGGGCGGGGGTCAGGAGGGGGGGTTTGGTATGAAGCAGGGAATAAAAGAAACGAGGATGAAGGAAAGAAAGGAGAGCGCGGGTGAAGTAGGGTGACAGGGAGGTGAGATAAGAGGAAGAGGAAGGGGGGAGGCAGAAGGGTTAATGAGGCCTCAGGGGAAACAGAGGGGAGGAGGAGGGTCGATGGTAGCAGCAGAAGGCTGCCATGCAGAACATACATGTTGTTATTTACAGGTTTCCCCTTTATCATGTTTCATGGCTATATAAAAACACGACTTGAATGATCAGTTTAAACAACAGCAGTTTTTCGAGTTTCCTTCATACAGCAAGTTGCTGCAGTCAAGATGTGGACACACACACAATTATTACCTTGACATGATGGCCCTCCATGTAGTGTGTTGCATCTCTGAAGAGACGATACATAACAAAACCCTGAGGGTCAATGCTGTCGATCAGAGGGTACGCCGTCTGGGGACACACACATGAATGAGAATCAGTGAGCTTTAGATGTGCTGGTAGTTTATCACAGTTGAAAGGTTCCAGACGAGTGGTGTCTTTTTGTTTCAGTTTTTTTGCTAAGTTAAGCTAACTGGTTGCAGTTTCCCATCGATTCTTCAGAGAAGGTATCGTTCTTCTCTTGTAACAGGAAGCAAGCATATCAGCACTTTTCACTAAATGTCTTTTAGAACTTTTTTTCCTTCATTTTAAGCAACATCAAACTGGTTCAGTAATGTTGTGGGTCTGCAATCACATTTCATTTTAGTGACAGTACAAACATGCAAGCATACAGGCAGGTGTGTGTGCAGGGCCGGCCCAAGGCATAAGCGAAACTAAGCGGCTGGGGCCCCCTGTCCAGGGGGACAGAGGCTTGGGCGGGCACTGTGTGTGTGTGTGCTTGCGCTGTGTTTTTTTTTTTCTTTCTGAAAAAATGCTAAAATCACTGCTTTTAAAGTGTACTTTTTTTAATTGCACTAAACAAAGATTGCCGACATTAAAAAATACAACAATGTATTAACTATTTAGACAATAGTGTATATATAAATAATTACAAAAACACTTCAAACTACAGAAAACAATGAACAATATATTAACAACAGCTTACAGTGTTTCTCCTCTGTAAGAGCCGGAAGTGTACATATCAGCCAATTGGAATTTTAATGATTCAGCACAGATGAGCTGCATTAGGCACGAGAGCATTTTTCTACATGTGGCAGAATTTAAGTGATCAAACTATTTGCTGTAATTTGCGTGAGGAAATGAAGTCGCTGTGTCTGCAGCTGAATGCGTAGCCAACCCTACTCACCATGCCGGTCTCTGCAGTGAAGATTACGATCTCGTAGAGCGGTGCGAGCTGCTGGAAAAGGTAGTCGATGCCCGGACGCTTCTTAAACCGCCATCCCGTCGACAACTGGACAGTAAAAGAGAAGGAGACGGTGAGTGAGAGGGAAACCCGTGGGAGAGTGAGACATGGTGGTGTTAGTGTGTGTGTGTGTGTGTGTGAGAGGTTAAAAACTTATCCTGATACCATTGTATGTGCGTATGGTAAAAATAACAAAAATAAACTTTTTTACAAAAGCCAGCCAAGACACATTGCTTCCTCTTTCAAAATAAACTTCCTGACAGGAAACCACTCTGTTAGCTTTAGGAGGCAGATCTCCTCAGGAAAAGGTTGGTGTTTGGATTAAGAGAACCACAGAGGAACCACTTAGCTGTGTCACCTGACAAATCCAACTGCTGCTGTTAGGTGGAGAACCAGAGTGTTTGTCTGCATGAACAGTAGGTCTGCACGATAATGGTCAAAATCATAATCACAATTAAATTAATTTTGAGATCATGATTCTTTATCACAATTATTCATTCATTCATTTTAGGGACAACTTTTTATTGCACTTTCCCATTCGAAATGATCAAGAAGACTGATCTGTTCTAAAGTACACATTTTGCATTAGACTGGTCCTTATCAGGGTGCATCTTGTGGTAGGAAAAAATAAATGAAATAGGGTAAAAACTGTAGGTACTAAATTAAAATCAACAGAGCAGCGCTTTAACTTGCATGTTGTGCTGCATTCCAGCTAACATACATGTCTTTGCATCCAACAGTTCTTGTTCACCTGAAGCAAAAATATTAATACATTTTTTAATAGTGCTAACTATAAACAGGGTTTATTTAAACAGTATTTATTGCACACATGTTTTTGCCCAAATAAAATACAATTGCATCAGATTACACGGGACACACCGATTTATCTGTTCTCTTTCTTTGGGGCTGCCACTGCAGGGTGCCGCATGACTCCTCCCACCTCATTCTGTCCCCTTGTGGTTGGCTCACTGTTATTTGTGGTGGTTGATTTGATATGTAGCAGATCAACCATTTTAAAGTCATTATTGCTGACGATCCGGCCAAAAATGTGATGGTGATTATAATTTGATCAATTGTGTTGCACACCTGCAGTAAGTGGACAGTGTGCATGTGTTTGTCCCAGCAGACAGCTGACACCTCCATCACATTTACACCTGTCCGAATAAAACCATCAACCTACTGTGGTGGTACTCCGTTATCCCCCTCGGTCCGTCGGGTGAGCTCACACTACGACCATTTAGTTCCCCACATGGTCCGGGTCCGATCGCACATGCACATGTTGAACATGCACTTTACTGTGATGTGGAAACCGGACACCTCCAGGTGAGAACCCAACACACAGCCTTTAGGGTCGGTTAGGTGAGCAGGGGAGACGTACCGACCACTCCGGGTGCAGCAGGACGTCGGTGAGCTCCAGCACCAGCGTGTACGGAGGCTGGTAGTACGGCTCCTTGAGAGGGTCCGGCAGCAGCTTTGGGCTCGTCGGCTCGATGATCATCTGACCATGGCACCGTCAACATAAAAACACACACACACACACACACACACCTAAAAGTTTTGTAGCCAGCTGTTTCATAACAATGTTCCTTCAATACCAACTATGAAAAATGAGATGTAGAATTGTATAATTGAATGATTTAGTTATTTGGTGCTTGCAACATCACATCTAATTGAACAGTGGGTGAGTAGAGTACGACGAGGAGGAGAAGGCAGATGATTTCTGTTCATCAAGCAGCTCAACTAATCGTTCGGGAAAACTCAAACGGGAAGCTAAGATATGTTGATGTTAAAAACGATCACGAGTGTCTGGGCACAACAGCACAATAAGAATCCCCTTCACATTGAGGATTCTCTCCACTCTAGAGTTACTCATTCAGTGTCAGTATCCCCAGGAACGTGGTGCTCTAATGCCGCCTTCACACCAAAAGCGAAGCAAATTATTCACGCGAGTAGATTCCATGCAAAGTCAATGCGTCTGGTTGCCAATCAGACAAATTTTAAAAGGACGACGTGAGAGACACGGAAGGCCCGGCATGAAAAAGCAAAACAAATAAATCGCTTTTTCGCCCAAAGTTAAAATATTAAATTGTATAAAATTGCAGCAAATAACTACAACTAGGTGCGTTCACGAAAATTCGCTTCGCTTTTGGTGTGAACGCAGCATAAGGTCATTTGATAATTCATGCATTTAGGAGTGTTTGCACGCTATGGTGTTTGCATGTAATAATCCATATTTTATAACACATCAAAAATACTGTAATGGAATTAATGTACATTTGTCTTTCCTAAAGTGTTAATATGAATGCTCCTGATCAGGCAGAATCCCAACCCTCCAGAAGTCAATGTAAACTGTCAAAATGTTAATTGCATCTACAGCGTTTCATTTGCATTAAAAATGAAATTCAAATGAATAGTAATTAAATGATTGGCTAGATATGAATAGTCCAAAAAAAACTAACCACTTTTCCTGAAACGTGTGTTCTGTGTTCCCCCATGTTCCGTGCTGTGCTGAGATGTTGTAAAAAAGGCACATATGGCTGTTTCCCGTTTGTTGAAAGTGTTTTCTGTCTTTCCTTGACAGGTCGCAATGTATACGTAATATGTAATACGAGGAAGTATCGTACAGCTCGGGGTATGACCACACAGCTAAAGCTAACTTACTATTCATTTATCCTGCATTTTTCTCATTCAGAAACTGTCTGCGGGACGTCAGTGTCGACAGAGGGAACCTCAACGCTGATAGGCTACCAAGTTTTTTTGGGACGTTTGATGTAAATTTGCGTCACTCCAATCTCGTTGCATCTGTGCATAGACGTTGCATGTGTTTGGGTCTTTCACTAAAATGTAATGAGGTCCAGGTCAACATTTGACTACACGACCAACAAATCAAATGAATTCAGTACAATTCAATAACTCTTTTGACAATATTGTCATATATTGGCTGCAAATATAAATAATGTTTTAAAAAAAAGTAAAAGCTGCATTTAAAAAAGAAAAAAAAGGTGAACATTTCTGCATTTTTCCCACTTTCTCAGTCTCACTCTTACTCAAACGTCAGTATCTTTCTTTTCGTCCTACAGTCTTCTTATTTGTAATTTGCCGCTACCTCTCTCGTCTGTCGGCAGTATTGAGACGATGTCATCCTGCCTGGAATGCAACAACTTGATTGGTCGAGTAATATCACGTGGGATGGTTTAACTCAAATGCTATTGGTCAGTGCTTTAAGCCACTACCGTGAAGACGACCGAAGCTGCGCCGGTCGAAAAGTGCGCTGACACTTTTAAATCACAAGTTGTTTTTAGCTTTTGGTTCAGGTGAATCAAGAGAGAAGTAGAGTCATCTTCTCATAGACGTGTAGACAGCCAGGGAACATTTGTTGAACATTTGAGCTAGTGCAGGCTGAATGCGCCCCTGCATCATTTTCAGACCCTGAAGTCCCCTTGCCAATCCTGGTATTTACAGGTAAAAATTTGTGGCCATTGAAGTTCATATGTTATAATAATATTTTCACACAACATTGAAACTGTTCCGCGGCACACTCGAAGGTCTGGATGTCCGACTCACCTGTCTGTAGTCCTGGAAGTACTTGAAGGTTCTTTTCAACTGTTGGACAACCGGAGGCTCTGCGAGAAAGAATACAAGGGGGAAACAACTGGTCATCAGATGTCTAGAAATAATCAGGAATAAAAACATTTTATCCCATTCCTCCACATATAAAGAGTGGGGGATCACCTACAAAATATAAACAAAGATGACTATCACTAAAACCCAGGATCCCCTTTACCATGAGAGGAGGTAAATCAGAAATAGGACAGCTGCCGTCTTAATGGGTCTCCCTGAGGAGACTCCAAAGAGTCCCGACAGTTGATAACATCTGAGCCTCAAACAAGCGACCAAGCTGATCTCTTCACATTCTCGTTATCGAACGCAGAATTTCCCAAAAATATAAACAAAAAGTGCTGGTTTCCTTTCAAAAGGGATTAGAAGGAATTACATTTATTTACTTTCTGAACATAAATCGGAAGCTTATAATAGGAGGAAAAAAATAACGTGAAAACAGGTTCCATTTTATTCATGAACTGAATCACGCGTACTCTGTGTCAATCCTCTTTTTGTGCAATTAAACATTCTTCTGTGACTCCAATGGTTCTGCATTAGAAATCACACCGAGACACACATACACATGGGACTATGAACTACAACCACTGTTATTGATGTCAAACGTGACAACCACCACCACTGAAGCGGGACATAATTGACATTTATTTTAGGAGGAGCCAAATGACCAAAGGCTCAGCTGATCACATTTATCAAGACTGGTCAACAGTGATCAACAAGTTAGAGGCGAGGTCAGCTGACCCTGTTAATAACACCTCAAGCTGTCAAAGGGCTAATGGCTAAAAGACTCATGTCTCCCATGGGACTCATTGACACAAATAGGACTACAATAGCAAGATACACACCCGCATGCTTCCCACTCGCCTTCCATCTCCGTCGAAACACACATGCGGAGGCTAGCGCACGCTGGTCCCAGGAGACTCAATGCCCCAGAGTGCATAGCAGCGTACCACAGCACGAAGCAGAAGCCATCTGCCATGGCCCCGCAGTGATGACGCGCCGACAAATCCCACGTGTGAATCGGATTATACAGACAGTATGTATATATATATATATATTATAGTGTGTCTGTGTGTCTGTGTGTGTGTGTGTGTGTGTGTGTGTGTTAGCAGATCAGGGATTGAGAAAATGTCATGGTACCAGCAGTCTTACAGCATATGGCCCTATTACCCATAAATCATATTCGTAGTGTTTGTGGCCGACCTAAAGCACCCTTACACCCCTCTTCTTAATATGTTTGTACGACTGGTTCTTGCATGACCCCCAACATATCTTCACATGCTCCGGCGATGGAGGAATGAACAGGAAACAAGTGAGAGGAAGAGGAGTATTTGTCATCCTGGGGGGAGTAAGGTAGCGATGTGTCCACTTCCTGTCCCAGCAATGCTCTCATCATGGAACGGTGAGTTCAGATTCAACAGGTGTCTTTTGAGGAGACACTGAGCGAGTTTTACACCTGTACATGTACACTGCAACATGTTAACGATATTCTTTTAAGCATCGCAGCTATGCAGATTTTGTATGGTTGATGATTTTGTAGCACCTTGATGGTCTTAGCTTTTCTCTACGAGAAATGGGGGAAGTGTGAGAGCACATGTTCTACGGAGATGATTTGTTGACAGCTTTCTGTCTCCTTTGGTTTCATGACGATAAGGAACTCCATCATGGGGCTGTCGACGTGTAGGAGGGGCTGCTGTGTCACGATGCTAATTCTGGACTTCCATACAGGAACTTCTGAAATGCATTAAACAACCTCTGTCCTTTATACTTCAGATTCAGATTGCAGTGCGCTCCACATGGTGGACACCGCCTCCCTACCTCTTGTGTTCCTGTACTCTCCAACAGGCTTCCTTTTACAGTCCTTGTGGGCTCTTCATGCGAGAGGCCTCGCTCCGTCAAGCTGTCAGATTTCCTTCAGAGCCCAGCCGGGGTGGGCCAAAAACAACCTCCCTCTCTCTCTCTCTCGCTCTCTCGCAGCCCTGAGCCCATCACTCTGGGTGATGCGTAATCGTACAGATTAAGCCGCTGTAGATGGCAGCGCAGTGAAAGATTCAACTATGAGGATGTTAGAAATGTACTCCAGCTGTGAGTGGGTGGGAATATGGCCCTTCGCTTCCGTCCCCGGCAGGTCTCCTTCTTGTGGCCACTATTTAAAACACTGAGATGGAATCAGACGGAAAATATGCAGCGGAACCAAAAAGTACCAATAGCACCCAAAATATATCCAACAAAGAGCCAACTGAAACTACAGAGATTTCTTTTGCTTTACCAAAGTTCTTAAAGCTGGAATCTGACAAATGATTGATTTCCCATGTTAACATCAGTAGTGACCATCAGCCCGCAATCAAAAAGCGGTACTCAACAATCACATCTGAAGCAAATGCTTTGACAAACAGGAAGCCCGGAAACATTTAGAATAAGCGGTTTTCTGGGAAACAAATAAAAGTTGCTGAATGAAGTAGAAGCAGATGGCGAAGGTCAGAGGAGGTGGCTAAAGGAATTTAAAAGATTCATGAAGTAAACAGAATCCTTTAAAGATGTTGTTGTTTGGAAGGAGTGCAGAATATTATAAATGTGAGGATTCTTCAAGTGGTACTCGGATATGTTGCAGGTTGGACAAATAGAAAAAAGGAGAGTGGATATACACAATTTCACTGAGGCCGGATAAGAAAGGAGCAAGAAAGTATGAAGGAGGGAGGAGCTGAGCAAAATAATGAGGAGAAATGGGAGGAAGGATAAATAGGAAGACAGTTATGAGCGCAACATAGAGGGGAGGAGGAGGAGGAGGAGGAGGAGAAGTGAGAGAAGGGTGGGGGTGGAAGGACAGGAATAGAAAAAGTAAAGAACGGAGGACAAAGAAAGGAAAGGATAGGAGGGGACCAGCATACTGCAGGTGAGAAAAGAAAGAACTAACCTCTTTGATCTAGGATGCAAGGACAGACGGAAAGACAAAAAAGGTGTGAAAGAGGCAAATAGGAGGATGGTGAAAACATAAGTAAGAAAAGAGGTTGAGAGAGAGGAGAGAAACAAGGGATGAAATAAAGAGATAAAGGCCGAGGTGCAGAGAGAGGGATGAGGGGCCTGCGGCCCAAACAAAGGCTGTGGTCAAGCTCCGAATCTGCTTCCCAACTGCCCCCCCCTCGGTTGTGTTCTCTGCGGTGACAAACAGCCTCTTTAATGTGCGTGTGCGTCCAGGGAGGAGAGCGCGTGCTCATTTTAGAGCGGCAGTGGCGCACAGCTCCACATTTACTTTGTGTTAACCACCAAATACACTCACTCAGATCATACACAAGAGCTCCGTCCAATACACTTTAGGCAACGACACATAATTATCATATTTTTCTGTGTGATATCTTGAGGTGTGTATTCATTGAACACACACAAGCAGATTTTTGTTGGCCTGTTAGGATCAACGGTCGGTATGCATGTCATGATATCCAAGGGGCATGTTGAGGTTATCTTTCCTGCTATGGTATCCAACCCGCTTTTGCATCACGCACATTGAATGCTGCTTCTCTGCAGGCAAATAAATTCCGTAGTCAAACATGTCCCATTAGACCCATCCTGTCATCAGTCCCTGCATCAACTAGCCCTCTGCCCACCCCTGCTGCTCCTAGAAGAGGAGGAAGAGGAACGGGATGATCAAATGAAGGGTAGGAAGTGAATAGCTGAAGATGGAGAGAACAGGAAGAGGAAGGTGAAGGATGGGATGCCGTGGAGGAAGAACACATGAGACTGAAAGTGGACCGAGAGGTACAAAAGAGGAGGAGAAAACACGGGAGGTGAAGGAGCAGAAATTATTCATCATAGACTTTTACCCCGATCTTTAAACTCATTTGGGAATATTTGGCCCTGGTCCCTGAGAACCCAATGATTCATGGCTCATCTCCAGAAGCCAGAGTAGCGTTGTGATCACAGCACATGAACCTCCCCTCTCTTCTGGAAAGATAAAATCTGGTAAAGCAGACGCAATAACTGATCATCTATCTATATATGGAGTGTGAAGTTGCTTTGGACTTATTAGAGGATAACTGGCTAGCTAGCTACCTGCTAACTCCTTGCAGATTTCATGCTACAGTTACAGAACACTCCATGAACAGCTGAGCCCCGTCTACGTTACATTAGCATTGAGGTGGGTGCTGCGATGACTCTGGTGTAGCGACAAAAATCCAGTAATATTTAAGCTCTAACAAAAAGACGCTTAATGTTTGCACTAGCAATAACTGGTGTCACAAATTTGCTTATAAATTGAAGATCAATGAAAGTAAACTTGATTTCAGCTATAAAGCAGAATTGGCAATTCTCAAAATATTCCTTCCTTTCCCAATTGACTGGAAAATATATCTTCATCATACGTTTAATTTCTTAATGTCAAATGTTTCCATCAAATGTCTTGTTATGTACTCATTATCCCTTTTGGGGTCCTGTGCTCACCTATATAAGTGATTAGGTAATTATTGTTTGAAAGGGATGGGTTTGGACTGCTGTCGCAGTAAGAGCGGGTTGGCTCCACGGTAAACAAAAGAGCATGTGTACACAGCACAAACTAACTAACTAAAGTCAATTCATATAATATCAAAGTGACCTTGTCGGTGGATTATGTCTGAAATCAAAAAGATGAACGCGGAGGTAAGTGGCTGACAGAACAGCGGCTCAGACGGATCAATCCGGAGGAAAACCCGTAATGGCCGGGCTTGCGTAGGAATACTTGCGTAGGAATACAGCAAGAGAAAATAACTTGGGAGCATTTTGCGGTAGATGACACATACACAGTTTCAGTAGTTCCTAACGCAGCTGGTCACTGCAGTTCGGAATCAACCAAAAATGGGAAAAGTTGTTGAGGACCATTTTCAGCGGGGAATTAATCCCCATTTGGTGCTCCAGTGAGTATTTGGGTCAGCAGGACGGTGCGTGTGAGTCAAACTCAACTAAGCAAAATCTAAATATGGATGTGTGTGTTTAATGTTTCAGAGGGGTGCAATGGATGGTTGGGACACACACATCTCAAACTCCTTTGTTAGTTAATAGAATGCCAGAAAACTGAAAAAGTTAGTAACTACGTTCACACTGCAGGGTTTAATGCCCAATTCCGATTTTTTGAAAAAATCAGATTTTTTTGCAAGGCCGTTCACATTTCTAATTAAATGCGACCTATATGTGATCTCCTGTGTGAACGTGAAATGACCCAGAAGTGACCCGCATGCGCAGAAGAGTACTCAACGGTCAATGACGTCACTTGTTAGCTAAACATGGATGTCAACAGTGGAGTGGTATCAGAGCCCGTCTACGGGCATATTAGACATTCTCTGGTGATATTAAACATATTGAAGTTATTTTGCCAACGGAGCCAGTAGGTACAATCTTCTCGTTTTAAGAAAAAAATTGAAACGGGGGAGAGCGAGGTTTTTAGCTCCGGCGTTTTGTGGAGCAGAGGTACAATGAACTGTTTGGGTGCGGAGTCGCAGCCAGCAGTGTTGGGATACTGATGTGAGCTGCTTCACGAACACCGAATTCATCAGTAACTTCCTGAATGTATCAGGATCCACCTTCAATTATGTTTGTGAGCGCCTTCGATTAACTCTGTCACGGAAATATGACGTTTGTCGAGTATCAATGACGTGCAGGTCGGATACGTGCGACCTGGCCGTTCAGACTGAAGTCGCATTTAAAAACATCGGATACGTATCGGAATTGGGTCCACATACACAAGTGGCCTCCGTCGCATTTGAAAAGATCGGTTCTGTGTCGTTCAGACTGTCATGAAAACATCAGATACAAAAATCTGAATTGGGTCGCTTCAGCCTGCAGTGTGAACGTAGCCTTAGAATATTCCCCTTTTAGCAGAATCTTTTTGGCAAGATCTTCCTATTCAATACTGTCAGACCGAAAGCGAAATAAAGTAAAATAAATCAAACATAAACAACCTCGAGAAGAGGCAAGAAAAGAATTCCAGGAATAATGTCAACACAGGCCAATGACCCATTCACTCTGGGTTTGCTTAGAAACAACATTCTAGTTATGAATAAATGAAATATAGGGAACTTGTACGGGCACGCACACAAACTGTTTCCCAAAGAGTTCACACTCACCTCTGTCAAACTCATCTGGAATCTGTCAGGGAGGCAGAAGGAGAGAAAGGTGGTCAGAATCATGTCCACACATCACATCAAAACCAGTGTTTGTGTTGACAGTAAACATGTTGGCATCACATCAGGGGCAGGCAGCATGTGTGGTGTGATCACTCAGACTGTGGCACCATGCAGGCTGTCAGAATGACACATTTCATACAACAAACAAGTGATGGAGCATGTTTTAAGGATCATCTTAAAATTAATTGAAAACAATCATAATTGCAGTGTGGTAAAAAAAACAGTGGGAGGACGAGAAGGAATACATGGAGACATGGTAACAGAGTACGTAAAGTATGAAGCAGTTGATGGAAGGTGAGAAGGAAAACACAGACTCTGGGCCAGGGCTCACAGACATGGAGTTTGGCTCCACCAAGTGGTCACAAACCAGATGTGCAAAGGATACATCAATATATCTATGCTCATTTCCGTCCCTGAATAAGTGAGCCACTAAAAATGTGACTATAAGACAAACGTTGCTCACAGCTCAAAATAAAACACAATGACAAATGATAAGATAATGACAATGATAAATGTTGTCTACTCAGTAACAAATAGGATTTTCCTCATCTCACCTCCTGGGCTGTCCTTTATGAAGAGACTCTGTAGCTTCAACAAAATCTGTCTCCTTAGGGGACTAAAATGCATTTTCTACAGCAGCAATTACTGTGCTAGTACTGACGGCAGGACGACTACTAGCTGCAGTCAGCATGGAAGAGTTTCCTCATCGCCAATCACTTACAGGATAAAGCCGTGAGAGTGCTGGTTGAATTTCCTCTGGTGAGCAATGAGGAGAGAAGCAGATGCCAACAGAAGGGGAGGCGCAGCTCATCTGCCATGAGGACCGAGGTGTAAAACACGCCTCTTAAACCTCCTCGACAGCTTGGACAAAAAAGGGTGACGGTCTCTCGCACACCAGACACAGAAAACACTAAACTTCTGAAAATATGAGGGGGTTGAATCCTTAAATCTTTCTGGGATATACAATTTACAGTAGGCTCTAAAACACAACTATGAACACAACATCAAGACATCTTTCAAAGCAGGAAAGAAACGAAAACGCTCCTCTGCCATATAGACAATATTTTCTGTCACAGCCCTCGGGACTGAATAAACTTTATATCCCAGCAGTTTGTGTTTCATTAATAGATATTGTTGCTCAAGGTGAGCCAAACGGTTTCATTAATGGACATCAGTGCTTGGCAGCAGCGAATCACTATTGCTAGCAGACAGAATATACAGCGACGTCCATGCTCCAACAAAATCATACGCGCAAACCATCCCATCTGTGTGCATCATGAGATTCTATGACTCCATTGAGAGGAACACAGACCGAGAGGATACAACCGGATCAGACAGCAGACTGTTGCATCTTGCTTTGACTACCATTTCTATAGTACCCTCCAATCCCTGGATATGTGCATTACTTGTGTGTGTGCAGATTACAGATCTAACATGTCTGAAGACTGTCGGGATCAGTTGACATTTTGTTAGCTCAGGTTGACATTAAGGCACTGTATTTGCAGAGCGCTTTTCCATCTCCATGACATCACCCATTCACACACAGCGATGACAGGAGCTACCACACACAGAGCCACCTGCCCATCAGGACTATCCACTATTCATAACATGCTGTAGGAGTACACGTGTTGGGGCAGAACTGCAGTGCGCAGCGACCAGTGGAAAATTGTGTACGTGAAAACAACATTCTAGACATTCTTAAGGGGTGCGGAGGTTGCGCGCGGCTTGTTCAATGATTGGGGAAGGACTGGTGTTATTTCCCGAGGACATGTGCACATGCATTAGAGGATTTGCCACAAAGTCGCTACACGACTCCATACAGTGCATTTGACAAAGTCATCCATATTTAGTCAAATCATTGCCCAGAAAATGAAGGCGGATACATCATTAATGGCCTATTCCTGTGAAAGGAGGGTTGGGGGTTCCATATACTAGATGAATTATGAGCTTTTTATAACTTGGTCTTAAACTTTCATTAAATGGCTTACATTTCTGATGACAAGATTTTTTTAAACTATACAACCTTTCGAATCATTTGAATTGTGTCTTTTGATGGGGGGGGAAAAAAACATGCAACGTTAAAAAAAAGGATTTAGAAATGTTGATGCTTACAGACTTCAGTGTGTTTGAGATGTATAAATTTAGTATTGAGCCTTAGAGACACGCTGCTATAATTAAACATGTAATGGAAGAACAATATCCTATATATTAAAAAAAAACAACCCTAATTAGAATCTTCCCACACAGCCAGCGGTCCCATGACGGGAAAGTCTCAGGACTTAAAAACCCTAAAACTTGAGACATGAACAAGTGTGTCATCTGAGCTGGAGGCTCCTGACAGGATGTCCAGGTGGGAGAAGTGTGCCATGCTCTTTGAAGGGTGGCAGCCCCGCCACCCACCTAACAGAAAGAAAGGACGACAAAAGGACTTTCCAGCTTTCCCACGTCCACACCTCACATCTGGGTTCATGCAGCACCATGCTTGGGTTTGGCCCAGAAGAAAAAGGAAGAGTCAGATTGCGGACGACCTTTAGTGCCAAATCGTTGATAGCTACTTTTGGGAAAAATAATGAAGTTGGACATGAATAACATGAGGGTTTGTCCTGCTTGCAACCAAATTAGGGTTGGGGCTGTTTGGTTCCAACAAATGCGCCTAATGAGGGAAGTGTGCCTTTTGAAGTGGCCTGTATTCCCGTGCCGACACCTCTGGCAGCAGATCCTCTCAGACAGCTGTGAGCTGCTCAGTCTACATTTCTAAAGAAAGGAATCATTAACATCTGATGCACTGCTGCAGAAGCACCACATATGGATGGAAAGAAATGGAAATGGAAGTTCAATATAAACTCATTTGAAAAGAGCTACTTGCTCACTGTCAGGGGCAACTTAATGTGTCAAAAAGCACAACGATGAAGACTAAGATAAAATCAGTTTCTGATTTGAACAAACTACTAACAATTAATTCCTATGTTTAAAAACAAAGCGTTTTAATTATAAATTTAGGAACCTAATTATGTTCATTTCTGCTACGCAATGTATGAAGTTAATTTATAAATTGCGCAACACAATGAAACCATTCTTGGCTACGTACTTTGCGTGATTGACTCTGATCTGACTAATAGTGTCACCGTTTAATAACTTGAGGTCAGTCACTGCTTGTGCGAGCTGAGCTGACTGAGAGAAGTTTCATGCTCTCTACATCTTGACATCTTTGATTGTTTGCGGACACTTTAATCAGCATTGGTCTACTACACTTGAAGCCTGGAATTACCGGCCATTGGCTTGTGCATTGGCTTGTGTATTGGGGATACCAATAAATGGGCACTTTGATGATCCTGACTTCCACAAACTCACAGCTCAAAACTGACGCCATTTCTCAGTTGCCTGTCAAGTGTCCTGCCTCACAACTGGCACCCAGCGGCGAGAGAAGTGTGCCCCTCGCTCTCCCACGCTGAGGGCTCACCCCCCTGGATGGACGGGACACACATCACAGCTGCCTGTGAAGTGTGTCTTTTACAGTGTCACCGTGCGACAGGAAAGGCATCACCTACATGCAAGGTGCGTAAAACACAGAACACGTGACCCGTGACCCGCAACACCAGCTTGGTGCTTGGGAGTGTCCCATTGGAGCCAGAGCACACAAGCCTCCCCATCCCCAGTGCCTTGTGTGTGTGTGTGTGTGTGTGTGTGTGTGTGTGTGTGTGTGTGTGTGTGTGTGAGAAGGAGGGGGGTAATAACTCACCGTGTTTCCTTGCTCGTCCACTGAATTGGTGCCTAAAGAAAGAACAAACAACAGTTGAAAATACCACACTGAGCGGTTTCAAAGTGACACAAAATAACCGTCAGGGTTGACTGTTAAAAGTCGTAAGACTGACGATAAATAATCGTTTAAAAGGTGGTACATGTATTTTCAGTGAGTCGGTTGAATAGCTCAGATCTCAGGGGCATTGCAGGGCAACAGCGATACCAATCAAAGGCTCTCCACAAGCTGTGAAGTACTGACTGTCATCCAATGCCTGATCAGACTAAATTACTTCTGTATTTGACGTCATAGCTTCTGATAAAACAAATGCTGCCAATTGTTTAAGACAAAGTTCAAGTTTACAACAGTTTTAACAAGAAGAACAGAAACTCTGGCTTTGTATCGGCACTAAGCCTGAAAGTTCTGGACAGATACCAAGCCTCGTCGTACAGGTCAGCAATAACCTTATCAAGCAAATATTACTATTGTATACATGCATACACATAATAAATGGACTAGCTCCTCAAAATGTTAATACATGTATCATTTTTTTGGACCATTGCTCAGACAAAGCTTTCAGGAACTTTCAAAGTACACCTTTATATATTTTCTAAAATGTTATAATTAAAAGTTTAAAGAAAAAGGCAAAAAAGTAGTTGATCTATTCATTGTCGATTAACAATGTGAAGACACGATTAACACACAGTTACAAGAGAACAGATAAAGACCTACATGCAAGTCTAAACATAGGGTTTTTCCTTCCTTATTTCTAATTAATTGCATTATGACATATTCTCTATAAAAAGTTTTCATGAAATAAGTACATATTAATTTACTTTTCCACAGCTTTTTACATTTTGAAAACATATGTTCAAGTAAATTTACAACAAATGTACTGTAAAATGTATGTGCACTAAAATGTCCACAATTAACAGGACGTTTTTGAAAACACCTTTTCTGTTTTGCACTGTGTCTTTTCTCGCTTTCCCTTTTTTTGATTCTGCGGGTTTTGCTATCTCTCTCTTCCACTCTTCATATATTCCGAAAATTAATTGAAACAATTCCTCCAAGCATTAACACCAAACCACACTCTGGTTTAGGGCTGTCATGACAACTACTTATTTTGGGGCGATTATTGCACCATATATTGCATTGCGATAAACAATATTACTGTAATTTTTAGACCCTTTTTATCGTCAACAGACGATTAGAATATATATAAAATATTAGAATCGGATTGTTAAAAAAATATATCGTAAATACATTTTTTTTTGGTATGGGAACCTCGCCCTGAACATGGCCCTCCGGAGGAACCGACAGTAGTTGAGGTTGAAAGACTGGGTTGGATAGTTGTGTTTTAATTTCATTTTTATATATTAGTTGTGTTGCCATTCTTTGTGGCCACAAGTCAATATAGCAACCAAGTACATTTGGACTTGTTCATCCTAATTGGCTCGGCAGTAGATGTAACAAAAAATTTTCTCTTCATAACAAAGTGGGTTCACGGCTTCCCTTCCCTTGTGGGTGTGCGCTCTGTGTGTGCAGTGTTTCCCCTAACATATAAAACAGACATCTGAATATGTCCTCTAGGGCTCTGGGAAACTGTACGTCTTATTATTGTTTGACTAGCCGAAGAAATCAAAGGCGGCTTGATCAACACTGAAAATATTTATTAGTAGACGCTTGTGAACATTGTGGCACTCACCGAATAGGTAGACCATGCCGACCGCCCCGCCCACTCCCATGAGTCCTGCCAGCCGAAGCACCATCTTCTTAGCATAGGCAGTGTTCTCCTTCTGCTTCTTGTCCTCCGTGTGCTCTTCCTTCTTCTCGCCCTCCCCTTCTTCAGGAGGAGGCTGCCCCTGGTAGAATAAAGAAATACTAAAATCAACCATAATAGATGGGTGAGGTACCGGGCACCTGGTCGTTCTCACTGCGGCCTACAAATCAAAATTCAACCCTCTTAGTTTTAACCATTGAGGACAATGCAGGGGGCCCAAAGCAGTAATTGTAAATAGTAACAGACCAGCTGCACTGTTGACTGTCAACAGTCCTGACTTAACAACTTGTGGGATTTTTTATATATATATATATATATATATATATTATTATATATATATATATATATATATATATGGACTCAAAATTCCATTATTTTTACTGCAGCAACATTAAATAAATACAATCACATATAACCTTGGATTTGTTTTCTTAATTAAATACGTTTTGCGCCAGAAACTATTTTTTAAATGGACAGAAATTATAATTAAGTATAAACCTTTTCAGAAACATGAATAACTTGGTCCTAACTACAATTGATACAATATATAGAAATGAATCAAATATATCAGCCTTTTTGTGACCAGTACTCGAACCAGTTATTTAATATTGGTTTGGGTTTGTGAAAAACGTGTTCACATTATTATCGTATCCATTATTTAAGGACAGAAGACACATCGATAGAGCAGCTGAAGCTAAGCTTTTGAACGTTGGTGTAAAGTCAGTTTAGATAACGGTGAGCGCGTGTTACGGAACCGGTCAGCAACACATGGCGCGTGTGCTGCAAACCTACTTCCGGGGAGGTTTAACTGATCGCGGGGAGGAGAGGACAGGGGAGGAGAGGACAGGGGAAGGGGGGAGGGTCTGTTCTGACCTTCAAACCAAACAAACCTTGGCTTGTCCACACAGTGAGCGTCTCTAACGGCTGTTGTAGCGAAACAATTAGTTTGTCAAAGACGTTTAGTGCGAGTGTGTGTGACCCTACACAGTGCAATGAGCCCCGAGATGTGGCACAGGTTGGGCTGATGCTAACTAATTACATGCTAATCGCCATAGCTTACCAGGGCAAGGGAAGACCAGGGAAAGGTGGTCGGGCGTAAACTTGTTACTACTAGTAATGTACAGGTTTACACCTCTCGCTCTCATACGTTATAACCAAACCACCAGTTACAATAAACGCATGCTAACATTAGCTAGGTAACCTGTTAGCTTCCATAACCTTAGGTTCATTCATTCCGCAAAGACGCATATAGAGCTGAAATGTAATATCTACGAGGTATAAATTCATGGTGACATATGATATAATAATGTATAATCAATACAGCCTGCCACTCTCTGTTTGACACTGAAACGGGTAGTGTAAATCAGCTTTTAGCATCAACATGAAGCTGGAACTCTAAGAAAGGTGGCTCTGATTTGGGCTACACGAACATCTTGTCCAGGCGGGGGTTTAGGTCTAAGAATTGCGGTGCGTTCTCTCTCCCCGCCAACATTGCTGACAAGTTAAACAAATCAAGCGCACACAAGCAGGCTCGCCGTCCCACCTGACTCTTCTGCTGCTGCTGGAGTCTCTGCTGGAGGATAGCCTGAGCCAGTCCACCCGTCGCACTGCTCGTTCCTGCCGGCGGCTGGTCGGTGGAGAGAGTCCGCACAATGTCCCCCACAGACTGGGAAGAGGGCCCACTCCTGAGCCGGAGGAGGCCCCGACTCGCTCGCACACACATGGGGAACACAGGCGTAGCCGACATGTTGGATTGTCACACAGGACTCGCCGGTGAATGTAATGTGAAAAGGACTAGTCTTTGATTGGCTTGGTCTGGTTTGAGCGACAGGCAGGAGGAGCTTTCTCAGCAGCAGAAGGCCAGAGCCGTCACTGCGAGAGGCCACATGGAGAGGAGATGGGCGGGGCTTACAGCGTCCAGCCCAATCAGGAGCAAGAGTGATTCTGACCTTCGATTGCAACGCAGAAGTGCCATGTTGGTTTGTGGCAAAATGACCCAACTCTTCTCACTTACATCACTAGTATCAAAAGATCATTGCAACCCAAACATAACAGTTTAAATTGAATACAGTACATTTGAATAGTATTTAGTATTTACTTGATATGTTAAATTCATTTAATATCTATTATATAATATCTTTAAAGTTATACATAAACTATACCATATTATACTATATTTGATGAACGTATTGCTAGGTTTTGCAACATATGCTATATTATAATTATATCATCTACTAATAGGGACAAACGTTCATGTACCATGACTCTTCCTTTTTTTTTTGATTATGACATACTATTTCCTCATGACTGTCCCTGGGTGTTTCAAAATAAAAATGTACATAATTGCTGTTGTAAACTAAGGCCACCAGAGGACGGTGCAAAGTCTAATCCGTCATGCATGCCTCTTTCTAAAGGCTTTTCTGTTAGTTAGTTAGCTGTATACAAACACTCTCATGGAATCGATCCCACCTTAGAGGTCCTGCAAACATGTTCCACTGTTGTAGTGACTAATGCAATTATAATGTGCTGTATTGTTTTTTTTTAAAGCAGGAAACTACACCATTGCACGTTTTCTTATTATGCACCAGTTACCAAGCCAAATTAATTGTATGTGTAACGTACTTGTCAATAAACCTCTTCTGACTCTAACATTTTCTAGGACATTTAGATATTGAGCTATTTTAGAGTTGTCTAACAACATTGCGTTTCACCAACAATGACCCCGGAGCTACGAGGTAAAGCAGGAGACTCACAAGTGACATCTTAACATATGCATTATTTGTTTGTTTTTGGAATCCGTAACAAACTGATATGCAAAACCTATTGGTCACTGACCCTCCTCCATAATCCACAGCCAGACCTCCTGGAGCTCTTAGACAACGGCACGGTGTCAGGAGGATGGGTGTGACCCTGAGAGCGTCCCTAATGCACCCACTCTGTTTCTCTGTCTCCTCTTCATCCACCAGATTGGCTTTGTCCTTTATCTGTTTGCGGAGAGTCTCACTGCACTCCTCACTGTCTCTAGGTGCAGTAGAAGTTTGTGCTCTGTAAAGTAGTGTCTTTTTTCCTGAAAATGAGGAGCCAGATGGCCAGAGTCTAAACTTATCTTGTCTTGACTTTCGTCTAACTGTTGTCTTGCTGATCTTCAGTCACAGTTGTCTTGAGTGGTGCTATAGCCTGTCGCTCAGCTGCTCCCCTAAAAGCTCAAGCAACTTCACCTTTTGGGTCTAAATGGAGGCCACCAGAGCAGAAAATGCCTTTGCCTTCTGTACTTCCTGCCAACCAGTATCTTTTGAGTTATGAATCATCCAAATAACGTTTCACCTGACTGGCCTTTTCGTGCACTTTGTTTTCCTCTGCTTAATCTCCACTAAGAGACGGATCACTTCATCACAGGCACAAGGAGCAAACACTGCTCCAGGCTCTCATTTTAAAATGTTACTCCATTTAAATCAACTTGATCATAAACATTTAAACCAGTAATGTGACTACTATTAATAAGAACACTAGCAGGGGATATCTGGCAGGACTACTGCAGGAACATCCACCGTCCTGATAACCACTTTAAGATAAAACTACCATCAGACACAGAAACTATGTGAAATACTTCAGGAAAGAAGCAGTCAGTATTGTGCATTTGTAATAATAGTCACAACAGTAATAATGTGACTAAAGATAATAATGTCAGTAGCATAAGGCGGTCAGCAGGAGGCAGGAGAGAGAGAGAGGGGGAGAGAGAGAGAGAGAGAGAGAGAGAGAGAGAGAGAGAGAGAGAGAGAGAGAGAGAGAGAGAGAGAGAGAGAGAGAGAGAGAGAGGAGAGAGAGCACCACTCAGTGTTGTTCCTGCTGTGGATCAGAGAGGAGATAAGAGCATCATCACTGAACAACCAGCTGCTTGTATCCAGGTAAAACACCTTCAGCAGCATCCTAGTTTATTGTCATCTGCGTCTCGTGTTTTCTTTTAGGAGATGGAGATGCTGATCACAGGGATGTTCAGAACAACCCTTCATTTTGACATTCCTCTGGCGGTAGAAGAGCATCGTGCATTTTTAACAGCTGAAAAGGCTCGCGTTTCTTTGTGCGTGTGCGTGTTCTGTTAGCGGGGCGTTTTTCCTCTCTCGCCTTTCATCACTACGCACATTGGTTTTGTTCAATCGCGTCGGTTTGTGTGATCGGTAAGGTCGCTGGATGGTGAGCTTCTCCTCCCCGTTATTAATGTCTCCTGTTTGCATGCTCGTAAAATGGAGGCTGGATGGAGGAGGAGGAGGATGCTGCCATGGCCTCCCTCCCTCCCTCCCCCCCGTCTCTCACGACGTGCGTGCTGGTACACGATACGTGTTTGTTTGATTTAAAAGATGTTTACTAAAATCCAACGATGCGTCGTCGAAAATATGGTAAAACAGGATTTGGAGTGTGATTATTATTGAAAGATGTTGATTTAACGTTCACATGGAGACCATATTTAACAAAAAAAGCAACGTTCTCAGTTCCAGTAAAATATGGTGTAAATGCGATGTCGTTTAACCCCTAAAAAGGCTACGCCGAAAATGAGATAACACATCAATAGTTTCTACTTAAAAGACCAAAAAAAAACATGTGACACAGTTATCAATGAATTAGCATTTATTCAATAGCAATTTGAAAAAAAACAGGAAACATGTTCTTAAATATGATTTTTCTAAATCATATTTAAGAACATGTTTCCTTGCATTCACAGTAAGTCATTAATGACTTACTGTGAATGCAACCAATGACAGATCCCTTTCCTTCTGTAAATGTTTTTGACAAAGCCAGGAGGTGGTTTTGGATGGTCTGCAATATGGAAGACACTCACAAATAAAAACAAGTATTAAAAAGAAATTCTAACCAGGGTAGACTTTGCTAATAACTTCTAAAGGAAAAAGATAAAGAGGTTCTCTATGTTACACAGTGTCATAAACACACTGTTTTGACGCTCTTGTTGTTCGCACATCACTCCCTCGAATAAGTTTCTCTGCTCTATTTGTGTTTTGAAATGGCCCTAAAACGACATTTCATGGTCTACAGCGACAACTCATGAAGCCAGTCGCATAAAAAGACAAAATTACACACACACAGCAGACTGCAGTACGCTACACGCTAACATGCTAACTCTACAAGCTAGCAGCCTGTCACACATCAAGAGATGCATCAAACAAAACCAATGGTGCTGATTTACAGTAGGTTTGCTTCATTGAAAAAAACAAAAAACAGAAGTACTAGTACTTCCCAAAGTATGGAGATAGCGTGGAGCTCTGCGTTCATTTTGTAAGCTTGCTCGCCTCGCTCCCAGTGTGACCAGCACCACCAGTGCTATCAGTACCATCAGTGCAGTGCATCAGTAGAAATACTGGGTTCTTATCTTAATACTGAAAGCTCAGGGAACAAACATCTTACTGAATGTTCTTTCCCCGAGCATCCCTTCAGCAACAACTGGTGTCATTTCGATGTCTGCCATAATTGTTGTGTTCCATAGTAATACTTATTATTGTCACAAAGTTTGTTTTTCTCTCGTTCACCCTGTTGAATAATACCGACACCAGCTTTCAGCGCTGCCATTTTATTTGTGCTCGCCATGTGTGACTGTTGTGTGACCCGCACGCCGAGGAGCAGGTTGGGCTGAGCTCAGCGTATGTTGCGAACAGTACAAGGATTAGAGTTCCCGAGCAGAGCTTTGTTTTCAGATCACCACGCATTGTGTTTTATATGCAGCGGGCCCGGACAGTTTGGCACTGCCCTGCTCCTCCTCCGTTACCCATATCACCATATCACACAAATAGAACAACAAGATTGGTAGTTAGTCAGAAAACAGTGGAAGCAAGAAAAATATGCAGCATAAGCACATCTCTAATGAAGCCCAACCCATGTGTCAAACCAAATGACCCCATTGTTGATTGTAATATGTTTGTAATATGTTTTATGGCCAATTTAAGAATTCACATTTTCGGGTCAAAAAGTATGTACTTGAAGATTTTTCAAACATCCATTTTGGGTTAAGCCTTGAATATCTTTGTCTTCATATTTCACATTGATGTTTTTTTTTATGATGCACGCCTCGTCTCTGTGTGTACACTGTCATGTGTATGTGTGTTTCTGCGCTGACTCATGGAGTCACTTTGCGTAACCTTCATATTGGCTTCAGCTGAGTCCTGTTTGAGGAGGTGATCACTATTCTGCCAGCCGGGACCCATCCAGCACCCCACAAACTACATGACAGATTGAGGAGTTGTGTCGAAGACCTACAGGAAGCTGAAGAGAGAGAGACAGTTGATTTAATTGGCGGCAGGGGGTACCATTAAACTAACAGAAGGAACTTTTAGAAAGGTTTCCTCAAAACGCTGGTCATGTCACCCGTCTGTCGATACCAGCTTTGATGAGAACACGCAAGCTTGGGGCAAAACCAATGTTGCCCCAGGCAGAAACTATTTAAAGACGCTGAATTTCTATATTGTATTTTTTTATTTAATCAGCAATTAACTGGGTGCTTCTTAGACCCGCCTACTTGAGCTTGCCACTGGCGCAACTGAATCATGCATGAAGACAGGACGTGCGTATGACAGGCAGGGACCTGTAGGAAAAGCAAATATTTTGTGCAGAAATCATATTTCAAAAACTCAAATATTGAACATTTTTATAATTTAATATTATTCTTTCTTTCCCTCAAGGAGGGGTGCTCCAAGTGGGGCGACGCCCAAATGCCTTAATTGGCCAGCCGTCACATGTGTTACCCTTGTTTTCAGGGCCTCTTTTCAGAATGAATCAGCCGGCAATCTTTCACTTGGAAATAGGTATAGGGATGAAATTCATCACCATATGTTCTGCTTTCCTTCCTCCCTCAAACGCGTGCATGATGATGGAGGAGAAGATTGAGGTTGGATGATGGCTAGAGTAGCTGCTGGATGGACCAGTGCCTCGTTGATTTGCTAAAGTGCAGCCTCGAGAGAGGCCGATTAACAGCTAATGATGGACAGTGCTGGTGTTGTTAGGCTACTGCCATTACAGGGTCGATAAGCTCGCTCTGCCCTCATTTTCTCTGTCCAGCGCACAGGGACGAGGGTCTGGGTGGCAGGCCGGACCAGGCAGGCGTCACCATCAACCCTCAGCTCAGTCTTACTGGGCCTTGTTTTTGATTGGATTGGTAATGAGGGTTCACAGTCCTGCCTCAGTGAAAAGCTGTAGACACTGACAACATCCTATGTTTGATGATTTCATCAGTTCTTCGGAGGTGTTCTTCGGAGTTTTAATATGAGCCGCTATAGTTGTTTAAAGGTACGGTCTTTTCAGTCTTGAATGGGATGTTATTATTAGACACAGGCCCAAGCCCAAGGGATCAGGGGTCCCTTTGTTTGAAGCTTGTTTAAAATAGGGCATCCGGATCCCATCTGTTTACCTCTTGGATAGTTAGAATCCGCTTAATTCATTATTTTGTATTATTTCATTTTTATTAGCCTATATTTGTTTTCTTTCCAACACAAAACTGTGACAAAGTACACATTTGCGCTGCAGTAATCCACCATAAGGAGTGAATCATTTTGCATATGTTTCAAATCCCTCTATTTGTGTAGCACAGGTTATATGTTGTGCAGTTTTTTTGTAGAGCTGCACAATTGATCAAAGATTATCATGATTACATAGCTGTTTGCTTCTCACAATGAAAAGAACACATACTGTACAACTCTTTTAAAGGCTCCTCTAATAGAAATCAATGTTTTGTCCTCTCTCTTGGGGTGCTCTCCTGCTGCAGCCTGTGAAAAACGTGTTTTTCCTCTGGGAGATGCATGTAAATAAGATAATATAATATTGGATGTGTGCATGACAAGGAACGCAGCACAACATGGATGGGATAGGAAAGTAGTGTTATTGTAACATACAGTTCTTGAAATGAATTCTCGCGATAGAAAATCCAAAATAATATTGAGTATCATTCAACGTTCATGCAGCCCTCTTCATCTGCAGCCTGAATGAAGTGCTGACGTTGAAATACGTGTTTCACCTACAGCGGTTCTATTTAGGGATTTTATTAAATCAAAACTTGGAACCTTGAGACCAATGTTGACTTTAAATAAGTGTCAAGTCCCGATTTTCAGATAATGTCTGAAGTGTAGGGCTAATGATTATTTTGATAATCGATTAATCGGTCAATTACTTTGCGATAAATCTATGAATCGGATAAAAAAACAGCATTGAAAAGCTTTAATTTCAAACCCTTTATTCTAAAACAGAGTTGCAATGCAAAATCAAAATTGTTCCTTGAACATAATAACAATTTATAAAAAATAAAGAAAAATACAAATCAGAAAATTTGACAGGATTTGTTTTAACGTCAGAACTTGTTCTCTATACTACACGCCCAGACGCACACACTCACAAACTCTCACACTCGGACACACACAAGTAAATGTATGCACCATATCTAAATGCTATGAGATCATTTAAAATGGCATTTGTAAATAATCGCATCAGAGGCATCTTAGTTAGCCGCACTGGATTAATGGATCGCTGTGTGTCTCCCTTCAGGCATAGCATCAACTACCGTATAACCCACAGTATATACGCAAGCGCACGAGACTATGTATATGACAGCATTAAAAAGTACAACACATACAAATATATTTGTCAACAATAACCGTAATGGGATAAAGAACGAAATATATACAAGACAACAGATTGAAAAATGTTTTCATCGATTTGTCGTTGCAGGCCTACTCAAGTGTAGAACTTAAAGTCCTGGGTATTTTCACAGTTGTTGGAGTTGCAGAGGATTTATTGACTCAGTTAAACTGATCTACCTGTTTAAGAAGGGTTGCTAATGTGAATGACCCAAGCTGAATATACATCAGTGATGTCCTACCTGACTGAATCCACCTCTTAATACCATCATTATGACGCCATCGCCCGCTGGCCGACCTCCTCTTACAATGTCTAGCTTTTACTGAAGAGTCCTTCTTGAAAACGGCTTTTAAGAATACCTGCAACCAAATTGATCTTTTCCAACAGCCATTGTGGGTGGAACTTCTGGTAGATCTACAGGAACAAGCTTGTTCTGGTATCTAATCAATGACGTGCTCGTGCTGACGTCATTGTATGTCCGCAAGCATGTTTGTGGAAATAATATATCAAAATAAGATGTGGCCCAGACAACACGCGACTAAACATGTACATGATCATGCACATTGATGGGTTTCGGTGTACATCGCTATGTTGCTGCTGAAAATATTTGCCATTATAAAAAATGTCCTCTTTACCATCTGACAGGCCCAGCTGTAGCATCCCTCACCATGACTAAAGAGGAGAACCTGGAGGTCCAGGAGAAAGAGAGGCACGACCGCGAGGAGCAGGAGGAGGGGAAAGTCCAGAAAGAGGAGGAGGAGGCACTGAGCGAGGAGGAGGAGGAAGAAGAGGAAGAGTATGAGCTAGAAGAGAAGGAGGGAGAGCAGAAAGGCAGAGGTGGAGGATGAGGATGAGCATAGAGAGGAGGAACCGGAGGAGAGAGAGGAGCAGGAAGTAGAGGAGGACCCACTGGCTCGTCAGGAATACGACGTCGATCCAGAGCCTGAGCTGCTGTCGGTGTCCGAGTACCAGAGTCCAGTTCACGAGCCACGCCGACGAGCCATGGTGCACCCCTCGGCCCAGGCCCCGCTCCCCAAAGACTACAGTACGTCACACCACCTTCAATACACACAGTCCCTTGTACCTTATGCAGACACTGTTACACTACCTTTAACAGTACACACTGCCATGCCACCTTTAATACACACTGTCATATTCTTTTGCCACGGTATTAGTTACCTAAAGGTTATTATTGCTACCAACTCAAAAACATTCTGTCGTAACACGATCAGTAAACAGGGTTACACCACCTTAGATATTACACACCGTCCTACCACTTTCTATACCGTTGTAACACCTTGAATACTAACTGCCATACAACCTAAATTCACTAAATACAACTTTAGATATACACCTCAATGCCACCCTTAATACACACAGGCTTTCCCACCCGGCCTCAAACCCCCACCCAAATCCCTTCGCAGGCGTACTTTTTACTTAAGGTCCAGGCTAGGTCATACCACCATTAATACACAATTATATTCCTCTCCATCCAGGCATTGCTGCTCGGGAAAGTATTACAAAATACAACCTTGAATCAAAGCCCTTACCCTGAAATATTATACTTTTTTATGACCATATGGGACAACGTTGTACTTAAAACAAGATGGTGACAGCAAAAATGTCAAGCTTGTAACTGTCCCTTTTTACAGTCTATGTGCCCAAAGAATACATCACAGCACCCTACGGTTTGGCATGTCACCTTTAGATTGTGCTGTCTTTTACATGGACAGTCTATTAATAATAACACCTCAACCATGTTAAAGATTTCATTGTTATTTCACCTGGATATTTTTATCAAGGAAAAAATGGTAGATATGCATTTTCATATTACAGTAATTGGCTCACAATGTTGTCCCCTTTAAATCATATCAAGCAATACGTCCAGAGGGTCCAGAGTTGTATTGTATGTTATGGGTAAACAGTGAGCAGGCAGCCAGGCTGGGGTCAATGCAGAGCGCTGCTTCTAATTGACCTACCAAAAAAAAACAATATACAGCCACAGTCAGTTAACTTCAGCAGAGTCTGTGTGCACCTTCACATAGCTACAACACACACAGAGAGACGCATGGAGAGGTGAATAGTGAGGAAATGATCAGAATCATAGACCTCAGTGGATTGCCCATGATAACAGTCTGTATCTGTGAATGCTTTGGTTGATCAATATCCTTGGAAATCTCTGGAATGACTTGTGAGGATGATATGCTCATTGGTATTCATGAGACAAAATCAGGGTAGACCAGCTCCATTATATACTCTGCATTTCCTCTCCATTATCCAGCAGTGATGAATACAGAACGGTCCTCCTCCCACACACCAAAGTGTTTTCTGTTTTTAACAGGCAATCATTTACTAAAATGTACAGGGTAGCTTACATACTAAAATAGCTAAAGTTATGGCAGAACTAATGACCTTTTCAGATGAAAAAAACGGTTTCTCCTTTTTGCAGGACTGGCTTTAGTAAAAGGTTTGATTGACAGATGCTTCATCCTATCACCTGCCAAGTACTTTTTTGTCCATGCAGATCCCATGTCAGCTTGTCATGTGGTTCTGTGTAAGAATAGATAAAATCTTGCTCTAACTGCTTGAATCACCATCACCATCCGTCAGACATAAGAGAGTATTTTCATTATGTGTCTCCTCGATTCCTGGAGGAGGATGAAAGCAGGTAGGCAAGAGACAAAGAGACGCAATGAGAGTGGTTGAGGGAACAGGCATTTAACAAAGATGACATCCTTGCCTCTTAGCTGTCATTTTATAGGGACATCCATTACCTTAGAAACCTCTGGCTTCATTCTAAGGAGTGAAGTCAATGTTAAAGTGTCTTAAACTTGTATTCTTTCTCATGGCCACCAGGGGACAACTCAAAATGAAGTCAGATAATATAGGTTTATAAGTCTATTAGAAAATTACTTTACTTCTCTCTTGATCTATTACCTCAATAAACATAGTAAACATTAGTGTATGGGCTCAATCTCTGGTTGTAAATATTCTTTAATAGTGCATGATGATATTTAGTAAATTCCATTTAGGGTCCATTCAGTGTCCTTTAGGACGTGACTACCTGGTATGGCGTCTTAACGTCACTTTTCCGCAATTCAAATATGGTCACTGGTTCCAGAAAGCCTGTCAAGAATGACTGTCCATGTTGTTGTTAAGCCTACTGGGTTTATGTCTCACTTTCATCATCTCCATCCGTCTCCAGCCTTCACTTTCTTCGACCCCAATGACCCGGCCTGTTTAGAGATCCTCCTGGATCCTCAGACCACCATCCCAGAGCTTTTTGCCATCGTGCGTCAGTGGGTTCCCCAGGTGCAGCACAAGATTGACGTCATCGGCTGCGAGGTAAGAACACACAAACGCAAGCATACTGAAGCACTTAAGCCCATGTTCAGGGTCAGTTTGCTGTTCAACTTCTTAGTCACAGTGATCAGCCACACAATAAGAATACCAAACCTCTTGAGAATTGGCTTGTGCAATGTGGATCCTGTTTTTAAGTGATTCAAATCAGGTAAACAATCTCACTTTATTTGTGTATTTATAGTGTAGCATTTTCTGCTGATTTGCAGCTAAGCTGATATTAACTAGACACTAACGCACACCACAAATAGAAATGAGAAAGACAACAATAGATGAAATACAGTAAAGGAATTACACCTTTACTAGCGCCTTTCTCCGCCCGCCATAGCGCACATTGCGAGCATTCAAACAGCCTCCTTCTCTCTTTCTATCATGGATCAGCCAAAGTCAAAACAGCGAAAACAAAAATTCAGTGACTACAAAGTTGATGTGTCATTTGGGCATTAGTGGTGGGGTAATGTATGTATTGACTAGTGCGCTTGTCGCAAAGCGGGACATACTTGTGCTGGGATACGGCTGAGTGACAGACTGCGATATTCCCACTGCTCATGCTATGACGGTTTGGAATGAGCCTGATGCCAATAATTGTAACGTAGCGAGGAGTTTAACAACTGCTGGACTGGAATGTGAACGCTGAGTCTGCATGCTTTTACGTGCACTTTCCAAAACAAATACGGCTCAATTAGGCGCAAAAGTGAACAGGCTTAAAGTGCTCACTTTAAGCCATCACAAATACACAATGATTCTTAGTTTTAGTTGAGTTTAAATGTAACATTCACACAAGGTGATGCTGATCCAGTTCAAATGCTGCATGAACTTCAAACAGACATTGAGGGCAGAGAGGAAGTGGTGCAGCGGCAGAGAGAGAATGTCATTGAGGCTCTACCATGACTCAGCACGCAGCTGAGTCAGCCTGAAGGACTGAACCAGTGATGATGTGGGGAGTTTGCTAAAATTGCTAATATTTTTTACTTGTAACACATATCTCCCACTTGATGAGGGTGATAAGAACATTGCAACTGTCAACAAACTGGCACAATCTTCAAAATAAATTGTTTCCAATACTTACGAGTCAATTCAGCGGGTAAAAAAGTACAAGCAAGAGGACGAATATGTATTTTTGAATTTTGGAGTGAACTTTCTCTTTACAACACCTCTCCATTGGCTTCACTTTTCAGGCCCTGAGGCTTCATGAGATGGGATGAAATGAGTGCCCTGCTGCATCAGGGTCTTACTTAATCAGTCTCCCACTTTCTCATGTTACTAACGTATTGGTATAAGAAACAGACATTTAACTGAAGGTGCTTTGGGGTAATGCTGGGTCAGCGTAGCCAACAAGCAAATGGTGTGTGTGATTTGTCCATCACGTGCCCCTCTGTTTCCCTGTCTCAGATCCTGAAGCGTGGTTGCCATGTGAACGACCGCGACGGTTTGACTGACATGACGCTGCTTCACTACAGCTGTAAGGCTGGAGCGCACGGAGTTGGTAAGCTGGTATTTGATACAGATACAGTCAGTCCGACTTAATCTTGTTCAGCCACGCTGCAGCATCTGTAGGAAGGTAATGAATTAAAGAGACTGGTGTTATTTTTAACTTCTAATTAGACCAAACATTTTCTGATTCTGCGGAGTAATAAAATATGTTTGGCTGGAGCACAACAGCTTTTCTTTCATTAATAGATTCATTGTTTTTTTTGACAGAAATTGTGAAAAATCCACTGTCAATCCACTAATTGATTAATGCACTTATTGTCTGCTGTACATTTTCATATGTGTTGCATGTGTGGTAGTTGATTTCTCGAACAGACTGGTCGCAGATGAGGTTGGAGTCATAGATTCATTTCTATCAGAATTCTTCAATGGACATGAATCATGGGATGGAAACCTGGACTCCAGAAACTTTCTGAGATAAAACAAAAAAACGTTGGGGATATGAAATATCGCCACACATGCGAACATCCGTCTCAATCAATAAACTAAAGTAGTCAATCAAATGTAGTGAAGTAGTAGAAGTACCATTAAAAATGTCATCAAGACAAACACGTCCTAGACGGACCTAGTAAAATGACTCAAGGGACCCCAAATACAGTCCAACATTCAGTTCAGTCAGGGATGTCGGGGATCTGTGGTGTGGCGGGGGACTCGGGAGGTGCTTCTTTCTTATCCTGCTAGCTCGGTCCTCACTGTGTGCGCAGGTGACCCGGCGGCCGCGCTCCGTCTCAGCAGCAAGCTCATCGCTCTGGGCGCCGACGTGAGTCTGAGGAGCCGCTGGACCAACATGAGCGCTCTGCACTACGCCGCTTACTTTGACGTGCCGGAGCTGATTCGAGTCCTGCTCAAAGCCGCTAAACCAAGAGGTGCACACACATACACGCACACACACACACACACACACACACACACACACACACACACACAGAACTCAAAACTCATGCTCAGAAGTGGTGGTTAGTCCTGACTCTTCTTTTGTTCTTCTTTAGTGTTGAACTCCACCTGTAGTGACTTCCACTATGGCACAGCCCTCCACATTGCTGCCTCCAACCTCTGTGTGGGTGCAGTCAAATGTCTCCTAGAGCATGGAGCCAACCCTATTGTTCGGGTAAACCAACTATTTTTGTAGGCCCAGAATCCCCCTCTGGCTTGATGATCATGTTTTCACTACATTCTTCTGTTGTTTTGTCTCAATTGAGGACATGTTGCTACTCTTGTGGCTTGTAGATAATCATATCACGTCATGGTCATGATTCTGTCTTTGCCCACTTCAACCACTCCTACCGTCCCTCTCTGCAGAACGAGAAGGGCCAGGTTCCAGCGGAGGTGGTTCCCGACCCAATGGACATGACTCTGGACAAGGCGGAGGCAGCCATGGCGGCTAAGGAGCTGAAGCAGTTGCTTC
The DNA here is from genome assembly GCA_021346845.1 of Apeltes quadracus. Taxonomy (NCBI): domain Eukaryota; kingdom Metazoa; phylum Chordata; class Actinopteri; order Perciformes; family Gasterosteidae; genus Apeltes; species Apeltes quadracus. The sequence continues at coordinate 17,866,391 of CM037917.1, read as the reverse complement.
TAGACGCCGTCCCTCTGAGCTGCAACCTCCCCAGAGCCACACTGCCCAACTACGACAACATCCCAGGGAACCTGATGCTGACCTCGCTGGGGCTGAAGCTGGGGGAGCGTGTGATGCTGGACGACATGAAGGTCAGAGGCTCAATGAGTCTCAGGGATGTTAGTCCATCCAAAAATGTCTTATGCATAGAACGGGAAAACATTTTGCTGGGATTTTGTCAAACCAAACCAACCGAATTGAGTGGTAGAAGGAAACTTCTCCATTAGGTTATTAGCAATACTGGGTATTGCCACATACAGTATAACCAATTGGAATGGGCAATACAAATTCTTATGACAAAATTATATTTAAATAGACAATAAATTATAAACAAGCAAGGGTAAGCCACCAGCTGCTTAAGAATGAATGCCGCAATGTTTGATTCATTTAACTTGTTGATGAGCTCTGGCGGAACTGTGTCCACAAACACCATAATATATGGGAATCAATTCAAATGTCCTTGTTGAGCTCTCATCGTCGTTGCAACCCAAGAAAAGGAAAGCAACATGAAAGCAGTTGGAAGCTCTACGAGGGCTCTAGGAATCTGATTAACTTTCCAAAAAGAAAATTATGTAAATACATCTGCGTCCGGCTCACGGTTTATAAATTGAATGTAACAATCGGAGGTGTATTAGCAGTACACTGGTAGTTACAGGTTGTCCAGGAATGGGGAGCACGACTCGGGGCTCCTTAAGGGCAACTGTGATTCAGTGGTTGAAAAGTGTCATCATTCAATCAGAGGATCGACAATGTCGAACCCCGGCTTCCCTGGTCCACGTCAATGTGTCTTTGGGATAGACAAAATTGCTCCTGTTGAATCGGTATGAATCAAAGCAAGAGATCTGATTGGCGGCCATCAGTGCCTGAATGTGGATGAATGAGTGAATACGGATTTGTAGTCTTAAAGCACTTGGAGCGGTCCGAAGACAGGAAAAGAACCTGGCCTTCAGTCTTCCACAGACCATACCACATTCGCATGGACACATGAAACACGTGGCAAACTAGGCCGTCAGAATCAACCCGGCAGTAACACATTCAATCTAATGTCAGTTTTGGACATTTCAGTTTGTCATTATTTTTTTAGTCATTTCTGCTTGTTAAATGCATTGAGTCTATTTTCCAAATAAACCTCCAATGTAGGTGTATAGTTGTTAGATTTACTTAATTCCAAACAAATCAACATGAGGGAATGCTTCCTGCTGCACCAACTTGTTATGCCGTAAATGATGGAGGACCAGGAGCGAAGATGCAATCAACAGTCTTTAATGAAAAAAAAGGATAGAAAATAGAACACAAAGTCCACAAGCGTTAAAACAGAGCCACAACAGAAATAGCCAGAAAACTGGAACTTAGGAGCGTTATACTAATTCCCAAGGACAATGGTCAGGGATCCCAGGATGCACACAACCAGCCGGGTCCAGCGAAGGTAACAAAGAAGGTGAGAGTGGAGTAAGTAACGTAACCTTCCACAGACAGGTGCAGACTGGACCGGAGTGGACAGGACTAGAGTGCTGACGTCTCGCATGAGAATTCATGGAATAATCTGACAAGACAGGGCTAGAAGGAGGGAATAAGAAGCTGACTAAATCAGGTGGAAAAAAGTTTCAGGTCAGACGATGACAAGACCGAAAGGAGAATCGTCTGTGAGAGATAATGAGGGGAGGAGAGAATAAACAGATAGTGTTTGCATAAGGGTGACCACAAGAGGGAGACAGGGAACAAGGAAAGAGGAGAGAGCCAGGAGCATGCCACAACTGTTTGTAAATGACCTATAACCTGGTTTGGCACATCTGTACCGCACAGTACATGCTGTCAGTTAACTCGATGGTTAAACATGATATTAACAGTACATTTCTGGTGCTTTGCGCCAAGTGAATGCATTCCTACTGGACACATTAAAATCAGGGATTTTTTAATGTGATGGCTGCCTTTTGTCCTTCACACCCTCACGATGAACAAGCTCTGAACAGTGTGTTCTCACTGTGTAGCTCCAGAGAGACCAGAGCAGAGACGACAACCCGCCTGCAAACCTCAGACAGGTTGGTTGGACCGGGCGCCGGAAGGAAAACGTAGACTAACTGATCTGACTACAGCACAACATGCCGCTTTCCTGTCATGATGTTGTGTCTCCCCCCTTTTCCATTGTCATAAGATACAGCAGCAGACACTCAAACTATCTGCCTCCATGCAACCTAACCTAACTTGATCTTTGCAGTCATGTAGGTGGCCTGAGAGTTTTCACCACTAACTTCCGGTCTCCGTCTCTGTATGTCTCCTTCAGTCCGGCACTCTGAGGTTCTGTGGCACAACGGAGTTTGCTAGCGGTCAGTGGGTTGGCGTGGAGCTTGACGAGCCGGAAGGAAAGAATGATGGCAGTGTTGGCGGCGTCCGCTACTTCATCTGCCCTCCTAAACTAGGTAACCTCTGCTAACATGGTTCCTGGGAGCCAGTCCCCGAACCTCTGCAGGGACTGCTGTAATTCCCTTTCCCAGCTGGTGTCTGCTGGCTTTGAGGGTTTACTGAGTTGTCTTTTCTGCCCTGCAGGCATTTTTGCACCCGTTTCAAAGATTTCCAAAGCTGTGGATCAGGCCCCTTCATCGGTCACTTCCACTCCCAGAACCCCCCGTATGGACCTGGCCTCTCGCCTCACCCGGAAGACCAAGAAGGAGAAGGAGAAGAAGGAGAAGCCAAGAACAAAAGGTATAGCTATAATGTCTACTGTGTGTCGAATCTCTAGGAATGCCAGTCAGGAATTTTTAAAAAACATTTAATCCCAGATTTCTTGAGTCATGTGTAAATCTCTGTGATACAGTATTCTGTTTTCTGTGTCTTCTCAGGCCAGAAGAAGAAGAAATTGTCAGTTGCAAGTCTGGATCCAGAGGGACTGAACGTGGAAGTTGGAGACCAGGTTCTGGTTGCCGGACAGAAACACGGCATCGTCCGCTACTACGGGAAGACCGACTTCGCTCCAGGTCGGTCTGCAGGGCGGACTTCTCTGACATTATTGCTGCCATGACCAGATAATTTAGTTATCATTTTAGGCTCACCTCAAAAATATATATTGGTTTTATTGCATCACACTGTATATCAGAGATGGGGACTCGAGTTTGAGACTCGGACTTGAGTGTGACTTAAGTCGCACGTACAGTGACTTCAGACTTGACTTGAGACTCGTTCTTGAAAGACTTCAGACTGGACTCGAACTCGAGCTGTGGGACTCGTGAACAATGTTTATTTTTAAGAAACATCTGATGAGCACCCTATACCCCTCCCTCCGTTACCTGCCTACATAACACGTACTACGTACATTGACACATATACCTGGCTGCGCGCTCAGCCCGCCTGCCGACCGCTAGCACAAGTTTTAATAGACTTATGAACAAAATGGCCCCCAAAAACACTAATTGATACAGATGTAAGAAAAGTAATTAGTTTCAAGCATCGCTGCTGTAAACCTAGAAAGTTTTCCCACTGCGGGACTATTAAAGGATTCTCTTATCTTAAATTGTGTTTTCAAATGAGATAATGCACCATAAAGGTTGTCGTCTCCAACATCTAAGATGGTTTTCTCGCTTAAATAAGACCAAATATAGGAACCCTTTAGTGTCCATCGTCTTCTGATGGACTTCTTATCTTACTCACACATCATATGTGACTCAAGCTCTCTGTTTCCCTGCAGGTTACTGGTTCGGTATTGAGTTGGATCAAGCCACAGGAAAACATGACGGCTCGGTGTTTGGAGTACGCTACTTCAACTGCCTGCCGAAATATGGAGTGTTTGCTCCGCCCTCCCGGGTCCAGAGGTAGGACACCACCAAACCTGACCTCGTCGCACTGTTAAAGTCTAGCTAATTTTATTTTGTCAAACCAAGAAAACTTAAACAGCTTTGGTGCACAGAGGGCATAACGTCAGGATGTTGTGGCTGTGAGTGGAAAGGGAGAATGAAAATCTAAATAATGCAGGATGTTCTAACCTGTGGAGGTCTAATCCCCTGTCATCGTCCCTTGTAGACCTGGACAAATTCAGTTTATTTCTATTTTCATGTCATTAAAAATTCATTCAATAGTATCGTCAAGCCTTTAAACAACAAACTGTTTTTATCATTGTCATATCAGAATTGGAGGCCCTAAAGAAGGCTTTCACAATGACAACTCCATGGTGAAGAAAGTCCACCAAGTCACCAGTAAGTACCCTCACTCTGAGTAAAGTGTCTGAAGAGGACCATTTAAAATCACTTTCTTTGGAGAGCAGTTGTGCTGACTGAACGTTGGGCATATCTGAATTTGCATGGTCAGGACCTCAACTATATGCAGATGTGATCTGTCCTCAAATAAGAAATCAAATATTTTCGATCAGATTGATGGTCAAACCCAAAATGAGACGTAGACTCAATGTATAGGATTCAGATTAGTTGTATTTTTTTTTTGATAGAGCTACTTTTTTTAGGTTCACTCTACTAATCCATCTACTATACATGTTGGAATATGCATTTTAATACATTGGCTGTGTGTAGCATGGAAAGAGCTACAAATAAACTTCCTTGTCAACCCTACTTTAAAGAACCTGGGTTGTGTTGTGACAGGTGAGACAGCTCGGTGACCTTTAATGGACCCGTAAACAAGTCCTTTTTGTGTTGAAATTCCCCAATTAACCAAGGCTATTGCTTGTTTTTGCTTGTGTCCTGAAGTGTCACAGCCAAAGCGTAACTTCAACACGATGCGTTCCCCTAAAGACCTGACGTCTGAGAACTCCATATCCAGGTGAGACTGCTAAGAATAAACCTGCTCACATCCTACTCTGCCCTTCGGCCCTGAACTGAACTGAACTGAACTTTATATTTCTACTCTACCGCATCTCAGAGGGAAATATGTAACGTTTGACTCCGCTAGTTACTTTACAGAGTGAAATAAAATATTTCAAATGAGCTCCCCCTCAACTTGCAAAATGCTATGTACACAGTATTACATCAGTGTGCAGCACTGAAACCACTTTACCCCCCGCTGATCTTCTTCCTCACCCCTCCCACTCATCTTTCTCTCTCTCGTCCTCTCTCTTCTCCACCAGGTTGCTGTTCTGCTGTTGGTTTCCGTGGATGCTTCGGGCTGAGATGCAGTCCTAATTACTCCCTCCTTCTTCCTCCTCTGCTTCTCCACCTGACCGATCTCACCACTCTTCTCGCTCTTCATCTTTACTTTAGTGGTCCTCCCTCTCAGCCTCTTCAGGCGTTCACTGTCAGTCAGACTTCTTGCAGTGAGACCCGCCCCACCCCCGCTTCTCTCTTACTCAGCCTGAATCCCTCTAATTGAGCCGTTCTATAGCAAAATCTATAGTGCCTTGTATCTAATTAAAATGTCCTGCAATCCTTTCATGAAACTGAGCTGAAGCAATCACCCTGAAATATTCTCTTTACACGTCCCATCATTTTGTCATTGTCATCACATTGTCCCAGCTTGTCCAACTCATCGCTTTATTTGAGACACGTGACATCAATTTGTGATATTGCATGTTTTGCTTTTGCTGCTAAGTCATTTGGGTCTCGAAAAATGTGTGGTTGGCACCAGCTGTAGTTTACAACTAATGAAATGTAATTAATGCTTATGCTTTGACCTGTTGTTGTACAGTAACATCAGTGACGTTTGCCACAATCGCACGTCATTCTGAGAGCTGAGAGCCAATTGAACTGCCGTGACCGTTGCAAAAGTGCCATTCGATCTGGTGTCAAGAAAGAAATAGTGTGACGTTTTGTTCTGCACAGCTCAGAGCGTGTAAAGCTATGCTGGATCTAGATGTGGCTGCTGCTTGCCTCTCCTGAGACAAACCCATCAACCCTAGAAAGCATTATAATTCCAGACTGCGTGTGTCATCACCTGCATGCTTTAATCTCAGTCTCAATGTTAAACTGAAAACAGGGTTTTTGAACTACTTCGTTTTTTTGTGTTTTATCAGTTTTACAATCATATTTGTTTATCGTTCAAATGTATACAAAGTGTAATTTAACCGTCGTTCTTGGTCTCTTTGAAATGTGTCCGGCTCTGAAGTTCTGTTGATGCCAAAATTTCCTGTCAGCAAATTAGAACTGATGTGTCTTTCTCAACACCTCTGAGCAAAAGACTGGATTGAACTTTTTGCTTTATCACACAAAGAAAAAGATTCAGTTAATGTAGTCATTAATGAATAAAGTCCTGTTAGTAGACATTGTAGTGGCTCAACGGCTTAAACAACTTTCATTATTAATCTGTGTGTTGCATCAAGTCAGAGTTAAAAGACAGTTTATTATGGAATTACTGTCAACAGCCGCAATCATACTCTGTTAACCAAAACTGCTAACAAACCCAAAACCATGACTTTCTTTAATGCAACTTCAAAATCAAGTGATATTGATGTCTCTTGTGTTGCTGAAAATGAGCTTCATTTAAATCTCAGCTTGAAAACAGCCTTTAATCGGTTCAGTCAGCTGTACAGCTCTCATCAAACATTCCTCTCCTCCATCATGGAGTTTTAAAATGTCCCAACATAGAGATCTAAACCATAAATAAGGTGTGCAGATAGGCCTTGATATTTGTAAAATATCTCCCCAAATATCTCACTTTCTCCCAAACTTCTCTCTCTTCCCTCTCTTTCCTTTCAAATTCCTTCCTGTGAATGTGGGCAAATGTGAAAACACGAAACATGACTTCTACCTAAACGTGCGTGTGGTCACTCGATGTTAACATTTCTCTTGACGTTTGAATTACTGAACTCAGCAATTTGTAACCAGTGTACCCATCTCTGTGTGGACGTGGTTCTTGTGTTGATGTCTCTTTACACTCTGTGAACAGCCGGCACAGAGCGGCATGTTCACATGTACTGAGGGCGAAGCCTGCCGGGACCAGACCCTCAAATAACTGATGTTCTGTTATTGCTTATTTAACAGTCCCAGCAGCTTTTTTTAGAACAGTTTTATGATTTGATGATTTCAACCTAACCATTTGCTTTGCCTATGAAGGCCTTTTGATTTTGGTTCAATCTCAAATTTGGTTCCATCTCAGTTTTGAGCCAGCCTCTGAATCCGGTAACCTTACTCCACTCTTTTATCAGCGCTTATGTCAGGGAGTTAGTTTTCCCAAAAGTCTGCTCCTCAAATGATTTTAACAACTTGGTAAGGAGCAGAGCAATTAGTAAAAGAACCAAAATGGAAAAAGGAGAGTAGAGCTAATTCAGTTCCGAAACAACTTTCAGTCCCTTTCAGCCCGAAACACCAGACATAAACTCTGCTTTAGCACACCTATGAAAAAAGCCCCTGCATCAATTGGTTGTCAGAACTGTCCATAACGTTCTGTAAGACAATTTCTCAAAAATATGAGAATCTTGATATCCCGTACGCAATCTGGCAGACTATGCAGATGACTCAAAGCTTTACTTTTCTACTTTTCGCCTGCTGCTCGCGTGTCCCTGCCCGGCCACTCAAACCAGAGCAAAAGAGCCGGATCAACTAAATCCACTTGTTGTAGTTTACATCTCGTTTTAATTTTACACAGAACAATGTTTCCTGCCGATCTGCTGTTGCAGCACGCCGTTCGATGCTAACACTTCGCTAAGAGAGCTTTGTCGTTGTACAGTCAACGTACAGTACAGTCAATATGTCCCAGTGAAGACTGTGTCCATTTGAACTGCTGTGAAATTGTGGATATTTCTCTGGTTCAGCCACTAACGATCAAAAGTGAGTCTCTAGTTAAATTTTTCAAGACCTACCCAATGTCCCTCAAGCTTTTCTTGTTCCAAATTTGATTTGTTTGCCCTTGTATCGGGGCCATCGTATGTAAAAAGAGACGAGTCGTAGGAGGATACATTTACAAAATTCTCTCACAATCTTGCCGGGCATTGCATCAGCTAACAGCTAAGATTTTGGCGCAATCAATGTTAAATGTATTAAAACGGCCCATTGAGTGTTTTTGGGATATACAAAGTTCAATTATGGAAATAAGATACATTTACTAACACTCACCATGAGTATAAAATGTTTACTTATGACCCTTAAAAAGAATATACCAAAATGTCTTTATTCTTGATTTTTGTGTTGCTGGATGAAATACCTTAGAAATAACAAACGCACAAAGTCAAGTGGTTTTATCCGTTTAAAGATGTCCATGTATTTTAATCGCTACGCTAGTATTCAAGCGTCGACCTTCATCCCAGAAATCTCATAGTTATAGTACTCTGATTATTTCCCCAAACTTTAATCATCTTTTTTACACTAACGCTAGTCCTGATATTTTGTTGTATAGATTTGCACTATTTAAACGGCTGTGCTTTTTTTTTAACTTTGTTTGACCAGTTGTTTCAACATTCAATCCTCTTAAGAATATACAGTATATAGCCTATATTTTGATAACTTCACTAAGTGTACTTTTTCTTTTTAATGTGTATGTGTTACCTTGTGCCCAATTACAGTCCATGTGTGTGAGTAACTCCTGTTTTAAAAGTGAGTGAGGCTAATTGAAATAAAAGAAGGAGAATTGGACGTAATCATCCTAACAGATACTCACTGCATGCTTTCTCTCTCTCTGTCTCTCTCTCTCTCTCTGTCTCTCTCTCTCTTTCTGAGTATTTTCTTTTTTTTTTTTTTCAATATATGTATCTTATCTTCAGCAGCATGGAAATGCTCCTAATAATAACAGTAACAACTTTATGAATATAATAAAGAATTTGATGTTGTTGTTTTTTTACCTATGTTGTCCATGGCTTTTACTTTTATTCAGTTCTAAAATAATACAGGGCTCTCCTTTTACCACCTAACCGTATAAAAGACCCAAGCACATTCAGGTATGGGACACACAACTAGGTTCAGACATCACGATGCACTACACCTAGCCCGATCGTTCATGCAGTGCCATTTAAGTCCTGTGGTGTAGGGCTTATTATACAGAATTTGAAACACTAAACTATACTAGAACTGCAGTTAGCACTACAGCAGTAGACTACAACTACAACACTAGTTGGCCGACGCTGGAGTCCATGCTGAGTCTCACAGCAATGACGTTCCCACTGTGCCCTGGTTGTTCTTTGACATCAGTCATTCATAAAGAGACTGTCACGGTCACTGTTAGATCAAAACATTTAAGTTTAGATCAAAAAGATAACTTGGAGCTTAGACTTTATCCAGCTGAAACTTAATCTCTGATTAAAGAACAACAAAAAGTATACATATTCGAGTAACAATGGCTGCCATCTTGAAGAATAGCTTCAATATTTCATATTTCAAATATGTCCAGATGGCCATCTTTAATATTGCCCGCCATCTTTGATTTTCAAGTAGATAGCAGGCTATTCTGGTAGAGTAGCTACAAGGAATTATTCACGTTAAATGTACTTGTTGTCACGGTTGAGTCCTGTTTCCTGTTTTTATTGTGGAGTTTCTGGTTTCCCTGGGTAACTTCACTTCCTGCGTTGTCCTGTCTTCCCCTATGATTGTGTGATTGTTTCCACCTGTGTCCAATCACCTGCACCTCCCTCGTGTATTTAAGCCCTGTGTGTCTGTTGCCCCTTGTCGCGTCATTGTCTCCTGTTAGGTGTCTCATGTCAGGTGTCTTCCCTGGAGTCTGTGTTCCTGGCCGGAGCCGTGTTTTGCCCCCCGTGGCGTTTTGTTATGACTTTTGAAAATTAAAGTCTTTTGTTTTTGAACCCTGCGAGTGCGTCTCCCTCCTTCACCCCGACACGATCCCTGACACTTGTATCACCAAGTGAAATATCCTTATGGAATATTCACTTAACCTGCAGCACTATTGTGTCACATCAAATGTGTCTTCTGCTGCGTGTGAGCTGTGGGTTCGATAGCCCATGCTGCCGATGTTTGAACCCTGGTGTTATTGTCCCATTAGATAAAAACATATATATATACACTAAAATATATTTTCTTTGAAATCCTTCAGTATTATGACTTCCCAAAAGTGTATATTGGACACAAACCAATGTTGTGGGTAGTGCATCTATAATGCACTAATACACCTGATATTTTCTAGAAATGTAGAAAGTGTAGAGCAGAAATACACATTCCTTTTGCTACGAGTCCTACATGCGTCCGGGAGTGTTTATTCAGTAACAAGGCAGCGGTTTTAGTCCTTCTTTTGGAGACCCATGAAGGAAAATCTGGACCTGCTTTGATACAGTGTTACTTGAGAGTGGTACAGTCACAAGAATTTTTAGATATCACATGTGTTTTGAATGTTTTGTCTTTCTAATATTGCATCGATCATTCTACATACATTATGGAAATAAATGTAATCCCTCAAGTGTTTCAAGCTGTGCTGTAGGAATTATTTACAGCCCCTCGGTGTGGTGAAGGTTCACATGCATGATTCATTAATTGTTGGAAATTCACTCATATAACCGAGTATTCTAAAGGGAGGGTGATTTCCACCACTACTGACCAAAAATGAAAAGAGCTGTAAGACCTTTGGCGTACACTGAATATTTACTCTATATAGGTTACGTTATTCTCTTACTTGTGCCCTCATGGCCATTTGTTGTAATGAAGAACTAATATAACTAATACAACTATAACCTACAACCATATGTATTATAGTTGTTGACTTGACATATGCAGCTCAAAATAACAAGACAAGACAAAATTCAATTCAATTGGATTTAATTTTCATTGAAACCACAGATGTTTACACACCCTTACATGATCATTTTAATAATTTAAATAAATACAGAATAATTGAAAACTAAAAAAGTCACTAAAGACTCTCATAAATACTTTCTGATGATCTATATTAAAATGAGACGCTGGCAGAAGAAAACCAACAGTCCAGTTTGTGCCAGAGCTCCGATTGACTATTTTTACCAGCGATTTATTATTACTGGAGATTAAACTACAGTAAAGACCAAACAACCCTTCGTCCATAGTTTAGTTATCTATAACTTTTTTTCTTATGGCTAAAAGCGGGCATCCACTCTGCCAAAGTGCCCCTAAGCTGGGCGTGGACAGCCGACCTTTGACCTCTGACAGCACGAACAGGATAAGTTTGACCTCCTAGTTGAAAGTGAACAGTCTGTCGGGTTCAAAGGAAAGAGGTGAAGAACTTATTCTCTTCTCCGGCGCTCCGGGGAGGCGAGGAGGGCTTCACCTTCAACCCGCGCTTCCTCCTGGCTCTACGGTTCTTAAACCACACCTGCAAGCAAGCACAGAGACAGAGAGGAGAGATGTTACTGCATGTTCTCTACTGGCAGCAGAAGTAGGCCTACAACAATATTCGCCGCGAGGAATTTTAATTTCATTCAGTTTGTTCAAATGTGTGTCTGTAGTTATACAGACACACATTTAAGTATTTTTTGTATAGTTTAAAGAAAGGCAATTAAGTAGAGAATAAATCCCGGTTTGCCGCACCGTGGTAAAGGACTTGGTAAACATGTCGGACTCACCCGGACGGTCTCCTCGCACAGCCCGGCGCTCCTCGCCACCTCGGCGCGCGCCTCCGCCGCCGGGTAGTCCGTGACCGCGAACAGCGACTCGAGCCGCTTGGTCTGACTGTCGGTGAACACCGTCCTCATCCGGGCCTTCTGGCGCAGGTGCGACTCCGCGGGCCCCGCAGGCCGGTGCAGCTCACCGTGGCCCGGCCACTGCTGCGCATCTGGGGAAACCAAAACAGCTTCATTAGAGTAAACCGGCACATTTCAATTATTGAAGCAATTCTAAGGTGATGGAAAAAGGTTTGAGTTTGATGTAGATACCTGCAGGCTGGTGCACGTACACTCCGGGGTTTGGATACATGCTGGAGAAGTGCGTGTGATGGAAAGCGGCTCCGTACGGATAAAAGTCTTCGCCGACGCTCATTTCGCGGCGCTGTAGACAGTTCGCCCCCAGGACCAGAACCGGTGAACGAGGCCAGAGGTTCCCGCAGTCCCGACCGAACGCGGCGAGGTGAAAACCGTCCGGGGAAAACTCCGCCACCGGCGGCTTGGGTCCGAGCTGCGGGGAAAGGATGCGCTCGATGCTGAAGTCCGATGCTCTGCTTGCGTCCATGATGGCAGGGGACCAGGGAGCTGCTGCTGCTGTGACCTCGGTGTGTGACCGGTGTCCAGTTTTAAACAGGAGCAGAAGGTCCATCAAACACCTGACGGCTCTTTCACATGTTAATAACATGCTCGAGCCCGAGTGCTTGATGGCTTAAGTTCAGTCCGACATGAAAAGAAATCTGGACTTTGATTTGACCTGTTGAATCTGACGTGTGATGTGATGATGGGCCTGATATGGATACTCTTCATTAGGCTGCAATCAGTCTTTTTGTTCACTAAATCATCTGATAACTTTCTCAAACTTCAAAAGACTTCCTGCAGATGCCACGAATAGCTTTATTGTGTTCGAGGTGTAAATGGTTTACTATTTTCGTTTGGTAGGTTTATTATTTTTTAAATAATCTATAAAAACAAAACAACAGATATTTCCACAGCAATTTCCACAGTACACATGACTCAAACTCAAACTCAAACTCAAACTGCTTCACAATAAAGGTAAGAGAAACACAAAAACAGGGACGTAATGACTTTATTAATAAATCAAATAGGTAGCACACTGTAACTTACAACTACTGTGAGTTACAAATTTAAAAATGAAAAACAAAAACCAAACCATTGAATAGTAGTAATAATATAAATATAAAATAATAAATAATATTATAATAGTTGTACATTATACATTGTATATGGATAGTATTCTGTAATATGGCTTTTAAAAGCTATAAAAAGGAGAAAGCTTAAATGTTCTGATCAGTTAAAAGTCAATGCTCCTCTGCACACTTTTTTTAGGGTGTTTAATTAAATGTAGGCAGCAGTCAGAATACAAAACACTTGGACCTTCTCTTACATACGTTAGAAACGTTCACCTTTGGCCTATAAGAACCAATGGTTTCTACCACTTTTGCTCTTCACAGGGACTGTTTACCTTCTACAGGATCACTCAGAATCTGTTTGAATGCATAGGAATGCAGAATATGACACATTCAATTGATTGATGTTGTTTTTTTCTTTTATTTCTCATATTCTCTACCATCGCAGTATGCTGTCATGTACATCTGTTTGAGCAGGATGATCTGAATACTTTCAAGAAACAAAAAAACTGTCATTTTGACCCTTTTAATGTGTTTCTGATTGAAAATGAGAACGTAATACACATTTACTTTAAGTTAAGTAAGTAAGTAAAAAGTTAAGTAAGTAATTCCAAAACATTGTTATTGTTATTGTAAATGTCAACTAGTCAAAGATATACAGATACTATGTACAATACAACTATATGTACAATACAAATACAATACAAAACACAGAATCATCTAAAGCTAACAGAAAATAAGTTCAAAGAAAAGCATCAATATGCTCAGCTTCTAGGTTTCTGTGGGTGTGATGGGATGTGATCTCAGTCTGACTTCTGAGGGAAGATCTGTTAATGATCAACTGCAGATCAATCAGAGTCCTCTCTTTGGACTCTCCCTCATCTGATCAATCGTTAAGTCATGAAAGCAACCACAGATTACCTCCTCTGCCCGAATATCAAACAGCACATTTGAATATTACAATTAACTTATTCAATAAGAAGAACAATGCGACCAACTGCTCATATACAGCCATTCACGGCAGGTAACAATCAAAGAGTTTATCAGGAGTTCAGGAAGTGTTTGAAGTCAGACATCAGTTAGGGTTTCATCAAAAATACATATGTTCTTTGTGTTTTAATACAGTCTGATTATATTATATTTAAGACTATTTGTTATGGGTTTATTGAAATTAAGCAATTGGAAGTATATTATATATATAAAATCAATTGTACTCGTATATATTTAATCCTGGAGTTTCAGTTGGAACCCCACTGCTTGAGAAAGGGCCTCAATTTAATACTTCCATATAACCTTACAAACAGCATCAAGGAGAAGATTTGTTATATTTTGTTATATTTTTTTAATGGTTTTCAAAAGAAAATAAAGAATTCTCACAAAAAAACGGAAATATAACTTTTTGCACTGTTACCAACTTCCATTTTAATATTTAAAGTAAATGTCACTTGAAAATGTGTTTATAACTTTAATAAACTGTTAAGTTGCAAAGTAAAGTGATACGTAATTAATGTATAAATAAAAATACATGTAATATGCAATTAGTTCAAAACAAAGAAGGAACTACCCTATTTTAGTTTAGTCCGTTTGGGGGGGTCTTACAATGCACCACGGATCTATGACATCACATCTAGACTAGATGAAGGCTTTCACTAATAGATGGAGTCCTGATGAGCAGGTGGCACCTAGCAGGAAAGCTCCAGTCATCAGTGTATGAATGAGTGTGAATAGGTGAATGATGACTTAGTGTTAAAGCGCTTTGATTGTTCAAGAGAGTAGATATGAGCTATGCCAGTTCAGTTTATTCATTATTTACCTTGCTGTTTGTGCCTTCAGCACATTAGTTATGAGCCTCTGGCGGACAGTCATTGAGAAGCAATCAAAAGGTCCTCCCTCTCATATGAAGCTTTGATCATTTCCTCATCTAGAATGATTCATCTCTGTGATCGGTGATTTGCCGCTTAACCCCATAAGTGAGTCCCTCTTCATACACGTTAGAAATGGAAGCTTCAATAACTTCAGCCCAAACTTTGACCAATGAAAATAGGTTGGAAGTTTAGAAAACAAAGAACCATGCAGGGGGAGTCTTTTATTAAACAAGCCAAGTCGTGAACAGACCAAAATTTGTTTCAATACGGCTCCAGGGTTTTGAAGTCAAGGATAAAGGAGGAGAAGGATGGGAACAGTTAAGAGAAAGAGGTTGGACTGATGTCTGTAACCCAGCAATGACCTGAAGTCTCAGACAGAGATAATAATAATATGAAGAGTGATAATAATTCATTGGTGCGGATCAGTCAATAAAACAAGAGAATCACCCTTCCTCTCTCTCTCTCTCTCTCTCTCTCTCTCTCTCTCTCTCTCTCTCTCTCTCTCTCTCTCTCTCTCTCTCTCTCTCTCTCTCTCTCTCTCTCTCTCTCTCTCTCTCTCTCTATCGCAGGCTGAACCAGAGAAGAAGAAGAAGAAGAATATCCGAAAGAAACACTCTCTGACCCTCTAAAACTATTGAGTCTAGTTTGTGTGCGTCAACCAATTCAAGGCCAATTTATGATTTTTGATTGTGCAAAATAAATTAAGGTGTGTTGAGTTGGGTTGTGTTGAGTTGTGAGTGTAGTGATGGTGGTTGTGGCAGCGCATTCATTCACACAGTTTGTGCCTTTACACTGACCTCTTGTAAGCAAAATATTTCCGTATCTTTCTTATTCTGCATGTGCCACATGTAGATGTTGTAGAAAAGAATATTAATTAAACATTTTTCACCAGGGCGGACAGCACAACATGAAACTGTTATTTTGAACAGTAATATGTATAGTAATATGTATGAAGAATAGAGGCATGAGAACAACTGAACATCTGCGTGGTTGGACTTCAGTGGTTGTAACATGCACGGTAGTGTTATTACATATGAAGGGGCATTTACAGCTGAAAGGGACTGTTGAAATGCTTTAAATTCCCACATGTTTCTCCTTGGCTCGGCTTATGTGGACGCCACAAGATTTCTTGCACAAAAGTTGAACCTATATATATATATATATATATATATATATATATATATATATATATATATATATATATAATATTCACAGCTGTGAGCTTCAGCTGTAGTAGGTCTGTCTGACCAGCAGGGGGCGATGCAGACAGCAGAACAGGCAGACAGTGATGACGTCATTATGTAACGTCTCTGTCTTTTTTATGTTTTCATCGACTCGTCTTTCATTCAGCCTCCCTTTTTCTCTCAATGTAACTCCCGCCTTCCCTCACCGCCATCTCCTTCCTCTCGGCAGAGACGAAAGACATGCAACAGGCTCTTTGTCCAACGCACACGCACACATGCACACACACATGCACACACACGTGCACACACACTTCCAGACAGTCATTACTGTCTGACCTTCACTGCTCAACGTAGCCCACAGGAGACACACCACAAACACACACACACACACACACACACACACCACAAACACACACACACACACACACACACACACACACACACACACTCCCAGACAGTCATCTGTCCAACGTAGCCCACAGGAGAACACACACACACACACTCACACACACACACACTCCCAGACAGTCATCTGTCCAACGTAGCCCACAGGAGAACACACACACACACACACACACTCCCGCCGCGCTGCTCTTTCCCCGAGGTGTACAGAAGTTTATGAATAATGGGATCTCTCTTTAGGACACGCTTGATTTGACTCAGTTCTGCGTGATTGCGTCCTCCTGCAAAACCTTTGGTGGATCCATCCGTCTTTACCCCCTCTGGTGAATCTAACGCACCCCCAGCTTTTGACAGAGGTGGATGCTGAACTCTTCTGGAAGAATGGGACCAAATGCTGTTTTGGATTACCATACATTTCTTTCATTCAGTTTCCAAGTAAAATGCTGTTGTTATAATCATCAATCACAAATCCTTGGATTGATTCTGTGTGTAAGGGCATCCATATGTGTCAGTGAGTGAGTGAGTGAGTGAGTGAGTGCACCTCTGTGTCTATCTACATTTCATTTGATTCTGCTGCAGCAAACTTCATAATATTATGGGGGCCCACCTATGGCTGCATACTTAACACAATCTCTTGTGCAGAGATCTTGTGCTCTGGTGCATCATATATTCTAGACTATTATAAATACTACAAAGGTTGGGAATTACACAGGCACACACACACACACACACACACACACACACACACACACACAGACACACAGTGTATTTAAACAAAAGAAAGAGTAAAGGGAGGAGATATTGGATTTAATTCTGCAGGGTGTGTGTGTGTGTTCAAGAAAGGAGTGGGTGTGGCGTAAATATGGTAAGTCATAAGGCCAGCTGATTGGCCCGTTTGTGTGTACATAAAGCGCTTTGATTGGCTGGTTTGCACCACAATAGTAGCTGAGTTTGGCGGACAGGAGGACAATGGCCGTGTCATCGGTCCTGAGAACAGAAGACTATTTGGGCATTGAAGCAGAAAGGTGAAGAGGTCACTGTGTGTCAGTGTGTGTTTGTTTGCACTCTATTACGTAGTGTGGGACAGCAACATATTGGAGTGTTGAAAAGTTGGAGAAAAAGGATTTGTGTGTGAAGCATAAAAAAAAACTATTAATTGTTCATGATTATTAGTTGGTTGGAAGAAAACATGAAGAAATCCGATCGAAATGCAAAGGTGTGTGCGAAGTGCTACTGATGGACAGCAGAGGACCTTAGAGGAGGACCTCTTCTAAAGATCTAGTGGTTTTCTTTGTAAACAGTTATTGTCCAAAAGAAATGCTTAGTTTTACTGACTTGCCTTACAAACTGTACTTTCACGTACTTTTTCACTTCAGCAGAAAGTGCTAAAGGGATCTTGGTTGTTCTTAGCACAATGATAAGAAAAACCTATCGCAATCTATTTTATTCAAGTCTATTCAATCATTTCGTTAGTTTGTAATACAGTCGTTGGCGTGACAGGTGTGCAGAAAACATGCAAATTGCAAACAGCATTAAACACACCCCAAGAAAATTGCATCCCGTTTTGTCAAAATATCACGGTGTGACCTTTTCGGGCATGACTGCTGTCTGCTTCTCGAAAACAAGATAAAAGACATACTGCATTTTGGCTCACTAAGAAGTCTGGGTTGCCACAGCGAGCTCCTCTACCCGTTTGATGCTCATTAGCTACGAGTAATTATAACGGTAAAATTCAATTAAATCCCAACACAGCTCTATTAGCTCGCAATACAGTGACCTTAAGATGCAAAGTACAGGAAGACGTGGCTCTTAATAACTTCATTCACATCAGATGTTCCCTTCAAGACTTGTTTTCTAAAGGCTTGAATGACTGAAATATCTGAAAAACCTCTGAAAAACCTCCAGCAGTGAAGAATGAGGATTGTGTTGAAAAGCATAGAGGACTGACTCTTGTAGGGCTCAAACTCACAACTGTTGTAAAACCACAAGGGAGCGACATTCATCATTTCTCAATAAGTCTATCAACGAAATGTGTGTCTATATGGATTGCTGGACTTCTAAACAGCCCCATGATAAATGATTCAGAGGTTGTCGGTTTTCATGTTACTACATTTTTGGGGATAAACACAGCTGTCCCTTTTGAAAGAATCCATTTCTTTGTGACTTTGTGAGTTTGCGGGGCGGGCCTGCATTCGGCACTCGTCCGCGGGCCGGGAGGCTGCGTGCGGCCCGCGGGCCGTAGTTTGGGGACCCCTGACTTAAATTCTAAACCATTGAATTACTTACTACTTACATGTTGTCACAAGTAAACAGTGAAACTGCCACAGCAAAACATATTCATTATTTCGAGTTTACCAACCAAAAGCATCTCATCTGCAAGTATGTGGCTCTGTTGTGCAATATATCAACCGTTGGATTACAAAAGGTAAGAGGTTTGAGGGAAACCAGAGTCAATATTTAAAGGATTGAGTCTTTAGACTCTGATTTAACCCAACACAAAGATGCTTGTGAACTTAAGACACCCATCTCAGCCTGTGAGTCTTTGGGGATCGACTTTGGTGTTTGCCTTGACTGTGCGGGGAAAAATCACGGGCAACTCTGTGAACCGGTTTCTGTTTCTTTCCCTAAGTCTTTCAAGTTATAAGCTATTCAAAAGTCAAGGTCCTATTAGAGTGGATGTCTATTGGTTTTACATTTCTAGTGCAGATTATAGCGCTACTGTGACTACTTGTAAATGTTGACACAAATTACTGTCCTGTTTGAAACAATGGGATGTTGGGTAAACAATGAGTGAAGCAAATTTGACCAAAGTAATAGTGTATTAATCTCTTAAAACAATAAAAGGTCAAATATGTACCTTGTTGTTGGTTTCCTTCTCCAAAGATTAAATAACCTGACATATCCATATTGGGCCCTACAGCTCCACCCACTGCAATTTAACTCCACCACCCGAGCTAAGCGTGATGCTAATACCTCCATACATACTCTCCTAAGCTCATTGGTCTAAGCCCATTGGACCATGCAGAACATCTTAACCGAAGACAAGAGGCACATCTGTCATCAGAGTGCCATCGGCTAATCCTCCTCAGCTCCACAATGTTTTCAAAGCATCTCCTCACCATCTGATAACTATTTACAACTATTCAGCTCCATAACTGCTTAAACACCAATCTGGTGAATTTAGCTGCTGAGAGAGCGACGAGAGCATCATATGAGAAGCGGGCCAACTTTAGCTGCTTAGACCCAAGTGAGGCTAATAGTCTGTGGACAACATGAGTACCATCTCAGGAGGCCCTTGCGTTGGGCCGTGGCAAAAAACCAGCAGAGGGAAGGCAATGAGCCCATGTATATATATCTGCATGGCGTCTTAGAGGGGCTGCCAAGTCACAAACAGAATTTAAAAGAGCATATCAAACAACATGAGAGACAAAGGAAACAGGATACCAATGAGAATCAGCAATTATTATCCCCTCAAGCTTCAAGTTGTGAAGGTGGACAGACGTGGCCATGACGACATCACGAACACAGCTCAGTGGGTAACTAAAGCTGCACTTGGCAACATGTTTCTGTCCACCACTGAGCGGGCTGGGCCTTCTTCATACATCAGGTGGCATGGATTCCTCCTGCAGAAGCAGCCTGGATGGAGATTTCATTGAATTCTAAAAGTTTACTCGGGGCTCTAAAGTCCAGTTTTGAGTTTCAATTGAAGAGATGAACTCCATATGTACTCAACACATTGTCCTTCTTAATGCTCATTGAGGCTTTAAATAGCCTCAGAATCTGTATCAGAGTCATTTAATTTCCTTGCTAAAAGTCGTGTTTGAAATACGGTGGATGCATAATCATTCTATACAGGGCTTCGTTTACATGATTGAGGAAATGAAGCGATCAATACACCAATCCGCAGCAAGGTGTGTGAACTTGTTTACATTGTCCAGAAATGCTACACAAATTTTCTCTGATTCAAACCTACAACATATTTCTAGAAGATTTTTTCCATCAGCTGTCTGTCAATAATATACAGACATTCTCTCTCTAGAACCTCTCTCAGCCTCAAAAACTGTCAAATCAATGCGACAATAAAGCCCCCAAATAACAAACTTTGTTGGGTAGTGTGTTTACTGAATTAGAATGCTATTACGGGTCATTGCAGTAATGTTGTCCTGTATTGTTTTTTTTTTATTTCTTATCAAAATTAATCAATGGCCTGTAAAAAAATAATTTAGACTTCCTTTTCTGAAAAAGACACACAAATGTATCCATCATTTTCTGAAAATTCTATTGCATATCTATATTGTATTTGTTATTTTATTTACTATACATAATATTGTAGAACTTATTGTAATGTCAGCTGTGAAACTTCCTTTCGATCTTTTAAGTGTCAGCAGCACAGCTCCAAATGTGTTATATTATGTACAATGACAATATCATCTTTTCAAATTATTTTGCAAACATTTCCTACAGTGAAATGTATTATTAGATGGGGAAATAAATAAAATGTCTAACAATGAATTTAAAAGTTCTTCCGATTTTACTGGTTTTAACATATTGTTTTACATATTTATTTCACTCTTTTTAATAGGTTAATAATAATGTTAATTATTATTGCTAGGCATTATATTATGACGTATGCTTTAAAAAAGGAATTTAAAAGTTGTGGGCTGGACAGAGGAGTTGTATTTGTTTATGTGTTATATAAAGTAGGCCAGCGGGGCCACGTCACATTCAAAAGTGAGGTCCACTTCCGTGTGTCGGTGAACGTACAAAGACTTGTACGTAATTGAGTTATTTGACGGATCTGAATAACAACTTTATTATATGAGAGGGGGTGAACTACGTCACAACCGAGAGGTGCTGGTAAAACAGGAGAGAAAAACAGCTTCCGGTGAGCTGTAAGCGCAGGTGAGCAGCTGCAGGTGCGGTAGTGAGGACAGGTTCAGAGGGGGCGTGGCTTGTACACTACCTGTAGTAAGGGGGTTCGGGCTACCTGTCCCTCTTCAGTCGCTTTATTGGGTTTTCCTGCTGTGGACTGCAGATGATTCCCGTCTGCGGAATCATTTTGTTCTTCTCTAATCAGTTAATTACAAGTTCAAACTTCACCTGGATCCCCGGAAGTGATTCTGAGCGTTTGTTTCCTCAACAAGTCGATGTTTTCTTCCTGAAATGATCCCATCTACTAGAACCCGGTAAGTCAATATTCACACGGACGGGAATCGAAACACGTCGCACGCCGTTTCAATTTTAACCGGTTGTGTTGTTTGAGCTTTTATATCTGCACGGAAAGAAGTCTCTGACGTCACTCAAACCGAAACTCCCATCGCCGAGTTTGTGTGTGTTGTTTTTTTTAATTCTTCTTTTTTTTTTTTTACAACATCCTGTTTAATATGAGATAGTGATGGTAGAAATTAAAACTACTTTACTCTTCAAGAACCGCTTTTTAATCTGTACCTAACGTGCTCTCCGATGCGGTGTCTGCACGCACAGGAGTGTATCCAGTGTCCTGTCCGTGCGCCCTCGGGATAGAAGTTTAGAGAAGCGTTATTAGCCGTGCATGTGGCCCTGTGTTGCCATGGTTACACTTGCACGCTGGCCTGGAGCAGATAGTTAAAGGAGGCTTATTTTTTTCTCTAAGAAGATGTAGGTTGAGACCTTCAGTGATATGGCTACTGTTTGTGTGAATGGTCACATATGTTTATTATTTTATATCTAATGGCTTGTATGGGCTGGTATTTGGTGATGCTTTTAAATGAATGATTTAGTTCAATCAGTTGTTTCTTCCTTTCACACTAATTGAATATCCAACACAATGCTAATTTGGACCTTTCAACTTTGTGTTTTCCTGTTACAAAGCCAGCATATTTTGCTATAGTTTTCATGCCCCCTTAGGTTGTCCGTGGTTATTTTGGTGGCTAAAGGTTTGAGAAGACGGAAACATGGTCGGTTAAATCAATATGCATATTTCCCATACCTTTTAGGCCCTCTGTTGTCCGCATGCTGTGTACCCAATCCTGTATTGTCTTTCAATGTCTTCAGGTGATGTTAGGACAACAAAGTGTGTAGCATATTTGTATTAACATTTGTGCTTTAAACCTAGTGGTAGGTTAATATTCTTGATTCCCCAGTTGGTCTCCTGGGCTCCGCGCTGGTGAAATGTTTGTGTAATGGGCTGCTTTTTTTTTCCATTTTTTTTTTTTTTTGTTCAACACCTGTTTGGTGCCCAGGTCACGTCCTGTATGGACCCTATCTGTTCCAGGGTCGATGTCACTGAGCTCAGTGAACCAAACCTGCTAGTTTCACATATCGTGACCTGAGCTGTTTAGCACTAACTCGGAGCCAGAGGTTTTCAGCACATTTCAAAATAAACAACAGTAGTTTTTCCTGGATGCGTTTGATTGGCGAAAGCCGGAATTTGCTGAGAAGGGTGTTGTGTGTCCCACTAAGTCATGCAGGATTCAACAAGCCCATCCCAAGTATTGAAGAAACGACCATCCCTTTATGAAAACAACCTCAATGCACATTTGACTAAATGCAAAGTGTATGTTTAAGCCGTTGGTCACTACTACAGGATGTTTGAAAGCGTTGCAGCAAACATTGAGCCAGGTTCCACTTTTTTGCCGGCTGACCCTGGATCATATTCTTCTGTATCGGGAGCTCAAGGCAGCCTTCGAACTGATGTAAACCCATACGCGTCAGTATTAGACGGTCAGCGCAACCTACAGGAGGGATGGGGGAATAGATGGGACGAACAAACACAGGAATCTCACTCAGGGGAACGTTGGTTGGTATTTACTTTAACGCCAATCGATTAGTGTTAAAAATACATTTTTTTTTCCTTGAAAACTGGCACTTGAAATGGAACAAAACAACTGTCATCCTCATACGACGTTAAACATTAATATCCTATTTTTCTTCAGAGTGAAACGGCGCAGATCCGAGTCTGAAATATCCTCCAATCAGTTTCTGTGAACAGCCTCTGCTTGTTACAAACTCAAAACCTTCTGTTTAATTCACTACACTGTGCTGCTTTGTGACGCCACTTCCAGCTTAGTTAGTCTAAAATTTTAAATCTGCAGAGAAACGTTGAGGTATTTAGGTCATGAGATTAGGATTTGCTGAGTAAAAAGGCTCCTGATCACCTTCTTAAAAAAAAATAAAAATGTATAAGCAATTTAAAAGTTCTGTTCAGCTTGAAGCTAGATTTGGCATAATCACTGAGTTTAGACTTTTACTAGTCTGATTTAACTTTTTTATATTTCAATATTTTTTTTATGCCTTTTGGTGTTTGAAGCATGTATCTTAAGGCCAACGCAAAGGAAGGAGTTTTACATCCTTAAAGTGAGCAACTTGTGGTGAAACTAGTGACATTGCATGTCACAACTGCACACTCGTCACAGCAAGGGCACAACTGGTTGTAGCCCCAGTAGGGCAAGTATGGACGCTGTGTTCGCTTAATCTGCCTTCCTTTTGGTTTGGGAAGAAAATCAAATTAAAACATGTGCACTTTAGTGACAGTACGTTACTGTCATGTTTCTTTTGCGTGCTCTTATTTGCGTCCACCATCTTCAACAATTTAGAAAAACTAATGATGGATTGAAAACAGCAGCGTTTGATCCGTTATCGTCCTGCAATAGAACAGGGAATAGCGACTAATGTCATTACCAGAAAGGGAACTTTTTCTCTGGTTGAAATGAGATGGTCTAACACATTGTTGGTTTAAGTCTTTTCATGAGTTTCAATGTCAGCAAAGGAAAACTTTTTTTCTCTTTTTTTTCTCCCGTGGCTCTATGACTCTATTTTCTTTCTGTCTGATATCTTTTCCCCAATTTCCCTGCGTAATTAGATAGTTGAGCGCCGGTGTATCTCGTACCCCACCCTTCCTCTCTCTTTGACAGGCTGTCTCTGAAGGGGACAGAAAGGTTGTTTGTTCCCTGCCTGCCACCTTTTGTCCATATGAGACCATAGAATGACTCCAGGGGGGAGGAAGGGGAGGGGGAGGAGGAGCTGGATGAGTAATTATGCATTAAAAAGGGAGAAAGGGAGGAGAGTTGTGTCTGAGCCCCTCCAACTGCACACCTGCAGAGACACAGGTGAGCCATCAGAGAGGCTGCTGTGGAGACTCTGAAGTGAACCTCCCCGAGGGGCCGATACTCGTCTTGGACAACTACGCTTGTTACTGCAATGCAACATATGCCGTGGGAAAATAGTTCATCACTACATCTGTTAAACAAGCACATGCATGAAAACAAAAGTGTTGCCTAATTCTGCCCATGCCGAGTCTCTCGTGCATGCGTCTGTGTTTTCCCAAGCAAATTAGAAACGATGTCTGTAATCTCACTGTTTAGCTCACTTTGTTCTGGTAAACGGAGAAGGCAAAGGAGGTGAGAGGAGAAAAGCAGTGATTGATGTTTCATGCTTCACACACACGACTTCCCACGTTGGAGTATGTGCGATTAGCAGCATACAGAAAAACGGACACAGACACACGACCAAACGCATGAGATTAAAAGTGAAAGGCTTCATAGATCCAAACTGACGACATACTAAATTCTTAGACCGAGTTCTTTTAATTTGACTGACAGAAGGTTACTATAAAGATGACATGTTTACATGAGGTAAATGTGTTAGTACTGTATGAAGTAATGAACCTGCCAGACCCACAGTCCTGCTCCTCCTTTTTGGAAACTTGGTGGACGATTCAACTATTCTCGATACTGAAATGTAAAGGTTGAAAACATAAATTAACTCCGTTGGCTCCGTCATTTACCCAAACAGGACTGTGCTGCCCATCGGCTGTTAACTAGTTCTCGATCCTCACGTACCCATTATGGTTTAATCTTAGAATATAAATTTCAATCGTTGTTTATTGTTATTTTTGGTTTTGTTTCCATGTCTCAACCTCAAAGTGTTTGAGAGGACGAAATAATTAGGATCATCATAATATCCCAAATGACGTTTACAGCCATGAAAGCTCAGGTCTTTGTTGTGTTCTGTGAGGGGGGTGGGGGGGGTCATTGACTTTGACTCGGGACACAGACTCATTTTATTCAGTTTTGGTCCTAATAGTCTAATGACTATTATTTTATTCTTCTGACATTCATCACCTCCTCAGCCGGAACATAAACCCCCCCTCTGAAGCAGCTGCGCTGTAATAGGAGCGATTCATCTCATGTAGGAAGCGATGCATTTCACTGCTTCGATCCTATATTTCCGTAACTGTATTTTTCCACACGTAATGATTGTCACTTTGGAGTATTTTTACCATTAAGGTGAGCAGCAGAATAAAGTTTTTCCTGGTTTGCCAATTATACATGCTTAAGGGGATAGTAGAGTACTTAGAGATGTACCTTTTTTATATAGCTACATGCACTGCACCGCCGGCTACGTCAGTCCCACCATCACCAAAAGTATACTATTCCCTTTCAACATCCGTTACTTTCTCTTCATTCACTGCAGATGCTGAATTTACTTTGTCTCAGGACTCTGGCACATTGGGAATATAATATGCTCTGAACTTGTATCCAGTTTATTCTACCCTCCCTCGCCCCCTCTCTCCCCTTCCCTACCCTGTCGTTATTTAACTTCTCAGCACATGGACTTTATTTAAATGAATGTGAGCTTAGTCTTGAGAGTCTTTGCCTCTCACCTCAATCTCCTCTGCGGATGTATTTTACTATCCGGTCTAACAAAAGCCATTCTCCTTATCTTAATAACATGAACTCCCGTCGTCTCCTGGTACAATGTTCAAAAGAGGAGGCGGTATCCTCGACATCTCAGCCAGGAGGAGTCTTAATAGAGAAGATGAGATTCCCAGCTGATTGGTCACTCATCTGGTTTTCTTAAGCAGAATAAAAATATCTAAACTGTCTCTTAAACATAGACTTGTGTATATTTTGTAATCTCATCTTCTGCTATGAAAAAGAAACATTGGCCAACAGGCTGAAAAATAAACACTAAACACTAGATGATTTCTAGAACGTAGTGTTAAAATCACACTTTTAGACTTTTTATAGGTAGTAATAGGTAGAGTTTTGATGTAAGCAGTGCAACCTCATGAATTCCAGATAAATCAATCAATTGAAGCAGTACAGAGGAACTTCTGATAAGCACTGTACCATACCCTTTATATGGTTAATGTACTTTTATTTTTTTTCTGCGATATTTGGCCATACAAATAAAAATTAGCAAGTTTGCTTAGGTTTAAACACAACTGAAATCTGACACTCCCATAAAAGGTAATCATATTGGGTGGTGAGGAATCAATCACACTCCTCTGCCAGTTTATTTGTCCAACTGGATGACTTTATTTTTCTTTGTCCTGTCTGGCTCATCAAGTGATGTTTGACACATCAGCTGTTTGGCTAAAGGATTATTGTGTGTGTGTGGGGGGGAAATGTAGCTATAATAACGGTGTGTGTGATCTGCATTTAGAGATGGTCATTTTTTGCAAGTATCTTCTTAAAACTGAAATAATCAACTTTTTTGTATTTGTTATAATCCTGCTTTAATTCAGCTGATACACACACAAATCAGTGTGTGTGTGTGTGTGTGGGGGGGGGGGTCCTAGTGGTCGTCCTGTGTTATGACGTTTGGTGTGCTCTACGATGGCTGCGAGTGACGATGTCAGTGGTGCGATGGAGCTGAGACTTTTGCCTCCCCACACAGCGGCTCGCTGTGTGAGACGTGTGGGTGAAAAGTCTTCAAGATGGCTCCGTGCAATCTAGATGGCTTTGGGTCCACTCTGTTGTGAATACTTCTCTTTCTTGGGTTTAACTGAGCTACAGACGACAACCAGCTAGCTTAGCCTGGCTTAGCATGATGTCTCAATCCAAAAGCAACAGTCCAACTACCTGCAGCTCTCTCGTTAACATGCAAGACTGTTTGTATTGAGATAATTAAATGGACAAATTTAGCTTTGTTTTTTAGCTCAGTGGAGCCAGTCTGCACTGGTACCCACTGCGAGAAACCAATAATCAGCAATTCGTTTCCTATTTTGGTTTCTATCATGATACAAAATACATGTACGTTGATAGAAGATTCTCATGTATCTTTTTACATTGAATTCGTGATTTTCATGTTTTGGAAAGATTATAAAGCATTAATTGTCCCCATTTGAACTTAGTTCCAACAAATCTTGATTGCATGCCGCGTGGGCCTGTAACCTGAAAGGTTTCAAACAGCACTTTGGGAGTGTTGTTTAGCCCTGAGCTGCAGCTGCTGACTCATCAACAGATAAAGATTCATTATCTCGCTCTCTCTGGAAAATCGATATAATGAAGCTCACAGCTGTTTGGGGAAAAAGCAGCGTTTGTGGGCGCATGTGTCCACATGTTCAACAACGGTTCATGTTTTTTTCCTCTGGACACATCTGGTCTGGAGCTGAACTGTTTGTCCTCCTATCTATACCTGTTGTGAAGTCACTTGTATTGGGACCGGATAGAAAAGGTGTGTGTTTGTGTTTATTTTAAAGACTTTCAATGACATAGAATGACACTCGAAAGGATGATTGTGTTGATAAAAAACACCTAACACGAGTTCCAGTGTTAGGCTACAGTGAATGAATATGCATTTCCACATGTTATTCAAAACATTGCGTGTGGACCTTCCCTCAATCTTAGACTACAGGGTGGAGAATGTGACACAGGCTGCAAGAATACGTTTCACTGGCCCTCTGAACCCGCTGACACGCGCTGTCTCACATCCCATCTGCTGTTTTACTTGGCCTCTCATTGTGATAGTGATTAGGGAACAATGACAAGGTTTGAAAGCGAGCTAGTATTGTTGTCGTAACATCCTGATGCATCATATTTACCATTTGTCAACTAGGCAATTTTTAGCCAAAAGGTTCCTAAAGTTCGTCCTATATACTGGTAGTAAACAACATTTCCGAGAACCATAAAAGCATATTAAATGAGCTACACTGGATTAGTAGACTGAAAAGAGAGGGTAGCAATCACAAGCGAACACCGCATCCGTCTCCTTTGGACTCGCTGGACTGTGAAATGACTGCAGCTGATACACAAAACATTTTCCCTTTTTCATTTGGCTGCGTTTAGCTCAGCCGTCTAGTGAGACGTCTGAGACCGAATTAGTGTCTCTTCTGTATTCATGCCCAACTAAATGTAGTACCGTGACATGCATGCATTATGTAATATCTTGCCAACTCTGTTGTTTGCTGGTATCCCAAATCTCCTCCACCTGCTCCACCCACAGCTTCCACTAGACTGGGCAAACCTGTTGCCTCCTTTGCTCATTATCTTTGTGTTTGCCTGACGTGACTCAAGTCTCATCTTTTCAAATAATTTTTCATATAATTAGGGTTATTGCAGAATCGTAGCAGTGTCATTTCTCTAGTTTTTATGCATGAAAACATTTTCTTATTGAACCTTGGTGAATCTCGGCCTGTGTGTGAGTGCGTCTGTCTCTTTAAGCACTAAGCAGGTGAGGTATATGATCGTGCAGTAATTACATGGATAAAATCCCCTTTTATCTTTTGACATACAGTTTTACCGTTTTATATGTTTTCTCCTTCAGCTTTTGAATCCAGTGTGTGCTACTTGAAATGTGACTGGAATTTTAACAGCAATTGCCAATACATATTCTGGAAAGCAGTTTTTATTTCCTTAAATCCTGACTTTCAAACGTCTTATTGATCCTCCTACGCCTTGTTTCTCAACAGGTAATCGGTCACGTGATGCCAGGATGCCTGGAGTCCCACCAGACTCGTCCCCTTTAGAGCACATTGCTGATGTGAGGGCTATGGAGGGGTTTCTGGATCGGTCAGAGTCTCCTTTACTCCCCCCCCCGTATCCTCTGGAACTAGATGGGGAGGAAGAACCTGAGCAATGTGGACAGTGAGTGTCCTTCATTGTTTGCATGTGGTGGTGATGTGTCGTCACTTTTTTATCATGGAGAAGGGTCTAATGTTACTGAGGTTTCCTATCCATGCTGAAAGGTCAATGAAACCTACCATTCCTCAGCACATCACTTGATATTAGAGTGTCACCCTTTCATGTTTTTTAGAAGGAAAAATAGGCTTACAAAAAGATACAACAGCAATGGAAATGTATTTAAAATAGCACATAATTACATAATCATAACTTGCATAACCATGATGTCTACCCACGCGGTCTTGTGATGACTTTATAGCTCTTGAGAGTTTTATTAAAGTAGCTATTCATTAGCAGTGAGCTAACTGATTTGCATTATTTGACATCTAATCTCTCAGTGGAATCCTTGCAGACAAATGAATCATGAAACAAAGGATCTCTGCGTTCTCGCCATTTTGGGGTGTGGATTGTCATTTTTTTTTTCTTCTCTTTCGGTACCTTGGAAAGCTCCACACAAACACCCACGCACACACACACACACAAAACCTTTCTAACCTTCATTCTTTGAGTTTGTTTCTGAAGGCTTGGTGTCTTTTAACTTGTTTCATTTGCTCTTTCCTTCCAGACTGGAGAGGAGGTGGGTCCTCTGGCAGGAGTTTATGACATCACACGCCCAACTGGATACCTGGCTACTGGCCGCTGAGCAGGCTGTCGGTGCCCCTCCCCCCACCCATGTTACCTACGTCACTGCCAGGGAAGAAATTAGGAAGTTTGAGGTGAGAATAAATGAAACTAACGTTAGAATTAGTGAGTTCATATTTGAACCCAACCTTTTTCTTTTTTATTCTCAAGGAGATGAAAGGGAAATTATTTCGTATCAAAGGCAAGATGAAGACCGGTGACTCTTTTTTTGTTGTGGTACTTTTTTATTTTACATTACTTTACTATTTGGTCCTGAATACTTTTCCAAAGTAGGCAAATATTACAATGAAATGTATTGAAATGAAACCAGAGCACTCCTTCTGTTCTTGCTTTTGGGTGGGTTGGGTCAGAGGTGGAGCGGGCTCCTCCAGTCAGGATGTGCCCTTAGGACGGAAACCGAACCCCAAATTGATTCCAAAAGGCTGCGTATTCGTGAAGCGAATCCTCTTGGAATCTTGGAAAAGTTGAGTGTGATGTGCAGCACTGTCAGTGGAAAAAACACAAAGGCCGGCTATAATGCAATTTCCCTTTCAAGCTTTTAGTTTAGCTCGGACCGACTCTGGCTCAACGGGCAGTTGGTAATGGAAATCTATTACGAAATGTTGCAGCGGTGGTAAAGTTGCATCACTGCTGGAATAAATATTTTGATGCAAAATACGTACAGTAAATATAGGAGGTCTAATATAAGGACCTGAGGTCGCCGCTTGTTGCCGGTTCATCCAGAAATGGCTCTGATGAGGACGCCCCTGCCAGTCCTGTGTATATATGCGCTCACACACAGACAGACACGTGGTGTGTGTGAAAAAAAGATTTGAACTCGATACAAGCCGTATATTGGAGGCTAGCCGGGAGATAGAACATTCTGTAAAAGCCTGCATGAAATTCAAAAAGATGAAATATCTTAAAGTTGTTTTTGTTTGACAAGATACAATGCAATTTATATGGAAAGGTAAATACTTGTGCTGTGGTTTAGAAATGAAGGTTTTTGTTTAGAGATGTTTTCTTAAGACCAGTGCAGATAAACTAATAGCACAGTACAAATGTCTAGATGGAACAAAAGATTTAAGATTTATTTAGATTTAGTAAATTTAGTAAATCAGCCCACTGTTCAAGATTAAATTCAAGATCTTTTCTCAACATGTGTGCAATGAGGTGCATTTTACCAAGTACCGGTGGCATCATCTTGAAAATGGGCTCTCTTTCTTATCTTAAAGTCATGTGAGCAGTGTAATGTATAAACAAACTACATCCCCTGTCAAATATTAAATCCTACTATCCTTAATGTCTTTGGTGGCTCAGCTTTTGATCTGTGTGTTCAGGGGCTGCAATGCGAGGCCAGGTCTCGGCTCGTTCAGTTGGACCGTATGACCCAGAGGAACCGAACGCTGACTCGGCTATTTCAGGGAGCCATGCAGGCCCGGCTTCTGGCGTCAGTTAGGGATTGTGGGCAACGATGGGACAATGTGAACACCAGACTGGAATCCATCACTGGACGATTGAAGGTCAGGGTTCCTCTTCAAAGTATAAATAATAATATTGTTGATATGTATTGAGGAAAACGTTTTTTTTTTTAAGTTTGTAAAGAAATATTGATGCACCCCCCTTCCCCCCCCCCCTCCCCCCCACCCCCGTGTCAGGCCCTCGTCTCAGAGTGGGAGGGATTTGAAGCAGAGAGGGAGGAGCTTGCTCTTTGGTTGGCTGAGCTGGATGTCCGTTTGACTGAGGTGGATCACCTGACGGGAAACACCTGCGAAAAGTTGAGGCAGCTGCAGGTGGGTGGTAAACAACTAAATGCATGATCGGTTTTCCCCCTGCTGTAAATTGTAATATTTGTGTGTGTGTGTGTGTGTGTGTGTGTGTGTGCACGTGCTCGTGTGGTCTTTCCAGCAGAGTGTGTGCGTGAACTCCGGCCGTGTGAACGTCCTGCTGCAGCGCGGCGAGGCCTTGATCCAGAGCAGCGAAGCGACTGATGCTCGGCAGGTGGAGGGTCGCATGCTGGAGCTGCTGCGGAGCTGCAGCCTCGTCTACAGCAACATCGCACGGACACACACGCGGCTGCTGAGCATGAGATTGGTACACACACACACACTGGTTGTACAGATTTTCTCATTTTACAAGTCTTAAAACATGTATTCCCCAGCCACATTCATACACATGAAGAAAAAAGACCCACTAGCCTTTAAAAAGTTAGTCATCAAGGAGTGTGTGAAGTACCCAGTCAGTTATAACTGCCTTAGTACCAGATATCCTATCAAGTAGTAAACTCTCCCAAGTACAATGTATAGTCTTATAGAGGTAGCTGACTAATTTTATAAGTTTAATAACAAAATGTGCTGATTTTCTTACAGTTCAGTTGTCTTTTTGCAAGATTAGATATCGAGAACATGTTTTTCAAACTGGCCGGGCTCACAACCACACTGACAGCGTCCTGTCTCCAGTGGTGGCATGCTCTTAAATATTCACGTTCAAGTAAATACTTACTCACAGTACTTATAAATGTTGAATAAACTACTAATCGTCTGTATAAAAAGAGGCATTTAGATTGACGGGGGATTCCATTTCTGATTAGATTTAGTGTTGTTGACGACTGAAGCAGTAATTAAATAAGTTCATTCTAAAGTTTGCTGCTCCATCGTGTTAACACCGGTAATCACTGCTTCGCTAGTATGAAAAAGAATATACTCTAACAGCCCCTTTTTCCACATGAGTACTTCTACTAATTCCCTTAAATTTACCATTATTAGATAGATATAGCACTTTATATTTAAGTAAATGTTAAATGTTGGAGCGTAGGACTAGGAGATAATGGTATTACTACTGGCAATTAGAGAAAGAAGCTTACCTAAACCACCATACCAAACCATCAGTTTGCCTCTGCCCTTCCTCCTCCTCCTCCTCCTCCTCTTCCTCCAGGTGTTTGAGGATGACTGGGTTCTGTCTCCGGCTACAGACTCTGGTTGTCCTTCAGAGACTCTATTCGAGGAAGAGGGAGCACTTAACATGGCCGACCTTGACCTCCTTGCTTTTCCAAACCGCCCTAAAGGTAAGCCGCCATAACAAACATCTCATCACAGGGCCACGATCAGTAGTGTGAACTCATTCTCCATCCATCAAATGGCTTACCCCACCCTCTCCTCACCAGTTCGACTCCGTCCTCCTACCCATGAGCACCTGGGGCTGGAGTGGGACCCCTCTGTCGATATCGGACGTTCCGTGTCACACGACGACGCCGACTCGTTGTATTTCAGTGCCACAAATGGTAGGAAGTGACGAAATTTAAAAAAAAAAAGGTTTTACCCTTGGTTTTCTTATTTTTCGACAAGTGTCTCAGTAGGTTGTGTGCGTGCGTGCGTGCGTGCATGCGTGTGTGCGTGTGTGTGTAGCTCTTTCTCACAGAGATGGTGGGAAGAGGTTGAGCTACCTCAGCTTGGTTGGCCCTCTGAATGATGGCAATGACATCACCAATCAGGAAGCAGATCTGGTGAGTGACAACAATCAGTTGAACCAGTCATTGACTCCCTCCAACACTGCTGATCAAATATAATTATAAGAATAAAATAAAATCTTCAAATAAAGATCTAATTAGAAATTTACACAAGATGGGAAAAATGGGTTTTTGTCAATTCATTTTGTCACCGCTTGGCTTTTCTCTGCGCATGACCCCTGAATTATATTAGTCTTAATGCTCTAGAGCTGCAACAATAAATAATTGATCAATGAGTAGTGAATTATTGAATTCAATGCCAACAATTTTGTATTGCCCAATTGGTTTTGAGAAGAAAAAAATCGAATTGAATATTCTGTGGTTTCTCAATTCCACAATAAATGTTAGCTAAATCCTTTAAAGTACAATAGAATTTGGTAGAGTGGGACTGGCGATGCACCTCTGTGGCTCGCCGTGCTTCTGTGGTGTCGTATTCCAACCGTCCAATCGGCCGGAACAAACCAATTTACACCCAGGAACAATTTAGCATATTTCCATTGGTAGCTCTCTTATGTCTAAAGGTTTTTACGGCATTGTTTTGTTTACTTTGACTAGCAAGCGTTGCTATTATTATTTGACCTTATTTCAATGCATTTATTAACGTGTAAAATCCAAACTGAGAAGAAGACAAAGTCACATTGGTCCTAATGAACAAAACCACGTGGTGCTTTTCTTCTAATTTCTGTTGTGCTCTGACCCAGATGCTGCATGGCCCAGAGGCTTTGTCTATCTGACTGTTTCGCTCTCTCGTATCTAAAAATGTTCTCCACTTCCTTGTGTCGGCTTTACATTACAGCTTTCTGAGCTGGTTACAACAGTTCACCTCCTCTTTGGCTGATTTATTGATGACCCCTGGGGGATGTGGCACCTCTTGTTATCAGCCTCCTTCTTTCA
Organism: Apeltes quadracus; assembly: GCA_021346845.1. Classification (NCBI taxonomy): domain Eukaryota; kingdom Metazoa; phylum Chordata; class Actinopteri; order Perciformes; family Gasterosteidae; genus Apeltes; species Apeltes quadracus. The sequence continues at coordinate 17,832,406 of CM037917.1, read as the reverse complement.
CGCTTTATTTTGGCAAGAAGCAACAACAAGCCCCCTCTCATCAGGAGATGACTGGAGCAAAAGGCTTCATTTTCATAATAAACTCATCTGTTATCTGTGTAACAATTGCAGAGATGGCTTGACCACACTCACCCCAGCGTCCCCTCACCGGTAGCGACCCAGGGGGGCGTAATTCGGCCAAACGTAGAGCTGTGGGCGACCTCGACTCCTGATAAACTGGACAGTGAACCAGTTGGCTTCGACGGCGGGCGTGTGAGGGCGTGGCTCGGTGTCCAGGGCTCCGCCCCTCCAGGGAGGGCAACTTGCTCTTCAAAAGCAGTTCAGACTGACTGGCAGGTTGAGGTGGGTGAATTCACCTTTTATTAATACTTTTTTAAATTTTATTTTGGTTGATTTTCCTCTTGTTAATTTTTAATATATAATAATATATATAAATCTCTCACCGAGGGGGGGCATTGGCCCCATAATTGGTTCTTAACACCTCACCCAGTCCCCAACCCCTCACTGCTGCCATCCCGCTTGAATCACAACCCATTTGACGAATACACTTAAACTAAACTATCTTAACCGGCTACAGTAAATGTCCTCAGAACTCCAAAGATAAAAAAAGACTCACAAGGTGACTACACCATGTGTGCCCATCTTGGCTGGTACAATCTACAATAACACTGGCGTTATTGTTTCCTGGCTCTTGTTTCTTTCGCTGAGCTTATTTTCTTGTCGAGTTCACCATAAACATTCAGCACATGGCATCACATGAACATTGTCTGTGTGTGTAAGGACGCCTGCTCATGTCCTCACACTCTCTACTCACAGGGTCGATGCCTGAGCTCATTGGGACCCACCTTTCACTCTGCTAGTCTGAATTTGATAAGGTTTAAGTCCAGAATAATAGGAACATTAAATTACATTACACTTTTATCCAAAGTGACATTGAATAAGTGGGTTTCAGCCATGGGGTTACAAACCCAAAGAAACAAGAAACTCAAAAGTGCAATTTCATCAAAGGAACCCGTTTGAGATGTGCCAGCCCATCATATCAATTCATCACATCAAGCACTTTTCTTTCCACTGCCTTTATTTTCTCAAGCGGTTTGGCGTGTTTACAGTACTTGACAACAGCGTTTTTGACAAGCAAGCTACAGAAAAATGAATAGGTTAGGAGAGTTCTGGAAACTATTTAGTTTAAATGATTTAGACTGAAATGTAGTTACTGAAAACTTTTAAGCTGATGCTTGCAGATGGTGAGCATGGTACACATCACCCCTGCTAAACATCAGTGGGGTAGGATTGTTATTGTGACAGTTAATTTTCATACAGCTTTAATCTGACTTTTTTGCATAAGAATGGGTCATAAATGAGTGAAAGGTTTATTGATTAAGGTCATAAGAATCAATAAGCGTTGACTTCTCTAAGTGCTCAGGAAAGGTGCTTCAAGGAACACAGGACCATCATTTTTAAATAATTCCCTGCAGCAGCAGGGATCTCCATGTTGTTGTATATTATAGTGTACTTGCTAATGCCTATTCCAGAAGTGATTGGTTAATGCTCATCTGGAAGAAAATGTATCTTGTATGCAGCGTTATATTCTCTCTAAAATATATATAATTTCTCTCTCTCCTATCTATCTATCTATATATATATAATCACACTATAAGTTCTGTTTGGAATTATTCATGACCAAAAACATTTAAAAGTAATGTAAAGGTAATTTATTCACAGACAAACCCCCTGTGTTATAAATAATGTTGCTAAATGAATGACATCTAACTCTGGGGCTACGTATTCTCAGATGTGTAGGAATAAACCGAACACTGATTGGTTGAGCTTAACTCCATTTCCCTTTGCATCTTGACAAAGTGAAAACGTGTGGGTCTACAACTAAATCTCCATTGGGGCATAAAAACATGTACAGTTGGCTGTGCTACCCACACACCCAAACACACACTGTCATTGTAAAGACAGTTTCCAGCACACACCGAGGAATGTCTCTCATGGGAACCTCCATCAATATTCATTATCGTTCCTGAATAACGGTCCTCTATAATCCCTCCTCCTGTGTTTCCTCTTTCCATCACATTTCTCCCCCTCTCTCATTACCAGTGAATTTGGCTCATATTTATACTCCTTGATGTATGCATTGGGTCTGCATTTTAACTTGTCACAAAAACAGGGGAGAAACAAACTTTCTCTTCTTTCCTTCCTCCTTCTGTAATCCCTGTTTTTCCTCATCTGACGTCCAACCTTGTACAGATGACCAGACAGAGAGAGAGAGAGATAGAGAGAGAGAGAGAGAAGTGATTTTGTGCACACATTTGAAATATGCAGATTTGATTGAATGTATCCGTGTGTGTAATCGCATTGGCATTGAAATCAACCTGCTTGGATTTGGAAGCAGCAGCAAAGACGAGTATCTGAAGTAATCAATGTCTTTTCTCTACAAACTCTGACTGAGAGCCAAATGAAGTGTGTTTCATTTGAAGCATCGATCTGACTCTACCTCCACCTATTTAAATTCGCCTTTTGGGAGCTACGTATTTATTGCTAAAAGAGAAGATCGGGCAACTGTTTTGATTTTAAAACAATATCTGATATTTAAATGTGTAAAAAGTAGGGCTGTCAAATGATTTAAAATGTTTAATCAAATTAATCAGAATTTTCCGTGGATTAATCATGATTAATCACTATATGCAATTACACCTGAATCCTAACCATTTTTTCTTTCTGAAATGCATACCAAAAGATAAATAACAGGACACAGATACATAATTTTCATACTGTGTCTGTTTATTAACACAGCCAAATAAGGGTGGTTTAAATCAAGTTGAAACATACTACATACCATAATATTTGTCTTTGTAATGTCCCATCGCTTCCTCTTTGGCATTCCTCCCAGGATGTACAATTTACAGTATTCAATTGAACAGAAAGACTAGAAAAGAATAGAAATAGGAATCCATTTACTGGTTAGCTCCATTGACATATATATAAAGCTCCAACATCTCTGACACAGTTCTTCTCCGCCGCTTTAAAAAAAGTTGCGCTGCGCTGCCATCAGCAGCTGCTGTTTTAGAGGGGCAAAGAATTGTTCACCTGGCACCTCCTTAAAAAGACATGATGCGCTATTGTTAGCGCATCATGTCGCCGGTTCCCACAAATAAGACGACAACATGCAACATATGCAAAGAAGCAATTTCGAGAGGTGGCACGAGTGTTGCAAATTTCAACACCAGCAAGTTAATCAAACATCTGAAGACGCATCACGCTAAAGAGCACGAACACTGGTATCGGTACTCGGGATCCGCCGATCCCCACAGGACAGCGTTGGTATCAAATGGTATCGAACATCTCTACCTACCACAATTTGAGTCATCTGTTGCGTTTTTATGTGAAAAAAAACATCTTGCCTCTACCTCCCACCGGTAATGAGTGTCTATTGTTATGAGTACTGATTTACGCCTGCAAGTGGCAGTAATGTGTTGTATAAGATGATGTGCTTTTTCTAGACTAGAGGAAGAGGTACTTTCCGGACCTGAATAATTTGTCACACTGCGAATGCGTGAAATGCGTTAAAAAAATTGACATAATTAACAACAAACATCTAATTAACGCCGTTAACGCGCTATTTTTGACAGCCCTAGTAAATGGATATCTATATATGCTTGTGTGTGTGTGTGTGTGTGTGTGTGTGTGTGTGTCTATATAAATCCATACACGTAGATTTGATCTAATTATATTTAATTAATAGCATCCAACCAGCTGGCTTTTAATGTCAACAACCCACAGATTTCTTCTGGCCCTGCTCCTTCGCCACCACATGACCTACCTTCCTCCTCTGATTGGGTGAAGCTCCAATGCGCATCATCGGAACAGAACTTAAAGGTAAGGCAATGGGGTCAGGCGGTTATCTTGTCCCTTGAATGATGAAGCTGATAAATCAGATGTCTTTGTGGTTGCAGCTTTCCTTGAAAGAGGCTTGTTATCCCAACACATAATATACAGTGTTAAGACTACCAGTTTCATCAGTTCATTCTAATGAAAGGATCCAAAGGTTATGTCGACTGATGGGAAATTAAACACATGGCAGCCTTTAAATACATACTGGTAATAAGATGTTTCCTCCAGGGAGGAATTAAGTGTGCGTGTGTAGGCAGATTTAAAAAGGTTGGATATGAAAGTAAGTATTGTTGGATCAACAGAGGTTGTCTGTCCTGCAGGCTGAAGAGGAGCAGCCCTGTATGGAAGAAGCTGAGCGTCGTTTCTCCAAACAAAGGTCAGAGAGAAGATGTTCCCAGATCAGAGCGATAAAGACGCAGACCAGCTACATTTGAGGGGCTTTCTAAACCACAGAGATAAGCAAAACAGTGTGCTCTATGTTCATGAAGAACTTTTTCAGAGAAGAGCACGGTAGGGTCAGCAGACAACAAATGCGTTTTTGAATTGTGGCAACTAGTGTTTGTCAGTTTCTGTGTCCGTGCCGCTACCTTCTTACTACTCAATGATTACTGCTGAAATATAAAAATATGAACTCTTCACAGTTCAAGTCTTTAGTTTCAAGATTAAGGTCACAAAATATCAATTGTTTTTATTTTCTCACAAATTTGCCACAGTCTGTTACACATGTGACATCCTTTTTCTCGAAACTCGCACAGAAAAAAAACAGATTGTAATTTCAGTAATGTAATTTCTGCGCCAGAAATGATTCTGAACATGATTGAACAGTAGGCCAGGTGTACGGCAGGACAACCATCATCAGACATAACCAACATCCAGAGTGGGGTGGGAAAGCGCAAAGACAGTCATGTGATTAATATTAATAATGATAGTAATAGCAGCAGCTGTTCTCAGCAAATTCATTTGACTTCTACAGTAAGTCAGCGGTGATCTATGGAATCTTTGTTCCAATTGTTGGTTTAATGACTTGAGGTGTGTTTTCAGATGTTTTGGATGGACTTTTAATACTGCGAGAGTTCGTTGAACCTGTTCCCAATCCACAGTGTGACCTCCAGCAGCAGGCCTCCCTCTGTCCTGCCCCCCCCAGTCCCCCTCTGCCTCCTCCTGGCTGCAGCTCTGGCTCTCCTGGCCGGTCTGATCTGGCTCGTTCTGGAGCCGGCGTATCGCTGCAGCAACAGGGCGCCTCGGGGCTTCCACCTGGCACTAAGGTACGTCAACGGACCCCCACCTACATGAAGACCACCCGGAGACCCTCATGACCGCCGAAATCTGTTTGATTTCATTCTCAAAGAAAAGGACTCGTAATATCATAGCATTAGAGCTGAGGAGGGATGAAGTCAATAGTCGTAGCCAGAAAGCCACTATGCCTTGCATTTCCAAATATATTTAATGAAGCAGAAAATAACTGTTGTATTAGAAGCTGGGTTGTCTTGCTTACACAAGTTATAATTTAAACTGCCGCCTGTCATATTGTAGCTGTCATAACACTTGATGATGCATGTCCAAATAATGAAGAATGTTCTGCTTGATATCAATCACTGACTGCCTTGTTACACTGACAGCACTTGTATGTATTAAGATGTTTTGCCTTAAACAGTCGGCAGAAAATGTTGTTCATTTGACATTTTGGTACAACTTTTCCTATGGTAATTTCTTTGTGACTAAAATAGCAAGGCATCATTTCCAGCATTAGTTTCCCCTCAGGAAGACACAGGAACTATTTTGTATTTACTCTGTTTTAGGCTCTGAAGCCTGTAATGATTTCTTTGTTTCTTTATCGCTGTGGGATTTTGACTAATTTACAAATTACAGAATATCGGCAGTTGAGTCCTTCAGAGGAAACTTGGACATATGTGAATCACACCAATGTCTCAACATGTCCCATGAAGACAATATTGCAGTAATGTATACACTGCAGTACACAGGCAGTGAAGCACAAACGACACGCTGTTGCCGGGTGTAGCATGTAGGGTTCCAGGGGACTGGAGAGTTTCCGGTAGCCGACATTGGGTCCCAGCTGTGAAGTGACCTTTGCTTTGGACAGCGAGCGCTTCCCCAGCGTCTGAGCCGCTCGTCTTTTTGTCATTTTATCACTCTACATTTCTTAAGGATGATGCGGTTAAGTCGATTAACTTGTTTGTTGGAGCAGCTTCACACAACTCAAATGTCTCAGGGGAAAATGTCTGCCAGGGTTTCCTAAAAAGTTTAATTTCAGGAGGATAACATTTCGGTCAAACTTTACGTCAGTTGCTGCAGGATGATGAAGATAAAGAAGATGTGTGTTTGGCAAAATCGTAGAAAAAAGTTTAATCTAAAAGATTTAACTTTTAGTTTGTCACGTTTCAGAAACGTATATTGCATCAAGTCAAATGTTTATGCTTTTGTACATGTATTTGAATATGAAAAATAAAAGGAAATGTATGAAATATTTGTCAAAGTTGTTACTATTTTTGCACACAATATTTCTTAACGTGAAACCACACATATGTTCTCACTCCTCTTCTGTCTCTTTGTACTGTGTCTAGATTCCACATTAAAATGTTTGTATTGTCTAGTAAATGTTCGGACAAGGCCTGTTTTTCAGTTTGATCATGTAACCAGACGGAATGTCCAGCGCATGAATGGACATGATTGTTTCCCCACAGCCAGCAAAATGCCTCAAATTTAGTTAGAGGGCAAATCATTCTGCGTTAGCCAAGGAATCTACAAGTCGACATTCTAACGGGGTCATGAGAGAGTGCGAGTTAAAGTATGAGGGGCCATTTAACACATTATTCATTCTGGTACTTTCACTGTCACATACATACATTCTCCTTTCACGTACATATATTTTCACTCACACATATATATATATATTCTCCTTTCACATACATATATGTGTGTGAGGGAAGGATGGGTACGTGTGAGAGAAAGTTTAGTGGAAACGGAAGGAGTATAGTGGAAACGGAAGGCAGAACATTGCGCTGTGATTGGCTGTCAACCTCCCCCTGTGATTGGCTGAGAAACTGTCACGTTCAGGTCGCGATCCGGGACGGAGATGAGACGAACGCTTTGCAGCAAGCCATTGGAGTTTTAAGAACTGTTTTAACATCCTCTGATACAATTTCTCCTATTGAGCAGCAAAGGACATGCTCATCTGCACGTAACGTTCACAGCACGGCAGAAAGTGAAATGAAATCACTTTTCAGACCAGGGGGCAACTCACAAGTCAGTGCTACAGGCGAGCAGCTGACGCCACACAAAACCAAACTGGAGGATCACGGCAGTCTTTGCGATATCGAACGCAGCAGCACTTTGGAAATTGTCCGCCCCCGACCATATCGTCCGCCCCCCCCCCGTTGGCGGTAGCGGACCGACACCAGCAGATGACATGGCACCCCAAACCATCACTGATGGTGGAAACTTTACACTAGACTTCAGGCAACATGGATCCTGTGCCTCTCCTGTCTTCCTCCAGACTCTGGGACCTCGATTTCCACCATCAGTGATGGTGTGGGGTGCCATGTCATCTGCTGGTGTCGGTCCACTCTGTTTCCTGAGATCCAGGGTCAACGCAGCCGTCTACCAGCAAGTTTAAGAGCACTTCATGCTTCCTGCTGCTGACCTGCTCTATGGAGATGGAGATTTCAGGTTCCAACAGGACTTGGCGCCTGCACACAGCGCAAAATCTACCCGTGCCTGGTTTACGGACCATGGTATTTCTGTTCTAAATTGGCCAGCCAACTCCCCTGACCTTAGCCCCATAGAAAATCTGTGGGGTATTGTGAAAAGGAAGATGCAGAATGCCAGACCCAACAACGCAGAAGAGTTGAAGGCCACTATCAGAGCAACCTGGGCTCTCATAACACCTGAGCAGTGCCAGAAACTCATCGACTCCATGCCACGCCGCATTAATGCAGTAATTGAGGCAAAAGGAGCTCCAACCAAGTATTGAGTATTGTACATGCTCATATTTTTCATTTTCATACTTTTCAGTTGGCCAACATTTCTAAAAAATCCCTTTTTTGTATTAGCCTTAAGTAATATTCTAATTTTGTGACACACGGAATTTTGGATTTTCATTTGTTGCCACTTCAAATCATCAAAATTAAATAAACATTTGAATGCATCAGTCTGTGTGCAATGAATAAATATAATGTACAAGTTACACCTTTTGAATGCAATTACTGAAATAAATCAAGTTTTTCAAAATATTCTAATTTACTGGCTTTTACCTGTATTTATTTCTATACTGTCCAGAGGACACGGTGTTTCAATTGGATTGCATTCTTTCATTTTCCACATTGGTGAAAGGTTTTTCTACTTTTCTGATGTCTCTGGACCTGGATTTTGCCATCGCTATTTTAGACCACAGATGTGTCCATGGTGTTCTTTTCAACCGATTAACTGAAGTTACAGGGTCAAGTGAGAGACACCTTATACGGCCCTGATAGCAGACACAGCTTTATGATCTATTCAACTCTAAAAGGCCCCATAATTTACAAAATGAACATTAAGCTGCATCTAAAACTAGGTTGAACATGTTTACATACGTAATAAATCAAGTGAGAAATAGTCCCTTTTGTCATAGATTTCTATACAGTCAGGGTTGTTTTTGTTACTCAAGGAGTCGCCCTGTGCTGGACACGAGATGGCACGCAACTTCCACCATATGCAGACAGGCAGTAGGAAACAAATAAAATTGGTTATCCTTCATGAGTTGGGTGAGAGTTTGGAAACATTTGGATGTAGGTTTGCTTTTTGAAAAAAGTGGCCTCAATTCACCAATACTTTTTGATTCTCCAATCCCAGTGATTTCAAAAAAGTATTCTTAACAAAGTCAAGGTCATTTTTACACAAACATTCATTTTATGGATGGGGGAGACGGAGCTATTGGGAATTTTTTTTGTCTATTTATGACATCTCCGTCTATTTATGACAAACTATCTGATTAGAAATCAAGCGAATCCATTTTACGTTTGTAATACCTATTCTGAATTCAACATTCATGAGGAAACAAGGAATAACTGATGGAGAAAAGAAAACATACTCCAGTTACATTCCAGTTGTGATGATGCTGTGTTTTCAGAATATTTTACTACATATTTATGAAGAACACCCATACTATGCTATTTAAAGGGCGCTTCAGTGGCATCCATATTGGACAAAACCTCCTAAAGTCCTCCAAGATATAGAAACGTCCCATCTCTGCTTTCTGCTGGTTACTTAAAGTACCCTTCTCTTCAGATTAGGGCATTTTGTATATCTGGAAAAAACTGAATTTCTAAAAACATACTAAACTTTGCAGCTTTGCCAAAACAGACGTAAAGAAGAAAATGAGACGCAAACTAAATGATTGCATTGATTTGATTAAAGCAAACAAACCCATACCGTGGCAATAGTTAATCAGATTAAAACACACACAAGTTTATAGTGAAATTAGAAGAAATTTGATGTCATATACAACCTTTGATTTAACTAAGATGAAATGGAGTTAGTCTATTTACTCGTTAAAAAATAACATGGCTGGCTGCATGGATGAGTGTCTAAGGATTCTGTGTGTTTGTGAGGTTAGTGTGTTACTGTGTGTGTGTGTGTGTTACTGTGTGTGTGTGTGTGTGGGGGGGGTTTGCTGTGTGTGGGGCTCCAGGCTGGACACACACTCTTTAATCTCTAGAACTAATGAACCGTGTAAATTGTCGGCCATATTCTTGAGGTTTCAGCGTCCTGAAAACCCCAGTTTCAGTCTTATCGTCCCAAACACATTCTCTGCATTTCAGTGTCCCAAAAATGACCAAACACACATAAACACATACGCTGAGGAACCGATCATGTTTCATCTTATTAAGCAGATGATTAACTTATGGACAAGAATTCTGGAAAATAATATTATTTTATATTATTGTTTGAGCAGGAAAGAAAGTCTCACTGAGTTTCCACATGTGATTGCACTCGCTTGAATCTCTCAATCACTTGAAATCTACAACGGTACTCACAATTTTACTATATTGTTTCTACAGATCAATACTTACATTAAATATTTACTTTATATATTCAAAACTAAGACACAAGATATGAGTCATTATCCTGTGGATGGACATCATACAGTGTCAAAGAAGTCTTGAAACTAGAGATTGAGAACATATACTTCTTCTTTACTGTCTTTACTGTGGTAGAAAAATAAAGTGAGAAGCAGGGTTAGTTTTCACTTTAATTTACTTCTATCCAATCTTAATTATTTTGCACCAATGCAATTACAAGAGTTGTCCCCTAATGGCCATTAGAAAGAATGCATGTCCAGGACGCTTCTTCATTGGCTTTACCTTACAGGCCCTGGGGTTGATGTCTTTTACGCAGGGCATGTCAGTACACATCAGCAGGCCAGCTCATGGCTGCGCTCTGCATTGCGCTCATACAGTGGTTACAGCTTATAACTGTATAAATGTTGCTGTTGTGGAGGAGCATCATTCACCCTCCACTCTCCGCTCCAGCTAAACACTGTTGGCTTTGGGATGGAGAACCATTAGGCCACAGGTCTGTCCCCCCAGGTTTTATATAGCAACCACGACTCTCCTGTATGTTCTAATATAGATTAAAATGTTTTAGCTTCTCAGAAGACGTGAGGAGAAGTGAATCCTAATGTAATAGAAAATCACACCGATCTCAGGGGATTTGTTGCTGCAGGTGATAAGAACGTTGCTAACTTTGGTGAGCTTCTGCTCCCTTAAAATACCATCACTAATCACTATCCTGGGAGCTTTATGCAGATAAATACTTCCGCTAAGGGGCTAATAATAGTCATCGGGCAAAAAAAACATACCAATCCACATGGATGTAACATGCACATTAACTGCACCTATCTATAGAATGGGATGTATGTGTGTGTGTGTGTGTGTGTGTGTGTGTGTGTGTGTATGTGTGTGTGTGTGCGCGCGCGTGTGCGTGTGTGTTTGTGCGCGCGGAGTGCTAATGCCTTTGGATCGGAGCCAGCAGGGACAGAACTGACTGACCAACTGGCTGCTGTGTGCAGGAGTCTGGTTCACTGCCAAGTAAACACACGTTACACGCTGACATACATGAAGGGGGACCTGACAGCGGCAAGAGAGTGTTTCTGAGTGTGACATGAAGCTCATGTGTTTGGGGGAAGTAAAAATGACCTGCATGACATGACGATTTTAGTACTTGATTATTTAAAAAATCAATACCAAACTGGATTGACCAGATTGCTATGATATCAAACTCTGAAAAGTCTTCCGACCCTCATACCCTGCAACCTGTAAGTTTCTTACTGTTTGGAAAAACACTAAATCGTGAATAGCGTTTTTACATTTTGTATGTTTATAATTTGGTATTTTGTTAGATTTCTTTCCTCACGCTCCCGGCACTCGGGAAGGATGTGAAGAGTTACATTGGTAAGCTCGGCTCCCGGTGTCACTGCCTAAAGGGTTGTGGGGGACGTGAGCCGCTATTGCACTTGTTTGTGATACAAAGTTTGGTTGTGACATCAGTAAATCTTATATCTGGCAGAAAAAGTAAAATACAGTCAATGAGCCGCAGCCTGTAAAGCTCTGACAGATTGACGGAGAGACGGACGGACGGACGGACTGCTTTGTAGTAATGTTCTTTATCTCTACAGCTGCAATATCAACTGAACCTATTTTTTCTCTTTTACCTCCCTGCACACATTTCCATAGAGTGAGGGGAAGTGTTTTCGAGAGGCTGAGACAGACTGAGAGAGACAATCAGACCTCCTTCAAGAGTTTGAACAGAGAGACTAAAAAACACCAAAGAGAGGTGGTTCGCTTTTTAGTCATCAGCTCTGAAACTGAAAGTAAAGACAGGCTCAGTTGAACCATCTGCAGATGAGGTGGCGGACGATGTTGGAAAATGCTGTTGTTCCTGTATATAAAGCATGTTTATGGTTATAAAGCATCAGTCTGTGCACCTGAAGGAGACAACATCTGGATATAAGTGAACAGTGTCTAGGATGTTAGGTGGCCGGTCTGACAAGAAGAAGACAGGAAGGTATTAACGTCATAGAGAGAGTTATCTTCATTCAGTTCCCCAGCTTCAGAGCCTCCGTGGAGAAGGACAGAACGACTCCCTGCTCCCTCGGGCCCAATCACTCAGTCTGATAGAAATCTCTGCCACCTCGTACCTCTCTGTGGAGACAAGAGCAGGCAGATACTTCAGTGGATTGAGGCTCGTCCACCTTAGCAAGTTTCCCCTATGCTGATCTTTGAGGCAATCAATTGAAAGCTTTTCTGGTGATTTTCTTTTTCTTCTGCACTTAAGGTTTGTGTAGCTTGTTGTAGCTGTACTGTAGTACAGCTACAACAAGCTACACTTGTACTGTACTGTACACTTGTACTGTTTGGTTAGTAACTTGAATCACCTTCAGTTATGCCCATTTCCATTTGTCTCCTAAATCCGCCGCCCGAGTCGGAAAAGTGTAAATTACCCAGCTTTCTTGCGGCATTTTGCGCAGACACGCCCCCTTTTGGTCGCTATATCGGGCGTCCGACTCGGGATTCTGAGAGTACCTCGAGTATACGACTTACAAACGTACAACTTGCAAAACAAAGATGTCTGCACCCACATTACATGGAAGGGGATATGAATTAAATTTGTATTTGTACTACGTTGGTCGTTTTAATGTTGGTTTTAAATGCTCTTACACACCTATTTACATTGCAAGGTTTTGCTGTGCGTGCAATACAATGTAACGTTTTGTTTTCAAACTGGTTTGCTAAAAGGCTACGTTGCTAACAATAACAACATCTAGCCTCCCACTGCCACCGGTGGCTGCAGAAAAACGCGACTGCACTTGTTATAAAATGAAATAGGCGAAAATGGCAAAATATTACTGAAATGTAAGACTTGCAATAATGGAATTACTTAAAATGTCAGTGTTTCTCTAATAACTCTACATTATCCTAATGTCGCTATAGGATTTCTATAGTAGTTTTATAGTATGTCCCAAAATACGATAGTAGTTCTATAAGATGCCTACAAGATTACTATAGCATTTTGTCGAAAACGTCCTGCATTAGCATGGCAGCTGCTGCATTTGTGGCGTCCATGTTCTTTCCAACTCGTAAGTCGCAAGACGCATCTGGAACGCTATAAGTGGTACGAAACCGGCAATGACGTCACGTCGCAAAATAACTAGTTACGTTAAACAAACCAGAAAACGGCAATTGCCCAGGAGGGTTCACAATATAGTAAAAACGGCGGGTGGTCAGTACATATGCAGCACAGAGCGATGGCGCCAAGAAAGATAATACAGCAATGGACACAGATCAAATTCTCTTCCTAGTTTCCTTCTTCACCTTACTGTATATTATGATACAGCTGTGTCAACATACACTGTACAAATAAAGGACTATCTCTCTCTCTATGACTCTTTCTTTCCCCACTCAGTAAACCAGTTAAACCACAATCAGCTCACTCAACTGCCAGTCCCCTGGGGCATTATGGGTAAACTCACAACATTATGTCCTCTTTTGACCAGTGGCGTGCACTCCAGGGAGAATAGACACCAAGCAATTACTCACAGACACATTTGACAGCACAACACTGGAAAAAAAGGTTGTATGTACACGCACACACATTGAGTTTGATCATTCAAACACACATACACACATGCAAAAACATGCTCAATGGATTGTCTATCTTGAACACACACACAGACACTGTACACTATGCTTGTTGGAGAGGCACTGCGGCTTGCCTCAAAAGAAGATGAGAGTTTGTTGCCACAGCAAAATTCTTAGAGTTCATTTTCCGGTGTTAGTCAAATGTGTTGAAGTGCAGAGTTGAAATCACACTGCAAAAAGTTGATTCAACTGTTACATAGTTAATTGTACGAAAGAGCTGGAGTCATTATCAAGTGTCAAGATCAGATTCATTTGAGACACTTGGTAGGTTTGAAATGTAACTGTATAGTGTCACATTTCTTGGTGTTAGGTTTAACTCTTTGGCAGATGGATAGGAGAAGGTGTGAAGGGGACCACAAGGTTGGTGGTTCTAACTCTGGCTGCTTCATGTCCCATGTCAACGTGTCCCCGAGCAAGACACTTAACATCTAATTGCTCCCTGGGCTGAAATGTAAAAACTGTGGGTTAAAAATCCAATGTAAGTTTTTTTGGATAAAAGCGTCAGCTAAATGAAATGTAATGTATTTAACACTGAGCAGATTTATTTTTGACACTTATTGCGAGTTAAATTGTTAACACTTCGTTGAGTGTTGAGTCAACACTGACAAGATTGGGACAATATAAACACCAGTTTAGAGTTAAAATTGAATCAATTTCACTCTGAAATTTGCTGTGTGATTATTAGATTTGAAATCTGTGACTGTGCCAATGCCAACAATGTTTATAGAATTTCCAATCGATCCAACCTTTAGCTAACTGCATTCAGATTACTGATGCTGCAAAAGTGAAAAACATTGTCCCTCTGCTCATGATGGATGTATTTGGAACAAGAACAGGCACTCGGTAGAGTGCATACCTTCGGCGCATACCTTACGTCATCTTGTGACGTCATTTTGACGTCATTTTGACGCACTTGCGTCAGAGTGACGTCATGACGGATCTGGATTATTTGAAAGGTATTTCGTCATAGAACAATATGGCGTTGTTGAGCTATGACAATAGCTCAATTATGAAGGAAGTTATCGTCAAAAGTGTTTTTTTTACCTTTTCATGACCTTGACCTTGACCTTTGACCCAATCGCTCCCAAAATCGAATCAAATGTGCCCCGGATAATGACCAATCAACCCACCAAATGTCATGCGATTCGGTTCAATACTTTTTGAGTTAACTGAATAACAAACAAACAAACAAAACAAAAAAAAAACAAAGTGAAAAATATATGTAGTAGCATGCAGGGTGTGATTTCAGTTTGTTAACCATGACTTTAAACCCTATGATCAAATGCTGACTCACAGACTTCAATAAACATATAGATCGATATAGATATATAGGTACAGTATATATAGGTATGTCACAAATCACAATTTAAAAATATATGCACCAAAATACAAATAAAACCAAAACTTTGGCAGAACAAAATCCATAGCATCACACACATGTACGGACGCTGTTCAACACACTTAAAGCCGCCTCCTGTCAGATCAGATCGCTCTGCTCTATGAAAAAGAGAACACTGTAGAGAGAGAAAACTGTGTTTTCAGGCCAGTCTTGTTAAGACCTTACTGTCCCAGTTGAAATGAATATAGAGCTCACACTGAGATAAAAGCTGTGTGTGTGTGTGTGTGTGTGTGTGTGTGTGTGTGTGTGTGTGTGTGTGTGTGTGTGTGTGTGTGTGTGTGTGTGTGCGTGTGTGTGTGCAAGCCTCAGCAGTAGGTCCGTCTCAGTGGGACAGATCTTTGTAAGAGTGGGAGCAAAAGTGAGGATTTCATCTGTGTACTCGGCAAAGTGAGGGAGTTGGAGAGCAGCTCACTTTTAATAGCTCTCATGTTGTTCCATTCAGCCTGAATATTATCAGGATACTTTTGACTTGTTGCGCATAACATTCTTACAAAAATGTGAATATGTATGATGTTTTAGATTTCCAAATCACAGCATGACTTTTTCTATGGTGCTCCCTTGTATCCTAGTGTGGTATTGTGGAGTTTTTAAAATCATTTTCTATCGATCAATAAAGGTTGATGCAGTGAACTAACTTACAAGACATTATAGAGTATGGTAACGGCCACCCTATACTTCATCACAATGTTCTACGCACTCATGCACTTGCAATAATATTTGAAATTATTGCCTAATCACATGATAATGTTGTGATCCTTGAGACACTGAACTGCATCACAAGAGTATACCACCAACCAGTTTTATGCCTCTGGATATCCTCTTATCAGCAAAATCAAGTCAGATGAGAAGAAGAAAAAAAAGAAGTTTTTTATCTCCATTACCTGTAGTTGACTCAAAGAAAGACTTATTTCCTCCAGGATATTGTGTTCCTCCAGGAGGTTAAATATGTTGTTTGCTTGGAACGTAAAGTCTTTGTGAAATCAGTTTTAACATATTCTTTCATTTAAAAAAAATCTTTGTAGATTTAGATACTAATAACTAAAAATAAAAGGAAAACACGCGTGGATGAGAAATCCACAAATGGATTGTTAATCCATGGTGGCTGTTATTGCTGGTCCATGAACGTCACCCTCATTTTTGCATCCATGGAAAACTAAATCTGTCTGGTAATTGTGTTAGAAGGGCGTCCTATGTAACCATATACTCGTAGACTGCAGCTAACGCAGTTGATATCAGCCAACAGACAGTTCAGAGATGATCTGTCTATATGAACAGCCATGCTCACTGCTGCTGCATGACAAACATGTAACTCCAAATGTCACATAGCCAAACTGCGTCATTGTACTGATAACTATACTGTAATGATATTGGCCTAAATGTTTATGGATCAATACATAATTCAGTGTATTCTGTGGCCATGTCCATGTTTGTCAGTCACAGTTGTGGCGTTTCTCTTCACGGTGAACGGTGACACAAGGTTGTAATCTGACAGAATCTTTATTATGTGAGTGTGGGTAGCCTGACTTGAATTATCTGACCGTAGTTGGGATAACTGAGTTTAGAGCAAGACGATGGCCCTGAAATTCAGACTGTCCTAAATGAGTTAAAGGGAGAGTAGTTGTCAACATATAGAGATTTCAGCACATGAAATGTTTTGTTATAAAGCTTGTTTGTGAAGAGGACTAAATACACAGCTTCTTATTTTAAGTTGATTTTCTGCTAAATCAATTCATCCTGCACATTCAAGTTTGTTGAATTTCCCTTTAAACAAGAAAATACAATAAATGTGAAACCGTCCATATATATTGTATCCCCTTGCAAAAGCTTGAAAAGTAACTTTTCATTCATTTTCCTATGTGTTAAAATGGTGTCACTCACAGGAGTAATGTAACTTTCCAAATATGTTTAGATCAAAAGAGTATTGAATAAAAATGATGACAAACTAAGTCATAATTTTGGTTAAACTTACTTACTGGAAGTGGCCTGAAGTAATAAGGTTAGGGTTACGAGTTTGGGTCGTCAACAACCTTGTCCCTTCACAAAATTTGTAAAGTAAGTAAAGGCCTTTGTTAACTGATGACACTGTTTTTATCTGGTCAGCCGTTACCGCGAGTTGTAATTTCTAAAACCTGTGACAGGGGGTGAAATAGGTCAAAGGGAACACTCGGTCATGTCAGTTGACTCAAGAGCAGAGGTTACACTTAAAGCTATTTATTAATCATTTGCTTAGGCTAAGATGGGGTAACTAACAAAGCAGGTGTTAAATGGTTCAAGTTAAAACTTCCCCTAAGAAACAAGATGCACCAATCCAACGTGAAGTTGAGCGTGATGGATTCTGACTTTTGGTCTGGGCAAGCTGAAGGTTTTTCTTTTACCGATTTTCTGTTTTTAATCGTCTTTATAAACTGCGGTTGCAGACAAGCGGCTGAAGGAAGCTACTACGTTTTTGGTGCAAACTCATGTGACTGTGGTGTAATTTTCTTAACATAACAGCTTTTTGCTCCTACCAAATGTTTAATTTTTTTCACAAAGGGTTTATTTTTTTAGCAACAATCCAAAATCCTATTGAAAAATCTTTTTTTCTACTAGGAACTACAATGATGCAAATTTTTCTACAAAAATATGGCATCTCTGTCTATTGTAATGCATATTTACCGTACAAAGGTGGGAATATTTCTTTAAAGATTTTAGCCAACGGCCAGTGACGGGCGAAATGGAGAAAAAGCATTCAAGACTACTATTGTGGTTGGGTTTTGGATTGGATTAGATTATTGATTAGTTAATTCAATAATCCCCACAAGCACATTCATTTGGTTGCCCATGCACAAGGACAAGCAACAAAAGAAGTCACAAGTCAGACTGGATATCGAAGACACACCGCCACAACCGTGGTAAACACTGACACAGGCGATGTCAAGCTACTAAATGATACAACACTATATCCATAGTGAAAAGGCCAATCACGAGTGATGCAGCAAAGAAACCTACTAAAAGGTACTCAGAGAGTGTAGACTCCCTCCAAACTAGTCCGCTCAAACGTGTGGTGGGTTTTTCCTTTGATACCCTTCCAACCAGTTTCATGAAAATAGGACAATTTTGTTTTCCATAATCTTGCTGGCAGACAGACAAACGAAACAACCTCAAAACTAAAGACAATGCTCCTAATAAAGGAAGGACATTACGTTAAAGAATGCAGCAAAGCATTTGAAAAGGAAAACTATACCTAGGAGGAAAAAAACTGAATTCATAAGTTTGGGATCCATGTCACACTAATTTAGTTTTTGGTCAGTTTGCCTAAAACCAGGGCAAGGGATCAGTAATAAAGGCACCGATCCCTTCAGATGCAGACCAAAGTTCGACATGGATTTTCATTTTGGTGAATCAGGGTTAGGTTGGAGAGGATCTCGCCTCTGGAAGTATGGTCAAATGTTTTCCCTGTAATCGGAGCGACTCTGGGCAAAATACCTCGGAAAGGAAGTGTGCGAGGTAGAGAAGATTGTTAGTTTTTTCTCAATTTTCACACACTCAGATGCTTAGGAAACCGTGTTAGACTCAAATGTTCCTGAACCTTAATCAAAAGCAAATTCTACAAATGCATTAGAATTAGCATCCAAACATGTCACAACGAACAGAACACCTACAGAAGTTACAACATTACTAAGACTGTAAAAACATAAACATGAAAACAAATTCTTGCAAACTAATGAAAACGGACTCTCGCGCAGGTTTTACACAAGCCATCCTTTACCGCCGTGACCCTGAACCGGGGCCGCCAGAAGGTGTCCTCCGCATGCCCATCACCCAACACCCTGCCTCTGTGCCTCCCTCGGAGGGGGCGGAGCCCCATCTAAGGAGATCACCGCCGGCTAATGAGCACGAAGAATCCCCATTGGCGGATAGCCCAGGGGCAAGTCCTTTGGCGGGAGGTCGGCATGACAACGACATTGAATGACACTGACAGGTCACTTCAACACAAAATGGGATTATTGAGAGGAGCAGAGGGGGCAGAGGGACGGGTAAGAGCGCAGAGAGTGAATAGTGCTTCTGTCACTGTGTGTTGGTTCCACAGCCGCTCCATATTGTGCTCAATCTTGTATACTGTTAAGCATCATGTTAGCTACATTCACAATGCTGCTATACCACGATTGTGGGATGGCTTTGATTGAGGAAAGCCATTTGCCAGCACATCCTGGTTACTGGATGAATATTACACAAGACAAAAATGAGTTCGGTTTGCTTCTCTTTTTTTTCTGCAGATGTGTATGAAATAAAAAGGCCACTTGTGTTTGTTTTGTTCTTGTTGACTTTGAAAGTGTCTTTACTCTGTCTCTCTACTGCATGTCAATCTCTCACCACCTCATATTGTCTTTGTCTGTCTGTTTTGCTGAATCATGGCAGAGCTGCAGGAGCTGGCATGACAGTCTGTCTGGTAGCCCTCAGACAAAAGTGTGTGTATTTTATTTCCTTATGTCTGTGCCGCTGGCTCTGAGACATTCCGAAATAAACCCCTGCATCAGAATAAACCAGGGCGAGAATGTTTTTCATTCATTCTTTCTTGATGAATGAAAGTAATCGTCTCTTTTCCTGTTGTGTAACAACATTGTGAACAAACCCCTGAGCATCACACAGGTCTATTAACAAGATGAACTGTCCAGTTACATCAGATTATAATCTATAGGGTTTTTTTTGTTGGAGGAGTGACGGACTGTAACTTTTATGGAGGACAAAAAATGAGTGTCAATGAATTAATTAATTAAATAAATAAGAATAAATAAATAAATAAATGTATCCATAAATAAATAAAAGTTGATAATCAACAAACAGGTTAAATACAAATCATGTATTTATTACTGTTTGCCGACATTTTGTTGAAGTTAGCTCCTTAGCAGCAGTTGTTTTTAGCATTTGGCAACATAGCATGGTTTTTACAAACCATTTCAAATCAATTAGAGAAGCACGCAAGAAGGACACTCTTCAGATGACCACATGCAACATCACGTGTCCCAAAACCCTCACATTAGCACAGGAAAAAGTCTAGCATAGAAATTCATGTCATTCCCATCTGCCCTGCCAGCATTTTGTACTTATTATGCACAAACACAGTAAACTAGGATGCTAAATGTGGAAAATAGTGTAGGCGCTGAGCAGCATTGTGTAACATGCTGACATTAGCAGTCATCTCTGTAGCATCTTCTTTCTTCTTTCTTTGTAACAGCAATAATCAAATCCCCTGAGGTCCTGCGACTGATAGAAAAAAATAAGGACTTTGAAGTGAAAGGGGGAGTGAAGAAAAAGGGGAATTGAGGAAGACAGAAAAAGGATGGAAAATTGAGAGACGTTAGTAGATAATGTGAAAAAGAGGAATGAGAAAGAAAAGGAGGAAGGAAAAGATGATGAGAGGAAAAGAAGGTGTTACTAGCCTCAAATCTAATTACCCAGATTAATGTGGCTTGAAGAGAGCAGCCCTCCAAATGGAGGGACGGGGGGACTAGAGGGTTTCACACTCCGTGATGTTCAATACTCCCCTGCTTGTTCTCACTGGACAGGATGCGTCAGCACAATACTTTATTGTCTGTTTCTTACTCATGAATCCCTCTTTCTATCCCGTTGTCACTCCCTCTCTGTCTTCATCTTCCTGTCTGCCTTCTAAATTCAGTCCAATGAGTTTCAATGAAATAAAGGACGGTTCAGTGTATTAAGTGGCTGAAAAAAATGGAAAAATGACTCGGAAACAGTACTGAATGGGTAGATTTTGGACAGCTATGAATGCACTGCAGAGTAAATACTGTAAATTACAATGCAGTTAACATGTCCCATTTTGCAATACATTATTTTTATTTAAAAATTCCATTTTCAATCTTTTTCATGCAAACCCCCTGACTTTATTTTTATATGAAATGCAATACTAAATCCCTGCAGTGCTTTATAGAAATGTATTTTTTCCTTTTTTTATACAAATTTCCTGTAGTTGACTGATCCTTCACCAAAATAGAAGTGTGGCTATCATAAATACATGATGGTTTCACCCAGCCACAGCTCATTATCTGACTTCCCTCTCTACTTGGTTGTGTCTCTAAAGTTCTGCGTTTTTTGATGCTGAGAATGAAGACAACATAAAAACATTCTGTATGTGCTGCTCTTCAAAAATACAGCTCACTATCCTGGGTCCCCAGCGGTGTGGTGTCTGTGTTGGCTCGAGGGCTGAACTGGCCATAGGGGACATTGGGAGGGGGGGGGGGGTTTGGGCTGGCCCAATGCCATCCTCCTCTTCCACCTGTTGTTTGAGTTCTTCTTTTCACTACATTAAGTTGCTCTGAGCTTCTACTAAGGACCTTAATGGGTTTATGTTGGATTTAATTGAAAGTCGGGTGCTTCTCGTACAGAAGCTAAAGGGTGCATCGGGGTCAGACACGGCTGATGGCTTTTAGATGGGAATCCACAAGCCACAGTGGCCTGCTGACCAAAAGTAATAGTATCCAAAGCCAAAGAGTTGGGTGTAAGAACAGGTTGGTTGCATCACCAGGTACAAAACAAAAAAAAACAATGCTGTTGTGTTACTGCTTTAACCTCTCAAGAATAAATCTAGTTGGAAAAAAAATGTGTCACATATAAACAGGGTTTCTTTTTAGCGACAGGTTTGATTGAAGTAAATGTTTGTGTCTCTCCTCCAGATGTGCAGCTTCCACTTTTATTTTCTATACATTTGCACATTGTGTATGGCTAATCACACACACTCTCTCACACACACACACACACATCACTGTAAGGACGCCCATCCCCCCGACCCACCCGCTTCTTCCCGCTCTTCTTTTGCATCATCCTTGTGCTTCTTTCCCTTCTTCTTCTTCTTCTTCTTCTTCTTCTTCTTCTTCTTCTTCTTCTTCTTCTTCTTCTCTTCCTCCTTGTTCTACCTTTGTGTTTTACCACTTATGTCTTCTTCATCTCCTTCCTACTTTAGTTTTCTTCCTCTTTTTGTCATCGCTCCTCTTAATGTGTTACCGGTCCTACTTCCCCCCCTGGCTTTTTTTTCATCCGCTTGTCCTTTCTTCCTCCTCTCCTCCCACCTCTTTTATTCCCATCTCCTGTCTTCATCTTCTCTAGTTTTATACGTCCCCATCTACTCCTCCTTCCTTCGTTTTATGGTACTTCTTCCTCAGCTCTTGCTTTTCTTTCCCTTTCTTCCTCCTCCTCCTCCTCGTCTCTCCCGAGTAGTTCTTTTCCGCCATTTTTTTGACAAGTCACTTTAAATTATACAGCCCAATACCACAAATCCCAAATATGACTCAATGGATTTTAATCTGTCTGTATAGCCCACAACATGCACAATTCTTTCCTTCGGTCCTCCACTTTGCTTCTCCTCTTCCTCCCCTCCGCCTCATGTCATTTTTCCCCTCGTCAAACTCATCTCCCTGTTTTTACTCCTCATCATGCCTTAAGTTCACGCTTCACTTCCTTCCTCTTCATCTCATTGCTCTCTTGCCTCTAATTACCTGCTTTTAATGCCTCCTATTTCCCCTGCAGCTCCATCTCAGTCCTCTTCTCGATTTAATCTCTCTCTCCCTGCTTTGCCTCCAACGCATTGTCGTCTTTTCCTTTTACTTCTTCTTTCCTCCTCTCATTTCTTCCTCCCATTTGTCTTCTTCCGCTACTTCTTCCTTTCCATGCGTCCCTCCTCCTCTTCATTGCCCCCTCCGTTCCCTGCTCTCCATCTTTCTCCTCCTTTTCCCCAGTATCTCTGTAATGCACATTCTTTTCATGCTATTTTATGTTCCTTTAAGCTTGATTTATTCTCTGTATCCCACACACGCTCTTTACAAATTACAAAGGCCTTCACCACCTTCTCCTGTTTTCATTTACTTTCTTACTTTCTTTCTCTCCTCCTACTCCTCCTAACTCGATCTCCATGGTTATTCCATCAGTCAACATTGATTAGATATCAAAGTTAATCCCAGCTAAACTCCACTGCTTATAGCCTGCTCGCCTCAACCAATCATAGAGCCACTTGCTGCCATTAGGGGCGTCCTGAAATGTGTCCTGATTGGTCAACAGTCCCTGCAGGCCGCTGCATGAGACACACCATACGTCCAGAAATAGGCAAGCAGGGATGTATGAGCAGGAAATTAATTTGACGGGTATGGGTGAGATACACTCACACACACGCACACACACACACACACACACACACACACACATACACACACACTTCTCCTAACCCTTGACATACAAATGTTCTCTTAAGAACACATAGATAAATGAAAATGTTTTGCAACCTTTTAGTGTACATATGTCAGTAAGCTTGCTTTCAAACACACGCTTTCTCGCCCTAACTAAGCATAGAGAGGCACACAAAGGCTATATTTTATATATGTATGTTTTTTCTATTTCTAACAGGTTCGTCAAACATCAAGTCACATTGTCCAAATTCTTGACATACTCAGTGAACTCTTTTACTACACAATCTGTAAAACCCTTTATATCTGCAGCAGAGTTTTCAAAACTCAATACTTGCAAGTTTCATGCACATCTGCAGTAACAGTTTTAATATATTTAAATATAGTTAATTCAATTTAGTTTTGTTATTATTTGACCTCAAGAAATGGCTAATGGCTGGGGTCCAAGTAGCTTTGGGAAGGTTAATGGGAAGTTTTAGAGGGTAGAGGTGGGATTTTAGTGCTTCTAGAGCGTTTTAAACGAGAAATGTGGAAGTCACAGATAAATGGATATCCAGTATATTGTCTTATTGTAAATTAAAATAATAAAAGTTCTAATCCTTAACTAGTGACCAAGATCTGTGTAACCATTTTTCACTCAAATCATGGTTGGTTTTCACTGTTTCTCAATAGCTGGCAGATATATGCTTGTTTTTGAGAGTAAAATTGACTCTGTGAGATTCAGTTTTAACTCTAAGCTGGTGTTTATATTGTCCCAATCAGTGTTGAATCAACCCTCAATGAAGTGAACAATTTAACTCAGAAAAAGTGTCAAAAAGAAATCTGCTCAGTGTTAAAAACATTACATCTCATTTAGCTGACGCTTTTATAGAAAGCGACTTACATTGCATTTTTAACACATGGTTTTTACATTTGAGCACAGGGAGTAATTAGAGGGTAGGTGTCTTGCACAGTTGAATCAAGTCTTTGCAGTGTGATTTCAACTCTGCACTTCAACACTTTTGACTAACACCGGAAAATGAACTAGTTGATGTTTACATGACTCTCTTTAGTGAGTGACCAAAGACTCGCGACTCAAAGGACTCACGACACCAGGGACACATGTGTCTATGGAGCAACGTAACCTTATACTTATGACAAATTAGTCCTGGTTATTCATGTTTTTATGGTTATTCAAGCCAGCAACACATTTCAATTTCCAAAGTACATTGTAGTAGGAAAAATGTATCGTTAATCCGACACACTGATACTGAATATGCAGTAATATTGCAGTATGTTTGCTCAATAATATTGCGTTGGTAGGCTCTTAAAAGAGACATGTCTTGCCATGGGACAGTTCCCTCCTAAGAGTATGATGTGCTGGTGGTGAAGTCCGTTTCCCCATCAGGGATGCTATTCAGTACCCAACACAACTGCGTTTGGTGGTTTGACGTGAGTAGGACTTCCATAACAGGTACCGATTCCTATGGCTTCCATGGTTGATGCAGAGAAAAACAATGGCGGAAAGTCAAACGTTTTTTGACTTTGATAAGCTCAACCCTCTCCAGGGTCCAGGGTTGCCGATCAGAAGTGTTTATAATATATATAATATTCATATGGATTTGAGAGGGCATCAATAAACAAGGTTTTCATGCTCATCAGAAATGACCTTTATCAACAATTTTGTATACATTATACAGACCATTCAATTGTGTGAGCATCTGCGATGCCTGCTAGCACACACGCTCAGTACTTACACACACATTCACGAGGTGGCTCATGAGGTGTGAGGTGCCCTAATGCGTGGCGATGGCATCAGTGGGAGAGAAGAACCCTTTGTGTGTGTGTTTGTCCGTTCTGATAATTCACAGCTGCCTGCTCAGTGCTGAGCTAAGATAACATAGATGACTTCACTGTGAAATCCCCCACAAATCCATTTGCCTCTGTCTGTGTGTGTGTGTGTGTGTGTGTGTGTGTGTAGTTACATGCATAGCGTGTCCTACTCCATTCACATAATGTAATCCTTTTAAATCTCCCTAACTTTTCTTATTTTTAATATCTTAGTATGTTCTCCTCTGTGCAGAGAAAATATTAAAATATATTAATATAATATCATTAAACTCAATTAATTTGAGACATAACATATCAAGAAGATAGAACAGTGTCTGGGGGAAACTTAAGCCGATTTCCCTGGTATTTATTTAAAGCTACCCTTGCATTTTACCTAATTAGCGGAAGTCATTTTTTTCTGCATGACATCTCAGAGAAATCAGGTCAAATATTTGTAAATGAGGCTCATTTTCATATAGTAATCCGACACTGTTTACTGTACGGCGTTATGTCATCAGTGTATGAATGAGTGAGTGATGACATGTAGCGCTAAAGCACTTTGAGTGGTTCTAAGACAGTCCAATTACCTCAACACCAACTACTGTCCTCTATGTTCATTAGCCTGTCAATCACCATTTATGACCCCCTAATACCAATTGATATCTCATTTTCAAAGTTCCCAAGGTGCCTCATTTACCATCTTAAAGACTATAAATACAAAAAGGACCATTTAGAATCACTCACTTTCAGGTCTTAACCACATTGCAACTCCATTCTTGAAGCAATTAGCATATTAGCACATTTTTTTAACCAATTTACTGACCACAGCACTACTCAAATTTACAATTTTCAATATCGTTGTACGTGTCTATGACATAAACCATGCACCCTCTCAGACACTATTTTCTACGGCCTGCAGCTTTAACTGTCCCTACCAATGCAATCCACAACACCGAAGTCCACTGCAATACTATTATATATCTCAACGGCAAATTGCTAACAACAAGCCCAATGTAAACACTATTTCCTTGTTTCCCGCTGCACCTTTCTTCTTAAAGCAGTTTTACTTGGAGTCCTTAATTTAAAGCAACTGGACTTTTTGGTCTCGCCTAACTGACCAATTATCTTCCTGAAGATAATTGGTCAGTTAGGCGGAATAGGGAAAAGGGTAATGGTTATGGATTTGGAGAACAGTTAGTGTGTGTTAGCAATAGGGGTGGATGGATCATTACAGTCCGGGCCCTGTCATGGATCTTTTTACGGATCAGCATAAAAGAAAAAATGGAGCAAAAATTACTTTAAGAGATCTCTGATTGAATTTTGATCCCACTAGAAAGCGTCAATACCCTTTGACCTCATGCACATATTACTAAATATTGGCAGTATTGGCATTCAACTGTGTGGTAAATCTACGGCTCACATGTGCGCTGGACCGTGAGGGGGGATCCGTATGGATCCGTGATTGACATTGGTCTGTTACCCTACTAATTAGCAAGATATTAGCTAACCCAGTCACTCACCCGCTGTGTGCGCCTTACCAATGCAACACCATTTACTAATCCTTAAATTCAAAAACACCATTTAAAATGCAAACTGGCACAAAACAATTGCCAATTGTTGTATCTACAATCCTCAGAAATCGCTAAAATATTCCACTTATTACTCGCTCTAAGACTCCCACCATTTAGAAAGCCTCTCAGAAATTTTTCGTTCGTTTTTGCTCTCTATCTATGTCTATCAGTTAACTGCTATATTCAGGTATTTTCCTCTGTCTGACATCCCTGTGATGCTTATTTATTACCCACCAGCCCCTGCTTTAGCAAGGCACGGCAAGGCTGGTCGCGTGTCCTCAGTCAAACTCTCTGTGTGAGCATCCGTTACCCCCCCCCCCCCTCTCTCTCTCTCTCTCTCTCTCTCTCTCTCTCTCTCTGTCTGGTGACATTCAGACGACATTGGGCTGTGAGTGTCTTTGTTTTTCTGCTTGTGCAAGTGCAAGTGTGTTAAGAAGTGTGTTATTCTTCCCCTCGTATGTATGTGTCTTTATTGGACGGTCGGACATATAGATAGATACGTAGATAAAGAATAAAGGATGTTTTGAAAAAATTAGGTGATGGAGCCATATAAGAAGGAAAGCAGCAGTTGAGTCAGGTTTAGGTATGCAGGTAGGAGAGTGACATGGGATGCAAGAGACTTTTTGAAAGTGGGGATGGTGGAAGAAAATGCTGAAGTGTAGATAGAAGGATTCGAAAATTCGGGAATATGGGGGTAGAGATTTAAGAGGGAATAAGAGATGAAATCATGTTGACATCTTTGTCAACTTTGCCCTAAAGGTAGGTGTGTGTGAGCATGCGAATGTGTGTGTGTGTGTGATGACATCATAAAGTCCAACTTGTGAATAGGGCTAACTGTGGCTCAGTGGTAGAGCTAGATCGTCCTTCTGTCAGAGGACTGCCAGTCCCTGTCTCTGGCAGTCCATGTCCATATCCATGGCAATACCATGGAAACACATGGAAACTGTGAATGATAACAGTGTTAAATGACTAGAAAAGTCTGTTTATAATAACACATCCTCAGTCAGTAATTTGGCTTCTACTTAAACATGGTTAAATACCATTAGAATAAAAAATAATGATAATAATAATAAAACAGCAGACCGTTTTAAAGGCACTAAAAGCAGTTATCAAAGGAATACATTACAATACCAACAAAGCATTTTGTTATTACTAACATGTGGCTGAAAGAAGTAAACAATAATCTTCTGGAAAAGCTCTTCCTTGAGGTTACAATTCCAAGGTTTTCTACGGGAAAGTGGGGTGAGTTGTACATATATATTTCAGGATGTGGTGCATCCCTGAGAACAATAACTTTGGATCTGAAATAAGTTGTTTCAGAAATATAGCATTTGGGAAAAATGTGGTCTCGTGGCACAACTTGCCCCCCGGTGCACGGTAAGTTGTGCCTTTGGGGGGAAAACGTTGGGGTAAATTGGGCCAGTGATATATTTTTCAGAATGATGCTTTTCATTTGATACAAACAAGAATACAAATACTTTGATTTTGATTTCTTTAATTACATGAAATTAGTGTTAGCCAGGCTTAAGTCAAACACCGATGAGGCATTTGCATCTTCTCGCTTCTCCAGATTATCCCCAGTGAGTATGTTAGTTCAGGTGTTCTGAATCTGGCCCACTACTTAACATTCCAAATGTCAATGCTGCAGGGGAAATTAAACTTCTGCTCCCTTCTGGTTGTACCCTAGGTTTTTGGGGTGTGGGTAGTTTCTTGAGCATATAACCTCTCAAGAAACTACTGAGGAAACTCCTTCATCATTTTCTATAAATGTAAAGATGGACTTTCCATCCACAAACTTCTTACAACTTCGCCTTAGAAACTTTGTGCAGATGTCTGCACCCTCAACCTTTTCCATCATTCCAGCGTAGTTGGAGAAGAGATGTCACTCTCTTCTGAGAGATTTAGTGTAAACTTTCTTTTTAGATTCGGTTAGTTAGGACACTTAGGACAGAGCAATAATCAAAGGTCCTTTGGCACAAATCACCCAGACCCACAAGTTTAGAAAACTAGCATACTTTACAGTTGCAGTTAAGAGCTAACACCATGCTAACTCTATCGCCTCATTGTGAAGCCTGCTAAAGCACTAAAACATGTGTGAAATGTTTTCAACGTATAATTGTTTAGACACCGCAATCAAAAAACCTTAATCATAGAGATTTTAGTTTTAAAGCGAAAATGTGCCATTTATCTTTCTTCTTTCGAGGATAAGTCAAATGGATGGCTTTTTAAAATGATGTGATCACATGACCAATTTCTTCTATGGTTTTCCAGAAACCGGGGCTCGATCTACTTCCCCCCTGGCACAAATCACTCCACTCGCCCCTATTTCACTGATAAGTCATAGTTTATGTTTTTTGGAGTCGGGTGGTTTGAGGTAAGTTCAATTCAATTAATTTTCATTTCATTTTTATCTATCCCTGCATACTGTACACATAGTCAGTGTATTGCCCACAGGCTTGGTACTGCCCCAGTTTTGAGAAACAGACAATAACACCAGCGCGAGAGCAAGGCGACAGACCGCTGTGTACGGGGGGCAACATGATCAGCCGTTTAGGGAACCTGCCTTGCCCCATTCCCATTTCCAGTGTCCAGTGGGTGGCAGTGCTGAGGCGACCAGGTGAGTAAGTTGCAGGTGAGGCCTCCGTCCAGCTCGGAGGACCCTTTTGGTCTTTGGCCGGCGCTGGACCACGCTGGTGTTGATGGCGACACGCTAACGGCACTCTTTAGCACTCTAACAGCATTTGTGAAGCTGCTAACGAGGTGTTTCACGGTAACGTTCCATCCTGCTGGCTCATACCTCCTCCACTGCAGCCAGCACACCCTCTGAACAAAATGCTGCCGCTCTTTGGTCTGGAAAAACATTACTATCCACTCTTGGCAGAAGAAGCAGGCTTGGGAGCGCTAACCCTTCTTTTTTTGTAATTACTAATTAATCACACAGTTTAAAATTCATTAATCAAGATTAAAAGTTTGTTTTTCTTCTAAAGACTGACTAAATCTTATAAAATTAACAAGTAATCACTTTACAAAGCGACACTATTGTTTAATTTGTATTTTTTTAAACACATAACTGCACACATTTGATCATCTCCAAGGCAGAATTTCCCGGGTGTAACACGTTGAACTAGCCACTCTTCCTGCTGTCCTCGTGCACCTTGCTGTGCGCTCAACTCTCCATCATCCGGGCTCAGCACTCTTGACACTCATTTACAGCTGTAGGTTTTTCTTTTCTATACTTCTTAATATAATGTTTTATGGCATAATGCACTAAAATTCATCTGACTTGCCATAACTGAGATATTTGTAATGGCCTGCTAATGATTTTATGTCGTCTTTGCAAAAGAAATTGAATGAGTTTAGTTTATTTTTACTAATTTTCTTCCACAGAATAAATTGTGGTACCCGCAAAGCAGAAACAACCTGTTGTTGGTGGTTTGGTACTTTGCTCAGAGTTACATCAACAGTGCTGAAATGCAACAAAGTAGGGATATATTTCCCCAACTATTACAGGAATCTCCCCCAGATCTGCTTACATTCATTATGGTTCCATGTTTAGTGATATCAGTGTTTACAACTATTAATTAATAATTATAACTGACATATAGTAATATTGTATAATACAATATATAATATAATGTCAGCCACAGTATCCATCAGCTATGTTCATATAAAGAACTAATAACATATACATATCTTTCTAAACTAAGACAAAAATGTATTGTTTATTTTAACTAAAGCGACAGTAAGTCAGTTAGTCGGATGAGGTTTGTTCTATGTCCTAAATAACCATTGAGTTTAAATATCAAAAAACTCCCTCATAGGTTCTCTCTTATATCCTCTCTCCTCCTTTTCAGTAATTTTACCTCTTCTCCTTTCTACATGTCTTTTATCTCCTCTCCTCAGAAGAACAAAGGAAGAAAAAAAGGAAAACGAGGAGGAGAAAAGGAGGCTGCTAGTTGTCTTGTCAAATCATCCTCACAATCAGACTTGAGACTATGTGACTGAGTGACATCTCTGTCTGTCTCTCTCTCATCTCGATTCGGGTTTCAATTCACAGTACTACATAAGGAAAAGATATGTCAACACAACATAAAATGGAAACGTAGTGTTGACATATCTTTTTCTGACTTCCTGTCTCTCTGTGGTTATTTGGTGTCTTTTCTTTGCACATTTAATCTCTCTTTAAAGTAATGTTTTTTCTTTGTTTTATTGTGTTTTTTTAGACAGACATATATGGTTAGATGTCTTGCGTGTCTTTGAGTCTTTTTGTGTCTCTTTGTGTTTAACCTATATGGGGATAGGTTCCCTCTGGTAATCCATGGTGGAAACCAAGGGCAGCTGGTTAAGTCACCATTGATGCAAACCTTTATAGTTTGATAACCCACTTCCACTCCCCTCTTGTTGGTCTGGCATGGTACTTAATGGTAAATCCTAAACAACTTTTACTCGTATAACATCACTGTATATGTCACTATCCAACCATCCACAACCATTCACACACTAATGGCAGGGGCTAGCATGCAAAGTGCCTCCCGTAGACTGTAGGTTAAGTGTAAGACGCCGCCCGTCCTAAAGCATACCCCACTTCATAGTGTACTATAATTTACTAAACACACATTATGCTCTATTGAGGAATACTTCAAACTACTGATTGAGACCATAAATGTATGCTTACAATGTTTACTGAAGTAATAAATCCTGACTCCCCCGCTGATGGTCAGTAGAGATAATGCAGGACTGAGAGACTTCTGCATTCACTTCACGCTTGATGACCAGAGGGTACCTTCAAAACTAACTGCTGCTTTCTGTTCACTGTGAACATGCACCAAACGACGAGGTCTCTTTTCTCCGTTGCTATTTTTTAGGCATTAACGCCACCATAATTAGCTCAGTTTAGGTCACTATTGGTTAAAGTCCATGAAATAACTGTACAGCAGCTTAGAAACTCGACAGTACTCAAGCTCTAGTGACTGCAGAGCGACAAATATGCTTCCGACCGAACCTCTTGACAAAAATCAATCTTTTGCATATTTTTGTGAGCGGTCTGATTGCGGCTCTTTAAAAAACACAATAGGTATCCAGCAAAAAGTTAATGATGTCAAATTAAGTTAACAGCTTAGTGTTTGTTCGCTCACATTTAACATGAGTGACAAAGCAGGTTAATCCTTCCTTGACCCCAAAAAAAAAAGACAAAAAAACATAATGTTAATTTTTTATAAAATGTCAATATTTGTGTTTTTGAAATATTGACTGTCCCCGGTAATATTTGTAAAATATGATATCTGTGCAAAGTAAACGCTTTTCCTGACCCTGCCTGTCATTCGCACCTTCTGTCTGCATTTGTGTTTTCGCCCGCAGAGGGCATGTCTACGCAATGTAGCCAATTGCTGGTTAAATGTTGATATACAATCTAGCCAATCAGCGTCCTTAATAGAATTAACACGAGTGTATACCTTGTTGCTCTTTTCTGCGCTTTGCCGTCTTTTGCTACGGGTTTATTTCTAGCGGTGCAGCACATGACCATTAGATGTTCGGAACGGAACAATTTATTATAAAATGGTTTTCATTTCATCACATCCCTCAAGGAGAACGTGCAGCAGCGCAGCCACATCCCGGGAACATGTGCCGGCTCACTGACGGGGTTGATATTTGAAAGAAGGGGGCTTACCCCTCCCTCTTTTTGCTCTTGATGCTTTGCCCCCATTGTTCTCCTGCCTTTACACACACGCACACACACACACACACACACACATGGGTACAAAACAATGCCGAAATCGTGAATGGAGCGGCCACCATAGGGGAGAGTTGTAAGCTGTTGGCGCCCGGACTCTCGCTCTCTCCAGCTCATTTCTTTCTCATTCATTTGTATTTATTTATATAGCTGAAAAGCTCGCGCGCCGCGCGGGTCGCGTTCTGTTCACAGCGGCTTTAGCGCGCAAATGAACCCCCGAGAAGATCATTTTCTCTAAACCTTCTTAACTTGGAGATGACATTTAGGGCGGTGGGGGGTGGGGCTGAAGAGGGGCGGGGCTGGTGGTGGTCTTCGTAGTTGCTATGGGTAACCATAGGGGACGAAGAGAGGTAGAAGGCGTCCTGCGTATGCGTGTGTGTGTGTGTGTGTGCGTGAGTGTTTGGGGGACGGGGAGGGGGGCGCTATGAGACCCCTCGCGCCAATTTCATCCCTCACAATTGGGCAAGTCAGAAAGAGACACAGAGAGAGAGAGACCTACACACACCACAGAGAGAGAGAGAGCCGTCTAAAGAGAGAGAGAGAGAGAGAGAGAGAGAGAGAGAGAGAGAGAGAGAGAGAGAGAGAGAGAGAGAGAGAGAGAGAGAGAGAGAGAGAGAGAGAGAGAGAGAGAGAGAGAGAGAGAGAGGATGGCTGGTAGGATTTAGCCCAGCAGCGCCTTTTCCGTCTAACACATCAAGCTTATTACCTTTCTCTCCACGCGCTTGGAAACGGATTTACGCGCACGAAAAGAGGTTTGTTTGACTTACTTCTTCATCTATTCTCTCTGCTCTCCGCGTTGTTTGCCTCCATCTCCTCTCCATGTATTTATTCTCCTCATCTCCTTCACTTAAACGTTTCCCTTGCTACGTTTGGAGGCTACAGGTCGCGTGAGTGCGTTTAATGGCGGTAATTAGCCGGTGACGGCCATACGGGCCAGGTGGCCGTGGGAGGGGTGAGCTTTGGCTGCCAGAGGGGCTTGTTTTTGTCGTGGTTGAAGGGTCTCCGGCGGGCGCGAGGAGACAATGAAGCGGGGCTGTTGTTTGGCGACGCCGCGCGCGCGGGTTTGTGCTCAAACTACAATCATTGATGGGGTTGCTTCTGATTTGAAGGGGAATGGGGCAATTCAAACTAAAAAAATGGCAATGGAATGCTGTAGTCAATGATATGGCCCATCTCCGCTGTAACCGTCTGCTTGGTGCGCGTGTGTCCCTGTTCGCCGTTCCTTGTAAATATGAAGCAACAAATCAAATGTCGGCTCCACCGATGGCTTTGTGATTCTGCCTTTACGTCTCACACATGAAACCTCGTAGGAGGCAGTGGTTTAGCCGCTGTGTGGTATTCCTATAGCATTCCCTGGCAGGCACATATGGTTAGATGTTAAACACACAACGGCGCATCTGACACGTGAAGGTGTCATCGGTTCCCGTGCGCGTACGTGCATGTCTACAGAAAAAAAGCTCCCAACTCCAAAGGACCATGAAGTTATAAATCAACCATCAACAGGGTGATTTATTTGCAATTAATAAAATCAACGGATTCGGAACGAATGCGCGTGCACGATGAGACGTGTGTGGGAGGGGGGCGGGGGTCTTTGGTATTTTCAACGAAGCGCGTGTAAGAGCGCACGCACATGGCGACAGACAGACTCAAATCTCATCGTCCATGTGCGCGACGCAAACGAGGTCAGCGCGGAAAAAGCAGGGATGCGGGAATCTTATTTCGGGAACTAATAATTCCTATAATGATGTCATATTATTGTTATCACCATTATTATTGACTGCTGCAGTATAATTTCTTAAAGGGGAACGGAGGTTTAAAGGGAGGTGTGTGCGAGCCTCCTTTCTCCCCCCACAATAGACAAGGGAGCTGCTTGTTGGGAATTTGGCGCTTCACTTGTTTTTGCTCAATGAGGAATTCAATGTCTCTCTCTCTCTCTCTCTCTCTCTATGCATCTCTGTTGTTGTTGATGTCGAAGCCGTCTGTGGACCCCTTCACTCGCTACTATTTTATCACTATCGATTATTCCCTGTGGCGCTGAAGGTTTAAACACTTTGAAATCGACTCCTCAACCAAAGTCTCTCTTATGGTAAAATATAATTTTACTACAGTTATTTTGTTTATTTCTCCTGTTGTATTTCTATAATATTCCATTAAGATTTTTTTAAATTACACCTGCAAAATCTGTTAAACATCTGTATTATAAAAAATAAATTGTTTTTAACGAATAAAAACATGTCGCCATGTTGGATGCTTTTTGCCCCCAAAAATAGAGGGGGAGGAGGCTCAAAGGAGCTCATCAGCAATGCAAATGAGTTTTTTTTCTCCCCCTTTAGCGGGAACTCAGGCACCTGCTGTTTGGAGCATGCGCGCGCGCGGCTGAATGGCTGACTGGCTTCCCCCACCTCCTCCCCTCAGCCTCGGGAACGCGCCTCCGTCCCTCTTTCTCATTGGAATTATGCTCCTCGTCCACCGCGCACACACACTATTGGAGCTTTGACGGATATAAAAAAAAAAATAGAAGAAGAAAAGCTTTAAAATCGTCTGTGTCTGTCTCGCGCACCGAAGCAGCGGCCGCATTCAGGGACAAAAGGCGGAGAGGGGAGGGAATGGGAGGGGGGGGGAGTAGAGTTTTTAGGGTTTTTAAATAGGAGGAGGAGGTGATTCATAAGTAAGGGGGTAATGAAATGGAGGCTGAGAGGAGGGAAAGGAAAGTTTATTCATTCACAGCTTCAATTGTTTAGTGATCTAGTAATTGTAACAATTATGACTTAGGATATTCTTATTCTTACTATTTATACAGCTGCCTCAACTTTAGGGTGTCCACCAGAGGAGTTACAGTTGTTGAAAAGTACATTTATTAACGCACCCTTACAGTGTGTCGTAATCCATCATGTGATTATAAGTGGGTGGGCATAACTACAAATGGAAGGTTCAAATTAACTCAGAAAATGTAAGGCTTTTATTCGTTTCCAAATAGAGGTAGTTAGTCTGTAAGATGTCTAACATGAAGTCGGACCCCTCTGTGGTCTCTTCGAAATACTCGGTCTGTGAATGACCTTTTGACACGTAGTTGGAATATTTCTTCCTTTGTAGCACATATACAAAATAAAACACGTGTCACAGATCTTTTAAGTACGGTTTTATTCCACGTGCTCCTACTGTCACCAAATGAGAGTTTGTGTGAAGGCTTCAAATACTTATTTACAGTATATTTAATTTTTTCGAAGAAATGGGGTCCCATATTGTTTGAACCGTTCAGTGGACAGAAAATATACAAAATAGATGAATGAAGGAAAAGGGAGAGAAGGAGACTGGAATGAAAGAGGAATATAAGGAAGATAGCAGAATATAAAGAGGAACATAAGAGGAGGATGGATGATGGATTTTAAGGGGAAAGAAAGGACAGGAATTGTGGGACAGGATGGCAGGACGAGACATACAACAAGAGACAGAACATAGGTTGAATAAAGTAGAGGGGTTAAGAGCAGTAAACAAGGCAGAATAAAAGGAAATGCTGACGACAGTAGTTGGCATGGAAGGAAAGCAACAGGGGGACTAATTGGAGAAATGGGGAGGTTTGAAGGTTGAATTGAGGGGACCGGGATCAGGTAAACGCGTTACAATCGTGTCAGATTAAGAGAAGAGAAGTTGAAGCGTATATCAATATTGAGTATGGTCAAAGAAGTATTCAAGAAATGAAAGAGGATAGGGGACAACACGATTTTTAAGACAAGGAGTTGAGAGGACGGGATATCACAATCAGAAATATATATCTAAATGAGAAGAGTAGGAGAGAGAGAAAGAAAATATGTACGGAGAGGAAGTGAAGGAGGACACATTTAAAAGGCAGATAAAAGAAGATAAATGAAAGGACTTTGGTGGATGACAGCAAGCGGATGAAAAATGGAGAAAAGAAGGGATGGAACAACTGGACAGAAAAGATGAGAGAAAGATAAGAGAGTCTTGTGGACGTGAGCGAATCACGAAGCTGGTGAGGAGGAAGTAGGCGGGGCGTTGGCCATGTGCACACCAGCTAATCGCAAGGAATCCTGTCGGGTAGATGGAGGGGAAGGGTTGTTGAGACGTGGAACATGGCGCCCACTGTGCTTGGTAACATACAGCACAATTCCCTCTGCAATTTTCGCATCACATGCACATCATGAGGGTTTTTCAAATTCCACATTAAACCAGCGAGTAGAAACAATTCACTTCGTGGCCGTGGAGGGACATCGGAATGTAATGTTGTGCCAATCGATGCAGTCTCTGGCGAAGCCTAAACAACGCTCACACCCAATAACGACATAATGTTTCCATTCATGAACTTGTAACAACTGCTCACGGTGGTACTTGAGGGCATCTTTGTTTCATGCATTAAGCACAGCAGCAGACCACCTGCATTCAACACTGATTTCTCGGCATTTCAGTATGCAAAAATCCTCTGCTGCGTACTCCGTCGGCGAGTACCGTGTCCCATCGTAGGCTGACACATGGTGAAGTCTACCATCCATCAACAGATTACAGTGTCATAATTCCGCCGTGACGGTGTTCACTGTGATGGATCATGCAGCTCCAGCGGACTTCCTGTCTGTGCAAGTACTTTGTTGCACTGAGGAGAAACGAAGGAGAGCACTTGGATCTGTGAAGTCGTCTTATGGGATTTAGCAACAGTTGGTCCAAGTGTTTAACTCACATGACTCATCCGCTGTTTCTGCTGACAGCCGCTTTTGGGATGAATATGTATTTTCTTCATCTCAACATGACCAACATTAGCCAAACTGCAAGAACAATTAACAGTAGGCTTCAATCAGACAGCCATAGAAACTTGTTTTATTTTCATACTTCTTTTAATCTCAATTTACGTCCATTCATCGGGAAAAAGTATCGATCATTTTGTGCACATCCTCCTGTAATTGAGACTACAATACTTGTCAATCAGGAAACCTTGATTATAAAACCATGGACTCAAAATAATTCACTAAAATAGTTAGCAAAGCTCAGTAACCGACGTCAACATGTTGTAGCTGACTGTCTTTTGAAGAAAGAGGAGAACCAGACCTTGTCTTTGGTTGCCAGAAATGGATCTAATCCCAGTTTAGTGAGTTTGAGCAGCGTGGAAACATGGAAATGCAGCTCGTTTGAACCGGAATCTTTCGGGTTCCAATTTGAGTTCACATGATTATAAACCGAACATCTGCCACCTAATTTTCTGAAAAAACGATGATAGAATGTTTTTGAAGATATTAAGAGAAAATTTCCAAAGAATAATAATCAAGATTTTTCTGTATCAAAAATGAATAGTTTGGTGCGGCTTTTTTCTCTCTTGAGAAATCAATCGCTGGACGTTAAACGTCCAACTTCCACACTTCTCCCAGCCAGTGAGCTGGAGAAGACAACATGATGACATGGTGCACAGTTTGGATGTTTCATAGAAGAGATTACTTGATCAGAAATAAAATATGAAAAAACCCTCTGCTGGAAGACTTAGGAGATAACATCAAATCGGTATTAAGCTTCACAGACAGATAGCGTGGCCATGGATAAAAAATTTAGCTGCCTTTCCAAATCAGTCTCTTCCCCCTCACGCTGCATGTGTGTGCGTCTGTGTGTTTGTGTGTGTATGTGTGTGTGTTTCCCCCCCAAATCCTGACCGGCATGCCTGTTCGCTGTGGAAAACAGGGTCAGCCTGGAGAAGAGAGAAAGCGAGAGCGAGCACATGATGGGCAGATAAAGGCTTGTCTGTGTCTGAGGGAGAGGAAAGCGCGGAGGATGAGTGGAGAAGGAGGAGGAGGAGGACAGCGCGATGAAGGGGCTGCTCTGTTGAAGGAGGGAGTCGCGGCTCTATAGACGATTCCCATGGCGAACAGAAACAAGGCATTTAGTCTGTGAGTTGGCCTCTGTAACGCCATAATAGGCTCTTATAATGATGCCACTATGGACAGCGAGGCGAAAAAAAGAAAACACTAAATGTGCCTCTAATATGAGTGCTTGTTGTGAGGAATTCCTGTGGTGTGATGGAGGGGGGTGAACTGTTGACTGGTGATTGGTGGGACCATGAGAAAGCCTGATATGGGAGAGTTGAGGGCCCGAACAGGAAACCTGAACACCGGAGCATCTGATGAGCCTCACTCAGGTCCAAAGTTCTACCGCCACCCTAACTAGGTGTTACATGTATTATAACACGGTTAGATTAAATCCAGCGTTCTGATTGGTTGAGAGTGACTCACGGGTTTGTGCGTTGTGCTAATGTACAGCACCTGTTAACGAGACTAGAGACTATTTGTCTCTAGTCTAGGGCTGTCAACTTTAGTCGTTTAGTCCATTTTTTTTAACTCGTGCCGTAGGCCACGGCCCGGTTAGGCATGTGGTTGGGGACCGCTGGTTTAGTCGACTAATCGTTGCGCAGGACAAGACTGGTCGACTAAGCATTTCTTTGGTTGACTACAGCCCTGCTCTAGTCTACATGTGTTAAGCCTGTGCTGGGTTGTTGAGGTCCAGGTATACTTGGTAAAAAGGAATTTTACTTGGTGATTAGCATGGTTACATAACTAAAGACAGCAATGTGTTGCAGGGTGGTGTAAATGCTTGTCCTTTGCACTCGTCACCCTTTGCCACTCATTCAAAAGGGCAGCATTGCATGGAAGCTCGCTGCAGGCCGCACCACCACTGCTTCTGGTGTCAACCTAAAGCCAATTTCATTTTTGTCAACCTCCATATTTAGCTTCCATCTGAATTGATCTGTGGCTGTGAACTCGTCGTTCTCAGATCGGCTGATCGAACCTGTCGGGAATGTAGATCAGTTTAGATCCCGATGGGGAAGGGACACCTCGCATGGCTTCTTCTCAGTGTGAGAATGAGCAGACCTGCTCTTTTATGACACTTCACTAATATTATTCTATAATGGCAATAAATTGTAGTAAGGATGAAGCCCATATGTTTTTGAAGAGTGGTTTGTGTATGTGGAACTTCTCTGCGTTTCTTAGTTCAGCAGTTGAGGATTCACAGATACGTTTGGAGCAGGACAGGAAACTCGTTGGCTCAACAGAAAGCACTCAGAATGAGGCTGCCTGGCTCCGCCTCGTGCTCATGTTTTCCTGCTTGGAAGGTGTGCGGCCGATGGCTCGCCGTGCTCTCGGCTGCTCTCGGCTGCTCTCTCTACATGTAAACCTGTGTGAGCACGTTGCGTGCAGCCTCTTTCAATCCCACTGATGGATTTAACAGGCTTAAATCAAGTGCCATGTCATTTGAAACTTTATTGCTCCCTACAGGGAAATCCTCTTTTCTCTTTACCCTCGACTAAGGGGTCGGAGGTCAGAGGTGGAGGTCAGCTACAGAGAAAAGTAGGTTTGCAGGTTTACGGTGTCGCTCAAGGAAACTCGGGCAGGTGTTTGTTACATCATCCCGCAGCCCTGCCAGCATGATCTGGGATTCAAACAAAAGAGACCTCGGGACTTGAATCTGAGTTTTAGAGCCTTTGTTGCCTTAATTCCGGTGACTTTCAAAGCTAAATAATACTTTCCAAAAGACATTTTTGTCAACTACTTTTAAGACACTGGCATGCCTAATGAATGAATGTATTGTTTTTATTCATTGCTTCATTCATTTTTTGCCCACTGTTTGACTGTTTCCTTTGCTTAATCTCTCATTCTTTATTTGTCTCACACTGACTGAAGATCCTTTCAGAGAAAATGCCACCTCTTTGCTCTGAAACAAGTTCTTTGTGATGCGCCACACCATGAAAGCTTTAATCAGAAGCCAGTGTGGCTTGGAATTTAAAGTCATCAACTTAAAACTTAAACAGCCACATTTCCTGGGAAGTTTTAGAAGTTTTACTTTCTTAAATGTAGTTAAAACGCTGCAGGTCCTGGTTTTTGCGGTTCTCTTGTCCCACATGTAGCTCCGCTGGTTAAATCCCTGTTGTACTGGAAAGCATACGTGCTTTTGTTCTTTTACAGTTTAACAGTTTATTCGTGGACTTCACGACTCCTCGAAGCCGCAAACCAGGAGTTCAATGTCGGCAGTAGAATTATAGATTTAGAATTATAAAATTCAGAATTTAACTACACAACAGCTGCTAGTAAATACAACCTAGTCTAGGTCATTGTTTTAAAACGTATGCTTTTATTCCCGTCTACATTAGGAGGTAACTTTGGTTTTCAAAGATTCCTTTATATGTATATATGTTTTCGGTTTTCTACAACTTTGACCTACTGCGAACAGGAAACATTGGACCAAAGTCATTGGAGATTATCTTTAATGGCAACCTTCAATATTACATTACAGGTCATTTTTATATCAGCAGCAACTTTCATGGCAATTAATGTATAGATCATAACATGCCAACATTTCCACCCCTAAAGCCTCTCCTTTCCCATCTACAGGCCCAAACCCTTTAAATGATATTACAATACGTGGATGTACTTATAATTTCAAGTTAAGGCCAATATAGGGATTGGGCCGTTAGATGGTTGAGCGAATCATTTATCATTTGTCTCTTTCCCTTTAGGCTTATCTGAACTAATCCTATCAATACTTCAAACTTCCTCGCCCAGAGTAATAATGCAGGAGGACTCTGCTACGCAGAAATCAATCTCAACATTATCTTTTATTTTCTGTTTTAACTGAGCAACCCCCACGCCCCCAATCTTCTGATGCAAAACTACAACAGCAGAGATAATTAGAGAATTGTCTTTTGAAAATACAGGTCTTCGTGGTATACATTCGAACAACACTAAAATCCAGCTCAAACTGCCAAAGAGCTGCAAAGAAGACCAATAGTTTAAAGCTAGTGAGCAAAGACAGTATTGCTGTCGAATAAAAACAGATCATACACACAATAAGTCGGCACAGGACCGTGCGACGGAATAACAGAACACACCAACTTATTACAGCGGGGTCACAAAAACAACATGACTTAAGCAACAACTAAGACACTATTGATTAACCTCCATGTTGTTTTTTCTCGATTTATTTCAATGGTAATGGACACACTGAGTTTCCTCAGTAATCAGTTGGGGCTCCAGTATTTTTGGCAGCAGAGGTGTTTCTGTGGGATTGAGTGAAAATCACTTACAGTGTGTGGGTTCATTGTAATGAAAGAACGTGTTGACTAATGCAACAGTGTGGCTCACTGGGTTATTAGTAGTTCTGTGGCACAGAGGAGGAACATATATCAGGAAACAGTCGTTGTTTTTTAAAAATGATTTATTGACCATAATATCACATGGTCACTAAATGACATTGGTAAAATCAAAGGGGGGTGGTAGACATTAAACATATCAAAGACATAATAGCGGGAGAATGTCAGAGAACAGCGCACACTTTAGCATTAGAGACTAGAGAGGCACAGATGGGGGCGTGTCCTCCTGTGAACTGAATCCAGTTTAAATTGGCTGCTCTCCCAACCCTGGATTAGACCCGGGCTTAATACCTTTACACTAAAAGGCCTATCCCTTCCCTTGGAGGGCAATCTGCTGCAGGAACTCACCAGGCTTTAATCCACAGCAGCAACAACAACAACAGCTTTTTATCTGGCTGGATCTCAGCGGTGCAGATCACACCATGTCAGGCTTCTTTATTCACGCTCCATGTCAACATTTTATAGTCCATTTCGGATGCATCGGATCTAATTAGGAAAAAGACGAGTAACCAAAATTTCTGGCAGCTATCTTTGGGTCAAATAAGTTTCACCTTGTGAAATGATTTTGAAGTCTGTAACAGCAGCAGGAAATCAAGGAACTACCAATAAGATGACTTAGATGTTACTTTTGATAAGAAGTATATGAGTTCAGTAAGCAGAGATGCCAAACCTTCTGTGGTTCTAGATGGCTTGGTGTGAAAATGTGCTGAGGTTGAGGTTTTGGACTGTTTTCAGCAAGGGCTTTGGGAAGTCGTTATGGGTGTGGTCTAAGGATTTCCTGATAGCCAACGTGATAAATATCCTTGTAGAGAGCCAAACATTTTATATAAATGATACAAACGCAACGCAAGGCCAACGAATTCAGAGCAGATGTTTCACTTCAACGTTTCAGTTGTTAAGCTTCCATGTGAATGCTTCTGTAATAACTAACATAGATGATAGGTATCATTTTTTCTCCCCCAGTATATGCATATATGTCATGCATTTACATAGCAAAACTAGTGCACGTTATTGCAGCCTGCCTTTACTTCCGTTGTCCAAACTGCTTGAGTGTTGTCGTCATCATTTAAAAACGGTACACAGGTCTGGATCTAAAGCATTTTATTTTGGTTTCAAAGCTTGAATGCTTTGACCATCAATCACATATACAGGGGGTTGGTTTCTGTCCAGCAAAGACATGAGAAACTAAAAGGAGAGAACAATGACCAGACTGAAGGCAATCAAACTGATATCAACCTACCTACTTTCCCTTGAACGTGTGTTTGAGGTTTTTAGGTGTGAAGTGAACGCTGTGCTGAAAGCCACATCAACGCCCAAAGCAATCATTCCAAAATGTGTCACGTTTCCTAATGAGCGTTCTCATGCACATCTGGAAGGAAAATAACTCGTTGTTACAGAACAGTTGGCGGTTAAAGCAGCAGCAGAGATGAGAGGCCTCTGCTGCTTCGAGGCAACTGTGCAGAAACCATTGTCAGAGAGATTGTTACCCGGGCAGCTGCTGTATGAGTATTACACTGCACATTCAATCCTCCGAATCAGCAGGAGCTGCTGCAAGATCAGTTTGTCTGCCTGAGAGCGGGATTTCTCTAAAACCTTTTGAGCAGCTCTCCGTGAAATTTAGCAGTTGACAGTTTGGCCCCAGGCCAATGAGCAATTGATTGGATTTTGCATAGTGATTTGTATCTGGGATTTCGTTGTTTAGCTGTGAAAGTTAAGGAGGATTTTCCTGCAGGGATGTCCACACCAATAGATTTATTTCATTCTAAATAGAACAGTGAGCTGGATTGTGATAGGTCTGTTGCTCTTCAGTCTGATTGTCAGATGTGTTATATTTCTCCAATGTGACGGAGAACGACCAATCGAATGGAAGAGTGGACGACAGGAATCCCACCGTATCCAAGGCCTATCTGCAGGAACACACAGGATCCTACAAAGAGGGATACAAGTGCAGACTTTCTCTCCTTGAAGATGCAGATGCAGATGCAGATGAAGACTGGCTGCTAAGGTTTCAAATGTAATCAGCTCGTCGGCTCAATGAACACCCAAACACCCCCGCGCCCCCCAGTCTCTGCAGAACTGGAGTGGGGGAAACCAAAATAAAAGCAGGCGAGGTTTGAACTTGTCTCTGATGCTTTACTTTTCGCTCCCCAGAAGATTACTCATAAAGCCCATATGGAGCAGCCTGAACCCTTCAGATAATCTGACAATGACTTATTTTGAAACACACCCCTAAAAACCTCCAATACTTTGAGATATGGTTGCATTAAGGCAAAAGAGGCTGCCGACCTAGCAGGCTGACCTTTAATAACTACCATGGAATCCATAAGGATGCATTTGTACTTAACATTATGAAAAATATGTTACAAATAATGGTAACCCATTTTTTAATTGGGTTGAAATGCATATGCTTATTAGACTCAGATTGAGTCACATGAAGGGAATCAGGACCATACAAATGAATGCGACTGGCTCTCGTCTCTGTCCCGCCACAGGTTCCGTTCCAGTTGGCCTGTGTCTCAGAGGTCACATGTTCAATTCTCACAGCAGCTGAGTGTGCAGCGAGAGGCTAAACGTCTACCAGCTCTTTATCAGGGACAGCGCCGCAGAGGGTGAACTCTCTGACCGGAGCGCAGCCGTTCTCCCGCCGGCCTGATTTCATTCAATATGACTAATGTTTTTTTATTAGAAAACGTTGCAGACAGCTCTATATATCCAAAGTACAACTCAATGAATCACCTGAAATGTCACTCCCAGTGGGCTTAACATTCATTAATCAACCACAGGGTTGGCGGTTCGAACCCCGGCTGCTTCATGTCCTATCTCGGAGTGTCCTTGAGCAAGACACGTAAC
Source organism: Apeltes quadracus (assembly GCA_021346845.1). Taxonomy (NCBI): domain Eukaryota; kingdom Metazoa; phylum Chordata; class Actinopteri; order Perciformes; family Gasterosteidae; genus Apeltes; species Apeltes quadracus. The sequence goes on along the minus strand of CM037917.1, from coordinate 17,788,147 downwards.
CCCTAACTGCTCCACTGCAGCCCGCTGCTCCCACTGTGTCGGATGGGTTCGATGCAGAGAACAATATCCTGTTTGTGTAAAATAATACATGGCAATAAAAATGGTTTCTTCTTCTTTCTTCTACATTATAATTCAAATACATTTATATTCAAAACTCCAGTGCCCTTAAGGTGCCAAGGTGCCACTCCAGTGCCCTTCTGACCAAAACTTTCTCCAAGTGAATGTTCATGAAGAATGAGGAGGAATTTAACCTTTGAATGCTTCACCCTAACCAGTTACAGACTCTGTCTGGCAATCACCAGGACGTTGTACATCAGTCTACAGTCTAAATATCTGATATTGATTATTGATTGCTATTCTTGTTGCGTTACAAATGAAGTCAGCTTTTTTTTCTTTTTTTTGTAGATAAACAGGAGTCCAAATCAAATATTATTATTATTATTGTTATTATTTTTATTATTATTTCAAAGCACTTAAATCTAAATGTCCATGGGAGATCTACTGAGCCGGTGGCAGGGAACGTTGAGCGTAAAGAATAATAATAGAACGTTGTTGCCTCAAAATCATTTGCTCAATATGATTTATTTGTTTACATGTTACACTCCTTTTGCAGCATCATAAATGATTATAATTTGCCTGCTTTGCGTCATGTTGTGACACATGCAGCTCCCATCTCACCTGGAGAAGAGGCCCTTTCCATATTCAGTTCACACGTCTACACCACAAGGCGTTTAGCTGAGCCCTGCGTTTGTGTGTGAACGCACAGGGCTGAGTACATGTTGATATGCGGAATGTGTGATGGTGAGTGCTATCATCAAAGTGGGGAGAGGGAGCTGTCATGGGCCATTCAGCCCCCTCCCTATTGACCCCCCATTATAGCTGCATTAACTGGGAGGATTAGAGAGTGAAAGGACTCGCAGCTGGAAATACACCCGTGGGGCTGTTGAAGGACTTCCCTTAATGGCAAACTCCTCGGTAGCAATAGCTTTTGGCCTCCAGAATGTTGAAACTTTCTAATATAAATAATGAGGAGCATCTTTGAAAAGAAGTGCCTGGAGACGTTATTACCTGTTAAGTAAAGTATTAAGCCTGAAGGGGAGAGATGGGTCCGTAGCAGACCAGAGGTCAGGGAAATAAAGTTAGCATTGCATGTTTCTGAAAACCACGGCTACATTTTTGCATTCAGTCAAAGCAAGTTAAGATATTGTGGACTAATGTCTAACTGAGTAGAGGAAGAAGTCTATTGCATATTTGTGTATGTGACTGGCTCGCTTGTTATTATGTAACATAGCGTGTCTTTTCTAACAATACATGCTCAATAGTACGTACCACCGGCTCTGACTAAAAGCTAAAACGTCGACATTCAAGTGCATGTTGTGGTCTGATTCGTAGAAGGAACAACGTCAGGGTGGCCAAAGTGCGTTGTCTTTTCACAACCCTAACACTACTGAGAAGTTACCTAAACACGGCTGCATACATGATCCACATGTAGTTGTTACTACAAGCAGATATTTGGAAGGGTTTGAAAATGAAAGTGTTAAAAATTATTTTTAACCGTCAGTTAAACAACATAAAATAAAACACAAACTGTGTTAGCCATTTTAAGATCCTAATGTACATGGGGGGAAAAGCACATGAAAAAGAACTAAGATATATATATATATATATATATATATATATATATATATATATATATATATATATAGATATAGATATAGATATAGATATAAAATATAATATATATGTATATATATAATAATTATATATATGTATGTATATAATATACATGTTTTCTTCAGGAAATTGTTTTGTTCAGGAAAAACATCCCTCCTTTAATGGCATTTGAAGGGTAAATTAAATTGCAGCTAAATAGACAATGTTACGCTCCAAAATGGACTAGTGGGTATTTACATGCATAATATATTAAATAACAGAATGTTAGAGTAGCTGGTTTGAACCGCAGGTCTTATTTCAGAGAACTATAAAAAAAAAAAAACTAAAATATTTACTTTGAGACGAAGGTGCAAAACGCTGACTCATCTCGTGGTTCTAGGACTGATTCCTGGAGCACCAACTAAAACAACTCTACATATATTTTATGGTAAGCTAGTTGAAATAATGAGAAACAAAGACAGAACTTTGAATTTTTGGACATGTGGTTATCTCGCTGGACAGATCATCTGTACTGCTGCAGCATATTATTCCCCAGTTAGCAGGTTAAACTAGTAAAATGTACATTTTTACACAATAGCTGTTGCTTTCCTTGCCTATAGGTGGCGCCACAGGTTTGATAGGAACCTGTTTTCAATCTGTTGAAGTCCCATGACACGTGTCTTCGATGCTCTTTTACAGTTACACGAACATTTTATGGTCTTTCCTGTCTGCTTTCATCAAATTTACGACTGAAAAGAGTCAGTCAGACAGAATGGTGAAAAAACAGAAAGACTGATGGACAATAGGAGAGATAAAGACTGGGCAAACAATCAAGAGCCACAAAGTGCTATATATATATACAGAAACACGGTTAGGAGTATAAAGGCGATTAAGACAAAAAAGGATGGATGACAATAATTACAAAAAGGTAGAAAAAGAAGAGGGCAAAAACTACGGGAATGAACGAAATGCAAAGAGATGAATACGTGAAGGGTAAAGAAAAGAGAGACTCAGCAGTGATGGAATGAGAGACAGAAGAGGTGGGTCAAATGAGGCAGACAGAGAGACTAGCGAAGGCAAGAGAAAGGACGGAGACAAAGACAGACGGAGCTGAAGAATGAGAGGCAGAGACAGAGCAACGGTACCAGTGACAATGTCTGCACCACTCCTCCTCCTCCCATCCTGAAACCCCCCCGACCCTCCTCCCTCCATTTTGTCGTCCTCCTCTTTGTGATGCTGTTCCAACACCTCGGGGCTCCAGCCTCACATCCACCATCCTGATGCTCCTCTGCTCGTGCAGCAGCAGCAGCAGCAGCGTAATCAGCCAACAAGAACAAATAGAATCAAGCCAAAATAAAGAGAAACCAAAACTAAGACGCCCGTGGTGGAGCTTTGTCCCGTGTGGCTGAACGAGCCTCAAACAGCTCAGAGAAGCAGCTGTTTCTTCAGCAGAAACTTGCATGTTACCATAACTTTGGTTTGAAGCTGCAGTTTGGGGGATTTTTATTCCTCAGTCTTTGCTGTTTAATTAATCTGGAATGCTTTTTAATGACAGAAAGACCAGTGCATCTATGGTTGGTTATCATGGTTGGGTCACCAGGTTTAGCTGGATCCAAGCATCCAATAATCCGCCTTGGGTGGAATCTTGGATTTAAGCGCGGGGGATGTGTTTGATAATATTTAGTTGATATAACGCGTCATCCGAACGACAGAAGATTTACATACGCACATTCGGAGGTTTGGTGGAAAGAGAAAGGTGACTTAATAATTGTTGGGGGAAGCGTCACACCTACTTTCTCGCTTCTGCACACCTGTCTAATCATGGAATGTGTCTGAAAATCACACAAATGGTCGAGGGTCTAACCTCAGAGGGGTGCGAGGGGTTTAACATGTGCAACTTAGAGCAACAATATCCTTCTGTATTCCCAGGAAAAATTGACACGCAATAAAAAAGTCTTTCCCCTTTTGCCCTGTTTTATTAAAATAGCCAGCAAGCCAGTCAGTCAGTGGATGAACCGGTAAACATTGTAGGCAGCCAGTGAGCCGTCCAGTCACTCAGTCAGTTGTGGCAACAGCGTAGTGAGATTATCCACAGCATGTGATGTATGTGTTTACATCTCTACCGTTCTCCTTGTCTGGCTGTGTTTTTCCCTCCCTCACTCCCCCCTGGGTCTCCCCTGTGGGATTGTTTCTCTCCCAGAGTGCCGCGCTGTCTGCATCTCTCTGCCGTCTGCAGTGTGACTCACTCCCTCACCTTCTCGGGTGTGTGACGGTTCACTAAACGTCTACTGATTCATTCATTAAATTCCACAAAGGTGTTACAACCAAGCAGCAGCGTTTGGAGGGGCAAGTCATAAATGTCCCCAAATCCCTACGAAAAGCCTAAAAACAGCAATGCATTGGTCCAAATCCGTTGCATCGTCTGTGTTTCAAAGGCTGATACGGCCTGTTGCTCTGTGCCATAGAGCGCCATTAAAAACACAATGAGCCACTCTGTTGCACCAGGGGACATGTCATTATAAATGTGAAATGTTTTTGAGGCATTTCTAAAGATTTATAACTTTAGTAGGAACCAAACCTTTAGTAGTCGGCCCCCAACCATCGTTTTCTTTTTTTATTTGACTTTTATTCCTGTAAAAAATGACACATTGCTATGCGCAGCGACTACTACCACCCCTCCCCACCTTTTACATTAAACCGCTCAGTGAGGCAAAAAAAGGTTGGAGACCGTTGCTTTAGAGGGTCTTTGCCAAATTTAGGAAATCAAGCCTGATGATGTGATGAACTTAAAAGATATGGGTGTTTTGTGGAGGTATACCAAGGATGAAGAGTCTAAAAAAAAGTTCCAGGCTTTCAGTTACATTCCAATATTAGTCCAATATTAGTCCATCCGTGGTTTTGAAGAAGCAGTGGATGAAAGTTTGACCTTAAGCTCTGAGCGGAATACATGAGGCCTTGCAAAAACCTCTTAGGACGTGTCATTTAGAAAGTAAAAGCTTAGTTGCCCGTAAAGCGGATGACGCAGGGTATGCATTTTGCGAGTTTGATTGAGTAGGAAACACCATAATTACATTGCATTTCCTTCGGAGATTCTCTATTTTGTTACACTTGAATCCCCATTAAATGCACAGTCTAGACTGCACTAATTGAGTGTCTATGGTGTTGATTCAGGCGATTAACCATCAGTGCTCCTTCCTCTCTCTACCCCTCCTCTCTTCCCTCTTTTCTCCGCAGGACTCTGGAGGACTAGTAGGATGCTGAGTATCTTTCCTCCTCATCACTGTTCTCCACCGTGCTCTCCATGACCTGAGAGCGCCACCGCAGCGGGAGGAACGAAAAAGCAGAGAAAGACAGGCAGACGAGGGCAGAAGGCCAGGGAAGGAAGGAAGGAAGGAAGGAAGGAAGGAAGGGACACACTATTTGATTTTGTTGCCAGTAGACTTTTCCTTCTCCGAAATGGCGGCGACAGAGGCCAGCGCGGCGCCGGTGGTCCAGGAAGACGGGAAAACCCCAGAGAGCAACCAGCAAGCAGCCGAGGGCGAGCGGCAGGCTGAAGATGCCAACGCAAAGTCAGAGATTGTCAACAGTGAAGTGGTCGACAAAGACGGCACCGCTGTTCCCAGCGAAGTTGTCGATAACAAAGAGACTGTGAATAACGACACAGCGGCGGTGACAGGAGCCGAGGAGGGCGAGGCGGCAGCAGCCGCCGGCGAGGAAGCTTCTCCTCAGAATGTGGAAAACGCCTCCTCTACTGAGCCCAAGACCTCGTTCTTGGACTCCTTCCTCAACAAGAGCGGCCTGGGAAAGGTGATGGGAGGACGGAAGAAGAAAGACCACAGCACAGCTGCTGGAGGAGGAGCAGGAGGAGGAGGAGGAGAGGAGAATGCCACCGAAGCGGGGGAGAAGGAGGGGGAGAAAAGAGGTGAGGACGGCGCTGCAGCTGAGGGCGGAGCAGAGGGAGGGGCAGAAGGAGACGCAGCCGTAGAGAAAGCTCCGGATAACGGAGAGAAGGAGGATGAGAAGAAAGCCGAGAAGGGCAAACCGACAGAGGCCAAGTCCACGGTCCGGGACTTCATCCGGAAGCCGGTGGCGAGGATCTTCTCCCATCGCAGCACCGAGAAGAAGGACGGCGCAGAACCCCAGAAACCCATCAAGGTCCGATCCAAGTCCCTGGACCGGCTGGAAGATCCTGAAGCACTCAACGCAGACCCCGCCGTCGAGGAGGGAGCAGCAGAAGCAGGTGCAGAAGGAGGCGCAGAAGGAGGTGCAGAGGGAGAACAGAAAGCGTCGTCCTCCTCGGCAGCCACCAAGCACATGAAACGCTGGCACTCCTTCAAGAAGCTCATGGCTCAGAAGGCTCACAAGAAGAGCGGAGGAGGCATAGAGGACGTTAAGGAGGATGCAGCTGAGGGAGGAGAGGGAGGCGGAGACTCCTCCACGCTGGACTCCAAGGAGTCGGGACAAAAGAGGTGGAAGCTGAAACGCTCCTGGACTTTCCAGGGCCTGAAGAGGGACACGTCCATGGTCGGCATCAGCGGGAAGGCCAAGGGTTCCGACAAAGACTCTGCTGACAACGCAAAGCCAGAGGAGGCGGCGGAAGGAGAAGAAGCGGGAGAGGAGGCCAACGCGGAGGGAGGAGCAGAGGAGGTTAAGACGGGGGAAGGGGAGGAAAAGGCAGAGGGAGGAGAGGAGGAAAAGGCAGCGGCAGGAGGTGTGACGGTGACGCAACACGCCAATGAGATCTGGACCTCCTTTAAGAAGCGCGTCATCCCCAAGTCCAAGCGCGCTAACACCGAGTGTGCTCCCACTGCAGAGGAGGAGGCGACTGCGGCTGCCGCCACAGGTTAGATGACACGAACCCCAGCTTCTGCTTGGTGTCACGTTTCAGACAGCTGTGCTGTGCGCTGATTGGCCAAAGAAATGATTCCCCTCCAAACTTCTCAGAGTTCAATAGAACTGTTTGAGGGCCAAATGGTTTAAATCATCCAATATTTCTCAAATAAATAAAAGTCCAGTGAAGCTAAAGGGTCTCATGACAACCTTGCAGATTTCCCTGGTGACCTTTTTAGAGACAGCCACACACAAAGTTTGAGTACAACTTCATCACCAACCCAAACACACACACACACACACACACACACACACACACACACACACACAAAGGTTATAAATATATAAAATATGAAATACAATTAGGACAAATGCAAATGCTGTTGTAAAAACTATTATATGGCTGCACCTTAGAAATAAAAATGAAAGAAAAAGAAATGAAGTGGAACCTGCGTAACATGTAACGTGCACTGTGTTCTACGCACGCACCTAAAAAGAGAGAGAGAAAAGAGGTATATAGACTTGCAATGTGCCAAGATGGACTGATATATGACTGGTGCAAAGTGTAAATCAGATGATAGTCTGTTCCAGCTGTAACAGGGGATGTGACCACCACAACAACAGCACCAAAAGGTAGAAGTAGGATGTAATCTGTCCCTGGGCTTTATGACCCAGTGTGAGGAGTCTCTTAAAACACTGCCCACTAGAATGACTAAACGCCCCGCCCTGATTATAGGAACATAATCATGTGAACAACCAAATTTAAAAAATAGTATAATCATGTTGTTTAATGTGGGGAAATATGTTGTTTGCACTTAAATGTATTTTAAAGTTTTTTTGCTTCAGTAAAAATAAATTATGAAATTAAACTGCAGTGAGGCCATATGTACGTATTTAAATGGAGAAACTAATAATTTATTTTATTTTATTTTATTTATTATAATATCATTATTTCAAAACAAAGAATTTTGGCCAAGCAGCCTTCAATGTTCCCGCATCACCAAAGGGGGGCTCGACAGAAGACGTTAGGGAACCACTGCCATAAAGAATGTGAGGCAGAAAATGGACAAATGAGGTGCTTCAAAGTTGATCAAATCTCAGAGTTGGTGAATTGCGATCTCCTTTCTGATTTCCTCCTTAATTTTTATGATATATATTTTTTTCTTTTAAATACATTTTTCCTGATGGGGAAGTGGCTAGATTGAGACATAAAGGGAGCTAAACGTAGAATACATTCGTACTCATCAGTTAATCTTCATCCATGCCAATTTAATAAGCACATGACAGGTGTCCCTATATCTAGATTTATTTCTTTCCCTCCTAGTGGCCAAGAGTTAATTAAAGCAGTCCTAAATGTAGTTACCAATATGCTAATCATTACGCTTCCTAGAAACCATAAACTCACTTAACCTTTGTGATTGATCATTCAGCAATATATTTCCGAGGTGATCAATGCAAATCTCATTAGTTGTTAGCAAGCTTGGACCTGAACTCTCTTCTTCCCTGCAGGTGAGGATGGAGCAGCAGAAGAAGGCAAGTCAGCCAAAGCCAAGCGCTCACATTTCGGCCGTGCAGTTTCCCTGAAGAACTTCATCCTGCGAAAGGGCAAGTCCACGAGTGTGGACATGGGTGAGGGCGCCAAGGAGGACGAGGAGGGAGAGGCCGCAGAAGGAGGGGAGGCAGCTGAGGCGGCGGAGGAAGGAGCTGCTGATGGGGAGGTTGACCCAGCGGCAAAGGAGACCAATGACAACGATGCAGGGGAGGAGAAGACGCCAGCAGCGGAGGCCGAAGGGGAGGCGCCTCAGGAGGCGGAGAAGCTGCCAGCTGACGCCCCAGTGACCAACGGCGAGAACGGCTGCGAGAACGGCACAGGGGAGGAAAGCGCCGAACACAATCACCAGGAGGACGAGACGAAGACGGTGGGCAGCCCGGTGAAGAAGAGCAAAGAGGCAGAAGCAGCGAAAGAGGAGACCAACGCCAAGATCATCAACGCCGCAGCCGTGAACAGCGGTGAGTTAGAGCACGCCGAGCGGGACGCCGATGAGACACAGAACAGCAGCAGCCGCAAAGAAGGAGATGCTAACAACAGACAACAACCACAAGCAGCCGCACTAACAAACGGTACCAGTAAACAAAGCCGAGGCAGCCGTCAAGAGCCTGAGCTAGCACTAGCCGTTAGCAGGGAGGAGGAGCACCAGGGAGAAGGGAGGGAGGCGCAGTCCCCAAAAGACGGAGGTTTCCTCGATAGCGCAGATTCATGTGACCGGGGAGAGAGGCAGGGGGAGGAAGATGAGGAGATGAGGAAGAGGGATCTTCGAGAGGCAGCGGTGGCCATCGTTCAGAACGTGATGTCAGCCGCAGCCGACCAGTTAGAGAGGGAGCTGGGCATGGACAACGGCCTCAATGGGTGCTGCGACGCCGACAGCAATCACACATAGTCACGGCAACACACACTTATGCACACGTTGTCTCACGTACGTGGAAGCACACTGTTCATGTCAATACTTACAATTCAAATTGTGCCAAATGTAAAGTCACTCACGTTAGCATAGGCTAGTACGCACACGCACTTACGTGTTATAGAGAAACACACGCATACACTTGTTCCTCAAATATCGTCTCTCTGTGGTTAAATAAAAGAGCAGGGAATGATGTGTAAGCCCAGCATGCTGGCCCTGTCCAAAGTAAAATACAAATACATATGCCAACATCTCTTAAGCTCACTTAACAATTGCTAAAACGTCCACATGGGCTAAGAACTTTTCAACCGCCGGTCGAGAGCCTGTATTCTGCTATGTTGTCATTTCAATATGTGATTATCAGATATAAAAAGTAAAGTTAGGCTTTTCTGTCGAATCATACAAAAACAAAAATACATCGACTGCACGGTGGTGCTGTGAACAAGAGGGAGGTTATTTAGTTATACATAACTAATAAAAAAGCGTAGAGAATGATTTTACATTCAGGCATCAGTAAATACTATGAAGGAAGGTTGCTCAGTGTGTTTACCCCTCTGACCAGATGTACTTTCCCTGATATTGTCAGTTCTTAAGCCTGTTACTCAAAGGAAACCTTTTGGTCCTTGGTGCAAGGACTAAACCTGCAAGTTGTTGGTGGAAACGTGCCATAGTGAGCTTTATAGATGTTGGTGGGTGTATTATTTTAAAATGTGGAGGGCCAGGCCGGCTGATTCCCTGTGCGTCTCGTTGTTGTGCTAAGTTAGGCTAACCAAGACCTTCAGTTCCAACCGGTATTTTCTGAAATAATGAACTGTATTTTAGCCACACAGGAAGTAAATCCTCTATAGGTGCAGAGCAACATATCTTGGAGGATTGCATTATGCAACAATGCAGCAGTTCATCCCAAAATTTGTTTTAATCAAATTGTATGTGATCGTCTTTGTTCACCCGTAAATTTCCAGCGTGTGTTTGATAGATGAGGGAAAGAGATTTGGTAAAGACAGAGAAGCATCCCTTTTACTCTATCGACTACTCATTTCTTTATATATTATGTCAAATTCAGCCAAACAACAATTTCAGTTTGATTCTCCCCTTGAATGTGGCGCAGCTAAGATCTAGAACTATTAATTAGATTTACAATACCAGGATGGAGTACCAGAAAAACCTCACTTTTTACCGCTCGACATACTCCCACCTGGGAGCAAGGGGGGGAAGTGCATGTGAACCAGAAGGTGCTCTGTTCCCCCTCCATTATTTATCAGTCCCTGCCTCCCTGTCCATTCAAGTGCAGTGTGAGGCTGTGCGTCCAGCCGCCCCCTCGCTTTGATCTCCTGCCGCCCACAGATGTCTGTGGCGTCTCTCTGAAGACTCGACTCCATCCACCACGTAGCGCTTGGCTCTTAGCTCTTGACGAAATTGGGTGATTTGTGATATGGTCTGTTTGAGTTTGGTTAGCCTGGTCCCACCACTTGTCAAAAAGCCGTTTGCTTGCAACAGCAACGCCATACTTGCTTTCAGCGTGTCACGTGCACCGAATGCAACGCATCCATGTAACTACACGTCAGTAGGCGGCTTCTGACAGAAGGGTCAAATAAACGTAGGACTTTACAGCCAGACACTGATGTAAGACCAGAGACGTTAGTGTTTGTTATGGTTATGGACGGGTGGAAGAACATGCATTCTAAGGACACGAGCTGTTCTTTTGTCTTCCGACGAGACCAGGTTGATTTCAGATATATATTTTTTAAATCTAATGTTACTGACGTAAATGGTAACTGATGCTTTCCCATCTTGTTGGCTGCTCAATTTGGGAAGAGTTTCACATGATCAAGTGTCATCAGGCTACTTAATGGTTGCTAAATGGTTAGTTGTTTGGGGGTAAAAAATAAAGTGTGAATAGAATTTAATATTAGTCAATTACTCAATTAAATGTTTTTCTGCCACATTTCTGTATTGGATTCTGAAATTAACTAATTTAAAAGTATATGTTACCTCAAACTACTTTCTTTACATGTGTATGTTTACATTAGTCACTGTTCTTCCACAGTATGGCAGAAAATATTGCTCATTGGCCCATGCACCATTCATTTCGGATGAAAATGATTTAACAATGAAACATGACATCAATTTTTTTATATTTGCATGTATATATATTTTCCTCTTTAAGTCAAATGTCCAAACGGAACTATTGCTCACCCATCTCAGTTACTGTATGAGAACGGAATGGGTGCGTCTTCTTTCAAGCCGTCTTCCATGCCAACGCTGAATGAACACCCAAATAATGCTTTACAGCAATAATTAGCTACTTGCTTACAATTTTACCTCAAATGTTAAAAATGACCACGTGATAAACAGCTTACTTGTTATGCAGGAAAGACTGGATAAGTGCTATTAGTCCCAAACAGGGTGACACTTAATGAAATAAAATAAATGATGCAAACCATAGTAACTCACATTGAACTGAAAGTTCTAAATTCCTATAAAAAAAGACCGACAGAAAACAAAATCCTTGTCCTTCACCTCATTGGTTTGTATGCATATTTGGTTAACATATTGTGGGAATTCCGTGGTTTCCTTTGAGCAGTGGCAGGAGTGATGTTAAAAAATATATCAGACAATGCTAAGACATTTTAGTAGTATACCTACCACTGTTCTCTAGAAATAAAATAGTGGAAGCAAAAAGCTGGTTTAGCAGACACCAATAGAGTTGAGTTCAATCACCGGATTAATGGGCCAAATCAAAGTGTCGCGGAGCCTCTTCAACAAGCCAGATTAACTAGCTCCTTCACCCCCTCCCCCCCTTTCCCTCTGGGAAAAAGCAACAGAAACACAGAAATATACGCAGATAAACGGTCAGGTTATTTGATTGCAGAGAAAACCTCATGCTCATAAGTCAGTAAGGGAAATGAGAGGCCGTGTGTCTTCCTGCTGGCTACCATGATGACGATGATCCTTCGTTATGACTATTTGTTGTTGTTGTTTGCGTTGTTTTCGTCCTTAACAGAAAATAACTTAAACTAACCCATCAGCAGGCCGACATCTGTACTAAATCACTAAACGCACACACAACATATAACCCTTTTTTATATGACTGTTTATTATTATTATCCTTTTTTCAAGACCTATTTTTTAATACATTTTTCAATCTCTTCTGTTATCATTTACCAGACCAAAAGGCGGGAAACGTGTGAGGCCAAACAAAGAGGATTAGAACTGCCCGGGATTCGCTGAGCAAGGAGCTCTGAGCCCCCCACCCTCATCCCTCAACTCCTCCTCCTTCCCTCCCCTCCTCCTCCTCTCCCTCTTCATCCCTCTTTCTTCCTACCAAATAAACGGAGTAATCACGTGTCACCAGAACACCACGGTGAGAGAGAGATTGAGAAAAGATGAAAGATGCAATTCATGTAGATGACGAGTGAAAATAATAATTACTCAGAGAGCAATAATTCAAGCCCTTCTTTTTATCCCTCCATTCATCCTTTGATCCATCCCCTCCGTCCGATACTTGGCCACCTGCATACATACAAACGTGTACATTCTGTGTTTTTATTCTTTTCTTTTCTTTTTTGTGAGATTTTATATTGTCTACGAGAGAAAAGAACAAAGCAGAAATGTAAAAAAAGAAAAAGAAATTGAGACATCTACCCCTCTCCCCCCCCACCCTCACTGCCCTATTTTCCGACTGCAAGCTACTTAGCTCTGCTCTCTGTCTCTACCAACTCCTGATTGGTGGATTTAATGAAAAAAAAAGAAGACTGTTAGTTTTGTATTGACGGCCATTTTGGTTTGTAGTCCCCGTCCAAACTCCCCTTTCCCCCCCACCTCCATATGCCCCACTAGTTGTTTGACAGTACAGCAGAACCATGTTGCTACGGTATATAAACTGCCCTGAGGACTGCCGCTTCCCAACCAACACTGAAATGTCTTCAGCTCTGTGTGTTCAATGTTTTTAGACTGTTAAATTGTGTAAATGAATTAAAAAAAGAAAAAAAAGGCATCATCAAATCTTCAAGTAAAAATGTTTTTTTCCTGTTTTGTTTGAATTCTCTTTATTCTCTTTTTTATTTTTTTCAAAAACACTCACTGTTATTGAAGTCCGGCAATATGCTGTAATTAAAAAAGATAATAATAATGATGATGTTTTGTTGGTCAAAGTTTTCACATGTCCGCTAGCAAATTGTCAAGAAAAAAGAAAGTACAATAAAGATTAAAATCTAACAACTAAACTGCAAGTCATTGTGGTTTTCTTTTTTTATCCGCATAATTGAAGTGTGCCGACGGCTTGGTTGGAGGGATGTTCGTTAATCATCGTATCGATAATTTCATCCTTTAACGTAATGGGCGTAATGATGCAGGATTTCCTTGTATTAAAGTCGATCATCTGGCAGCAGGCTGCTGGTGTCTCGTAGACAGGCGTCCATATGCCAGCACGCCACTGTGTTTTCTCACATTCAGGAAAAATCTGCCTTTTAATGACACACATTTTAAAAGGTTTAATGGTTAATTACTATGGGGATTTAAGTAGATGATAAAGAACCTGCAGCTAAGGTCAGAAAGTATTCTCTGTCTGGCAGAATGCATGTAGGCAGCCTTGAAGACATCCTTTGTGCACTGGGGCTGTTCATCATGGCGGATCCAGGCTCTCGCACACATGGAGTTTGACTCTGGTTCATCCTTTACTCTCAAGGATAAACAAGAACAAGATAAAACAAGGACAACCACAAAAAGAAAAACAGGTTTAGGTATAAACATTTAACAGCTGTACAATATAGATATAAATATATCTATTAACATACAACAACAACAACAGGGAAATTAAGGTAAAGTGCACATGCTGAGCGAGATAAAAAATGCTATTTAGGATGTTAAAGGAGTTGATAAGCAAGACTTAATCGTTTGTTGCGGAATCTGCACAGCACAGTCATGAACTAATTGATTTCTAACCCAGGCCCAAAGCAAAGGGGAAAATGTCTCAAAAGTGAAACCTATTTGATTTGTAGACATGCACCACAATTTTCCATTTCCTTGCTCAGCACAAGAACGTTGCCGATGGCTCAAAGAAATGTGACAACACGTGATTTGGTCCAATAACGTGAGCATTATTTCATCCTGCGACGGATAACAGCGGTGCAGGGAGCCAGGCTGAAAGTGGTGAAATCCAGATAGGACTTTCACTCAGAAGTCATTTGTTTCATATCTGAAAACTTCCAAATGGTTTGAAGATCGATCCGCTGCATATTCCATTTGTATAGTACACAACTTCTTTTTGTTTTATCTGTTATTGGTATTTGACAATTTACAAATCCCAGATTTGCCTCGTAGGACTTTACAATCGGTAGAAACCCCAAAGAACAAACCTTAAGGAAAGAATCGTAGGGAGAGCAACAGATGAGCTGGAATGGATTTTTAATAACAATAATAATTCATGTTAGTAAATGTTTAATAATAAAGATAACAGCAGCATTGGCTATGATGATAATAAAAACAGGAACAGCTGTTTGGTTATTGCTTACCTGACTGGGACGGGGATCCTTTTTAGAGAATTCTTGAGTCTGGCTCTGCCCTCAAAGACCTTTTTTCCGTTGGACCGGCCTGCTCTCCCTGGGCGGAAGGTTCCTTTGTGTCACTGACCCGACACAGGGGCTTTGACTTGAGACGAGAAATCAAAGGGACTCTGGGGAAAAAACCAAGCTGGATGGAGAAGAGATAAAATCTCTGCATCATAGGTCCAACAGCAGAGAAAAGGTGAGCTTAGATGCTGACGGCTCGGGCTCCAAATCGACTTTCGCAGACGTAAGGTACCACAAGTAACTCCACATTCACGGAGTGCAGTGCTCTTTTGGGGTAATAGAGTAATCTGAGCTCTATAAGACATTGCAAAGGCATAGCAATTTGGGCTTTGTAGGTGAGGAGAACCTTAAATTCTACTCCTGATTTAACAGTGAGCCGGTGCAGAGAACTTTGGGACTAACATTGGCGTGCTGACAGGGGCCTGGGAGAGTCTGGTTTAACACGTTCAGTCTAAAAACAAGGACCAGGTTCATGTGGGAACATTTTTTAATTTGAAATGTCTTTGTTTAATTGCAACACATGTAAAGGTAAATGTAAATCATGTTCTTCATAATCTTTATTTTAAACTCAGATTGTGTCATATGATTGGTGTTTATATTAAAAGGTTATTGAAGGGTTCAATTTAGAATTTGGACATTATCTCTATATACTGTAAATTCTGTAGATTTAATTCACACGTCCAGCCGTCTGTGCAGCGCGTGAAGACCATAATTCCCTACTGTCGGTTGAAATAGGCAGCATACTGTCTTGCTGTCAGGCCAAATCTCTGGGATTATGTCATTACAGCCGTAAAGCCAGAGTACAGTAGCGGTACACAACCACACACACACACACACACACTCACACAGGAAAACGGATGCTCTGTCGAATAAAAACGGACAAAGTGGGGTGATGACAACCCAGTGTGGGAGGGTGAATGAACATTAGGGAAATCCAGACTCACACAGAGATTCCTCACAGACGTGAAAGCAGCTTTGAGTGGCAGACGGAGAACCTGTCGGGGCTTCTGAATACGTCTTAGCAGTCACACACGTTTTTAGACACACAGAAATACACACACAAACACACATGGACAATGGCAGAACAGATGGATCACATGTCAGGATTATAACAAGACACCAGCTGCTAAAGATATACACCCGCAGTATTTGTGCTTGGCTGACACCGCTCATCTGTATGCTTCCATTGAATGACATCATCAGATATAAATATGTGGAGTGATTAGTAAAGTAGTGGCGCTGCTATTATTAGAGCATGTTGGAGTCTGCAGGACGGGTTCGCGCTCTAGTTTAAGGACCTCTCAGGCACAGAAATGAGTTAAGAGTTCAGCAGAGCGCAGCGGTCGTTACAGAGGAAAACAGAAAAGATGATGCAGATTCTCTCCGGGCAGCTTTCAATCCACACACTGTTTGGGCTGCAGCCCAAATAGGACCCCAATATGCAGACCGGGAGGAGTGAACCGCTGCGGGACACAGCCTAAGGAGGCGACAGGAAGCCGGTTTACCACCTGACAGAGTCGGGTCACATGGGCCATGGGCTCACAGGGCCTTCATGTCATTATCCCCATCAACCAGATTGTTCCCGATGACTTCATGCCCTTGGGTTTGGTTTTAAGTTGTGGTTTTCTTTTTAAAACATCTTCGAGCCCCCCGCACACTGACCCGTGTCCATCTTTCTCTTTGGAATTTTCTGTTGGGAAAATATAGCATAAGACATACCTTCTTTAAGAAATGCTGCAACACAAATGGATTCCACTGCAAGGCTACAAATCTTTTTTTGTTTAATGAAAAAAATGAATTTTCTTTCCAAATGATCATTGATTTTTGCTTTATTTACAACTCCAACAGTTCAGTACACAACATGATCACAATATGTTGGAACAACAAACCGATGTTGCTGTGTGACATGAAAACCCAGACACATCAACCAAAAAAAACACACAATCTCTTTTAGATTGAACATAATCACAAAGTCTTTTAAGTAAGTGCAACTGGTTGAAGACTAGAAGCTCAACACTTTAGTGGGAACAGATGTTTCATTCTTAAAACCAAGACTCTTCTTTCCAACAAATACTGTAAGATGTCACACTGTGACAGATATTTTGGTGTAATGACTTTTGAACGTGGGGAACAAATACAATTCTTATATCCTCATACTTTGTATGAAATAATGTATTCCTCATACATTATTTTGATTTAATACAGAGAAACATATTTCTGTTATAATGGCCCCTAACTAGTAAAAATCCCTAGTTGTCAAATATTTCTTAATCTACCTCCAAATGCAGCTGTAAGAAAATATGAATATGGGATCACATATTTAATACCCCAGTCAGGATTGTGAGAACAAAAACATAACTATCAATTAGACTAACCTGGAAGAAATGTGACATTCGGGATAACAGCCAGCAGAGCGGCGCCTCTGAGGGCCAAGAAGGCAGGTGGACCGAATGATGCATTCAGACCAGAGTACGCATAAACGCACACGTATCTGCTTTTACATGGGTGAATAGAGTTGTGTTGCTGTGTGCTGTGGGTCAGATGCTAGCCGCTCTGCGAAGCTCCAACCAGCAGTGCTTTAAATTGAATGATGAACACGTCTTCCAGTGCAATCACGCCAACATCTACTTCTTACCCAACGCCACAACTATTTCACAAAGAAGTGTAACCGTGCAGCGTTAGCATAGCTAGAAGCACAGCGGCGTGCTTTGGATGACGCGCCACCTGAGGCTGCACAGAGCGCTGTGGCACGTTGGACACGGCCCTTCCTCCCAGCTTTATAGTTAATGCTGAGCGTCACATGAATACATACGGATTTCCATGGCAACCCATCCAATAGTTGGTCAGACATTTCACCCAAAACCACAAATTTACAAAAGGTGGAGGGTGGCCTGTAGTTGGAGGAGATTACGTTAAAAAGTCTTAAATGGGTTGAATCCTTGATTTTCCCAACAGAACAGCCAATCAAAAGGCTTCCTTACTCAGTCCCACAGCCTGATGGGGTCAAGGGTTTAATACCATCATGGTGCCTCAAGCCCTTGTTCTCTACTGGTATCTGTGATGTGGACGAGAAGGACGTTCTGCGTGTCTCAAGGTTCTGGTAGCGGCTTTTAAAACTCTTTGGAGGAGTCACGACGACAGGGGAAACTTTCCTCATTGAATGTCATTTGAATTGATTGTGCAAATCAGTCCTCTTTTTCTTTTTCAGAAATCACTTAGGCATAGGTCACAGCAACAAACATTAAAGAAAATATAATCGTCGAACGCAGGCTGTATAGAATTATCCGAACGTAAACGGTTTTAATGGTTTAAATACAAATACACTGGAACCAAAGCTGGAAAAACAGAAATCCAAAAAAGCAGTTCAGAAAAACCCAACAGCAATGACAGACAGCTCACACACAAAATGTCAGACAATACAGGACATTAGGATTTCAACAAGCGAGAAGACAACCCACTGTGTAGCAGAGATCCTTAACAGACTGAAAAAAATGCACATACACATCTATAGAAATATAAATACGAACAGGCCACGATAATAAAAGGAATCTTTGTGCAATTGTGATGGATTCTACTGCCAGCGTATGTATAAACAAGGCTTACAAAGCTCAGAGTCACACACACAGACCCACCACTCCTTTTCTGGGATCCTCCTTCCATCCATCAGTCCGTGTATCGTTCTGCTTCCTTCTCTTTCAATCCACCGTGCACACCAACAGTAACCTGCATTATTCACCCTTCTGTTCGACAAACTCTCTCCCCCGTTCCGTCCTCATTACGCTTTTGCCTTCACTCCATTTTGGACATCTCAAAATTTGTCGTCAAGGTTTCCTGCAATAGAAAACACAACATCACTTTGAAATAACGATACGAGAGCCTTATTAGTCTCTCCTGGTGGGCCATTAATAATATTGCCCTCAGTTGTTCATAGAAAAAGCCCCACTGAAGTCGTAAACCTTTTCAGGATGATTAACCCTTTGGAATTATAATATTATGGTTCTCCGTCTGCCAGATCACAGCACAATATATAAACATTCGCTCTGCAAATGATTTCGATAAGGTTTATGGACATATTTTTAGAGATAAGACCAAAACTCTTTCCCTTACCTTCCCTAAACACCATAAAGGAAGCACTTCATAGCGTCAACGGGTTTAATGTCGCTCAGTTTAATACAGCAGCTTACATAAGAGTTTGATTCCAAGCACTTTGTTGATTGATGGACCATTTATGAAAATATATATAGAACGGTTCAGCTTGGAGATCAAAGAGTAAATAATTTGGAAAATGGTAGGAAAAAAGGGTCAAGATAAAAAAAGGATGTTGAATATATTAAAGAGATTCCGACGGATTTGTGTTTAATATCAAAAAAGGTTGCGTCTTTCTCTGCTAGATTATCATTAATGGCAGCAAACGCTCACACGGTCCGCGCCGATGGTTCCCTCTTTACATAAATTATCCGTTTTAATGTAATCATATTTAATTATGCTGTTATTCTCTCTCTCTCACACACACACACACACACACACACACACACACACACACACACACACACACACACACACACACACACACACACACACACACACACACACACACACACACACACACACACACACACACACACACACACAAAATGTGACGCAATGTGGCAACAGCTGCTTTCTGCATTGATAGTTTGCCACCCTCTGCTGCTGACACACCAGAACTACAAATGTGTTTGCATGCATCGTCTGCAGACACGTCCAAATCTTGTGAACATATATATTTTTTTTTAATGAAAAGGTGATTTACCTCATCCGAGTCCAGCAGGGGGGGCAGGGCGCTGTGGGACAAAAAGGGAAAGCAAGTTTGAATATACATTTTTACATTACAATCAGTGTCAACATGCAGAGTTCATGGTGATGAGGACTTACACATCGGCTATAGATGAAGGGACATTCTCTTCCACCCATTTCAGATCCTCATCCTGAAAAAACAACAGTCACCTGGGATTAGGTCATAAAAGGAACCCATTCAAGGTAGAACTTTTGACCTGCTGGGGTCAATCGAAATGATTTTGGTAACTCGATCATGTGGAATATTAAAGTACGGTAAGAATGAGCTGTTTAAAAGAGACTGCGGAGTGATACCTGTCGTGATCAATTTATTGACTTCGCATATATATTTAATTTCTTTGGTGCTATTCATTTTTACTAAGGCGATTGATGTGGCTGAGATTAATACGCTAAAAATATTTTAACACAGCGCAACTTCCAGTGTGCAGGAAGTAAACAAAGTTGATCCCGGGAAACGACACAGACACCAGCTGCAGAAAAATATTCAGACCACTTTCCACAATGCTAGGCTAGCTGCTAGGCTAAGCTAGCTGCTAGGCTACTTCCATCTCAACATCTACTTTCATAATTACAACGGTATTTGGCTCAAGGGTAACGCTTCCTTTACTACCATTAAATCACCTGACTACAATCGTTTTTATCAATAGTTTAACTGGATAGTTAGCTTAAAATTGTCCTGGTTAGTTAACGCTGACTGCAGCTAGTGGCAGTTTTGTTTCAGGTCAACTTTAATTACTTCCGGCAAACCTGAAGTAAACAAAGTCACATTAATCATATCGATTAACGCTTTAATATTGAAAGCGCTATTTGTTTTATTTATGATATATATTTTCACATTCCATTTTCTAACATCTAAATATTTGGAGGAATAAAATTATCTTTGTTCTTTAAAACAGTGTACATGCATTATTATGCTATTATAATATCGTCAGTATGTTGCATAAAGTGGTCTAAAAATTGCAATAATATTGTTTATCGCAACCAATCTTGGTGCAATATTTTGCGCAACAAAAATGAGTTATCGTGACAGCCCTTCCTGCAATAATACAATCATAGGGAGTCTTAAGCCTCACAAAACCTCAAACCAACTTCTTGTACCAAAGCCCAAATGATACTTCTCTAATCACAAAAAAAGGAAAAGATATTTCATTTGAAAATGGCAGCTGTTCTCACTCACCACCTTGTTGGCTTGGGCCGTGCCGTTGGTGGTCTCATTTTTCGTGCCCCTCATTTTCATCCCCTCTGGAGATGCACAGAATTAAAAACACCACGCAGATCAAGAAAAGACACATGGAGGGGGCGATATAATCAACTCACTTACAGAACTTTCCATGCTGAATATTTCATTGAAATCTAGTTAACAATGTAATTGAATTATAGCTGGTTAACTCGTAGCTGCTAAAAGAATTGACTAAGTGACATTTACATTGATGTTGAGTAATTAATCTCAACTAACTAACAAAAAAACTAAATCAACAACTAGGATGCTACTGAGGATGGAAGAGAAGTGAGACAAAAATACATAAGTGAGGGAGGGAAGATGGGTTTCTGACCGAAAGCCTCGTTCATCATGGGCTCCTTCTCCTCTTCCTCACTCTCTTCATCCAACAGAGGACTGAAGGCATACCTGACAAACACACAAAACACTAACTTAACTTCACAGTTCAGAGGAGAAGAAGTGTGAATAAAAAGGGGCTTTACCTCTGGTTATTGGCCGAGGGTCGCCAGAGGAACATGATGACCAACAGGATGATGGAGAACAGGAAGCGCCAGAAAGCGTCTTCTATCCACAGCTCTTTCCAGTCCTGTAGAGAGAGAGAGGGAGAGAGAGACATGTACTTCTCCGCTGGCCTAAATAGCTTCCTTAGAATCAAAACAAGTCTTTTTTTAGAGAGATGTAATACTTCTGTAAGGTTTTTCAATGGACTGTTACAGAACAGCAAGATGTTTAGTACCACAAAGAAACCTTTCCTTGGCAGGAAATAAAATGAGGGTAATAGATTCAGGAGGTAAGAATTGTGTACGAGGTCAGGGCGGTTCATTAGGACTTTAGGGAGAGAGGGTTTGTCCTGCTGCTCATGTACTCACAGACAAACATGTAGACGTCCTGAAGGTCTTAGTGGACCAAAGGAAGAAGATGGCCGACACTGGAAAAAACGAATACAAGCTCGAAAGACTTGAAGAGTTCATTTCAACCAACCGAGTGCTTCTTCGTACCTATGACGGCAAAGATGAGCGTGTTGGTGAAGTGTCTGTAGAGGGAGAGCTTCACAACGTTCCTCCTCAGCTTCAGCAGCTTCATCGTCTGAGCCAGACTCACAAAGATGTGCGCACACAGTGAAGGAACATCGTCCACAGGTTTCAGAAACACTTCCACTACCCTGAATGGCTGAATCCCTTAACTCTAACCCTTAAATTTGCACGAGGAATGAGATAACATAAGTCCAACCGCTATAACTAATGACTTCTATACTTTGGATAATTACTTGATACAAGTAGAGTGGCAAAAAACTAATATCTATATACCCGTATGTATATAAATATAGGCAAAGCAGAAAAAGAGACAAAGGGAAAAAGGAGAGAGGGAGAGAGGTAGAAACGGTTTTACTAAAAAGGGGACGCTCCAGTCACAGATATCCACCAGCAGAGGGAAGAGTCGAGCACAGCCAGAGGAAAAGCAACCAGGAGGACTACGTCACCTTCAGTCTACAAGGAGAGAAAAAGAACAGGAGAAGAAAAGGTGCAAATAATAGCAGAAAAGAAGAGGGAGGGTACGGAGTGCAAGACAAGAGGGAATGCTTATTTGGAGGATGAGAAGGAAGATGACGAGGTGTTGAGAAGCAAACAGAGGGAGCAGAAGGGGGGAGATGGCGTAAAGGGTGGAGAACCGGCATGCAGACACAGCACACCACCCTCAGGAAGCACACACGGTTCATTGTGTACAGCTCAAATGGCTGGCCTAGGTAGAGGGTGTGTGTGTGTGTGTGTGTGTGTGGTGGGGGGGTTATGATAGTACAGTCTGATGTTTTTGGTCCCCACCCAACCAAAACCCACAACCAAACCCAGAGACGGTCCTGGAGGCTAAATGCATTCCTACTCCGGTATGGCACAACGTGCATCTAATAGATGTAATGACTTTCTGCCTGATCTTGTTCATATAATTGAGGGCACAATGTTTTCACACCCCAGGAAGAGCTTATGGGTGTCCCTTTAAATGAATACACATTGGAGTTGTGTGCAATAGAAAAACTGAATACCAGGTTATTATGTGAACATTTGTGAACATTTCTCTGACTCTTTCAGTCTGAACTGATTTAAGTATCATATATTGTTATTTCATATTACTACGATTTAATTCCCTCTTAATAACTTGGGACAACACACATTTTATTTGAATAATTAAAAATGCCATAACTTGTGAATGAAGTGCTGTTGTGTTTGTTCACACTGTGAAAGGATATCCACCAGACAATACAGGAGTCAATGAAGGCCAGCGCTATGTCACACAGTAACGTACCACTGGAGTGGTAGCCTCGATCCTGGGGGGACAAACAGTTAGACACGGGGGGGTGGGAGGGGATTGGGTGTTTTGGGTGGGATAGGGGTAGGGGGGGGGGGGGAGACTCACTGCGTTGACTCGTAGGATCCCTTCAATGCTGGAGAAGATCAAGTAGAGCAAACCGACTCCGACGACGCGGTGGAGCAAAGCCCCCAGTCTGGGTCTGTAGAGGTGGGGAGGCGGGAGGGCGGGGGGGCGTTATGTATCCATCGCACCAAGATAACTGGTAATCAGCATTTCTTTAAATTTCTTTGACATTTCATTGACTAAAATATGATCTGAAAGTAATAGATCAGATATAGTAGAACACACATTTTAGTTATTGTCTCATTTAAAAATGAAAGCTAAAAGTATTAGAGAGAAAAGTGTATACAAAAATATCTTAATGAATTTCTCCTTTGAAAAAGGACTTACTTGACGATGCCGTATCCCAGACTGGCGATGATAACCAGAATCCTGGCCAGAGTCCTCTTCACCGCAGAGAGCGCCTCAGCAAACACTGCAGCCCCCTGGACTGCAGGAGGACACCCCGTCAGCCTGACCCCCCCCCATCCAGTCACAAACAACCCTGTGTCCCCCGTCTCTACTCACCCGACAGGCCCGTCGTACCGGATGCTCTGGAACTCGGCGTAGTAGACGGACTTCTCCAACATGCCCAGGAAGATGACTCCCCCGATCCAGAACTGGATCCTCAGCAGATCCCTCCAGTGGCGAGCCAGCAGAGCCAACCACAGCACGGCCAGCAGCACGTACACGATGCACATGACCATGTAGAACTGGAGACAAGGCACAGCAGCTACATCATACCCGACCCACCACTGCAGTGGTATCCCGTACGGGCGGGGTTTTTTTTTTTTTTTTTTGTCTGCGTGTGTCTCCTTACCGTCATCAAAGGCCACTCAGCGGCTGATAAGTACTCATAAGGACCCGTCATGCGTATCCGCACTGCAAACACAAACAGAGGCCATCAGATCAACGGCGCTTCTGCATTCAGACTTCGGACATGGTGACATCCGAGAGGAACAAACTGCCTCATACAGAGCTCACTCCCAATGGTCCACTATCTAAATAATACATATTTGAATTTGGTCCGTTTCCTCGAGGTACCGTCTTCCCTTTTCGGCATTGCTCTACTGTGCAACCTTAAAACATGAGTCAACTGCAAAGCGCACAAAATAGTAAGCAGTATTCAGCAGAATTCAATTTGCAAACAGGTCGCTCTTCAAGCTATATGTCTGTCCAATTTAACCAGTAACAGTAAGTGTGCATTGAGATGAGATTGCGATGAGCTATCATTTTAAATGTCAGAATCCAGTCCCTGGGGGGAAACAGCAACATTACTAAAAACCTGAAGGATGATTGTACAAACAAATCTATCATCTGGTCTCAGGGACTATTTCCAAACGGCATCAGCAGCTTTCTAAATTATAGTGACACGAAAACTCTAATGTTATGGTTAACAGGCGCTACGTTACTGTGTTGCTGGGATTGGTGCATGTGTGTGTGTGTGTGTGTGTGTGACTGACATTGTAGAGTCCAGGGTGTGGGGTTAACAGCTTCGTGGGCTTTGCTCTTTTCTTTGGTTTCTTTGATCTCCTTGATGCTCAGAATGAACATGTAGGGTCCGTCCTCCCAGGTCTTTGCCACCACGTCCCAGGAAGAAGCAATCTGAGGCATCTGAGCAAGACAGTCAGTCCATCAATAACTATCCGGCACAGTGCGCTACTGCTTATGCAGCATGGGCACATTTACCACATCTGTAAAAAGATCCAGGACATACACAGCACAGGGTGAACTAATGAGTTCTTGAGTTTATGGACGTGAGCAAGTGGCAGTCTGAGGAGGGTTCCAGATACCGTCAAAGTAAAGGATTAGGAACAATCTGCAGGACACATTCGGCTTTTTAGACTCAATTAAACAAGGGCAAATAAGAGAGCGCGAGAGAGACAGAGAGAGAGACCTCTCCTAACTGCACTGCACAGACCTGCATGCCTTTGCCTCCTTTGCTGGAATCCCCTTGTTTCTTCACGGCTGCAGCCTGAGACAGAGAGCGACAGCATTCAGTGAGTCAAATCTCCCTCAATATATGAAGAACATCATTGCTCCATTGGAGTGTTTCCAAGACAACCATGCAGGGTGTTCACCTGTAGGACAAGTCCAATAAGAACACACAGCATTCATTCATTCATTCAAATTGCCTTTTGTTCAAAACAGAACTCTAGATCTGTTGATTAAAAGTGCATTATGAATAAAATGTATCATTAAATGTAAAAAATATGGCACATGAGACACACGGCAACATGTTGTACTGCAGGTTGCCAGTGCCTCTGTGTAATCCAGTGAATGTTCTCAGTTAGATCCCATGATGCACGTTCTCTTCTAGCTGTGCTCTCCTGAATCTCAGCTGCTTTTTCATTTTCCTGCTCTGCTCTTCAAACTGCAGAACTCTGTAAATCCCTGTTTACTGGAGCTTTGGCGTTGGTTCGGCTCCACGTTGGGTATTCTTCTCATTTTAACAGCCTGGTAACCTGAGCATGACCTCATCAGGGAGCCCACTGCATGTTCTTCTGTGGTATAGTACTTTATTGTATTGGCTGCCTGTGCTGCGGGCGGACTTTGTCGGATGTGCACACCTTGGACTCCGTGGTCACATCACTCCTTCTCCTCCGAACTGGTGTCTTCGCTGTGTTTGACTGATAAACACGGGGAAAAGGAGAAAAACAGTTAATGATAATAAACTGAATGGTTGCTAAGAGAAGACTGCGCAGAAGTTTCTTCCACTAAATGCAGTTGAGGTATCTGGTCTTAAAATTAGAATATTGTTTTACTGGTGTGTGAATGTGCCTGTGAATTGGTGATGAAGGCCCAATCTATATAATAGTTGTCATGACAGAGCTAGTGGCCTTTAATCAATTAGACCAGACTCTTCTTACTGAATCCTGTTAACAGGGTTCATAGTTGTGTGTCGTTGAGGCTGCTGAGCAGACAGGCAGAAGCACGAAGCGTCTCACCTGACTGGGTTTCACCTCCATCAGCCGCGTTTTCTCCTCCAGATCCAGCTTCAGGCCCAACTGTTTCATGAAACAAACGCACCCACTTCAAAACGCCATGGGCTCACACGCTCGCTCAGGACCGTGAATTATCAAGAATTATGAGCGTCTGCAGTGTCAATCAATGTGTGATTGTAATTTCACCATGTTTTGCTCGCAAGTGATGACAGGATATTGATGAGAGACATAATATCCACTTCCTCCTCCTTGTTCGACCACCGTCGACATGAAGTAATCTGCTGCGCGCGCCGCCTGTGGGCCGACAAGCCGTGAGACACGACAGAGACAGGCAGCAGCTATCGGTGGCTAAATGAGATGACTGAAGTATATTCTGTGAAAATATCAGCTGGATAAGTAACTAATGTTAGCTTAACAAATACATCAAGATAAACATTGATTTTCTTGGGCCCCTGGAAATAAAAAAATCAAACATTTTACAAATATAATACCTTAAACAACTCAATGTGGCCTGTATCCCTGCTTACAGATCAGGCGAACATGTGTGGGTTCTTAGTGTGGGTTTCTGGTTTAAATGTATACCGGAGTCCCTACAGCCCTAAAACCAGAGGAGAGAGAACAGAACGAAGATGAAGAACAGAGAGGCTCTCACGTCCAAGCTGAAGACTTCATTGTAGCAGTGTGAGCTCCTCAGATACCAGGACACGTTGAGGTTGATGGGTGTTGACGCGTTGCAGATGTCTGGCACCACTAGGGGGGGGGGGGTTACATTAAATTCCATGCATGTACCAGATACATTTAGCTGACACTTTTATCCAAAGCGACTTACAATAAGTGCATTTCAACCATAAGGATACAAACCCAGAAGAAGAAACAACAAAGTGCAATTTCATCAAATACAAGTTGCTTGTGTACAACTTGCTATAGATTACAAGTACAATTCAAGTGCTACAATTGCAACAAAATTGCAACTGCAACATAAACTGTGGTTGTTGCTGCAGATGCAACTCAGTATATTTACAGTAAACTTTGACAGATGTTCGGCATGCTGGCCCAACCCCATTCTTTGTGCTAAGCTCTGCACAACACAGCGATCACAGGCTAAAGGATAAAAAGAAGCGTTGGCTGGACAGAGAAGGCAGGCGCTTACGCTTGAGATGAATGGAGCTGCTGTTGAACAGCGTTTTAGTGTAGAAGAAGAAGTTCTGCTTCTTCAGAGTTTCCTGGAACAAACAAACAAAACACCTGATCATACTTTGTGTGTGTGTGTGTGTGTGTGTGTATATATTGATTACAACGTTTTCAATTACTAGGTTGTTTTAGTCCACAATATGAGAAGGCTTTTTCATCATTTTGGACCCCTTGGGACTGGGAATTTTTCATTCATTCACAAGATGAAAAAAGCTAGAACCAGAGCATGTTTTCATTTAAATAATAGAAACATCAATTGATCAATTATCTAACTAAATCATGAATTATCACTTAATAAATTCCCATAAATCCGGTAACGGTAATATCATAATGCACATTCAGGGGCGGAGGAAATAAATGTGACTTGTAATAACAGCACCTGAAGCACCTTTTAACTTGCTCTCTCCTGTTTGACTGCTTGGCAGCTAACGCGAACCATCTCTGACTGAAACACCGACCACATCACGAACAGGAAACTCACGCTGTCGATGTTCAGGGTCCACTGGCCCGGTTCGGACACGGCACCGACAGCCCGGACCAGAACCAGCAGCAGCACCGAGGACCAAAGAGCGGGTCCGGCGGAGCTCGACATTTGTGACCCGGGATAGAAAATAAAAAAGAAACAGTTAAAACCAACGCGACAACTCACAACAAGCGAGACATTTCCTGGTTCCGGGCTGACGTTGGCAACGACGCCTTCAGGGCCCGCAGGAAGTTTCAACATCTTTTTTTTTGTAAATATGTTGTTATGCATTTTTAACATAAAACGATCATCTGTATTATTCCCACTGATAAACGTGGGGTGGTAGTTTCCAACACAACAAAACAATTAGCGCTAATATGATCATTTATTTTATTTTATGTTCGGTAGTAATTTCTTTAGCTTGAAAGTATTAACCGAAGGTTGGATGAACGCCCCGGTGTCTGGCTTGATTTACATTCGTAGTTCCCCATCGTGACCACCGGCGGGCAGCATCAACACAGATTTGATCTCAATACGAGAAAAATGAGAAACATCGTATGTAGGAGGAGGACAACGAATCAGATCATCAACGAATCAGCGTCAGAGAAACTGCAACAGATTTAGAATAATTTTTACTTCCAACAAAAGTTATTAAACAGATGGAAATGTACAGTGCTCAGAGCATCTTAAGAGTGAAATCTTTAGGAAAGCTGCATTTCAATAAAGCCGAAGGGACATATCTGCTTTTCGTTGATCACACAGGTGATTTTTCAGTGTGTGTTTTGGACCACAATTGATG